>OX031021.1:16872130-18072130 GCA_943736025.1 Tenthredo mesomela
TTTTTTCAAATTTTTCAATTAGGGTCAAGATTTCCAAAATTTCCCAAAATTCTAAATGTTGACCTCAATCGAAAAATCTGAAAAAATTCTAAAAAATCCTGCTTTGTTGAACAAAATTTTCAAGCCTTGACCCAGAGTGCGCAAACGTTCGCTTCTATGATATTTAGAGTTTTTTCCGAGAACAACGTTAAATAATACGAGAAGCAAACGTTTGCCCACTTTGGCTATAGGCCCAAATTTTTGATAACTCAAGCAAGATTTTTGCGAATTTTTTCAGATTTTTCGATTCGGGCTATCGATGTGTTCATTTTCAAAAATCATAGGTAAAACGGACGGTTTCAAAAAAATCTGAAAAAAATTCAGAGTGTTTTTTCGAAAAGGTGGAACAATATAAAAAATTATGATCCAAATCGAAAGGGGTGAGGGTCAGATGTGGGTCGGGTTGGGGTGGAATTCCCCATATATATATATATTAGATCGGTTCAAAAAAATCGACTATTCTTTTTTTTTCAATTTTCGCATCGAAATACTTTCTGGGGGCTGGAAAAAGATGCCTGTTAAAAGCGGAGCTCTTAATATTAAGATTTAGAGGTCGCTCATCGCGGATTTCTATTTTCCATTTGAATAGCATAGGAAATTTTTATTTTTTTTTTTAAATAATTTTGTAGCTCACAAACCAATGAACAAATCCAAATGACTGAAACATATTTTGATAGGAAATTGAACACTCTACAAAAAGCTTCTCTTATCATTTTTTGATAAATTGACTCCTTCCAAAGTTATTCAAGCTCAAATTTCAATTTATAGTTGAGTAAACTATTTTTTTTTGTGATTTTTTTTCCACAATGATAGATACATTTTTTAGAGCGTTCAATCCCCTATCAAAATATGTAAGAGTCATTTGGATTTGTTCATTGGTTTGTGAGCTACGAAATTCTGAAGAAAAAAAAATAAAATTCCTATGCTAT
The DNA here is from genome assembly GCA_943736025.1 of Tenthredo mesomela. Lineage (NCBI taxonomy): Eukaryota > Metazoa > Arthropoda > Insecta > Hymenoptera > Tenthredinidae > Tenthredo > Tenthredo mesomela. The sequence goes on from OX031021.1 coordinate 16,873,099, forward strand.
TTAAATGGAAAATAGAAATCCGCGATGAGCGACCTCTAAATCTTAATATTAAGAGTTCCGCTTTTAACAGGCATCTTTTATCACCCCTCCGAAAGTATTTCAATGCGAAAATTAAAAAAAAAAGAATAGTCGATTTTTTTGAACCGGTCTAATATATATATAATATAATATTTATAATCTATATATATATATATATATATGGGTTTCGAATAAATGAAAGAAAAGCCTCGCCAAATTTTAGCCCTCAATTTTAATATTAAGGGGTGCCGACAGCCCCTTACTTTTTCCCATTTGAATAACATGGGCTTTTTGACTATTTTATTTAATTTTTATCACGAAGGCCCAATTGTTCGTCAAAAAAATCTAAGATTGGGCAACAATGTCGGTGATGATACTCCCTTCCAGTAAAACAAAATTTGGCAACATTCATTACGAATTTCATGTGGTTTATTTCATTGTTCTAATAATAAGATTTGAGAGATGACAACGAAGACGAAATTGCCAATAGATGTTGCCAAATTTTGTTTTACTGGAAGGAAGTTTCATCACTGACATTCTTGCCCAATCTTAGATTTATTTGACGAACAATTAGGCCTTCAAGTGAAAAATTGATTAAATCAGTCGAAAAGCCCATGTTAGTCAAATGGGAAAAAGTAAGGGGCTGTCGGCACCCCTTAATATCAAAATTAAGGGCTAAAATTTGGCGAGGCTTTTGTTTTATTTATTCGGAACCCATTCATGTACTCGGAGCGAAACATTTGGTCGATAACCAAAATAACCTGCCTGATCCAGGTGGCGCGAGGGTTCTGGGTCACCCTGTATATATATATATATATATATATATATATATATATATATATATATATATATATATATTTATATATATATATATTTATATATATAATATATATGTATATGTATAATCGTTTGTGCGTGTAAATATGCGCATTAAATTATAACAGTACAAAAAACCGTATTGATAGAGGATATATTTAATAATCTGCGATAAAAATGTCATATATATGTATATATATGGGCTATTCCGCGTCAACCGGATCAGTCATCTCTCAGATATTTTTTTAATTTTGCATGTCGATTGTCCTCGGGAAGTTAGATTTTTGTGCCAAAGGATTTTTCGATTAGTGCAACATTCGTTGAGTTATTTGCATAAACAAATTCGAGCAAGGTTTTTTTCAAAAATTCATAACTCCGCCAAAAATGACACTAGACTCGATTTTTTTTTTTTAGTTTACGCGGAAAGAGTCATAGAATGTATAAAAAAATAAGTACTTCGAAAAAAGTTTGTTCATCCATTGTTTATTTAACAATTAAGTTTTCAAAGATTTTTAAAACAGTGAGCAACACGACCAAAAAATTTTTTTTTAATTCTGACATGTTCCTTGAACTATACTACAACCGGTGAATTAATTCCAGAGATGTGTTTTTCTTCGTTTTCGAGTAAAAAATCATTGAAGCTGTCGATGCGCATGAAATTGCGGCGCGCCGAGTCTCTATACGTAATGGCGGGCGGCCGGTTGCCGTCCACCTCTACTCCACGGTGGCGTCGCAGCGTTAGTTTAGAGTCATTTTCACGATAGGACATGATTGAAAAATCTGAAAAAAATATTGTACCCTCGCAAGGCCTGCTCGAAGCGATAAGTGAAGTTTCAAGAATGTGTTTTTCACCGTTTATCTATTACAGAGATTCAAAATAACGGTTACATACCATGAGAGTGCACATAAATAATAATAATTACAAAATTTGCAAAAATTACATAAAACTGTAGAATGTAGGGTTTACTCTTCCTCTGATGAGGCATTTACCCGTAAATCTATGCGCTAAGATAGCCATGTAAGTTATGACGAAAACTTTTGCTCACATTTCTAAGTTTAATGCCCAGTTTGATCAAAGATTAATAGATTGTATCCATAGAATAAGCGATTCATTTGTATAAAATATATAATTGTAAGTGCGTTTATTTCGCAGCTTCCACATATCTTCGGGGGTGATTATAAGTACTAAAATAAGTAGCAAGTTTTGTAATTATTATTATTTATGTGCACTCTCATGGTATGTAACCGTTATTTTGAATCTCTGTAATAGATAAACGGTGAAAAACACATTCTTGAAACTTCACTTATCGCTTCGAGCAGGCCTTGCGAGGGTACAATATTTTTTTCAGATTTTTCAATCATGTCCTATCGTGAAAATGACTCTAAACTAACGCTGCGACGCCACCGTGGAGTAGCGGTGGACGGCAACCGGCCGCCCGCCATTACGTATAGAGACTCGGCGCGCCGCAATTTCATGCGCATCGACAGCTTCAATGATTTTTTACTCGAAAACGAAGAAAAACACATCTCTGGAATTAATTCACCGGTTGTAGTATAGTTCAAGGAACATGTCAGAATTAAAAAAAAATTTTTTGGTCGTGTTGCTCACTGTTTTAAAAATCTTTGAAAACTTAATTGTTAAATAAACAATGGATGAACAAACTTTTTTCGAAGTACTTATTTTTTTATACATTCTATGACACTTTCCGCGTAAACCAAAAAAAAAAATCGAGTCTAGTGTCATTTTTGGCGGAGTTATGAATTTTTGAAAAAAACCTTGCTCGAATTTGTTTATGCAAATAACTCAACGAATTTTGCACTAATTGAAAAATCCTTTGGCACAAAAATCTAACTCCCCGAGGACAATCGACATGCAAAATTAAAAAAATATCTGAGAGATGACTGATCCGGTTGACGCGGAATAGCCCATATATTAGGGTGTGCCACAAAAAACTTTTTTTTTTTTTTATCTCCCACATCAAAAATCAAAGTGGTTTTATAAAATAAGAAGTCTCGCTAAAGGAGAGCCCTGAGAAAAAATGCGAAGTGGTGTCTCACTCGACCAGAAGTCATACTGATGAGGCACCTTTTAAACTTGATTATCAGCATTCCCCTTTCGACAATTGAAATATTAAATGACATTCAGCTGTTTCAGCATGTGGTATAATAAGTAGAAAATGAACAGAAATTGTTAAAAATTAAGCTATGAACACGTACTTTTTTTTTTTTTTAATTTTCTTCTAGAAACAGCATTTTTTATTAGTGTATTCCCCGTACCACCTTATGATTTCATTCAACTTGCTGTGAAATTTCACCTCGCGAAAGGGGATTTCGATCAATTGAGTCAAGCAGGTGCCTCAATCACTATGATTTCTGGTCGACTGAGACACCTTTGAACATTTTTTGTCAGAGCCCCCCTTCGACGACGTTTCTCAAAATTCATGAAAGTCATCATTTTTTACATGGGAAATGAGAAATAAAAATAAATTTTTTTTTTTTGGCACACCCTAATATATATAGTATATAGTATTTAGTGGAATATGAGGTATTCCACGCCATCTCGGCTATGGTTTGACCCTGAGCATCTAGGATTTCATCCATGTTTTTTTTTTTTTTTTTACCGATTACTTTTATACAGATTATACAGAGCGATTCTCTGGAAAGTAACGCGCCTAAAAGGTAGGCAAGGACGAAGACATCTGCATCGAGCAGCTCAAACATCGACAATTGGATTTTATTTCCCACGTAGCCGAAGGGCACGCTATATACGAAATAAAACACAATCGCTTGATGTTTGGGTTGCCTCTATGCCGGCGAGGCCCGTTACTTTCCGGAGAATCCGCTCTGTATATCTTTCTTCGAACTCCACAAGACACGAAAATTTTTTTGCGGAATCTTTTTTCCACAAACAAACCCTTATGTATTTCTGAAATTGTTCAGACCGAAACAAAAACGCCCGTTTTGATTGTATAAAAAAAAATTTTGAAATAATGATATAAGATAAAACATGATACGGTCAAGGTCCGACATTGGTCGAGTTGGCAAGCAATACCCCGTATATGAGCTAGATTAATAACATCTTATCGAGATACATAGAGTTATAATTTAAAAAAAAACTTGTTCCGTCTAAAAAAATGATAATTCCGGTTAATCAATTCAAAAATGGTAATAGAACAAAAATAATCTGTTCAATATGGACTAACGGGGTATCGAGACTGCAGATAATCAGCAGATTGAAATGAGTACATGATTGTTATTATTGGAGGTGGGGAAGGGGATGGAGGGAGGGGGGGGGCACCCGCCCACCCACTTCCCCTCCTTCCTCCAGGGGGTTACTTGGACTGTGTCTACTGCTCGAATGCTTCTTCATCTCGACGTTTCGAGCGCTAAATATCTGCTCCCATCCTCAGGATGCTAGTCTGGCGACTTCCCATGACAGAGTGATTAAATTCCGTGCTCTAACCGGTATATACAGGTTGGTTGCCGGTGGCGCCAACTATGATTGGTGGCGCCGCCTTGGCTTGCTTATGGCTTCCCTTCCCTTCCCTCTATGAGATGAATACCGGTATATACCGGTTAGAGCACGGAATTTGATCACTCCATCATGGCAAGTCGCCAGACTAACCATCCTGAGGAGGGGAGCAGATATTTAGTGCCCGAAACGTCGAGATGAAGAAGCATTTGAGCAGTGGACATGGTCCAAGTAACCCCCTGGAGAAAGGAGGGAAGTGGGTCGGGGGGGGGGGGGGGGTGCCCCCCCCCCCCCCCCCCCCCCCCCGCCGGCCACCAGCCCCTTCCAATAATAACCGTTTATCACCACCGCTATTAACTTTCAGTCAACAACGAGTACATGATTGTTAAAATTATACATTACATTATTGGTATAGTATATATATATATATATATATATATATATATATACACATATATATATATATATATATATAGGGGAGAGTGGGGCAAGACCGGCAGTGGGGGCAAAACCGGCACCAAAAAAAAAAAATTACCTAATGGTATTTTCGAATTAAGGCGAGTCATATGAAACGCCATACCGAGTGGTTCCGCTGAAAGCGATAAAAATTTTGGAGGGTGGGGCAAAACCGGCACCAAAAAAAAAAAGGCGGCTAAATCGTATTTTCGCGATGAGGCGAGTAAGAAAAATCTGTATTTAACGTATCTCTGCTGAAAACGATAAAATACCGGGAAATGGGAGAAAAACCGGCCAGACACTCTCTCTAATTTCGTCGAATCTTCGAATTTCTAGAAAACTGTATAAATAATTGTTCTTTCGATTAATATTTTTGTGTTCATTTCAAATGGTATAGTAATAGCTCTATTGTTAAACACATCTAGTCTCTAAAACTTTTCTATTTTTTCTTTCATTAAATTGATTTTTCTATTCTTTGTTACATTGAATTTGTAATATTCGTATAATTTCCTTGTTTAGTGGCCGGTTTTCCCCCATTTCCCGGTATTTTATCATTTTCAGCAGAGATACGTCAGATACAGCTTTTTTTTTACTCGCCTCATCGCGAAAATACGATTTAGCCGCTTTTTTTTTTTTGGTGCCGGTTTTGCCCCACCCTCCAAAAATTTTTATCGCTTTCAGTGGAACCACTCGGTATGGCGTTTCGTATGATTCGCCTTAATTCGAAAATACGATTAGGTCACTTTTTTTTTTGGTGCCGGTTTTGCCCCCACTGCCGGTCTTGCCCCACTCTCCCCTATATATACACATATATATACACAGATATATACTCTTATATATGTATAAAATATATATTCATGTGTTACTGAACGTTAATATTGCGCTTATTTAAAAAATATGGATAAAATAAGAAAACCTGAATGATTCTTTTTCTTTGATATATTCCGTAATGGAAACATCGTAATTCTATATATATATTAGGGTGATTAAAAAAAAAAAAAAATTTTTTTTTTTCTTTCACTAACAGGCTCAAAAGTTTCATTTAGGTCAAAAAGTATGCCTGTTAAAATATGAGCTCTTAATATTAATATTAAGAGTGGGCGCATCGCACTTTTCGATTTTCCATAAGAATAACATGGGATAAATTATTTTTGCCTCTTCTGATTCTTATAACTAGCAAATGATACGTCACACAAAGAATCTACAGACATGTTTTGGTTGGAAAATGAAAAACGAAAAATACAAAAAAATAAAAAAATTAAAATTGAAAAAATTAACATTAAAATCAATTAAAATAAATTAAACTTTGACCTTGAATAACTTTTGAACGAGTGGACTTATTGGAAAATAACTTCGAACTTTTTTGTAGAGCGTTCAATTCTCTACAAAAATATGTCTGTAGATTCTCTGTGTGACATATCATTTGCTAGTTATAAAAATCAGAAGAAGCAAGAATGATTTATCCCATGTTATTCTTATGGAAAATCGAAAAGTGCGATGCGCCCACTCTTAATATTAATATTAAGAGCTCATATTTTAACAGGCATACTTTTTGACCTAAATGAAACGTTTGAGCCTGTTAGTGAAAGGAAAAAAAAAATAATTTTTTTTTTTTGAATCACCCTAATATATATATAATACATGTATAGAAATATTAGGGTGCTTCGTTTTAGCCGAACGTTTTTTTTTTTCTTCTAGGGCTCCATTGACGAAATATTGTTGTATGGGAAAATTCAAAAACTGCTTAGATTAGTGTTATAATTAATATAATTAAGGGCTCAAACTTTGAGGAAATTTCTTTTTGATAGTACATAGTACAACAATATCTCGTCAGTGGAGCGAAGAAAAAAAAAAAGGTTCGTCCAAAACAAAGTACCCCAATGCATATGTATATATTAGGGCGAGCAAAAAAAAAAAAAATTCAAACACGCATCCAAATTTCGGGAGAGCATTTCAAATGTAATATCTCAGCCAAATATGAGTTCTTAATATTGATATTTAGAACTGCCTATTTAAGTTTTTCCATTTTCCATTTGAATAACAGGTGAAAGAATCCGGAAAATTTTTGAATTCATTTTCAACCACTCATCAAAATTTCGGTAGAGCATCTCAAAAAGAATATTTCAGCCAAATATGAGCTCTGAATATTGATATTTAGAGGTGCCTATTGGCTATTTTATTTTTTCCATTTTAGGAATTATTTTTACATGTTATTCAAATCTGCTCTGAATATTGATATTTAGAGGTGCCTATTGGCTATTTTATTTTTTCCATTTTAGGAATTATTTTTACATGTTATTCAAATCTGCTCTGAATATTGATATTTAGAGGTGCCTATTGGCTATTTTATTTTTTCCATTTTAGGAATTATTTTTACATGTTATTCAAATGGAGAATGGAAAAATAAAATAGGCACCTCTAAATATCAATATTAAGAGCTCATATTTGGCTCAGATATTCTATTTGAGATGCTCTACCGAAATTTGGATGCGCGTTTAAATTTTTTTTTTTTGGCACACCCTAGTATATACAAATATGAATATATATATATATATATATATATATATTAGGGTGGTCCTTATTTAGGGCTCGGAGGAATTTTTCATCAAACGCCCCCTAAATCGACTCCAAATAATTAAAAAACAATACCCTATTTTTTTCAGATTTTTATCTCCACTCTAACCCCTCCCTTTAAGCGGGTTGATTTCCCCATTTGAAGTACACGTGTTTCGGCCATATCCTCAAGATATATTTTATTCTAAGAGGAATAATTTTTGAAAAAATCTGTAACCCAGAGATTTTAGTGTTCATTGGTGCTACTATTTGAGAAAAAATTCACATTATCATACGTGTCAATCTAGACGAATTACACACTCTTTAATCTGACTTTTTTTTTCAATTAAAGGGTGTGCAATTCGTCTAGATTCACCTGTATGATAATGTGAATTTTTTCTCAAATAGTAGCACCAATGAACACTAAAATCTCTCAGTTACAGATTTTTTCAAAAATTGTTACTTTCAGAATAAAATATATCCTGCGAATATGGCCGAAACGCGTGTATTTCAAATAGGGAATTCCACCCTCTTATAGGGAGGGGTTAGTCTAGATAAAAATCTGAAAAATTAGGGTATTGGTTTTTAATTATTTAGAGTCGATTTGGGGGGCGTCTGATAAAATTTGACCGAGCCCTAAATAAGGTATATTATATATATTCATTAAGTACTACACAGAGAACGGTAATTATTTTTTTATATATATTCAACTGTCTTTTATACATTCTAACAAAGAAGTTTATTCATTTTTATATATTTTTTATTTTTTTTTTATTTTTTCTTCTCATTACTTTACCTTAACTTTTACTTATATTTTTATTATTATTATTTTATCAGGGAATGGGGTGGGGGGAAGGGAGGGGCACTGTATCTCAGTCAAAGTTACTATAGTAAATTGACATCTCAAAGTGCACGACTTAATTTAGCAATAGATACACTTTTGGCACTTTTTAATAAAGATAGTCATATATTAATTATTTTAATTTTATGTTTTTTCTTCTTTTCTTCTCCATCTTCCTCCTCTTCTTCAATCCACTTCTTCTCCTTCTCCTTCTTCTTTTTCTTTCTCTTATTATTATAATTATTATAATTATTATAATTATTATTGTTATTATTATTATTATTATTATTATTATTATTATTATTATTCTTTATTTTACTATATATTATATATAGATTATATATTGTAAGAAAAATTGCAAAATATTAATCTACTTTAGTAACCTGCCAAAGGTTAAAATATTAAAATTTGTGAGAGACAACGTTCCATAAATTTTCAGTATATCTATAAATATGTATAATATGTACCTATATATGCATATTATACGTCCTTATAAACCAACTTTATACATCGATCAAGGTATTTGCCGCTAGAACTTAATCTTATTTATTTATCTATTTATTTTGTTTTCTCTTGTCACTCTCAAACCGAAAGAAAATAATATTATGTATAGGTATATCTAAATACTCTGTTTTCGACGAATAAAATATAATACCTACTAACATGCATAAAATTCCACTTATATATTTCAAGAAAAAAAAAAAAAAAAAAAAAAAAAAAAGAACATAATTAACTTATAAATAAATAACGATCTACTCTAAACGACTATATATAAAAATTTAACAATTAATATATCAAACTACCGTACACAATATCTTCCGCGATCTGCTTCAATAACTTTAAATAATAATAAAAAAGTTCATAACAATCGATATAGAGAAATATATTTTTTTTTCTTTCTTGTCAGCGTCAAAAACCTTATGTGATGTCATCCCTATATATACATATATATATATAGGGATATCCCTATAGTACAGGAATAGGTATATTCCTATGGTATAGGAATAGGTATATGCTAACAAAATATTATGAGGTTGCCAATTACATTGATTAGAAATAAAAAGAAAAAAAAAACATAACAACTTGTCGTCTTCTTATTAGGTAATATCAGATAAAAAGAAACTAAGAATTTGATTATTCCGCAAAGTTCCGTGGGGCACGTTTTGTATTTATCAAAATTGCAGACTGTAGTCACTCACATAATGATCCCGAATATTATTAACAAGTTGAAATTTGAAGTAATCGATTTGTATGTTCACTTCGTGAATAACGAATAAATTAATCAAAAGGATTATACAAAGTATAGCATGATATATTACTATCAAAAAACGATTAGTTCAGTCAATCCGTCCGCAAAAAAGTGGCAAACGTGCATTTACCCAAAGGTATGCAATGTTTTTTTTTCTTCTTTTTTTAGGTTTCGTATGGGGATCGGCTGTGAGTGTGAAACTCAGTTTTCGGGACTGGGGGTGTTGCCATTCGGCCGCCATCTTGAAATTCAGGGTGTAATTAGTTTTTTCGGTTCAACTCCGTAACCGTGAGGCTGACGAAAGTTTTGTATAGAGAATTTTTGTAGCCTAAACAATTATCTATAACTTTGATTCATAACTTTTCCGGCTAAGATCAATAATAAAGAAGTTATAAGCAGAAAAAGACGAGAAATAAGGTGATGAAATACTTCATGGAATTTGGTCTTGGTATTGGTCTTAACCGGAAAAGTCATGAATCAAAGTAATCGATAATTGTATGAGCCACAAAAATGGTCGTTACAAAATTTTTGTCAGCTTTACGGTTATAGAGAAAACAAAAAAAAAAAAAAAACTAATTGCACCCTTTATTTCAAGATGGCGACCGAATGGCAACACTCCCAATCTCGGAGACTGAGTTTTACACTCAAGGCTGATCCCCTTACGCATCAAAAAAAAAAAAAAAAAATCACTGCCTACCCAAAATGCACGGTCAAATCACGGATTGACTGGACTACATTTACAGTGCGTTATTTGCGACTATACGTATGTCTTACTTTCAACGAAGAGGCCCCACTTTCAGTACGAAACGAATGAAGAAGAAAAAAAATTCAATACAAGTAAGAGAATTAATTTTTATAACGTAAAAACCCCTATAGATACATAAAATGTAACTTATGCCCTTGTTAAAGAAACTTTACGTATCTAGGCCCGAAAAACCGCGATTATAACCTCGCTTCGCTCGGTTTGAACGCGGTTTTCGGCCTACACACATAAAATTGTATAATATGCCATATGGCCCATAAAGTATTTTCTGACGAATTTCATTATAATCCTCGCCTTCGGCTCGGACTATAAACTCAAATTCAAATCACTGCTCTTTATAATCCCCAGAATTAACTCAAAGTACGAAATGCAGAGTTATAAGAACTCGAAATTTCTCATATTCATTGAACGCAATTATCGACTTTGAAAAACTATAGTCGGAATTAAATATTCAGAGTATAACTATCGTAGGGTGAACTTTGCTCGATCGTTGATTAAAAGGGAGTAGCAATGGTAGTGATTTCTGAGCTAAAAACTGGAAAACTCTGTTTTTTTTTTTTCTTTTTCTTTCCTTTATATAATTGTACCTGAGATGAATTTTGTTTTTTTTTTTTCATTTTCTCTGATTTCCATGTGAATTAAGAATCGTTTGATAAAGGAAAACAAAAAAATATGAAAAAAATAATCATAAAATATAAAATAAAACGTCTACCTCTTTTACACGTCTGACTCGATGCTGAACACAGCGTTATGGCGCGAACTGTTGACTGAGAAGTAAAGCTAATTATATACAGTTCTCAGGTACGAAGAAAAATTTAGTTAAACCGTGACCTTTGAGTTTGTTATACATCCTAAAGCTAAAGGTGATATCAAACTTCTTATTTATACTAAAAAGATGACAATATATTTTAGGATCTTAAACTTATTGTAAGTGTATCCAATATGTGCCCAGGAATTAATAGAGAAGATGAAAACAAAAAAAAAACAAAAACAAAAAAAAATGAACGAAAATCCGAATCACCATCGTTTTCAAACACGTAACTGTCTCACTAAAGGTGCCATTTCATGGGCAGTAAACAGCAGCAGCAGTTTAGTGACATACTAGATCTTTCAAGTGATTTTTAGTGGTTTTTATGCCTGGTTTATTATTATGCCTGGTTTATTATTATGGACTTAATTTAAGGATTGACTAATCAGGAGGCTGCTTTGGCCACACGCCAGGTGGATCGAGCCTCCTGATTGGTCAATCCTTAAATTAAGTCAAGTTACGGCGCTGCATAAACCAGGCATTAGTGATTTTAAGGTGATTTTTAGTGATTTTACTGGAAACATCTAGTAAGTTACTAAACTGCTGTTGCTGCTTACTGCCCATGAAATAGCACCTCAAGAAACACAGGAAGTTTGTTATTTTGTAATATTAATAGTGTGTCTTTATGCGTTTACAGTGCTTTTCACAGAACCCTCGCCATGTAATATAATAATTTACTATATTAATTTGCGTACGACAAAAGCATTTATATAAATCAGTAAACGGTTTCTTTTTTTGTGCATTCTTAGAGATCATACATAGTACAATATACATAGTAGTATAAAATGGAGAAAAAAAAAAAAAAAAAAAAAAACGAGACAAAAACAAACAAACGTTAACCCTAGACCCCTGAACATGGGTCGTTGGCGTCCTTGGCGTTTTGCGATTATCGACCATTTTCTGACCTCAGCTTCTTTTCAACGATAAATTTAACAATTTCCAAATTGAGTTGATAATATGACTGTTGGCTGATTATTAATTCAAACCTCACAGAACACCCATGAATTTTTTCAGATTTTTCCTTACACAATAACATAGTCAAATAAGCGATGGACACGAACGACACATGTGCAAGGTTTACAGGTACTGAAAACTACGACAGAGGACTAGGGTTAATCAAGATTTATTTTACTTCATCTCTAATCAACGATTTATCACGAACGGGTCGAGAGATTTTATCAGTATTTCTAGTAATTTGATTGCTTATACATTGTTACAAGCACAACGAACACCGTATATCCTTTACATATCCATTATAATATAGAACTCTTGTGCGATTGCCAGATATCTTCGATTTTAAGAATCTGATGAGAAAGGGAAATCAAAATGAAAACTAGCCAGCCCTTCTTTCCTTATAGAGGCTAGTAGATTGAGACTCCCATTTATCTTATTGAGATTCAAGAAGAATCTGTTCATTAACGACGGAGAAGCACATGAGAATTGAGTTTGTTACCCAACTTCACTTGAAAACTCATTTTTCAAGCGCTTGCTCCTTCTCAACGAGCAGAGACTCCAATAATCTCAAACTGCCAAATGGAAGTCTCATTTCTCTAGTTTATAAAAAAAAAATATCGCAAGGATCGTTCAACACCTACTGATCTTATTCATGACTAAAAACTGGCCGTTATTTTTTTTTTTTTTCTTTTCGGGTGATCCTATATTGGATCAGTTTGTACAGATAGGATGTTTGTAACGAAGAATTGGAGGCAACAAGTTACTAGAAATTAAACAATATTCGAATTTCCCCATTAGCTAAAGTGTCTTAAGTCGTAACACACCAAGTCGTCGTTATTTTATCCTAGAATAACGCAATTGCACAAATCTTAGTACGAAATTTTCATTTTAGAGTCGGTCTAATCTAAAATGATCTTCGGCGGTTGGGTCAGATAACGGCATGTCAGGATCGGTGAGCATTTGCAGATCGCTGAAATCAATCGGATCCAAACCCTGTCTAAGCATGTCGTCTGACGGGATCATGTTCGGATCAAAATCACTGGTCATCTCTGAACCATGATAGTCTTTAACAAATTCCGAACTTGTCAGACCATGGTTGCCCGAAAAATCTGTCATAAAACAACACATTGTGGATTACACCTCTCCAAATTCACAATTCACGTGCTTCCTGACATAAAGAAGCTTGAGGGGGTGTCCGCACCATGGGGTTATAAGTCCAGTAAAAATGCCCAAAAAGTGAAGTGAAGACTTTTTGAGTGGTAAATTGCTTTCTTAACTGAAGCTAGGTGAATGGATACTGAATGATACCCCAATGAAATCTGTGATCTATAGATTCAGGGGACGAAAAGCTTAGAATACCCATATCCCGGAAGCTAACGTCCCGATAGTAAAATGTTTCAAATAAAAGTTGTTCTGAATAAAAAGTTGTATCAAGTTTAACCCCGTATTTTTTAAAAATAAGGGCGTTAAACCGACGGAAATATTCGGGGTTAACCATTGGAAGAGAGAGACAAAGCTACATGTCTGCACCGCTCGCACTCACTGATACACTTTCCCTAATGTTCTGCGCATGTGTCAATCCCGAATCTTTACATCGGTTTGATGCCCTTATTTGTAGAAATACAGGGTTGAACTTGATATAACTTCTTGTGTATTTTTTTATTTTAAACAACTTCTGTTTGAAATATTTTACGATCGGGACGTTAGTTTCCGAGATATTGAGATTCTGAGCCTTTCATTCCCCGCTTCTCAGGGCTGCCGCGGGCTGGGGGCACAAATCTCATTGAGGTATCATTCAGTATCCATTGGCCTATCTTCAGTTTGAAAAGCAATTCACCCCTCAAAAAGTCTTCACTTTCGGGCATTTTTACTGGACTATTAAACAATATTGATGTATTGCGATAACAATAAAGTCTGACCATATTAAACTCATTTGCTTTTCTTCTCGCATATCTCGGTATTATTTCAGGACTAGTTTGGTTCAATTATCTCGTTTATACAATGCGAAATGATTTTCTAGTCGATTCTTGCAAGATCCCAGTCGAACGGTTCAACTGAAAATGATATTGTTGCGTGTTAATCTTCTATCATACCTGTGCACATGAATAATGTCTGAAAAAATGTTAGAATACGTAATTTTTCCCACATTTCTTTACAGACCAATCTATGAGTCTTTCATAAATGTATGAAGAAGATGCACACCCAGCGATATCATTTTCAGTTAAACTGTTCTACACGGAAAGATTAGAACCCGACTGGTTCGTGTTCTGCACCAGACTCAGTCGTGTGCAAGAAAAAAATGGAAGAAAAATGAGTTTGCACCAGACTGAGTCGTGTGCGCACACGACTCAGTCGGGTTCCACGCCATAATCAATCGGGTGCTGCACCAGAATCCGTGCACAGTAACCAGTCTGGTGCCGCACACGAGTCATTCGTGTGCGCATACGAATGAGTAATGTTTCTAAAATATTTCAGCCAAAAATTTTATAGCACATGACTGACTAATGTTTGTCACACGATTGGTTCTGGTTTCACACCGTAACCAGTCAGGTGCTGCACACGACTCAGTCTGGTCTGAGACGAGCGATTACTGCGCATAACCTCCTAACCTCAACGTTATTCACGTATGTCGTCTATGTGACATGTCACATAAACTTTTAATAAGTTTTAAATTATTTATGTAGATATAACCAGCTACAATTACTTCACCCATTGTATCTAAAACGCATTCCGAATAAAAAGACAAGAAAAAAAGGGCAAAGAATTTTATTAATAAATAAAAATTTGCAGGAGATAAAAATAATAACTAACTACGAAATAAATAAAACTTAATAATCAAACTTTTTTGACGCGAGATACTAAATACATAACCTCACAAAGCTAACACAACACATCATACAAACAACCATGAAAAAATTCGTAATACTAATACACTTACCTGAGATTTTAAAGTCCTTACGAATATTCACTATAATTATATATATATAATTATTATATATATCTACATAAATAATTTAAAACTTATTAAAAGTTTATGTGACATGTCACATAAACGACATACGTGAATAACGTTGAGGTTAGGAGGTTATGCGCAGTAATCGCTCGTCTCAGACCAGACTGAGTCGTGTGCAGCACCTGACTGGTTACGGTGCGAAACCAGAACCAATCGTGTGACAAACATTAGTCAGTCATGTGCTATGAAATTTTTGGCTGAAATATTTTAGAAACATTACTCATTCGTATGCGCACACGAATGACTCGTGTGCGGCACCAGACTGGTTACTGTGCACGGATTCTGGTGCAGCACCTGATTGATTATGGCGTGGAACCCGACTGAGTCGTGTGCGCACACGACTCAGTCTGGTGCAAAC
Organism: Tenthredo mesomela; assembly: GCA_943736025.1. Classification (NCBI taxonomy): domain Eukaryota; kingdom Metazoa; phylum Arthropoda; class Insecta; order Hymenoptera; family Tenthredinidae; genus Tenthredo; species Tenthredo mesomela. The sequence goes on from OX031021.1 coordinate 16,888,400, forward strand.
TCATTTTTCTTCCATTTTTTTCTTGCACACGACTGAGTCTGGTGCAGAACACGAACCAGTCGGGTTCTAATCTTTCCGTGTACTGGGATCTTGCAAAAAGCAGTGAATAAACGAGATATAAAAACCAAACTAGTCTTGAAATAATCCCGAAGCATGCCTCGAAACGACTGAAAAATTTGATCAATGTAGGCTTCGCCGTTTCAACTGGGTATCAAAATATATGAATATGTGTAAAAAATATTGAATACCCACCGGTGAGTATAATAGTGGGTGTATTTGGTGTCTGGGGTGTCAATTGCTGAGTTGACGTTGGTGTTCGAGGTTGATGATACTGCAATTGTGGACTAGTACTAAAATAGCCAGCATCTCCGCTGCTCAATTCTCCACCAACGTTGATCATTTCGCTCTGGATATGAGATATCAGAATCGACTATGTTTCATAATTATAGAATCAGACTCGATGAGATCAGACTGTTTGAATCAGTAGGCTTGTGATAACTTTTATTACCATTCACAATTAATGGATGTGACAAATACTCAAAGTATGTGCTTATCGCCTAATAAAATAATGAAATACAAATTACATACTGATTCAAACAGTCCAACTTCCTTAAAATAGAATAGAGAAATAATATTTTCAAATGTATATATCGACAATGATAGTTACTTACTTGAGTATAATTGGTAGTATGACTTGGAGAGCTGATATAAGTACCCAACGTCGTTGGCGCCACAGGTGAGTCCATCTAAAGTAAAATTTCCAAACTTTATTTATAGGGTAATTGAATACGCCAAAATGAGAATGAAAACAGATATCCAATTTCATTTATAAGTAGAGTAATTGAGATAAATCATAAGATATCACCGTGCGTTCGTTAAACAATCTTATAATCATGATGAAACAAGTTGTTTTTCTTTTTTTTTTTTTTTTTTTTTTTCATTCACGTGAAAACCATTTGCATTCCAATCGATTATAGTAATCGATGTGTGCTTTTTCCTTCAAAGAACAAAGTCACATTGTACCAGGCATTGAACACTGGTGTGTTATTCTCCTTATTTTATATTGCAGTGAATTTAACAATACTAAAGCAGTCTGTGATAATTTTCTCAGTGTTATAATATCATTAGTGGTCATTTTCCCTAATATCCCTGGTTTCATGGAATTTGGAATATTTCATAGTTTTCCATATAAAAAAAAATTGTAGATTCTCGTAGTTTTTCATTGTGAAAATTTTAGATTTTCGTAGTTTTTGTCAATGTGACGGAATAAAAAGCGTACAAAACTTTTTTTTATGAAAAGCTAAGAAAAGTTTCAAGTTTTTCTACTAATTCGTAGAAATTCGTAATATTATTTTCATTATAGGAATGGTTCAACTTGAGTTGTCGACAACACAATAATAATAACTATCATTATCATAAACAATTGTTATTCATACGTATAGTGGGGAACCCGGGGTAGAACGGGGTAGCTGAACTTGAGTTAGATTTTGTGAGTGTTTGAAGGAAACAACACCATTATCTGGTGATTGGTAGGTTTATTTACTTCTTTCTGTACAAAGAAACTAAAGTTAATCTTATCTGAATTAATAATTACTACTGAAAAATTACTGTTTTAAAAATAAAGGGAAATTTCCCATTCTGCCCCACCATCCGGGGTAGAATGGGAAATGAACCCGGGGCACGATGGGGTACTAATTATTGGCAAAATTCACAGATGAGAACACTGTGAACAACAGCTTCAGGTTCATAGCATCTGCCTAGACAGCACAAAACTCTAAAAGATATCTGTAACACCTCTATGAGACGTTGATAAGTCCATAGGACATCGATAGGACATATTTCGAAGTTTTGTGCTGTCTGGGTGTAGACCACGACTGCTGGCTGGTTTTTCTTATATATGTACGCACCATCTGCAGATGGAATAAAAATGCCTATTCATATGAGAAGTACAAATATTATCTCAGAGGAGGAACGAGGTATACCCTATTGTGCCCCACCCATTGTGCGCCGACGCACCGTTCACGTAAACACGAGTGTCATGGCCGGTTATATTTGTTGGACTCGAATTATCACTAGACTTTTAGTTAGTCAAAAGTATGTTCGAACATACATGTGATGTTAATATTCGAACAAAGAATAGTATATATAGTGTGATTATCCTAGTGTTGTATGGCAAAAATTAGAATTGGCATGCTTTTTTGACGACATCCGATAAAATTCAAACCAAGCGCAGTCTACACTGGCAACGGCCACTTTTTATAGCACGGCACAGCTAGACTGAACGTCGTGCACGATGTTCACGCGTCTCAGTCACCTGTAGCGAGCACCCTTCTCATTTCCCGTTCCGCCCCGGTACCCCGTTCTACCCCAGGTTCCCCTACTTGTGAAAATAAATTGAAAGACATAAAAGCAGCGATATATATACTACATATATGCATATTTAATGCAATGAATTTTTTGCCTAACAAAACATGCAAAAGCATGCCAGGAGTATTGGTGGAGGCGCAACTTAGGGAATCGAAAACGCCTGCATACAGGCAACTCCAACTTCAAGCGATTAGGTTTTATTTCCCAGTATATAGTCCAATAAAATAAGGTCTGAATTCAAAAACCTTGAGGTGAATTATTTTACGTCCTTCATTCCCGCCGTAATAAAACATTGAATACGACGAACATTTTATTCTTCGTTTACCTTCGCACCCCTCTTAAGGCCCATCCCAGCTAGTCGCCCACCTTCTTCTGGTCGAAATGTGTCACATTTCGATTATTATCCGAGCCCAGGCGCCAAGAACGCAAAAAAGGTCAACGCTGCGCAAATTAAAATTCAATTCCGAACACATACATGCGTCCAAAAAAATGTTAGTTTCGTGCAGAAATAGAGTCTACAGATTGTTTTTTACGTAATTCGCCGAGGAAATCGAATTCGAAAACATTCTAATAATGTAAAAACCATCCGTAGACTCTATTTTCGCATGAAACTAACATTTCTTTGGACGTATGCAGGGGTCGGAACCCTATTTGTTTTAATTTTAGGGTAAAAAAGCTATTTTTCGAAAAAAAAAGGCTCAGTTTACCACGAAAAAAGGGCTAAAAAAAAGGGGCGAAATTTTGGTTTATAAGTACATCCAATTGAAAATCGTAGTTTTAGAACCATACCGAACTGCTAGTAGGTTATGTTTATGTTTATGTTAGTACTGGCGGCGACGCTCGAAATCCCACGTGGTAACAGGAGAAATATTTTTGAACTTAGAATAGTAATACGGCTCGCAGTACACTGGTAGCGCTGTTTTCAGTCTACAACCGCATAACTTCCGACAAATATCATACTTCCAAGTCAAATATGATACAAAAAAAATCCAACATAATTTCTTAAATTTATGTAATATAAAAAAAAAAAAAGAGGGGGGGGGGGGGGGGGGAACTTGTTTGAAAAAGGGGAAAATGGACTCAATTATTGAAAAATGGGCTAAAAGGGTCAAGGTATTGAAAACAGGGCTAAAAGGGTCAGGGTATTGACAAAAGGGGAAAAAGGTAAAAAGGGTCTTACGCTCCGACCCCTGCACGATGTGTTCGGAATTGAATTTGAATTTGCGCAGCGTTGGCCTTTTTTGCGTTTTTGACGCCTAGGCTCGGATAGTATTCGAAATCCGACACATTTCGACCGAAAGGGGCGACTAGGGATTGCCCTCAAAGGGTTTTCGACCCTCAAGAACTCAAATCTAAAGTCATTTTTGAGCTGCGAGACCGAGGTTTTGAGAGAACAGCGAAATTTTACCTTTTTTTCGACTTTCTCAAAAACGGCTATCGATAAGTGATAAGTGACTGAACCATCGTGTAAAGTGGAAAATTTGTCGTCGAATTATGTCCTCATATGTTGGAAACGAAGTCGAATTGACAAATTCAGAAAAATTTACCAAAGGACCCCGCACATTTCTTATTAGTCCAGTCAATAGACCACAAATCATAATGCAAAAATTCTGATAAGTTTTTTTATTGCCGCAATCGTTTTATTGACAGATAAGGAACTTAACTTCAAAAATCTGCGGTCCCCCCTGCCCGGCGTCAGTCGCCATTTTGAGAAACGCGTTTAATATCATATCTCGAAAACGGCTGACCTGAGGATAAAAAATGTTGGGACTTTTTTGTAGATAGTTAAATTCCTCATCTTTTTTATTTCAAACTTTGTTCGATTCGATTTGCCGTTTTTTAATTACAGCTTGTTTAGTGTAGCAAATTTTCTTTCTCCTCTGAAACTCCCTTCTTCTTTCTTCCTGAGAGAAGAAAAACGGTAAGTTGAATCAAAAAAAGTTTGGAATAAAAAAGATGAGGAATTCAATTATCCACAAAAAAGTCCTAAAGTTTTTTATCCTCAAGTCAGCCGTTTCCGAGATATGATAATATGAAACGCGTTTCTCAAGATGGCGACTGACGCCGGGAAGGGGGGACCGCAGATTTTTGAAATTAAGCTCCTTATCTGTCAATGAAACGATTGCGACAATAAAAAAACTTATCAGAATTTTTGCATTACGACCATATAAATCCAATCTCTATTGACTGGACTATTATGGGAACTGGCTTTCCGATGGATTTGGCTGAAGTTTTCAGGTTTCGTAGTTCATGCGATGCTGATCAAAAGTTACCATTGCCACAACTTCCAAAAGTGAACCGTTCGACCTTGGTAAGCGGTTGAAGTTTAAAATCGGTCCACTTCGTGTAGTATCAGTTCTAACCCAAAGGTGCAGGTATTTTGCAGGCAAGAATTTCCGTTCGGTGTATTTTCCAACTTTTAACCCGGATTCAACTATTGAATAGCTCAAGTACGAAGTGATGAGTCGAAAGACCTATACTGAAAAAGTCACCTAACGGTAAAAACAAGGGGCTATTCATTCACAGATCAGGGGAAAGTCGAGTACAAGCGAGTACAAATGGACCGATTTTAAACTTTAACCGCTTACCAAGGTCGAACGGTTCACTTTTGGAAGTTGTGGCAATGGTAACTTTGGATCAGCATTACATGAACTACGAATCCTAAAAATTACAGCCAAATCCATCGGAAAGCCAGTTCCCATAAGAAATGTGCTGGGTCCTTTCCCCAGATACTGTCGATAAAGGAGGGCAGTGCATCGTGGCAGACAGCTGACAAGCCTAGCTCAACCATAATAAACAATAAGCCTCGGACCCAATGCGTTATACTCAAAGAGCTTATACCGAGTCTTTTTTGTAACACCGGACACCCCTTTCCTACGGCTAAACCAACACAGGTACATGCCGCGTGCGTGAGGCTCGGGCTGGAGCGGACAGACTGTGAGTAGCATTGCCTATCCCCTCCCGAACGAGCCACACGCACGCGGTGCGCGCCTGTGTTGGTTTTGCCGTAGAAAGGGGACCGTTTACTCTCACCGAATATTCTCGGTATGAGGACATAATTCGATGACAAATTTTTCGCTCTAAACGGTGGTTAAGTCACTTTTCACTGACCGATAGCCGTTTTTGAGAAAGTCGCGAGACTTAAAACTTTGCTGTTTTCCCAAAACCTCGGGCTCGCAGCTCAAAAATGACCTCAGATTTGAGTTCCTGAGGGACGGAAACCCTTTACAGAAAAAAATGCTAGGACTCCCCGAAGTTTTTGAATTTAAACCTTATTTGATTGGACTACACGTGGCAACTAAAACCTAAGCGCTTGATGTTTGAGTTGCCTGTATGCAGGCGTTTTCACTTTCTTTTGTTGCGCTTCCACGAATACTCCCGGTATATTTCATGACTTAGGTGAAATGCTCAACGATTATAACATAAGTATTGCTTGATGCGAAAAAATATTATGATCGAAATGCACGTGTGATAATAAAAGCCTGGAATAACAAATAATTTCAGAGTACACATAAAGTATACATGTGAAAAAATGAAAAACGGCTGCAACTACAATGTTAAATTAATCGTACAACTAATGTTTTCATTAACGAATGATATGAGGAGACACTTAAATAAGTTTTTTTAACACATGCACCCAAAGTCCTCTTTTGCGCACAGTTTACGCACACCCAAAGCAGACTTTTGCGCACCGGTATGCCAAAGCCAGCTTGGGTGCCCGCAGACGGCACACAGACGAGGACCTTGCGTTGCATGTGTCGAGAAAAATAGTGTTCGATACACGAGCTCAAGGCAGCAATCGCTTATACTTGTGTGAAGGCGCCTCACTCGCTACCTTCGACTCGCCTTCTGCTCGCCTTCGGGATCGTTCGGGCCTTCACACTCGTACGCGCTTTGCTGCTTTTGCGCTCTTATATCGAAAAGTACTATTTCGGTACTCATATAATATGTGAAGCAAATAAATATACTTAAACCATAATGTAATGTTTAGCATTAGTCTAACAATATTAATTAAATGAAATATCGACGGAATATAGGTGTATAGGTATATGACTTAAAAATGATATTAGGATTTCTTTCAGGTTTTGAGAAAATTCTTTGTATCTCGTCACCTCTAGCTGTGTGGTCCACGTGCAGCCAGATTCCACAAGCTGCTGGACTAATTGCGCCCAATCCTAATAGGGCAGGCAGGCAACATATGAAGAGTAACGGGTTTAAAGATTTTCTATTTAAATAACGAATTGGTAAAATGAGGATAAATCCATGTAAATATAGGATAAACCCTCCGCAATTGCTATATAGTTATCTCTTATTACAGAATTTAACTGCTATCTCATTACTTGATATTAGATAATAAGCGATTGAGTCAACGTTAATTATCACCTTATCTCTTTAAGCACCGACGATACAGATAAACATACAATGAGACACAAAGCCACTTATACAATTACACATAGGAAAGAGACAGAAATATGTGGAAATATATTGCAATTGTTCGTTTGGCGTATTTAATTATAACCGGTATGAAGTTGGCACCACAGTCTTCCATCTTCCTCTTTCCTTCATACGTATAGGTAATAGAGAAGGAAACAGACAGAAGACTGAGGAGTCCAACTTCATGCCGGTCATGATTAAACCCATCAATCATACAGTTCAAGTAAGGATATCCGAGGGGATCAACTAGTGCCGCTATGTGTGTTGATTCTCCGAACTACACCTGCAGGGTCGAGTTAATCAAGACATGTGATGCCTTTGATTATTAAATTTAAATTCTTGCTCGTCGAACAACAATTTCTCGGGTCAAATTGCACAATACTGAAATTTATCATCCCAGATCCCTCTTTATACATAGTATATATGTTTTGTATTCAATACAAATGCATGGGACCGTGTGGGCGAAAAGGACAGGTCCCTCGGACGTTTTCTCGCCATCTATGGGGCCCTAACAAAAGGTGGCTATAGGCCGCGAATGGGGTTGTTCAGAAAAAAATTTTGTTTCACTTTTTGGGGCGCATCAAGTAGAAAATAGCTCAAAATGGTGGGGTAATTTTTTTCTTTTTTTTCCGATGAAAATTGCAAATGTTATAAGCAATTGAAGTTCACAGATTTTGATATATACAGAGATGTTCTGTGGAAACAGGTCAGTCTGATGGAGGCGCACTTACTTTTTTTTCGTCAATGACAACGCTGTCAAAGCGATCTACTGATTTTTCATATGCCTATGACTGATACCTTCAGACGACTTAGCGGAAGCTGTCACGTCGTAGGTTATGAACTGTCATATTAGAATATTGTGTAATTGAATTATAATATCGTTTATAACCTTATAATACAACGGTATACGATACTATTCCAGAAATAAGTAGTGATGAATTGTTAATTAATTAACAATTAATTAATTGATTATTAATAAATTATTTAATTAATAATATTATTAATAATTATTATTATTGATCAATCAATATTATTATTAATCAATTATTTAAGTAATTAATTAATTGATTGCAGACGTCAATTTCTGTTTATTTCAAATATTATTAGGTTATAAATAATTGTCTTGGTGAAATTTACACATCTGGTAGTAATAAAGTTAATAAGTCAATAGCATAGGATCGATCGATTCAGTGAATTATCCTACGAGGCATCTCTGCTGAATAAAACAATACTCTACGTGTCTTCTTCGGTTGGCTGAATTGTTGCATCTCTGCCATAAGTAGGGTTACGAACATAGCCAGGTGAATATCATTCATCGAGCAATATAATATACAATATTGTGTAATTAAATTGTGATATTGTTCCTAATACAACGGTTATCTATTTCTGATGGCAGATTTCAATTTCTGTTTATTTCAAATATTATTAGGTTATCAACAACTGTCTTGGTGAAATTCACACGTCTGGTAGTAATAAAGTTGATAAGGCGATAGCATACGATATTGATTTTTTATGAATTCGTTTCAGGTGTGAATTTCTCTTTATTTGCTACTTTATTCACAACCGAGTATTTCTTCGGTGACTGACTGACCCGTTGCATCTCTTCGACAAGTAGGGTTACGAACAAAGCGATGTGAATATCATTCATGGAGCAATATCGCATCGATTCAGTGCAAGTGTTTCATCCTGCGAGGCATCTCCGCTGAATAAAACAATACTCTACATGTCTTCTGAGCCTGATAAGTACGAAAACAGTCCTGCATAAGTGATGTGTTGGTCCATCAATGCGTGTTCAAGTTTCATCGAGTGAAAAATGAATTTAAATAATTGTTCCTATTGTGAATCTATTTACTTGTGTATTTGATTGCTGCGTGAAATAAAGCGTTGCATGTTCGTTTAAAATACTCAATCATAACAATTTTTTGAAATTCAATATAATTATATTAACAAAGAAATAATTACATGAGTGGAACAAAAATAGGACCAAAAAAATTAACAATTCAATAAAGCTATCGAAGAAAGGATGAACATGGTCTTCTAAAGAATCCGGGGCACGCAGCCGGGGAGAGTTATCGTACCATTGCCGATAATTTTGCTGTCGAGAATCCGGGACGTCCGCGTCCGGCGATGGATACCGTGCGGAATATTGTATTGAAATATAAGGAAATTGGAGTCACTGATCCGCGCTCAGTGAATTTCACCAAGACAGTTGTTGATAACCTAATAATATTTGAAATAAACAGAAATTGAAATCTGCCATCAGAAATAGATAACCGTTGTATTAGGAACAATATCACAATTTAATTACACAATATTGTATATTATATTGCTCGATGAATGATATTCACCAGGCTATGTTCGTAACCCTACTTATGGCAGAGATGCAACAATTCAGTCAACCGAAGAAGACATGTAGAGTATTGTTTTATTCAGCAGAGATGCCTCGTAGGATAATTCACTGAATCGATCGATCCTATGCTATTGACTTATTAACTTTATTACTACCAGATGTGTAAATTTCACCAAGACAATTATTTATAAGATAATAATATTTGAAATAAACAGAAATTATTGACGTCTGTAATGAATTAATTAATTACTTAAATAATTGATTAATAATAATATTGATTGATCAATAATAATAATTATTAATAATATTATTAATTAATTAATTTATTAATAATCAATTAATTTATTAATAATCAATTAATTTATTAATAATCAATTAATTTATTAATAATCAATTAATTAATTGTTAATTAATTAACAATTCATCACTACTTATTTCTGGAATAGTATCGTATACCGTTGTATTATAAGGTTATAAACGATATTATAATTCAATTACACAATATTCTAATATGACAGTTCATAACCTACGACGTGACAGCTTCCGCTAAGTCGTCTGAAGGTATCAGTCATAGGCATATGAAAAATCAGTAGATCGCTTTGACAGCGTTGTCATTGACGAAAAAAAAGTAAGTGCGCCTCCATCAGACTGACCTGTTTCCACAGAACATCTCTGTATAGATATACCTTAACATGGGTGACGTCATAAACTAGTAGTTTTCACGAGTTTTCAATTCGTTATATATACTGCAATTTTCGTTTAAACGAAAAAGGAAAAAATACGTCCTCATTATTTTTCCCCAAACTACTGGAATATGAAATAAAAAAAAATTCGTGAACAACCCTATCATCGCCCCCTTGAATTCTCGGAATTCCTATTGTCTTTCAACTCGGGATTGTGATTAAACTATTCCTGCCGTGATATTGTTGTGCGTGAGATAGTCCTCGTTACCCTGCGTGTGCCGGAAACCATTATATCGTCGAAATGTAATTCCAGTCGCCTGACGCGGCGACCATGACTATGGTGACAGTGCGTATATCCGATTTTATCAAGATTTCATTACAACTTCAAAATTTCTACCCAAGGGAACATTCGTTTACACACAATAGATTCCCGAAATATTTCTTCACACTCGAAAATACAGGGAGAAAGATTCACTCGTATGTGTACGTGCCGATACCCCTCACCGTGGTAATACTCGTATCATGTACTTTTTTGAAACACATCATATTCTTCGTGTAGATATATCAGAATTGTTATAAACTATTATAAATCCACATAGAATTCGGGTCTCTTTCGTACACGCATATAGTCACGATAGCATGAAACTGTTGTTACGGTACATCGGTAAACTCACTTCACATATTAATCTTGTGCGTCTATTTATGCGTAATGATTTGCATCACAATAACTTAAGAGAAATATATACGAATATTTGATATTACAGATACAATATCTCAATAATAATTAACGAGTTTCAATTTCTCAAAACTAGAAGTAGGGGAGACCGGGTATGGTTGTCACATTTTTTTTCTTTTGCATTTTTAATACCCATGTTTTCAGTTTAGCAGTGACATGTATGTATCAATGGATAGTGTATTTATTCTAGCTTAAAAAGAAATAAAGACTTTTTCTCTAACATTATCTATCGAGGATATATTACAATTTTTGTGAAAAAAGAAAAGTGTGACTTTTAACCCCGTGTCAGGGATGGTTGTCACATTGTCTGGGGTAGGTAGTCACATGGTAAATCAAGGGGGGAATATAAAAAGAAACGCTTAATAAAATAAAATAAATATTTTTGTGGAAAACAAAATGGTGTACGTAGCTAATTTTACCCAAGAAAAAAAAATTAAATTAAAAATTAAAAATCAAAAAAATTGAAATATTATAAAAAAAAAACGTTCATGTAGCAAAAACCCAAAAAGTCAATAAAAAAAGACAGCAGACGTGTATGGTGTTGGTCGTCACATGTGATTACCAGCCCCCGTCAACCTGAGACAACCTGCCCCAATACAAATTTTAGAACATGACCTTCCAAAAAGAATTCAATTTAATGTATATTCAAAAATAGTACATTTCAGTATGAGTATGGAAAGGCTTTTTTGACAAAACGAGAGGTTTACGGCACGAGCCGAAGGCGAGTGCTGTAACTCGTTTCGTCAAAAAGTCTTTACGTACAAGTAACGATTATATTTTTTCATCAGGAAAGCCACAGAATCGCGACGAAGTCGCGATTTTGAGGCTAGAATGATGAAAAACATATAATGATATCATGAAACACACATTTAACGTTATAAATACACGAAAAGTTATATTAATATACAAAATTTAAGTATACTTAGGAGACTCGACACAGATACATAAAAAATTACTTTCACTGTGTGAAAAAATCAAACGCACATATCTGGATCACGGCATTTCGGAGCGGACTAAAATGAAGTAAGGAGGGTGGTGTTGCTCTTGTGATCCTCCGATGCCGATAGATAAATTTATTCGTTCGTTCAGTTCTGTGTTATGACCGCTGTGACAACCAACCCGTGAGACAACCATACCCGGTCTCCCCTATGCCAGCTATCTACGTCAATATTATCATCGCAATTATAATCATATAATTTCACCAAAAGAATCCCACTCCTTGAATTGAAATGCCATTTTTTATTTTTCTCAGGAGCTATTTGAGTGATTATGGTTAGAGTAAGATTATAACTATAGTATTGAATACGCCTTGAATAATCTCTAAATATACCCAACAATTAATGAGGGTTTCGACCCATAAAGCTTAACGCAGATGTCGTACTAGTCGGTGGTTCGCAGGGTGGCGGTTTATTCAAACGACTTCATTTACGGAGCACAATAAAGGGTTGGATTTCAACTTTCCATATTAAACCGTCGAAACTTTTTTTCTCCAATAACGAAACACTATGTCTCCGGAGCTCGTCTTTCAACTTGACCAATGTCCGCGATTCATGAGCACTCGATATACCTATTATTCATATAGTTTAATGTGTTTTCGAGTGGGAACCAGCGACTAGTACGACCTCTAGGTTTAGCTTTATGGGTCACGATCCTCATTGAGATACTATTTGTTGCTCGTATAGTATTTAATAAAACAATATCCTCAAACGCGATAGATAAATTATCTTGAATACTGATTTTCGATTGACATACTTACCACTCCCTTGATATGCACAAAACCAAAAGTATAGAAGAATTAAAATACAACAGGCGTCTATTGACTAATGAAGGTAACTACGAGGGATCGCATTGTCAATTTTACCGAGTACAATACCGCTATTAAAAATTCATGTTCCCGACTGCACTGTTCATTTCAAAAGTGAAACAACCATAACAACAATCGTTATTGTACTAAAACCGAGTTTAACAGCACGTTATTAATTGCAGGTTTTATGTATGAAGGGAATGGGTAAAATCTTACAATAAAATCTGACCGTTTCAATCGTAGAAAGCAAATCTGATTTCGCCATATCCACGTATTTCGCTTCAAGAAAATAAACGAGTCAAGTTTTACGCACTCATGAGGCTTACGAGCTATAGTAATTTTTTTTTTTTTTTTTTTTCCAAAAAAATTAACCACATTAATAAATAAAGATGATTTTTAACTGACCATGCTGAACTGCTCGAAGTGCTGTTGAAGTGCCGCTGCCTGTGTTTGGTCAGGCAAATAATTGTTTTGATCTATGCTGTTCGTGGTGAAATTTGGCTGTCCCAAATGTCCCGTTGGGCTCGGCGGTGCCGATGGGTTATTGCTATAACTTAACGGACTCTGGAAGAACAAAACGCATTATATTGCGTTAATATCACATCGCTGATTCGAAACAATATTGCCAAATGAGATTGCACCGATTCTTTGGTTCACATGAACATCTGCATATGCCATGGGCAACTCTACTAAATTACACAGGTCGACGAAAAAACTTTTTCCTAACAGCGTGCGCAAAATTCTACTTTGCGCACGAGTTTGCGTGCGCAAAGTGCCTCTTTTCCGCATTGTTGAACTGGTAACGCCATCCAGTCGTGTAGGCTACGGCCGTAATTCCATTTGCTAGTTAGAGTTATCACAGAGTCGAGTTCTGCTTGAGTTCAATTGTTGATTGTTGATAATAACCGTTTAAGTTGCTTAGCAACCTTGTATTTGGTTGTTTTTCATTGCTCTTGTGATCAAACTTCGCACAAATTTTTTTTATTCAATTATGCATTTTTAATTTATTTTTAATCGTTTAATATTACATACGAGTTACCGATGTTGTCGAATTTTGCGCAACTTGTTAGGAAAAATAGTATGCGCAACTAGTGCGCATAGGTGTCTCCCGCACTCGTCTTTTTTGTCGCCCTCGCTGCGCTCAAGCGACAAACCCGACTCGTGCGGGATTCACCTATTTTGCGCACTAGTTGCGCAATCTACTATTTCTTCCTGGGTTTCTGTTTTAATGCATAAATTCTGATGCTAGGCATTGAAAAACACCAAAATATCCATTCTTAGCTTTTAAAGTTTGCTTTTGTCTGTTTTACGTCGATTATTTTTAGCACTCGGATTCTGGCCAATCAGAGCGCGGTATTTGATGATGTGAAGGACATCCCAATTCGTTATCATACTGATAATTTACCCATAGCTCTTGTTAATTTACCTCTAGCTTTGCAAATGTTTTTATAACTGTCAAATACCGTGATAAAAGTCAGAGAACTTCGTGAATAATTTCTAATTTTTTCTAACCTGCCGCTCTCTGCTTGGCCAAATCCGAAATCGAAAAATAATCCGTCGAATACCACTCGACCTTCAAAATGAATCGGTTATTTCCCTCATGTTTTGATCCTGCGTGGCAACGAACGGGCCAAGTTTTGCAGATCTAAAATCACGAGCGCGCAGCAAAACAATCGGGAAATATCCGATAATTTTGAAGGTCTTGTGATATTACTACTGATAATAAATTTTGAAGATTTTAATTGATTTTACGAGCAGCAGGTGGTAGCAGGTGGTGGTACAAAAGCAAAGTTTGATCAAAAAAATTATTTTTCCCTTTATTAGTAACGTAGAAGAAGCCAAAATTTCACATTAAGAAGTCAGACCCAAAAATCATGTCGACCGGTGTTATAGGTCCGCGATCCAGGGCCAAAATTTAGATTTGCACCTGGGATTTTCACTGATTTTGTGTAATGATTTGAACTGTTTTTCATGAGGAAAATTCCAATCTAGCTATAGCGTAGAACTCTAAAAAATCACAATCAATGTTGTACACCAAGAGAATTGCCAAACTGGATTTTTTGACCATTTTTACAGATTTATTTACAGTCCAAGACCATTTTTCGCTGATTTAACCACAACCAAATTAAATTCTACACATGCCATTCTCTCTCTTATTGAAAAATGATGAAAATCTATTGGTGTCTTTTGCTGGCCCGTATCAAATATTGGGCCACTCTAGCACATTGGTGAACGTTTGTGCTTCGGAATATCACAAAGGCAACGAAAAGTATCAGCCTAGGGATACATCAAACTCACGCATGATCCCATAGCCATTCCAGTTTACAAATCTGAGATTCTTAAGGAAAAAATCCTAAACCTTTTGACTAAATCATCCAAGCAATTTTCCGACATAAGAATTTCCTTGCATCGTTTGTTTTCGGAAAGGTAACGATCATAAGAATAAAAATTCGAATATGATACTGCCGAAAAATATCTCAAAACAGGAAAATTCATTGACATGTTTCTTGTAAGCGATATTAAAGGGCTTTGATATTCACGTGAGAACTCCGACGCGGCCCACTTTTACCGCGTGATTATATTGGTTCGAAATATCGCTTCGATATGACGTCGGTATTTTTGTCATATAAAAAAATGCTAAAAATATCACGTGGCTGGATGCAAACGGGCGGATGCCCCAAAAAGTTGAGTACCGTAATAGTCCAGTCAATATAGCAATTTGGTATGTTTTAACTTCCGATTACCATGCGACATAGCTCATTTTGTCGGGAAAAATGTGTAGAACAAGATGAGATGCGAGCGGAAAATCGGAATTGGTCGGAACATTGTTTATTTTGTAGATTAATGAAAAATTACAGAAAAAATTCCCATTTTACCGTGGTTTTTCAAGAATAACTCCTCAAATATCGATCTTATCCCATTTATCTTTACGTAAGGATTGGTTCAGAATGAGTTTATCTTCGAAGTTCAAGTATTACAAAACTTAATTTTTCAATAATTTACTTTTTATCGCGGAAATATTGCAAAATTAACTTGTAAATATCGAGGGTGCTGAATTTATAGGATCAAAACATCCGATCGACTTGAATTTGTATAATTAACGACTTTTTGATAACTTAAGAACGTATGCAAAATTTGGTAGCGATATCTCCAATAGTTATCGCATAATTCATTTTACAACTTAAAAATTCGCTTATTTTGTAAGAACGATTACAAGTCCCCGCCGAACTCTACACGGTTCCTGATTTTTTTACACATAGACCGAAGCCTAAACTTTCATAAACAACCGTTGTTTAGACTTTTTTTGCAATCCCGTGTGGAAATTACAAACAGGAACTGGCCAGTAGTTTTTCAGTTCGCCCGTTTTCAATACGGGCGCTAGACAGTCGAGCTAGACAGCTTCTGTCCGGAAATGTAACGCTGCACTAGACAGTTTCAGTAGGCCAGTTTAACTATCCGGGTTCTGTTCAGTCTGCCCGGCTTATATTGTATTTCCCGAATTTTGTTTCTATATTATTTCAACGACAAAACGTGATAAAAAAAAGTTATTGACAAATGTTGGATAATCGAATTTGATGATTTATAATTGACCGCATGTAAATGAAAACGCATTTTCGTTGAAAAACCCGCCATTGATATATTTCTCCTAACCGGGATTTGAACCCACGTCCGCTCGCTCGTATCTATTACTAGTCGCACGCCCTATCCACTACACCAAACTACCGATTCGTATAATCTCAATGTTTTCCTATATATGTATATATTAGACTGGCCGTTAACAAAAAAGTTTGTGCTCCAACTTGAAAAATATTAAGTTCACGTTGAAAGGAGAAGATCCTCAAAGTTTCAATGCTCTATCTCATTATTAAGGGGTGCCGGCAATTTTTCGTTTTATTTTAATTTTTTTTCTCAACTTTTTTTCAATCATTTAAAAATTTTAATTTTTTTTTCTCTAATATAACATTTTATTTGTTTTCAGACCTTGATCTTTTTGAATTTTATAACGATTCGAAAAAATCAAACGGCAGACAAATAAATCTGGGATTGAAAATACTTTTTACTGAAATATTTTCAATTTATTTTCTTGTTTTTTTAATTTTTAATTAATTTATTTTTTCATTGTTGATTTATCTTTTGTTATTAATTTGGTTTGTTAATTTTTTATTCCACGCTTCCTTGAAATTTTTTTAGACCAATTCCTAGGCTATATTTTTCTTGGACGTCATGTTGAATATTCCATCATGAAAAATTGAAAATGTTTGAGTGAAAAGTATTTTCAATTTGAAATTTATCTGTGTACCGTTTGATTTTTTTGAATCGTTATAAAATTCAGAAAGATCAAGGTCCGAAAACAATCAAAATCTTATTTATGGGGGAAAAAAACAATTCAATTTAAAAAAAAATTAAAAAAAAAAAAAAATTAAAATTAAAATTGAAATTAAAATAAAACAAAAAATTGCCGGCACCCCTTAATAATGAGATAGAGCATTGAAGCTTTGAGGATCTTCTTTTTTCAAGGTGTAATATTTTTCAGGTTGAAGCACAAACTTTTTTTTTTAACGGCCAGTCTAATGTATATCACAACTTTATATGAAGAATTCCATGTGAACTCAACGAATCAAAAACCAGCGATTCGATTTGATTAGCGATTTCGTACAATTATGATGATTCTAAATCTAACACACTGCTTTGATTGAAAAAAAAATTTTATTGAGCCGTTTTCGATTATGAATTTTTGACAACTCAAAATAGCGCCGTGATCGATTCTTTTATTTACTCTACAAAATACGACGAACATTTATCGGTTGTGAAAAAGGTGTTTGTATCTTTTTGACACCCAATTTTTATTTCATTTAAATGACAATTATTGATTTTCGACTTCGTGATTCTAGTTTTGACCGATAACCGATTGACAATGAAATAACTCTCTTTAATCTCGCCATTCTGATTTCAATAATTCAAATTGAGGATGCTCCTGTAGATTGCTATTTTAATTTTTATTGTGAAAATTTATTATCGAATAATGTACGTATACGTATATGGGCAATTCCACCTCAAATCGGCTAATTTTGGGTGTTTTTTGACCTCGTATTTCTTGAATCGCCTTAAACTTTTTTTACGTGAAATCTACGTCAAAAAAGTAGACCCGTATTTTTTTGTTGGTCCAAAAAGTTTTTTTTACGCTAGTTATGAATTATCGAATTTTACTGTAAAAGTAGTGCGAGGGCGGCTTTGAGAATTAATATCTCGGGTCCCCTTCACCGTAGAGAGATGTTTAAAAACGCGTTTTAAAGGCGATGAAAGACACTTTTCGATAAAATTTTTCAATTTTTCAAAAAATATAGTTTTGTTATTTTTATGAGCAATCAAAATGTTTATCGATTTTTTTCGCAATCTAAGGCCATTTTTAAAATTCTAAAGAAAATATGATCGCATTCGTTATTCAATTCTGAAGATGACGATTTTTTAAAAAAGATGGAGCTATTTTTCTAAGTATTTTTTTTACAATTATTTGTCCGGCGTTGCTTGAGGTTGCCGCGCTGCGCGCCTTGCTACTATCGCGTTATTCCATGTACGGGAAGCCGTGCGTCATGCCATTGGCCGAGCCCCGTACGACGCGGTAGTAGCGAGGCGCGCGGCGCGCCAACCTCACGCAACGCCGGACAAATAATTGTAAAAAAAATACTTAGAAAAATAGCTCCATCTTTTTTAAAAAATCGTCATCTTCAGAATTGAATAAGGAATGCGATCATATTTTTTTTAGAATTTTAAAAATGGCCTTAGATTGCGAAAAAAATCGATAAACATTTTGATTGCTCATAAAAATAACAAAACTATATTTTTTGAAAAATTGAAAAATTTTATCGATAAGTGTCTTTCATTGCCTTTAAAACGCGTTTTCAAACATTTCTCTACGGTGAAAGGGACTCGAGATATTAATTCTCCAAGCCGCCCTCGCGCTACTTTCACAGTAAAATTCGATAATTCATAACTGGCGTAAAAAAAACTTTTTGGACCAACGAAAAAATACGGGTCTGCTTTTTTGACGTAGATTTCACGTAAAGAAAGTTTAAGTCGATTCAAAAAATACGAGGTCATTTCTCGGCCGATTTGAGGTGGAATTGCCCATATATTAGGGTGTCCGTTATTTCCCGAATTGACTTTTTCTACTTGGGTATGGGCCAAATCATTAGTTTAGAGCCTAAAAACAATTATGCTATTTTTTTTTTTTTTTTTTTTTTAAAGTGCCATTTACCCCTGCCTGTAGGACGATACTTGTCCCATTTGATTAACATGGGATTTTTGCCCTTTTTAGACTTTAATTTTTTTTTCGCTTACTACTTTCATTACCTCATCAAATATTGTTGATTCTACTACTGTGGTGACCTCTTTGGATAGACATATTTTTATATTGATGGAAAAAAAATTTCTGAGTTTTGAAGCGGTAAAAGTTTTTTTTTACAATATTGTCCAATATCTTTCGAATATTTTTCAATTCAAACAAAAAACATCGAAAAGTCAACGAATTCAAAAATATTCGAAATTTAGTGAAAAATACAGTAAAAATAAATTTTGAAAAAAAACATCAAAACTTATGAAAACTTTTTTTTTTAGCCAACATAAAAATATGTCCATCCAAAGAGGTTATAACAGTAGTAGAATCAACAATATTTGGTGAGGTAATGGAAGTAGTAACCGAAAAAAAAATGCAAGTCTAAAAAGGGCAAAAATCCCATGTTAATCAAATGGGACAAGTATCGTCCTACAGGCAGGGCTTAATGGCACTTTGAAAAATAAAAAAAATTAGCACCATTGTTTTTAGGCTTTAAACTAATGATTAGGCCAATACCCAAGTAGAAAAAGTCAATTCGGGAAATAACGGACACCCTAGTATATATGTATGTACGAAAACGAGGAATAATCATTCATATATGCACTCGAATAAAAATGTGCATTTCTAAATACACTGAATTCGATTCACAGTAATTTATATTATTATTAATAAATAAATAGCTAAATGGGTTTGATTTAGTGTTTCTGAAGAGGTCCTGGGTAGTTAAATGGTGCGAATCATAACTACAGTTCAACTGCACATTTCCCGTTTGGGAGCTGCACAGTTGCGCTAAAGACGGGTTACCCCGTCCGGGGGCTGTACAGTTTCGCTAAAGACGGGATCGCCCGTCTAGCAGCTAGCCGGTAATCGGGGACCCCCTGTCGGATTTCCACACGGGATAACACGCGCTACAGAATTTTTTAAACGAAAAAAAACATTTTTTACTTAAATGCAAATTTGATATCTCGATGAATTTTCATCGAAATGATGCGTTTCATGAAGCAATCGATAGGTCTTCTCAAGACCTTTAATTTAAAAAAAAAAAAAAAACCCCTTTTCATCTATTACTTTCCGAGATATTCAACTTTGACTTTGGTACCGAATTGTTAATAATAGTACATTGTGTATCAAGGGCGGAAAGGACTATATTGCGAGTGTGCAATATGCGGCACGAGCCGAAGGCGAGTGTGCTGCATGCACACTCGCCAAAATAGCCTTGCGCCTGTGATGCACACGATATTTTTTTTAACACCTGCTCTGCATAAGTGCCTCTATTGCGACCGAGTGAGCGGGCGCAAAGGGGCACTGTACGAGCAGGTGTGAAGAAAACAAATTAACATTTCATGGATTTTCCAACGCGAATTTTCTCGCTTGGCCATCCATTTTTAACTTATCTTATGCCGATTAGTTGAATATTGTTATTAACGAAGATGTAAGTTGATAAAGTGAGCGCGGCGCATGCAAAGACGAGTGAGAAAGCAGCCGGCTGTGCGCGGGGAGTGGTGGGAGGGCCGGCAAGCGGAGAGAGTGAAAAAAAGTCAATCGATTTTCTAAAAATCGGATCGCTTTCAAAATATGCTCCATCTCCGGTTCTATTGGGTGTATTTGAACGTTTTTTTTTTTTAATTGGGGTAGCAAAGCGAGAAAAATCCAATGGGAGTACTTAAATTATCCAATTTTCCAAATCTTCCGCTCTACGGACTTCTGAAACAACATTTCTTCAGACATGCAACAATTTAGGCATGCAATTATCAATTAGTTATCATTTCACATAAATAAACAAAATTGAAATTTCGAAAATACATTATTTTTATTTTTATAACATAGTAAAATGTGACAAATGATAAAATATGATAAAATATGATAAAATATGATAAAATATGATTTAATTATTACTCAAAGTACTAATTAATACTAAAATTCTTTTCGCAAGGATTATACATAACATGAAATGTTATAAAATAGTCATTAGGAAATGTATGATATTATTTTAAGCTAAAAAAAAAAAAAAAAAATTATTTTGGATGGCCTTCAATCGGGCCTAAATGTGAAAAAAATAATTCTCTAATTTTTACAGATTTTTAATTTGACTCCCTATGGACGCTATTTTCGCATGAACTTTTTTTAATTCGTAAAAATCCTAATTTGAGATGGGTCTAATTTAAATCAGCTAGATTACATCGGATACGTCTTGTGATTGTATATAATACACACAGATCGAGTGAAAAAATTGAAATTATTATTTTACATATTTTAATATATTGATTAATTGTTTTTTTTTTTTAATTTTCGCGTAAAAAAATTAAAACTCAAATGATATTGCTCAATGTGATATTGTTTAATTCAAATATAGGCTTCTTAGCGCCAAGCTTGAATATAGTCAGTGACTGTCTACTTGAGCAATATCATTTGAGTTTTAATTTTTTTACGCGAAAATTAAAAAAAAAAAATAATCAATATATTAAAATATGTAAAATAATAATTTCAATTTTTTCACTCGATCTGTGTGTAATATACAATCACAAGACGTATCCGATGTAATCTAGCTGATTTAAATTAGACCCATCTCAAATTAGGATTTTTACGAATTAAAAAAAGTTCATGCGAAAATAGCGTCCATAGGGAGTCAAATTAAAAATCTGTAAAAATTAGAGAATTGTTTTTTTCACCTTTAGGCCCGATTGAAGGCCATCCAAAATAATTTTTTTTTTTTTTTTTAGCTTAAAATAATATCATACATTTCCTAATGACTATTTTATAACATTTCATGTTATGTATAATCCTTGCGAAAAGAATTTTAGTATTAATTAGTACTTTGAGTAATAATTAAATCATATTTTATCATATTTTATCATTTGTCACATTTTACTATGTTATAAAAATAAAAATAATGTATTTTCGAAATTTCAATTTTGTTTATTTATGTGAAATGATAACTAATTGATAATTGCATGCCTAAATTGTTGCATGTCTGAAGAAATGTTTTTTCAGAAGTCCGTAGAGCGGAAGATTTGGAAAATTGGATAATTTAAGTACTCCCATTGGATTTTTCTCGCTTTGCTACCCCAATTAAAAAAAAAAAAACGTTCAAATACACCCAATAGAACCGGAGATGGAGCATATTTTGAAAGCGATCCGATTTTTAGAAAATCGATTGACTTTTTTTTTCACTCTCTCCGCTTGCCGGCCCTCCCACCACTCCCCGCGCACAGCCGGCTGCTTTCTCACTCGTCTTTGCATGCGCCGCGCTCACTTTATCAACTTACATCTTCGTTAATAACAATATTCAACTAATCGGCATAAGATAAGTTAAAAATGGATGGCCAAGCGAGAAAATTCGCGTTGGAAAATCCATGAAATGTTAATTTGTTTTCTTCACACCTGCTCGCACAGTGCCCCTTTGCGCCCGCTCACTCGGTCGCAATAGAGGCACTTATGCAGAGCAGGTGTTAAGAAAAATATCGTGTGCATCACAGGCGCAAGGCTATTTTGGCGAGTGTGCATGCAGCACACTCGCCTTCGGCTCGTGCCGCATATTGCACACTCGCAATATAGTCCTTTCCGCCCTTGATACACAATGTACTATTATTAACAATTCGGTACCAAAGTCAAAGTTGAATATCTCGGAAAGTAATAGATGAAAAGGGTTTTTTTTTTTTTTTTAATTAAAGGTCTTGAGAAGACCTATCGATTGCTTCATGAAACGCATCATTTCGATGAAAATTCATCGAGATATCAAATTTGCATTTAAGTAAAAAATAAGGTCTTTGAGGCTTTCGCGGTGAGATTCTGAATAAGACTTGGCTTCCGGGATGGAGCCGCGTTGTTTAACGGTTAGGTGCCGACGTTTCGTAAACATTGCAGTTTACTTCATCAGGGCGAGAAACAACCTGATACTGGTTGCTCCCCAACAGGGTGTCCCTATTTATGCCAGTTGCGGAGCCGTCCATGTGTGACGTTCCGCTCGGGTGGAGTTGACCAATCATATGTTTTTAAATGGTTGGCCAAACATTTAAAAAACCGGGAGGATGGCGTTCCAAATTGGATGGGTTTGAAGTCCGTTGTCTCTGTTGATGTTGTTAGGATGTTTACGGATTTCAAGGGCTTCTCTGTATTTTCGAGGAAAATACTGATTTGAGTTAGCCAAGGAGGTGGTTTGGTCAAATAAGATTTGGTGGCCCGTTTCCATTTGGTGTTCCGCCAGAGCTGAGATAGTAAAGTGCTTCAGTTTGACGCATCTTTGGTGTTCTTTAAGGCGAGTGCTGATCTTCCTCCCGGTTTCTCCGATGTAAACTTTTCCACAGGAACAAGGGATCCTGTATACCCCTGAAGAGCTGAGCGGGGGGAGTTTATCTTTTGGGGAGTTGAGGAATTGCCCGATTTTCTGTGGTGGTTTGAAAATCGGTTTGATGTTGTTTCTCCTTAGGATTCTCCCTATGGAGTCCGTCACTCCTTGAATGTAGGGGAGGAAGGCAGTTCTTCTCGTTACTTCCGTTGGTAAGTTTGAAATGTCTGTCGATGGGTTGGGCTTGTTCTGGAGTTTTTGGATGGTTTGTTGGATTTGTGTGGACGAGTAACCATTAGATTGTAGGGTTTTCTTCAGGTGGGCTAGTTCGATGTTGAGGTTATCTGAATCAGAGACTGTCAGTGCTCGGTGGACGAGTGAGCTGATCACTGATCCTTTTTGTGATGGGTGGTGTCCCAACTCCAAACACTCCTATCCGACTCCGGCTCACGCATCCTCAACTCGAAAGACTTTGTCGAGAAAATCCAACAGATTCGACTACATCCTGATGACATTCTAGTCAGCTTCGATGTAGAATCACTGTTTACGAAAGTCCCTATCCCAGACACCTTGGAAATCATAAAAAGATCCAAAAAGATACCCCAACAACTGTTCCCCCTCATCGAACACTGCCTCACCTCCACCTACTTTCTTTACCAAGGAGCATTCTACGAACAAACCTCAGGCGCTGCTATGGGATCTCCAATTTCTCCCATCATAGCGGACATATTCATGGAGCACTTCGAGAGCCACACCCTCGGAGAAGCCCGACTAAAACCTGAACTCTGGCTCCGATATGTTGATGACACTTTTGTCATTTGGCGACATGGTAAGGAACACCTCCAAACCTTTCTAGACTTTCTGAACTCCCGACACCCTAACATACGCTTCACGATGGAAACAGAAAATAACAACCAACTTCCCTTCCTGGACGTGCTAGTCACGAAAAAACAAGATGGTCAATTGGGACATCGCGTATACCGCAAACCCACACACACGAACAGATATCTCCACGCAGCTTCACACCACCACCCATCACAAAAAGGATCAGTGATCAGCTCACTCGTCCACCGAGCACTGACAGTCTCTGATTCAGATAACCTCAACGTCGAACTAGCCCACCTGAAGAAAACCCTACAATCTAATGGTTACTCGTCCACACAAATCCAACAAACCATCCAAAAACTCCAGAACAAGCCCAACCCATCGACAGACATTTCAAACTTACCAACGGAAGTAACGAGAAGAACTGCCTTCCTCCCCTACATTCAAGGAGTGACGGACTCCATAGGGAGAATCCTAAGGAGAAACAACATCAAACCGATTTTCAAACCACCACAGAAAATCGGGCAATTCCTCAACTCCCCAAAAGATAAACTCCCCCCGCTCAGCTCTTCAGGGGTATACAGGATCCCTTGTTCCTGTGGAAAAGTTTACATCGGAGAAACCGGGAGGAAGATCAGCACTCGCCTTAAAGAACACCAAAGATGCGTCAAACTGAAGCACTTTACTATCTCAGCTCTGGCGGAACACCAAATGGAAACGGGCCACCAAATCTTATTTGACCAAACCACCTCCTTGGCTAACTCAAATCAGTATTTTCCTCGAAAATACAGAGAAGCCCTTGAAATCCGTAAACATCCTAACAACATCAACAGAGACAACGGACTTCAAACCCATCCAATTTGGAACGCCATCCTCCCGGTTTTTTAAATGTTTGGCCAACCATTTAAAAACATATGATTGGTCAACTCCACCCGAGCGGAACGTCACACATGGACGGCTCCGCAACTGGCATAAATAGGGACACCCTGTTGGGGAGCAACCAGTATCAGGTTGTTTCTCGCCCTGATGAAGTAAACTGCAATGTTTACGAAACGTCGGCACCTAACCGTTAAACAACGCGGCTCCATCCCGGAAGCCAAGTCTTATTAAGTAAAAAATGTTTTTTTTCGTTTAAAAAATTCTGTAGCGCGTGTTATTGCAAAAAAAAGTCTAAACAACGGTTGTTTATGAAAGTTTAGGCTTCGGTCTATGTGTAAAAAAATCAGGAACCGTGTAGAGTTCGGCGGGGACTTGTAATCGTTCTTGCAAAATAAGCGAATTTTTAAGTTGTAAAATGAATTATGCGATAACTATTGGAGATATCGCTACCAAATTTTGCATACGTTCTTAAGTTATCAAAAAGTCGTTAATTATACAAATTCAAGTCGATCGGATGTTTTGATCCTATAAATTCAGCACCCTCGATATTTACAAGTTAATTTTGCAATATTTCCGCGATAAAAAGTAAATTATTGAAAAATTAAGTTTTGTAATACTTGAACTTCGAAGATAAACTCATTCTGAACCAATCCTTACGTAAAGATAAATGCGATAGGATCAATATTTGATCACGGAGAAAAATTTCTCGTAGAAACTACCATACAATTATTGCAGTTTGAAGACAGAACGGAGGTATAAACAGACCTATACCATACTTTTCTCGTGGTTCGTCCAATAAAATGTTATCTCAGTCGTGATATTATTGTGACTCGGACAAGATTTTATTGAATGAACTACCAGAAAAATATGGTAGGTCTGTCTATACCTCCGTTCTGTCTTCAAACTGCAATAATTGTATGGTAGTTTCTACGAGAAATTTTTCTCCGTGAGGAGTTATTCTTGAAAAACCACGGCAAAATGGGAATTTTTCCTGTAATTTTTCATTAATCTACAAAATAAACAATGTTCCGACCAATTCCGATTTTCCGCTCGCATCTCATCTTGTTCTACACATTTTTCCCGACAAAATGAGCTATGTCGCATCGTAATCGGAAGCTAAAACACTAATCACCTACTTTTCATGCTATATTGACTGGACTATAACAAAAGGGCGTCTACCGCCATAATCACATAGAAATACGTGTAAAAGTGAAGGGCGTATATGGAAGATCTCTTTTTTTTTTTTTTTTGATAACCATAATACTGTAACTAAAATCATAAGGGCGTATGCGCCAAAAAAATTGGCAGAATGCCTAATTTGATATTATAACTTTTTGAAGAATACATAAAACTTTGATAACCATAAAAGCGTACCTATGTCACAGACGCCTTTTTGGTTTTGAGTAAACGTTACCTATGCCCCCATGGTTTTACTGTTTATTTTTCATTATACTCGGAGCGGTATACACATATACCCTTTTGCTTCTAGTCACGCAATATGTGGTTTGCCACCGGCAAGTGTCTAAATATTTCAAAAGTGCAATAAATCGAGTGCATTTGTAAATAATTCCACGGTTTCTCTGATGATTAGTGAATCTGTCGAAAAAATTGAAAATTTTGAAAAAACGAGACACTCAGCCACCTTTAGCTAAAATGAAGCAATGATTCCCAAAGTTTCGTTCCGATCGGTTGTGTGGTTTGGGATAAACTACGAATCGCGTTTCCGAGGTAATCGTAGCGTGTATCAAAGCCCCTTAGGGTCTGGAGGTCTAACACTTGGTGGATTCTCTTACCTCGATGCAGACTATAGAAGAATTACAGCGAAATAAACATCTTTTGTATGTATTATTAATCTAGATGGTTAAATACTCACCCGAACGGTCAGACTTGGCGACGACTGAGGTGACGGCCTGTTCACCGTTTGCGGAGTTCGGTACGACCCCAAGGAATTCACTGGTTGATGAGACTGCGAGGACTTCTACAGAGGAATGGAAATTAATATTGCAGGAATATGATGACAATGGTTTATCAATTCGATATCATTTGATTAGTTTTAATATAGTAGATTACGATACAAGTGCGCGAAGTACGTGATTCTCGCACGAGTGTAGCGAGGATGACAAAAACACGAGTGTGAGGATTACGTACACTGAGAGACTCTTTGTGTCAATAAATGGTAAAACTATATCAAAGTTTAGTATGGTAGGGTTCGAAAGTAGGGAAGACAGCGCAAAATAAACTAGTTATTCGTAACGTTATACTGAAGTTTCATATTGCCATACCAGATTTTAACAAGAAAATACGTGATATTAGTATGGTCAATATGAAATATTAGAACGTTGTATGTCAGAAATCTTCCATACGAAAAATCGATATTCTCCATAGTAAAATTTCCTACAAAGTCGTCTCACTTATAAACACAGTGACTGTCATCATTCGAGAAGCATATTCCAGAAATTAACATGGTCAATATCAAGCAGTCGTGAAACTGCAAAGGATATTAGAAATTGAAACGGAGAGTCTCAATTTTTCGTATGGTGCGTATGAAAATATTTCCTGAATCTCCAGAGCGACTACGATCTTCACCGAGAACGCACGAGGCCCCGCTCTGTTTCGGAAACAGCCGAAGGAAAAATCCTGCTAATTCGCTTGCCATGTGACGTGTGAATATGGAGATTTGTATTTATCTGTAATTGGCTATATTTTTAGGATTACCTATGTGAGACTTTTCCTATTTCTTTTTTCAAATGACGAAAATGTTGAATTCTAAAAATGATGACAATTCTAATTATCAAAAGTTCTATTTCTGATACCTTCGATTCTTTATGATTAGTTTATTTGTAACATTTGAAATTATATCATAAATACAAAAATTCAAAGAGTAGAAAAAAAATTAGATCATCTTTTCAGATTAAAAGTTATCATAGTATATCTAGACTCTCATAGTGCTAAAATTTTATATACTCCCAAATTATCTGAATTCATTTAAAAGTAGAAAATATTTCATTCTGAACACTTCCTCAATTGAAAGTATTCATGTTTGAGGTATAGGGATGTATATGGGCAATATACATCCTATACACTCCATATCAGCTAACTTCAAATTGGCGCGGAGTGATTTTTATTCTCAATACTCGGGAAAAATTATTTCATTTTTTGAAAACGAGCTACCTAATCGATGCAAAAATGATTAGGCGAGAATCAGATATTTTTCCCCGTTGACCTAAAGAGTTTCAGATTTTTTCCGTCATTTTTAACACAGATATAATTTTTTTACCACTTTTGCCCATAAGAACACATGTTAATTTGTCGATTTTTCTAATCCAATTTTCTCCTAAACAAACTTCTTAAAGAGCTTGAAGCTTTTGTTGAATTTTTTCTAGAATAAAATCTAAAGATCCAAATTTTTAAAATTTTTTACCATCATTTTTGCTGTGATGCCCATATATGTTTCAATTGAAAAATAATACATAATTAAAAAATTAATTGTATTTCTTTTATTTTTATTTTTTTTTTCAAGTTATAAAATTACCTTTCCAAAATAAAGTCTACTTTGCAAATGCAGTTTTCCAAAAGAATGATTCTTTAACGAGTTATTTAGAAAAGAACCCTCCAAGTCCTTTCTCACAAGCAGTGGATTATTACCAGCTTGGTATATATAGAAGTTTCTGAAATTTTCCCGCACGTAATTGTATTACGTTTGTATATTGTAAATGTATAGGTATAAGTCTCTCGGTCTAATTTATAAGTGTGTTGCGCGATACTCCTATGTAACTTGTGTATATTTGTGTACATGTATATACCCGATATGTATGTCCTTTCAGTGCGTATGACCTCTACTTCCTGATGATACTGGTGTTGGTGATAGCCTCGGCTCACTCCGTTTTTTTCCACCGGCAAGTCATGATTTTTCATATGGTCCGTACGAAAAACTGATATTCTTCGTGACGACTAGAGACGATTATTTCAAACTTTCATATTCACCATACTAACCGTGTTTGTCAAGTCGCTATCTAACTTTGATATGGTGCGTTCCGAATATTACTATGTTGTACATTAAACATTGAAACACCTTTTTCACTTATTAAAAGGAAAATATCACTTTTACCCATTAGTATGCACCATATGAATTTTTGAAACGTACGCCCGGTCTTCCCTACTTTCGAACCCTACCATACTAAACTTTGATATAGTTTTACCATTTATTGACACGAAGAGTCTCTCAGTGTACGCGCACGTGTGTCGTATACTATTTTTTATAACTCAGTGTGCGAATTTCGATTTCGAAAAATTCTTTTCATCAGTAACCGAAAACCGGCTGAGAATGTAAATACTGTATTTCCGACAATATTCCACAAATACACTATTCACAGTGTGCGGAGTAAATCATTCTCTACATTCAGTGCGCGAATGTACACTGAGAAAAATAACAGCAATAATATTGCTCGAATTGCAATAAAACATTATTGCTGAATACCAACCTGCAATAATCATTGCTGAAGCTGTGCTATAAATATTGCAAACTTGTGCAGCAATATTGTATTGCTACAGTAGCAAACAAATTGTTGTATCTGCAATAAAATATTGCAGATACGACAATTTTTATTGTTGAAGCAGCAACGTAACTGCAACAATAATTGGAAAGCAATATAATATTGTAACATAAGCAAGAAAAAATCGTTATCTTAGCAATATTCTGTTAGCAAGCGTATTATTGTTGATATTATGATTCTCATTTTTCTCAGTGTATAATATACTCACGCACTGAGTGCGTGAATGTATATACTCAGCACACCGCGCGCCACAGTGGTTGAATCGGGCACTTCGCACACTACCAACACACATGAGAAATCGGTTTCGCACACTGAGTTATAAAAAATGATTTGTGTTGTTTCTTTTTTTTTTAGACCAACTAACCGGGCTTTGTGGTGGCACCGGACTATGCGGCTGTTGGTAAATAAAGTGTTGAGGACTGTGAGCAGGCGGCGGTTGTTGCGAATAAGAGCAAAGATCCTGTTGCGAAGTACTTGTGCTGTTGTCCAACGCTACCCCCTGCTTCAAACATCTTAGAATTAGTTAAGACCTGGGAAAAACTAGCGATCTACTTTCTCGAAATTTAACTTCCTGTACAAATCAAGATCTCATGAATTCTATTATGAAAATAGTAATTGGTATGGCTTGAGTTTGTAACGAGCTATTTTTTCGAATTCGAATCGTTTCAGTAAACTATGTAGTAGAAGCTATTCAATCTATACATATTCCACATACTCAGTTTTTAATGAAATCATCAAATCTTACGCTAAATTTCATCTTTTTGTACTAAGTGATCAGAATAAGTGATTGTCACTCCGGTTTGCAGTTTGCAAACTGAAAGGAATTATCGATCAATTAGGTTGTTAACATTTTTTTATTGAATCAAGGTGAAAAAAGAAGTCTTCTCAATTCTTTCGAATCCAAAAGTTGAAAAAAAAAACATTAGTGATCATTAGGGTATCTAAAAAAAATGAACGCTTCATTATTTTTTTTCCACTCCCACCACTATAAGCGTTAGATTTTTACACAAGAAAAACCCTTCTACAAAATTAACTCTACATTTCAACTCTAAGAGGTGACACACGTAATTTTTTTGTTTCGCGTTTCCCATATGTAAAAAATGAGTGCTTTCATGTATTATGAGAAACGTAGTCGAAGGGGGGGGCTCTGACAAAATATGTTCAAAGGTGTCTCTGTCGACCAGAAATCATAGTGATTGAAGCACCTGCTAGGCTCAATTGATCGAAACCCGCTTTCGCGAGGTGAAATTTCACAGCAAGTAGAATAAAATCACAGGGTGGTACGGGGAATAGACTAATAAAAAATGCTGTTTCGAGAACAAAATTGAAAAAAAAAAAAAAAAGTACATGTTCATAGCTTAATTTTGAACAATTCCTGTTCATTTTCTACTTATTATACCACATGCTGAAACAGCTGAATGTCATGTAATATTTCAATTGCCGAAAGGGGAATGCTGATAATCAAGTATAAAAGGTGCCTCATCAGTATGACTTCTGGTCGAGTGAAACACCACTTCGCATTTTTTTCTCAGTGCCCTCTTTTAGCGAGACCTCTTATTCCATCAAACCACTTTGATTTTTGATGTGGGAGATCAAAAAAAAAAAAAAGTTTTTTCTGGCACACCCTAATATATATGCAAAAATTGAAAATCAAATTAGATTTCTTTATAAGGTCGATTGGAATAATGCACCTACCTCTCAACACCTGGTGAAATGGTGCAGATGATAAGTATTTTGATTAAAAAAAAAATATACTACAATAAATAGCGAACGGAATATACAATATTTACATAGATGTAAAAGAAAAAAATAAGGCAAAATTGGTAGTCAAAAGGCTGATAGTTTCGATTAAAGTTGCGAGTAATAATGGAGAAGACAAGAGCTACTGACCTTGCACGTGTGAAGAAACCTAGAGTTAACAGGCACTGATAAATGGTTCTGGAAAATAACAAAAAACGAGAAACCACTACAACAAAGGCAAAATAAAATAAAACGTAAAGTAAAATAGGCATAGCAGAAGGTACCAACGAAATAAGGCAACGTAAATCACAATAAAAACAACGTCTGGCATTTCAATATTTCTTGATATACCAAATAATAAGTTTAGGTACCCTGGTAGAAATTTCTGCAAATTTTATTGAAATTTTGATTACTTTATAGTTTTCATTTAAAAAAATAATAGATTTTAGTTTTTTTTGTAATTTTTTTTCAAATTTCTCATGAAAAATTCAGCGAATTTTCCATTTCTCTGATAATTCTTAGAAATTCGTAGAATTATTTTTACCAGGTTACATAGATATACATTTATACAAAATAGCAGGTACAGGTTTTAATGTATTCATAGTCTCATACCAATAGGATTGAGTCAGGTTTCAGTAAGTATAAGCGAAAAAAAAAAAAAAAAAAAACGGTTGTGGAAGGGGTGTAAAGGATTAGAGAAAAAAAATAATTGATACAACGGAGCATGTTTTACTCGTTTTTCATGCTCGATTTCGGTACGCAAAGTAGCCGCTTGCGTGACGGTTGCAGGGAGTCAGTGGTGGGGAGCACGGAACTGCAGTACAAATAAAGGCACTTTAAACTCCTAGGACTGGAAAGTGCGTATTATTGTACTCCGTTCATGCGCAGTAGCTTTCGATCCGTGCGTATTATTGTACTCCGCACATGCGCATTAGCTTTCGACCCGTGTTGTTATTGTACGTAGTCCGTCTACTTTGTGTACCGGATCGAGCATAAACGAGCAGAACATGCTTTGGTTGTACAAAGTATAGTGTGCACCATAGAGGCAAAAGGTCTTTTTACGCTGAGCATTCAAAAAAGACCTACTTTCCTTCCTTGGTACACAATGTACTGTTTTTATTCACATCATGCAATACGCGTGAGTAGCTCTATCCATACACGATAGACACAAGAAATTTTGATGATAATAACACAAAAGTTTGGCAATGAGGGCAAAGAAAATCCTTATGAGGCTGAAGTTAGCCCGCGTGCTGGGCAGCACGGATACTAGATCTTTGGCTGAGACTGTACCCAAGCAAGGGACGACGCTCAGCGGGTAATGTAGAACGGCAGAGCATCGTACTTACTGGGAGCCGTTCAAATGATAGGTGTTATATCTTATTATATGATGATGAAATATTATTATTATCATCATTTCGAATGTTGATAATTATTATCAATGAACAATTAATATTAATTATTGAATTATGAATTGAATATTTATTGATCGACGAAAACAGATGAATCCGGTGTGACATCCGAACGCATGGGAATCAAGGGTTGATTTTTTGAGAGGATCTTCTATAGATGTCTTGGAGTAGAAAATATTTCGGTTTTTTGCGGGGACGTGATTTTTTGATTTTTGAAAAATAAAAAACAATTTGATCGTTGAAAACGAGTAAATCGGGTGCGATTTCCGAACGCATGGGAATCAAGGGTTGATTTTTTGACAGGATCTTCTATAGGTGTCTTGGAGTAGAGAATAGTTCGGTTTTTTGCGGGGACGTGATTTTTTGATTTTTTGAAATGAAAAAAAAAACAATTTGATCGTTGAAAACGAGTAAATCGGGTGCGATTTCCGAACGCATGGGAATCAAGGGTTGATTTTTTGAGAGGATCTTCTATAGATGTCTCGGAATAGAAAATATTTCGGTTTTTTGCGGGGACGTGATTTTTTGATTTTTGAAAAATAAACAACAAACAATTTGATCGTTGAAAACGAGTAAATCCGGTGCGATTTCCGAACGCATGGGAATCAAGGGTTGATTTTTTGAGAGGATGTTCTTTGGACGTCCTGAAGTAAGGATTGATTCGGTTTTTTGCGGGGACGTGATTTTTTGATTTTTTGAAATAAAAAAAAAAAAACAATTTGATCGTTGAAAACGAGTAAATCGAGTGCGATTTCCGAACGCATGGGAATCAAAGGTTGATTTTTTGAGAGGATCTTCTATAGATGTCTCGGAGTAGAAAATATTTCGGTTTTTTGCGGGGACGTGATTTTTTGATTTTTGAAAAATAAACAACAAACAATTTGATCGTTGAAAACGAGTAAATCCGGTGCGATTTCCGAACGCATGGGAATCAAGGGTTGATTTTTTGAGAGGATGTTCTTTGGACGTCCTGAAGTAAGGATTGATTCGGTTTTTTGCGGGGACGTGATTTTTTGATTTTTTGAAATAAAAAAAAAACAATGTGATCGTTGAAAACGAGTAAATCGGGTGCGATTTCCGAACGCATGGGAATCAAGAGTTGATTTTTTGAGAGGATGTTCTGTAGATGTCTCGGAGTAGAAAATATTTCGGTTTTTTGCGGGGACGTGATTTTTTGATTTTTGAAAAATAAACAACAAACAATTTGATCGTTGAAAACGAGTAAATCCGGTGCGATTGCCGAACGCATGGGAATCAAGGGTTGATTTTTTGAGAGGATGTTCTTTGGACGTCCTGAAGTAAGGATTGATTCGGTTTTTTGCGGGGACGTGATTTTTTGATTTTTTTAAATAAAAAAAAAAAAACAATTTGATCGTTGAAAACGAGTAAATCGGGTGCGATTTCCGAACGCATGGGAATCAAAGGTTGATTTTTTGACAGGATCTTCTATAGGTGTCTTGGAGTAGAGAATAGTTCGGTTTTTTGCGGGGACGTGATTTTTTTATTTTTGAAATGAAAAAAAACAATTTGATCGTTGAAAACGAGTAAATCCGGTGCGATTTCCGAACGCATGGGAATCAAGGGTTGATTTTTTGACAGGATCTTCTATAGATGTCCTGTAGTGGAGATTAATTTGCTTCTGTGTCTGCCGAGTCTGAAGATAGATGAAAAATAACCTACCTTTGGAGAAACTCCTGTCAATCTTGATGGCATGGGATGACAAGAAAATTAGGGAAGGTATATACAACCTCAATAAGCAGTATACAATTTTTGTGGGATGGATTATATTATTGGATAGAAATTCGTAGGGCAAACACAACAAAACAAATCTATCGAAATAGAATATAAAATAAAATCTGAAATAATTAACTCAAACATAATCTATAATCTATATATATATATATACTCTGATATCTCTTCAATGTTTGACAACGAATATTCAGTACGTACATACATTTATCTAAAAATGTGCAACACAACAAAGCTCTTATAATATAAATATAGCTGATACAGATTAGTCCAGCTTCTCCAAATATCAGTAAATTTTCACGTTTCAAGTCATGCGTGAGAGATTATTAAAAACATGCTGAGAACAAGATGCAAATCAGGAGTAATAATAAGCGTATAAAATTATACCCATGCCCGTATTATTCAAGATCTTGGTACGGAAATAGACTGCACTCAAAACTACTCATTCTTATCCAAACCATAATAAAATCTAATAACAAAGGTGTGGGTTGCTCAAAGAAGTTTTCCAAGTATACCGGAGCCTATTCCGCTTATGCTTGACAATTATCAATCACTCACAATGCTACTGATGGATGCACAAAATTCCAAGGTTGTGTTGAAATATAAGGGTGGACTTTTCAGAATAGTTATCAAACGACTCATATTTTTCGGATACTTTTTTATACCGTCACAATCAAGCATCGTGTGATGCGTTTTTTGACGCTTACGTGTCGTCGCAGTTAGGGGGAATTCCAGTAACAACCGGGTCATGCCTTTTCTAGCGGTTGCCATATTCTTCTCAGAAAAACTCACGTTAGAGCTACTGCAAATAATGTACCCCCAAACACAAACATGTACACCACAATTTCCGCTAATCATGCCATCTTCGGTTATTTGGGATGGAGTGTCTCGCGGCATTGACAATACCCACTCATTCCAGTTGGTCAATTTCCTATTTCGCGCTTCCCTAGAGCTGGATATGAATGCGCACAGTCTATCCATCAAGTTACTTGGTGGCGCGCTGTGAAATGTATCTAAATACAAGAATACGCGCTGTGATAGCAGTACAACCAAGAGTGTCCAATGATTGCCATGCACGTTAAAAGGCATAAGCCATACATCGTATTCCATCGGCTTGACAGCTTCGACCCAGTTTTGGAACCCGATTGAAAGGCAGCCTTCGGGGGCTAACAATTTTTCGACGAAGTAAGAATCGAAAGCAAGCAATTTTAATCGATTCCTCTCAGCAATTTCTTGCAAAATCGCGAAAAAACTATTAACAATTTCCCCTTCCAACCATTTGCCCTCCCACAAATAACATAAATTTTCTCGAGTCAATGAAATGCCTGCAACATTTCTCTGAATTATTGAGTCCATGTTTGGGAATGTGAGGGATTCATCGAAAAACTTAGCAAAAACGTCGGCATAATAAGACGCGCTGTCATTCACAACTAGTTCGTCGTTTCGTGGTTTTGATGAAAGTGATGATTCTAATTGCGCAGAACAGGGGGGATTATTCGCAACGATACATGGTGTAGAACAGATATCCTCGAACTGTTGTTCGTTCGTGTCATCAACAACGCCTTGGAGAGATCTGACTCCAGTTTCTACGTCAGACAGATTGTCGACTGGTTCGTCAATATTAACCAGTATCTTTTTCGGAAACGTGAAATAAACATTGCGTCTCGGCCTTTTTTTGTCCTTTCACGTTTCGACAGCTAGCTCAGGAGCAGCTGGATTCCTTCGCTTGGATTTTACCCACCGTTTTTGCAAAACATATTCCCTTTCACGTAATCGTCCATCAAGCAGAGATTCCATTGTTCTTATAAATCGCGGTGCTGGTATGCGGAGTTCCTTTTTGAAAACATCTTTTTTCACAATTTTAAAAAAATTCTCTACGGACGCATTTGAATCCCGCGTGAGATTGAACTTAGTGAGAACAAATGCAGACCACAATGGAAAGTATGTCAGCAAATGCTCCATCAAATATTCCATAAACCGTGCGGAATAATATTTGTTAGGAGTCTGTTCTTCAAAAAGGTCGGATTCAGCAGATAAGGCTTTCACGGTGTTATTTTGTACTTCCGAAAAGAATTTGTAAAAGGGCGAATCATGACGCGCTAAAGCTTTTTTTTTTTATTGTGAACTTCATCCTGTGTGTCATTCGTTTCGGAGTCAGAAATTCCTTCGTCCGCAACTGAATCATCAACAAAACCCGGCATATGAGTGGAAATTTGTACGTCTCCCGTTAAGTTTCTCAAGCACTGAGCAAAATCTCTCGTGGTATATTTAAATCCAAAGACAACAATTGCTGCCTGCATAATTTTCTCAGCGCTGATCAAATCGGTACAATGGATGAATTGTGCTATTAAGCACGCGGCAAGGGTTTTTTGCTCGGGTTCGGCGAATGATGAATGCGCTTTCTTGTTCGCCGTTCGTAACAGGTGTGATGAGCAGACGTGAACGTACGTGATTTCTTGCTCAGCGTTGCAGTTGCGCTGCATGAGATCAAACATAAAGCTCAAATACCGAGGTAGAGACATACCGTCGTTAAAAGCTTTCAATGACGCCTGAATCAAAGTCAGACTGAAATCCGTTTCGATTTTGTTGATGATCAGGTTGCGAGACGTCATTTTATGAATTGTGTAGTGCAAAACGGATAGCGGATGGCAAATATATGGCACACTATGCATTTCTGAAATAAACTCGATCAGTGGCATAGGGCCGTATGTACTACTTCCGGGAAGAATCAATGTGTAGTAATAAATTTGCTTAGTAACGCCAGGTGGATTAGCTATTATGGAACCTGTAGCATCGAGGTGACAAAAGACGGTACCTGGTTTTAGGGATAGCAAATGACGTATTTGCGTTTCTGTAAACAAAATAATGAGCAAAGGATTTTGGATGTAACCCTGCACGAATTCTCCAGGCCATTTTTTTTTATCATTTTGTGCCGATTTCTCCAAATCGATTTGCCAGTGTTTATCTAAATCATGCATACCCTTGCGTTGACTGGAGATTTTTTGCAAGATCGCAAGGCTGGGTGCGTCATCCCTGTTACCCGCATTCAATATGCCAGTCGGAACCTTCTGCAACATTTCTAGCTTATTGACACTTGGTGCTTTAATTTCCGAATTTGCGGCTAATTCAGCTCGACGTATTCCCTTAATATGTCGACGATTGATCTCACTGCTATTATGCCTAATTTCACGATCTCGATAAACTTTTAACATGACGTCATTGAAAGGTGCCTTAATCGGTTCATTGGATTCTATCCGAAACCAAGCGCAGGCTGAATTTAAGCATTCAACGTTGGTGTAAAAGTAAATTTTACGCTGCTTATCAGCATTATTGCACTTATGTGATGCAAAGGAAAATACACAGCATTCGTAACTCTGTACAGATTTTAAATACACAATAATGGCATCGGTCCACCCCTGCAATAATTTTCCCTCGAACGTCCAATACTTTTCCCAAAACTCTCTTGGAACCTTTACTTCACCGTCAAATATTTTTTCGCCACTTTTTGGTTTTCGTTTCCGATGTGAATTTTGCACCGAGTCAGTGCTAGCCTGCTCTTGACTGGATGACGTGTCATTATTTGTATTAATCGAAGGATGGCAAACTGGGATATCGTTTATCTCGTCGATTTGAGATGAATGACTAGAAATTGATTCAATACATTGAATTGAAATGTGTTCGGGGGTATCACTATCGCTGCAACTGGCACCAATATTCTTATCAGATACAGAATCAGAAATATCAGACTTTGCATCATCGCAAGTGAGTTTGGTATTATTCACTTCATCGACGCTTTCAACACTCATGAAATATGACGTGTCATTATTTGTATTATTCGAAGGATGGCAAACTGGGATATCGTTTATCTCGTCGATTTGAGATGAATGACTAGAAATTGATTCAATACATTGAATTGAAATGTGTTCGGGGGTATCACTATCGCTGTAACTGGCACCAATATTCTTATCAGATACAGAATCAGAAATATCAGACTTTGCATCATCGCAAATGAGTTTGGTATTATTCACTTCATCAACGCTTTCAACACTCATGAAATATGACGTGTCCTTTTCAGCAGAAACGTTATTTCCGGAAATCTTACTGTCACCGTCGTTAACTAATCCGCAAAAAATTGACTTGATGGTGATTACGTGCTTTCTAAACAGGTCATAACATTTACGAGTGTATTTTTGAACTGTCCGTTCATCTTTAGCTTCAAGAATTTTTGAACAAACGTCTCGCCAGACACTGTTTTTTAATCTATGGGATTTACAATTACGCTGCTCTACAAATCTGTCAAAATCCAAATCAGGGTATAACTTCGCAAGAGCACTTGCAAGACTTTGCGGCGTTATAAGTGCATCCATCTTTTCAAGTACGTAGTGGCTGTTTCATGAAACTACAAACACCATTGGTTTACTTGGACAATTTCTTTGAGTTACAGTGGAGCTAATGTTACAGAGTACTGAATTATCTGAATACGCTTATCGAATGAGGTATGGATGGTTTGGAGATCTCATATCCGATGCATGCCTGTGCGAAATTATGTGAAATGATAATTAGAATTAAATGACAATTAGTAATTAATTAGTAAAAATCACAAGGTGGATTAGGATTATTCACAAATACATTTCGTATTAAGGGGAAAGTTTTCAAAATCGCAACGTCTTTACAAAAAAATTCAACACTGTGCACAAATATTCTGAAAATCATCACACATAAAACGAATTTAGGGTAGACGTAAAACCTTGAAATCTGTGGAAGCCAGATAGATTTTGATGGAATTCATTAAGGGGAGACTCCGGTGAAACGCGGATAAATTCGACCGTTTCATTTTTCAAATTGCAACAAAAAACATCTGATACGCACAAATTCATTACAGCAAAATTTGGATAATGTTATCCTGTACCTTGAAAAAAGATATCGATGCCTTGCTATGAAAGTCTGTGCGCATGGAACCTTTCGCCAAAGATTCCCTGCGTACCACTGCGAAAGGTTCCATGCGCATACACTTTCATCGTAGAACATTGATATTTTTTTCCAACGCATGTAATAACATCATCCAAATTTAGATGCAGGGAATTTTTGATCAAATTTTTTTGGTCATTTTAAAAATGAAAAATGCCTATTTGCAGTAACAATTAACAATATTTTATGATTTACAAGAAAAATTATTGCATGATCCCGAAGAAAAAAATTATCCTGAAATTCCGAACGTTCATTTGAACGAAAGTTACAAAAAAAATTATATCACGCTTATTGGACCACCAAATATCACCCAATTTTGCAATCATCATTCTTTTTGTACGTAGGTTGTAGTCTAGTGTGTGTAGTCTAGTCTTCAATTATTTTAGTCCACTGTATATATATTAGGGTGGGACAAAAAAAAAAAAAGACTAATTTTTTTTTCCTTAGCTACCATGAAAATATTATTCAGGATGACGAAAAAAATATTCTTTTAAAATTTGAGCTCTTAATATTAATATTAAGAGGTGGCTCATCGTGATTTTTGATTTCCCATTTAAATAACACGGCAAATGTTTTTTTTTTTTTTTTTATTTGGAATTTTATTCCAATCTAACGAATCATCGTGTTGTAAAAATCAATACATATTCTTATAAGAAATTAAACGATCTCCAAAAAAGGTCGAATCTGATTTTTCGCTAAGTCCACTCATTTGAAAGTTATTCAAGGTTGAAGTTCAACCTCAAACGGTATATATGACGACTTTTTTTTCGACTTGGCGAAAAATCGTGTCAGACCTTTTTTGGAGATCGTTCAATTTCCTACAAGAATATGTATTGATTTTTACAACACGATTATTCGTTTGATTGGAATAAAATTCCAAATAAAAAGAAAAAACATTTGCCGTGTTATTTGAATGGGAAATAAAAAATCACGATGAGCCATCTCTTAATATTCATATTAAGAGCTCAAACTTGAGGAGAATTTTTTTTCGTCATCCTGAATAATATTTTCATGGTAACTAAGGGAAAAAAAATTAGTCTTTTTTTTTTGCCCACCCTAATATATATATTAGACTGTTTCAAAAAAAGCGACTATTTTGTTTTTTTTCAAAGAACATTGAAAAATCATCAGAGTCTATCTAAACAAAGACCCTGGTTAAATATGAGTCCTTAATATCAATATTTAGAGGTGGCGCTTTTCAATTTTCTATTTACATTCAAATAACATGGGAAATTTTTTTTCTGAACTTTGGAATTTTACTACTCAGAAACGAACTACCTTACGGTAATAACTAAAATAGATTTTTGTAGGAAATTTGACGCTATATAAAAAAGGTTTGAATGAAAATTTGCGTGAGGCGAGCCGTTTCGGAGTTATCAAACCTCAACCATTGAACTGTTCAAAATAATGATAATTTCTACTCATACGCGACAAAATCGACTCATATAACTTAAATACCCACTATTATCAACTTTGAAATCAATATCTATAAATTTTCAATAAAATGTTGGTCAAAAAATTTTATTAATCAACAGTGAGTGATTAGTTTTATTGATCAATTGTCAAAAATACGGGTATATCACAAATAAATGATTAAATTTCTTCATAAATTTTATTTACAATGTATCAATAATTTATTTCAATTTTTAATTTTAATTTTAATTTTTTTTTGTTTTCTATTTTTATTTTTATTTTAAATTTAAAAAAAAAAATCTTGAATGGTTATAACTCATTTTCAGAAGATTCAACAAATTCACAAAGAATTGAAATAAATTATTGATACATTGTAAATGAAATTGAATCTTCAGAATGGTTCTATAAAAGTTTTTTACCTGTGGATTTTCGAAGTTGTATATTGAGACGGCATCCCTCTATTGGAAATGAATGCGGAGGCGGGGAAATGTCTATTATCTTAAGCCTGTAAATAGTAAGGCCCGGGAATTGCCATGTTCGATTACATTTAAAAAAAAGTGGGCTGACAAGTTTATAGGTTCGGATTGACGTTATTGACATAGGTATACATACAATTTTTTTTACCCTAAGCGGCTCCTTCTATTCCATGGAAATGTATACGCGAGGAACAGTCTGTTATCTCAAGTCTGAAAAACCGCGAAAACCGCATAATTTCATCATATGAAAAAAGTATAGGTATAAACATTTTTTTCGGATCGTTAGTTTTTAATCCACGCTATTTGTGAACATAC
Source organism: Tenthredo mesomela (assembly GCA_943736025.1). NCBI lineage: Eukaryota > Metazoa > Arthropoda > Insecta > Hymenoptera > Tenthredinidae > Tenthredo > Tenthredo mesomela. The sequence goes on from OX031021.1 coordinate 16,929,720, forward strand.
ATAATTATTTCTTCTTACCTGTAGCGTATCTTTGAAGTCGTATTGGGAACCTTAGAACCTCGATACGCCAACTAGTGGCAGAAAATAGAACTGTTCTATCAAGGCTACAGTAACCAATGAGAGGGCTTAGAACCTCGATACGCCAACTAGTGACGAAAGTAGAACTACTCTATCAAGGCTAAAATTTCAAAGCCACGCCCATTCCAAGGATCCCAATACAGAAATTTTTTATCTTCGCTTCGGAAATTGCTGCAGCAAAGTAGTATATTATTATATTCTGCGAACACCTCTGTGTATCGCAACGACTGGTTGGAAATTACAAAGTACTGCACGAACGACGTTCCTCCGGAGTCACAAGTATAATAAGTTGCTGCTAAAACTCTAAGTTGCGCATACTGAGACGACTGAGAAGGAACATGCCTGGACGCGGCAAGATGTAAACGAAGAAGCGGGGTGGGCGATTCCATCTCAAATCGGCCGACTTTGGCTGTTGTTTGACCTTGTATTTTTTGAATCGACTTAAACTTTTTCCTATTACATTTTTAAAATTCTAAAAAAAATATCATCGCATTCCTTATTCAATTCTGAAGATGGCGATTTTTTAAAAAAGATAGAGTTATTTTTCTAAGTATTTTTTTTACAATTATTTGTCCGGTGCTGCGTCAGGTTGCCTCGCCGCGCGCCTCGCTACTACCGCGTCGTACGGGGCTCGGCCAATGGCGTGGCGCGCTGCTTTCCATACATCGAATGACGGCTGACGCGGTAGTAGCGAGGCGCGCGGCGAGGCAACCTGACGCAGCGCTGGACAAATAATTGTAAACAAAATACTTGGAAAAATAGCTCCATCTTTTTTAAAAAATCGCCATCTTCAGAATTGAATAAGGAATACGATGACATTTTTTTAGAATTTAAAAAAGGGCCTTAATTTGCGAAAAAAATCGATAAACATTTTGATTGCTCATAAAAATAATAAAACTATACTTTTCGAAAAGTGAAAAAATTTTATCGAAAAGTGTCTTTCATCGCCTTCAAAACGCGTTTTGGAACATCTCTCTACGGTAAAGGGGACCGAGATATTAATTCTCAAAGCCGCCCGCGCGCCACTTTTACAGTAGAATGCGATAATTCATAACTAGCGTAAAAAACATTTTTAGATGAATGTATGTGAATATTCCTTATCAAACATTGAAGAGATGAGTATATATATGTATAGATTAGGTTTGAGTTAATTATTTCAGATTTTATTTTATATTCTATTTCGATAAATTTGTTTTGTTGTGTTCGCCCTACGAATTTCTATCCGATAATATAATCCATCCCACAAAAATTGTATATTGCTTATTGAGGTTGTGTTTATTGTATATACCTTCCCTAATTTTCTTGTCAAACTCCCATGCCAACAAGATTGACAGGAGCTTCTCCAAAGGTAGATTATTTTTCATCCATCTTCAGACTCGGCAGACACAAAAGCAAATTAATCTCCACTCCAGGACATCTATAGAAGATCCTGTCAAAAAATCAACCCTTGATTCCCATGCGTTCGGAAATCGCACCGGATTCACTCGTTTTCAACGATCAAATTGTTTTTTTTTTTTTTTTTTCAAAAAATCAAAAAATCACGTCCCCGCAAAAAACCGAATCAATCCTTACTTCAGGACGTCCAAAGAACATCCTCTCAAAAAATCAACCCTTGATTCCCATGCGTTCGGAAATCGCACCGGATTTACTCGTTTTCACCGATCAATTTGTTTGTTGTTTATTTTTCAAAAATCAAAAAATCACGTCCCCGCAAAAAACCGAACTATTCTCTACTCCAAGACACCTACACGGAAAGATTTAAACCCGACTGGTTACGGTTCTGCACACGACTCAGTCAGGTGCTAGCGAAAAATAGCGAATTCTGGTGCAGCACCACACTAGGTGCGGTCTAGAACACGACTCGTTACTGTGCGCACACGACTCATTCATGTGCGCACATGAATGGTTCGTGTTCTAAACAGTACTCAGTGTGTTGCTGCACCAGAATTCGCTATTTTTCGGTAGCACCTGACTGAGTCGTGTGCAGAACCGTAACCAGTCGGGTTTAAATCTTTCCGTGTATAGAAGATCCTCTCAAAAAATCAACCCTTGATTCCCATGCGTTCGGAAATCGCACCGGATTTACTCGTTTTCAACGATCAAAATGTTTTTTTTTTTTCATTTCAAAAAATCAAAAAATCACGTCCCCGCAAAAAACCGAACTATCCTCTACTCCAAGACACCTATAGAAGATCCTGTCAAAAAATCAACCCTTGATTCCCATGCGTTCGGAAATCGCACCCGATTTACTCGTTTTCAACGATCAAATTGTTTTTTTTCATTTCAAAAATCAAAAAATCACGTCCCCGCAAAAAACCGAAATATTTTCTACTCCAAGACATCTATAGAAGATCCTCTCAAAAAATCAACCCTTGATTCCCATGCGTTCGGATGTCACACCGGATTCATCTGTTTTCGTCGATCAATAAATATTCAATTCATAATTCAATAATTAATATTAATTGTTCATTGATAATAATTATCAACATTCGAAATGATGATAATAATAATATTTCATCATCATACAATAACATATAACACCTATCATTTGAACGGCTCCCAGTAAGTACGACGCTCTGCCGTTCCACATTACCCGCTGAGCGTCGTCCCTTGCTTGGGTACAGTCTCAGCCAAAGATCTAGTATCCGTGCTGCCTAGCACGCGGGCTAACTTCAGCCTCATAAAATCCTTAGGACATTCGCAAAGCTGTAGGTGAAAAAATAAAATTCGCTCGATGTGTTGCTGCTCCTAAAATATTGATGGATATAAGTGACAGATGATTTTAGCAAAGAATATAGTGAGGCACCAAAAGTTTCTAAGATGCATGCCGAAAAAAATTTTCAATAAGGGAAAAAGGCTACGTAATGGTTATATATAAGGAAAAGAAAATTCTGAACCAATCTACGCTATGGCCAATCATGTTGTTAGATACTGAGTGCTCGTTAAAATTATATGCATTCTCCATCTAATGAAATGCTAAGAAAAAATAATAAAAAAATGAGAATACGGAAGTCTGATAAATATTAAATGAGAATATACAGGAAGGACCAGACCGTTTTAAGATCATTCAAATATATTTACTTGGGCATGTGCCGGGCTGTGATCTTGCGAAAAGGATAGCCTTCCAGCTTGTTGTAAGCTGGTTGGCGATAGAGTCGTAGGACTGCTCGTTTGAGGACTCTGAAATCATCGATTGAGATGAAGTTTTATACCGTGATGAATAAGTTTTGATTTTCGAGAACTGATTTTCAATAGGATCAAAATTGAAATCATTAAATGATGAAGTTTTATTAGTAATTAAATTACAAAATGCATAATTGTTATTGGCTTCCTAATTTAAGGGCAATCTCTTGGCATGATTAATTACTTAGGACTTAGGAGACGATGGGGTGATACCGGCCAGTCGATTTGCCATTGAAATAAAAGAGGTAATTAAATCATCTATGGACTTTATCCACAATTGTAATTTTCCATGAGTTTTTGCTAGCAAGTACTTAAACGTCTTCAGTAAATAAGGATTTTCATTGATTTCCTATAAATCTATGCTAAATTAATAAGTAGACATCGATTCGAGGATTAATTCAGCGTTAATAAGGATACAAGTCAATGTTTAATTTCACTCTAATAATCTTTGATAAAATTTTTTGCGATAAATATTTGCGTTGGGGCAATTTCGGTCAGTATGGAACAGCATTGAGTTAACGTCAATTCGACATGGCGGCGCTGCTGTATGTAGCAGATTAAAATTTGGTCAAAATTGCTGTCGTATTTGAAAAATTATCTTGTTTCTCAAGATATGCTCGTGACAGTTATTACCTGAACGTATTTTTAACAAAGCTGCAATTATTTAAATGATGAATTGGATTGAAGATATTGGCCCGCATTGCTCGCTCTTCAGGTGAACGCCATCACCCGCGAAATTTGGGGTGGCGAGCAAATGCAACCATATTGGAAATCCATAAACAAACTATACAAGCAAGGCATTGTCCCGACTGCAAATTGAATATTATTTAGTATCCAGAGTGAATTCCTAATGGGTGGACAGGTGAATTCAGCTGAATTCATCTGAACAAGCTGCGAGCGCAGGAAAATTTCCAGTGCGACCAACCGTCGGAAACCCGAAATTTGTACACGACAGACCGCCGCGATGTGTATAACGCCAAAATATTTTGACCGTTCGGCTCGGTATAAAGTTAACCGCACTGGAAATTTGCCTGCATTCGGAGCCACCACATGCGCACTGGAAATTCAGCTGAATTCACCTGTCCACCCATTAGAAATTCACTCTGTATACAGGGTGGTCCATTTAAGTTGGCACAGCAGGATATCTTGAGAACCACCCATTTTAGAGAAAGATGTTTGAAATAAAAATTTCTTGACTTGAAGGGGGCAAAGCACTGTGCTATCGTACTTTTCATATGGTGGAGGTTTACCAGGTCATTTGGAGGTCAACATTGTTTTTTTCAATGGAGACGTATACTTTTTTTCACAGATTCGCATTTTACACTGAATAATACAAAACTTTTATCTCAAGTTTTTTTTTCCATGATATATTTCTTTTAATTTTTTCAAAATTTTTTTTTTTTCTAATTTTTTTTTTTTCCATTTTTCAAAACGTTTTGAGGACTGTATTGAAGTGAATGGGCATAATTTTGAGCATCTGTTGAAATAAATTTATTTTTGAATTATAATTTACTGTTTTATTGCGGATATTTGAAAAAAAAAAAAAAAAAAAAATTATTTAAAAAAATTGATGTCATAGACAAAAAAAAACTTGGGATAAAAGTTTTGTATTATTCAGTGTAAAATGCGAATCTGTAAAAAAAAGTAAACGTTCCCATTGAAAAGAAGAATGTTGACCTCTAAATGACCTTGTAAACCTCCACCATATGAAAAGTACGATAGCACAGTTTTGCCCCCTTCAAGTCAAGAAATTTTTATTCCAAACATCTTTCTCTAAAATAGGTGGTTCTCAAGATATCCTGCTGTGCCAACTTAAATGGACCACCCTGTATATCAGAGCTTCGAGTCATCCCATGATGAGTGATCGAAGTGGATTATTTCACAAGATATTAATGTTTTTTCTCAAGTGGTTGGCATTCCCCCATACTTTCCTATACAATAAATAAATAACTGCCGAGCGTTGCGATGTGTTGGGTAGAAAAACGATTTGTTATTTTAATAAACTAGAGTTTGAAGCTTACTATACCATCATTAACACCACATATCGTGTGCCTTCTCTCTCTTCTTCCCACATTCACTGCGGACAAAAAACTTGGCATAAAGAAAAACAAGTTTAACTTACGTTACTATACGGCGTACTACTCGAATGCTCTTCTTGATCTAGAGGCGCTTGTAGCGGTGGCGGAAAGTGAACGTTGCTTAGATCAGGTAAAGATCCAGTGTTATTACCTATAGGAATCTGTTGACCAGGTGGCTGAGAACTTGGATAAATACTGAAAGAACATGAATCTATGTTAATAACGTAGATCTTGCAGATGTGTGGCCGACTGGCCAATGCGGAATTGATTTCAATCGCAGAGCTTCGCAGCAAACAATTAGGATCCTGACCCATATGAAGCTGAGAACAGAGGTCGTAGTAGTAGTCACATGGTCCTCACTCGAAAACGCATTAAACGTTATAAAAATGCCGAGTAGATTATGAATCGTGAAAGTGAGAAGACGAGCTTCGGAAACATGATACTTCTTCAAGAAAAAAATGTTTACAGTTTATGTAAACCTGGAATGCTAGACTCTATTATGTTCTGTGGATAGTGCCGTTCGAATAACCCTCCACTGTGGGATTATTCCGGAGTATAATAGAGGTTAGCATTTCAGGTTTACATAAACCGTCGAAACTCTTTTGCTTCATGAAGCACCACGGTTCCGAAGCTCGTCTTTTAACTTCAGATTTCTGTCACAGTGGGACCGCTACGGTCCCACCCTACAAAAAAATCACCTCAGAGCTCTAATATTAAATAAATTCCACTGAAAATGAATAAATGAATAAATCGAACTCCTGATTCAATCCTGACAGCTATATGGGTCATCCCATAAGAGAAAACGTATTTTTTTATTGTCTGTAAAATTATCTCAAAATTTCAGGATCACAATTTTTCATTTCATGATCAATATTTTCAATGTCGAACTTTGTTCTGACAAAATTTTCCGGCAGCTTAAAAAAAAAAAAAAAAAAAAAAAAAAAGAAATACGTTTTTTCTTATGGGACGACCCATATAGCTGTCAGGATTGAATCAGGAGTTCGATTTATCCATCTGGATATAGAATATGGGAACCAGGAATGCGTTCGTAAGTATTTGGGATTTTTAGAAACAGTTTAGGACGCTCTAGTACGCAGGTCTTTGAAAAATCGAAAAAAAACACGGTTATTTCAAAGGAGCACATGAGACCCCCTCTAGTAATGGCCGGTTTGTGAGATGGGGGGCTGCAACTTTTTCCACATTTGTTTTGAATTATTTGGAGCTGATCTGGGGGGCGCCACGATAAATTTTTTTTAAGGACCACCCTAATGTACACGCTCGCGCTCTGATCACCTCGAAGACGCAATTCATAGTTTCTCCCACACCACATAAGGTAAACGTCCCAATCCATAACACTTTCTGTCCGGTAACTGGGACCTGCACAGTAAAAAAAATTTTGTAAAATTTAACACAACAGCTTGTGTTAAGTACTCTTTTAACACAAAATTTGTGTTATTTCGTTCCTCATGTGTCTTGACCCGAAATACGGCGATTCTAACCTCAATTCGCTCGGTTTAAACGCGGTTTCTGGCCTAGACATATAAAATTGGATATGCCATACGGCCCATAAAGTATTTTCTGACGAATTTCATTATAATCCCCGCTTTTGGCTCGGATTATAAACTCAAATTCACCGGAAAATACTTCATCGGCTTAATGACATAATGTACAGTCGCGGAAACTGATCCTGACGCGCCGTGTTTGGGGTGATCAGGCAACCGTACATACATTTTGATTTTAATTTTCTTAAAGTTGGTATGAAATTCGGACATCTGTCAGGCGATGAATCAGCTTAGTTTGTTTTCTTTCAGAGAACGTCAATTCACTAACCTAAAAGGTAATTAATAAAATCGTCACATCGGATAACCCCAAAATGCGTGAATGTTTTTCCTAATTAGGTGACTCTTAAAATAACCTAGTTCTCGTGAGGTGTTTCAAGGGTTATAGGAGGGCTCTAATGAAAGTTACTGTGATATTTTTCATGAAATCCGATCGAGTTTTAATCCTCCTGGATTCTTAGTTGAAACTAATGAGATCTGCACCTGACATTCCCAACTCAAGCCTAGATACAGGAGTTTCGCACCAATGATGTTCACCAGCTATGCAAATTTTGGCAATGTATTCAGAACACTTTGGCTAAGAATCCCAAGTGTCGGATACACGCTGCATAATCGAGTCTTGGTTCCAACTAAGACATCCTTCTGGTACTTACGCCGTATATTCTCATTTCAATGCTCGCCTTGGCTAATAGATCTCCAGTAACAAATCAGGCACAAGTTAACAACTAATTAAATAACGTAAATAAAAATACATGTAACGTTGTATTCCTATAGATGATTACAATAAAACGAATTCAATGAGAGAAAACAAAACTTTATTCAAGCTGATCTCTGAAAATAATTTGATAATATTGAAATATCAGGATCAACCATTAACATGAACAAATAGGCTCTGAGTTGTAGAAACAGGTCTCGTTGTTCTAATTAGAAAAATGTCAATGGTTTAATCAACAACGCTTAAGTTAAGAATAAGTTAACAGGTGGTAAAACTATGTAGAGCCCATGTGAGTTCAACGCAGGACTATATAAATGAACAACTTGTAAGAATTCCTATTTCTCACTAATATTATAAACTATCTTGAAAGTCTAGTCTTACTCAATTATGGAAGTGAATATTAATATTTCAGAAATTTTGTTAATTGCAGACATTTGTGGTCATTTGAATGTAGTGAACGTCGTAAGTCGCTACAAACTCTTTTTAGTGGATATTTGACACAAAAGTATTAATTAGTTAACGACGCTCAAGGGCAAGCTAACAGGTACTAAAACGATAACCCATTTGAGTGTAACGCAGGAATATAAGCCAACAACTCTTTCTCATTGATATTGGGCGTAAAACTATTCATGAGTTAACGACGCTTAAGGATAAGCTCACAGGTATAACATGCTGCGATAGAGCGTAAACTCATTCGAACTGTAACCCATTTCAGTGTAACGCAGTATAATTGATGTAAAATATCTATATAGGTCGAACAGTATGTTTATCGGCCATGGCTTAACTCGCAGACTACGTGGTTATTCACGAGCAATAATATAAAGAAACCTAAACTAATAATTGTCTTTAATGATATCAAGTATTCTAAACTACAACTAAACAAATAAAGGATTATATTCTATCGCGTAGAATAGGGACGCAATAACGAATACACAGCCGCGAACGTGATTCCAATCAATATTCAAAATGCTCTTCGCTAGATCTCTTTGGCAGATCCTTCTTTCGCTCTGCTCAAAATCTAACTTAAGTTGTAGAAACAGGTCTCGTTGTTCTTACTTTGACTAGAACACAACGTAACCATGAGCTCTAGGTTCTATTATACATTATATACAGTATTATATACATATTTACATCTCGTATTCTTTACCGATAACAAGGTTTACTCCACCGACAATTAGTTGCTTTATAGCAAATGAAAAAGGAAAAATCAATACTAAATATAACATTAAACATCAAAAAAAAAAAAAATGTGGCAGTAGGCGACCAACGTTATGATCCCAACATCCTACCCATGCGTCAGAACAGATGTGTCACTGGTGTCAATGACTACGTTCCAATACAAATGTTGGAAGGTTTATGATAGAATCTGATCAAATATAGATATCCTGTATGCGAATTACCATCAACGGCAATTGATGGAGACAACAGCGCAGACATAACTGAAAGGGACAGAATTTATTATTATTTATTCATTTATTTATTTATTTTTCATTTATTTATTATTTATTTTTTTATTTTATTACATTTGTTGTAATTGAACTTCCATACTTAAGTAAGACTAGACTTTCAAGATGGTTGATAATATATGAGTGAGAAGTAAAAATTCTTACAAGTTGTTGATTCATATAGTCCTGCGTTGAACTAGCATATGGGTTCTAGATAGTTTTACCACCTATTAACTTATCCTTAAGCGTTGTTCATTAAACCATTGACATTCTTCTCAATAGAACAACGAGACCTGTTTCTACAACGTAAAAGCCCATTGTTCATGTTAATGGTTGATCATGATATTTCAATAGTATTAAATTATTTTTCAAAGATGAGCCTGGCAAAAAGAGTAAGGAAAATTAAATACTTAAGGATTGATACGACCATTCAATTAGTTGTTTGAATTGCATTTGCTGTAATTGAACTTCCATACTTAAGTAAGACTAGACATTCAAAGATGGTTCATAATATATTAGTGAGGAGTAGAAATTCTTACAAGTTGTTGATTCATACAGTCCTGCGTTGAATTAGCATATGGGTTCTACATAGTTTTACCACCTGTTAACTTATCCTTAAGCGTTGTTCATTAAACCATTGACATTCTTCTCAATAGAACAACGAGACCTGTTTCTACAATTTAAGAGCTCATTGTTCATCTTGATGGTTGATCCTGATATTTCAATATTATTCGAATAACTTTCAAAGATCAGCTTGAATAAAGTTTAAGGATTAAAAATCGATCGGATTTCATGAAAAATATCACAGCAAGTTTCATTAGAGCCCTCCTGTAACCCTTGAAACACCTCACGAGAACTACACTGAGAAAACTGTATTTTTCCACTGACAATATTTCTTGTTCTGAGAACAAAACTTGGTATTGCTCTACTAACAATACATTGTATTTTGCTCAGAACTATACGTACGGCGACGCAGCATACTATTCTCATAACCGGTATTTTGCTGAGAACAATACGTATTTTGACTACAACTAAACTCGCTCGGTAATACTTGGTATTTTGATAAGAAAAATACTTTTTTCTCAGTGTAGGTTATTTTCAGAGTCACCTAATTAGGAAAAACATTCACGCATTTTGGGGTTATCCAATGTGACGATTTTATTAATTACCTTTTAGGTTAGTGAATTGACGTTCTCTGAAAGAAAACAAACTAGGCTGATTCATGGCCTGACAGATGTCTGAATTTCATACCAACTTTAAGAAAATTAAAATCAAAATGTATGTGAATGTATGGCACGGTTGCTCAATCACCTTACCGACGGCGCGTCAGGATCACTTTCCGCGACTGTACTATTGAATTAACACACGAGAGTGTTGAATATTTAACACAAAAATTTTAACATTTTACACTATGACGAAATTTTTTTTACTGTGTGTCCGACCATTGGGACGTTTATCTTAACCGATCGGAACGAAACATTGGGAAATACTGCTTTTTTACGGCAGAAAGTAGCTAAGTATTTGGTTTTTTAGAGAAAAATTTGAAAAATTTTACATATTCAGTTATCATCAGAGGAATTATGAAATTATTCGCAGATGCACTCGTTTTATTGCACTTTTGAAATACTTAGCCACTAGGCGTTGGCAAAACACACATTTTGAACACTATTTCGTCTTATTTTATACAGAAATGACCGAGGAACGACAACTATGCGTGTTCTAGCAAAAATACCGAAATCTTACGACTTACGACCATGCGACTACCAAGGCCCCTTGAAAAGTGCCGTTCGGATAGGTCGCTACCCTGGTAAAAATAATTCTTAGGAATTTCTACGAATTGTCAGGGAATTTGGAACTGTTCGTTGTTTTTCACAAGAAATTTTAGTGTCTTTTAGGTTGATGGACAAAAACAACGAATTATTCGGAAAAACTGCAGAAATCTACAATTTTTCTATAGCAATTTGTGTAATGTTCTAGATTCCCTAAAAATTTGTTTAATCATATACTGTGGGTACTAACGACTAGTAACAGTCGTTACTGTCATTAGTAACTGTCATTAGTAACTGTTATTAGTAACAATTTAGCAGAAATTTATACGCCTAAGAATTTTTCTGAATTTTTAAGAAATTTGGAATAATTTCATAGTTTTCCATATAATAGAAAAATTATAGATTTTCGTAGTTTTTTTTTTAAATATTCGTTGTTCTTGTCCATCAAACTAGAGAAGAAACTTAAAATTAGATATGAGAAACTACGAAAAGTTCAAATTTCCCTAATAATTAATAGAAATTACTAGAATTATTTTCGGCCCTCTTGGGACGACTACTTTCTCAGCTTTATGAGTCGGAATCCTCATTAGCGAATAAATAGTAACTTACTTTATTCCAGGTACTCTGGGCATTTCGCAAGAAGATCTCGGCCTCTCCATAAAACCACGATGCAATTCTCTGTGTTCGCTGCCCATAACTCCCATGTGTGGATCTGTGGATGATGATAGAAATATGTCTTATCGTAATTGAGAAGCTGAATCATCGTGATTTTGAATAATGGAGGAAGAAGCACAACAACAAGAACCAGAAAAGATAACGGAATGGAATAATTTGGTAAATAGAATTTTAGCGATAAACGAAGTTCGTGAAAACACATATCTAGGTATATTTATTGTAAAGATAGCAAGTATCACGAGACTTTGTATTTGATTGGCAGAAGCTTAAACATTTGATTGATATAATAATACAGATTTTTGAGACAGTATACTCTGGAATTAGCATGTCTACAGAATTTCAAGTACTTGTTTGCTCTTATTGAGAATAAAAATGAATCTAGGTACAGGATGTTCTTTTGTTTCATCATTTTCTAGGCTTATTTTTTATCCAGAAAAGCTGACTTTACTAAAGCTACAATTAAACGTCTAATTCGGACAGTTATTGAGTTAACAAACCTCAAAGCTTTTAATATTTGGTAAAAATATCGACCTGGAAGTACTCTGAGACTTCTTGTTTATATTTCCGCGAGATGCGTTCTCAAACAAACAAAAAAAAAAAAAAATGGATTATCTAATAGAAGACTTTGGAGAAAAAAATTAAGTTCCACCAGTTACGCGCCAGCTAAGGAGCTTCGGTATAAGATCTGATCAATTCGAAGACGCGATTCGTAATTTCTCCCATACCACACAACTGCCCGTGTGGAAATTGAACCAGGGTTCTGGCCGGGACACGGTCGGGAAGCCCGGCTTTTAGTCGGGCGCTGGCCGGGTGGGTCTGACCAGAGCCCGCCCAGAATCGTCACGCTCGGCTATTCGGCACCCGGTCAGGAGTCCTGACCGGGCTATGGCCGGGCTATCCGGCCTTAGCCTGACCAGGTTTTACTAGGGGCTATGGGATGTTGCGATAATTTTATGTAATATGTACGTGTTAGGAGGCGTTTACCGGTGATGTTTTCCGGTCGGTAAGTGACATATTACCGAGTAGTGCGCTATTCGCGTGAAATAATCAGAATTTGCGTGAAATAATGATTATTTCACGCAAATCGATGTGACTGCCATCTACCGCTCCTAACACGTACGTATTACATAAAATAGTATACGATATTAGTGCGGCTGTTCGAGACTACACGTTCGTGCGGGGTCTCGCACTCGCTGCGCTCGTGCGCCACCTCCGCACTCACGTGTAATCTCGAACTTACCGCACTAATATCGTAATATACTATTATTCGATTATTCGCAGTTGAAAAATGAAAGCAAATTGTAATCAAGTTTTCAATTTTTTTTAAATTAATTTTTCATTCATTTCAATATTTCTTATTGTGATAGATATTCGGAACAATAATTTAACCTGTAGTTTCAAGGTTACATCATCACAAATAGAACCTTTGACCGGTCTTGAAGTAATATCACGAACAGAGTTTCTTCAATTTTTCAATCATTTCTTCGGATAATTATCTTTTCATGTTTTCGAACATTTATATTTTTTTCAAGATGCGGGTTTAGTCCTTAGGGCTTATGATAAAATGATGAAACTATAGCTATATCTATACATATATCAACTAGTATGTCTTTACAATACAACTTCTCAATTCAGATTAAACAATTATATGAATCCTCAGTTCTTACTGTTCCAATGAAAGACCAAACCAACACGAGGGCGACAACATAACCTACAAAACTTGAAATGCGATTCTATGCAAGTTCGCGCATGAAAAATGCTGACCCTACATCAATTATTCGTCGTTACCGCTCTACAAACTCTGCGTGTTGTATTATATCACCACTAGCTGATTAATAGTACGCCGCAGAAGTTGATTAGAAATGAACACTTTTCACCGAAGCTATTCGATCACTAACTACGCGACGCCAAGTGCGGGATATCACCGTCATGTGATAGTAAGCGCAGGAGCAGTACCCTACTGAAAATGATCATTTGTGATAAATCACATAATAATATGAAAGAAATCTGCAATATGTAATTTATCATATGATTTATATTGCCAATATCATATTTTATTTTATTTTATTTTATTTCATATTTTTTCTATTTTTTCATTTTATTTCTTTTCAATTTCATATTTTTCTATATTCAAATAACACTTTTTGCTGGAAAGTTTATTGAAGTAGTTGATTCCTATGAAACTATGACATAATTTTATCCGTCTAAGCGCCTGTCCAGGCCCTGGCCAGGCTTTTAAATAATAAACTGCTAAACTAGCTCCCGGTCAGCACCCGACCAGTACTTGCCAGCGTCTGCGAAAGCCCCATGTAAGAGTTTTCGCCAGACTAGCACCCGGCCAGTTCCTGGTCAGGCACTTTGACAAAAATACTGCCCGGCTAGCGCCCGGCCAGAAACCTTGTTGTAACCGGGCCAAACCGGGCAATTTCCACACGGGTGATCGTAACGAAATTTGGGGGATTACGGCTTTATTTCATCAGAAAGTGGCAGTGTCTCGTTTTTTCAAATTTTCAAATTTTTTTTGCACATCAGTTAGCATCAGAGAAATCGTGGAATTATTCACAGATGCATTCGATTTATTGCACTTTTGAAATACTTAGCCACTCGACGGTGGTAAGCCACACATTTTTAACACTATCTCATCTCATTTGATTAATGAATGACCAAGAAACTACGATTTTGCCTCTTACAACAACAAAAAAAAAAAAAAAAAAATACCGACAAAAGTGGCCTGCGCTGAGTTCCCACGCGACTATATTATATAAACAGTGATTTAGTTGTTCTATTAGATATACCATTTTGTTCGAGTTCATTTTATTGGGACATTTTGCGAAGATAGCATCAAAGAACTTTGCAGTATTTTTGATTACCGAGTTCAATGATTATTTAAAAGGTCGAATTTGAAGTAAACTATTCAATTTTAGTATATGGGCAAGTCCATCAATTATCAACAAATGAACGGGACGTCAAAAAATCGATTTGTCTGAAATGTTTACCTTCCGTAGTGTGTACTAAGATTGAAAAGTTCACCAAGTTTGAACCTTCTAGGACTTACCGTTCGCGAGAAATTCCACATACAAGTTTACCATTTCGACCTAATTGAGGTTTAAACGCGGATTGTTTTCGTATCGTTATCGGGATAAAAAAATTAGAAAAATATAGGTATCTTATGTGAAAAATTCTCACCTTTCCGAATATGTTCATTTCTGAATAACTTTCCGAAATCAATCTCAAAAACACGTTTTTCGGCAAAAAAAAACCGCTTTTTTTCATGCGCCACCAATATTTATCTCACTTTTGAGTTTTTCATGTGAAAGCTGAGATTTTTTCAGTAAGGAACTTAAATTTTCAGAGTGGGACGGCCATAGGATCTCACGTGAGCTACGTTCAATTGATAAAGGTCTGTTAATAATACTCTCTTTCTGAAATCCAACGGAATATTTTCATTTCTCTAACCGTGCACAATTCAAAGAAATAGAAATATTCAGTTAAATTTCAAAAAAAGAGTATTATTAACAAACCTTTATCAATTGATCATAGCTCACGTGATATCCTATGGCCATCCCACTCTGAAAATTTGTGTCCCTCACTGAAAAAATCTCAGCTTTCACATGAAAAACTCAAAACTGAGATAAATTTTGGTGGCGCATGAAAAAAAAAGCGATTTTTTTGCCGAAAAACGTGTTTTTGGGATTGATTTCGAAAAGTTATTCGGAAATAAATAATGTATTCTGAAAGGTGTGAATTTTTCACATAAGATACTTGTATTTTCCTAATCTTTTTATGCCGATAAGAATACGAAAACAATTCGCGTTTAAACCTCAATTGGGTCGAAATGGTAAATTTGCATGTGGCATTTCTCACGAACGGTAAGTCCTAGAAGGTTCAAACTTGGTGAACTATTCAATCTTTGTACACACTACGAGAGGTAAAAATTTCAGACAAATCGATTTTTGGATGTCCCGTTTATTTGTTGATAATTGGTGGACTTGCCCATATACAGTCAGCGCTCTCAGCAAGGCCGGTCTTGGGACTGTACAGGAAGAAAAAAAAAAACAGTGTCCTGCGCTGCGCAGGACATTAATCTAGTCAATATAGTATTTAGAAGCATACATTTTCAATCTAACCTCACGGATTACTGTCACGACAGCAACGAGTACTGTTAGAACCTATGTTGAAAAATGATTTGCACATCACGGCAAAAGCAGCGATAATTACTCTATAAACATCGTTCACTCATGTCACAACGACTAACCACAACTGTAAACATGCTTTAGACGCATTAGGCGCACAACTCAGCCGCATTTCAATGGATTGTTCCGATCCAAGACTCATTTTACAGAGCTTTTTATCAAAGTTAATTTTATGCATAATTCTTCTTTCTTCGCTGTGAGCGAATAAACGGTTGGACTTGGAGAAAAAAACCTCACGACAATTTGTAGAAAATTTAATTATTTACAAAAAAAAAAGTCCAATAAATGAAGTCTCTCAAACCAGTATTTCAAGAGATATAAGGACTTTGATTTTTTTAAATATCAAATTCTAATAAAATGTCGAGTTTAATATTTTCAAGTCAGTCAAACTACCATGGGCACTTTGGAAGAACACTAAATTCTCTGTAAAATGAGTCTTGGATCAGAACAATCAATTGAAATGCGGCTGAGTTGTGCGTGGCTGAAGAAAAAGTCGTAATGTTTACATGTTTTTAGCATGGGAAAACTTAAACAGAAGAGCGCGAGTTCTTAGAATTGGAATTAGGAGCTAAAAATTAGACAGGACTCCCTTTTCAACGTGTACAACAGGATTTTCAAGTAGGAGTTGGAAAAAAAAAACAGTCATTTCAAAAAAAGCACCCTAATATATAGGGTAGAAGTACCATTTCTGGCCACCTTAGTACCGTTTGTGGCCATCACTTGCTCCATTTGTGGCCATACCCTTACCATGTAAATCAAGGCATGGCCACAAAAGGTACAGTGGCCACAAATGGTACGTCTACCCTAGAGGGTGAGTCTTTTCAAAGGTCCAAAATCGGTGGGACTTACTTACGGCGAAGGTACGCATTCAGCCAATCAGGTTAACAATTATCCGTGGGGATAGGGTAGCAATGCGCTTAATCACGATGCGAATCTTAATCACGAATCACGGCGTGAGTCCCACCCATTTTGGACCTTCGAAGAGACTCACCCCATGGGAAATTTCACGCCAACTTAACCAATAAAATTCCCTCGCCATTGTCGATTTGCTTCCAAAAAATGTCTGCAATAATTGTCCTTGTACTAAACCGATTCCCTGCATTTTTTCAGACTTTTTGATCCATCCATCTGTTTTTTTTTTTTTTTTTTTTTTTTTTTTTAATGAATTTTCCGACGACCAAATATTTCCCCATTTTTTAAAAATCTCACAAAATTCTCAAGAATCTCATGTTCCTCTACGAACATCATGCTACTAAGTCCATAATGGTGCAATTTTTTTTTCTATTTTTTTCCAACGCTTTCAACATTTTCATCAACGAGAATAAGTTGCGTTCCGACATTCCGACTAAAAAAAAAAAAAAACTCACCATCATGGGATTACTGGCGTAATATTTCCAGTGAATCTCAAGATTTTCTAGAATTTTTCGAGACTTTTAAAACAGGTAGAAATATGTGGTAGTTTGAAAATTGATTAAAAAAAAGAACGAGTCGATCAAAAAATCTGAAAAAGTTCAGGGGACCGTTTTAGTATTAGGACAACTGTAGATTTTTTTTAAGCAAATCGAAAATGGTGAGGGAATTTCATTATATTTGGTTTGCCCCCCACCCCTGGTTACGCGCTTGGCCTTGTAGTTTAGTACGGCAGTGGCGAACTTCTGGGAGTTCAGTGACAGAATCTTTTTTGAAGCAAATCGAAAATATTGAGGGAATTTTATTGGTCAAGTTGGCGTGGAATTCCCTATATATTATAACCACTTGATTCATATGAATACTAGTTTTTCATAATTTGATTGAACTTTGTAATGAGTAATTACCTTCAAAATTAGAAAGTGGAAAAAAAAAAACGAACGAAAAGTCGGATACAGAACTCTATACCGTCAGTGTACCAGTTATGGAACTCCTTACGATTAAAATCCCTCCAGAATGCGTTTCAACAGGTTTCTTCTGTTAATTTATGAAATTTAATTTTTCTAATGCCTGAAGCTATATCTTGCCTTTGATTTGTACGCGTTTCTACTCTCACGGAATCAAAAAATTAATTAATATTGAATTAAATGCAACACCTGTCTAATGGCCTAGTTATGGAACCCCAAAAGTCCATTTGGCCCTTTTTGGAACCCACAAATGTACTAGTTTTGGAACGGAGGGATTGAATTCAGGTTACTGATTACCCCGAGCTTAGAAATTGATATAATCATGAACTAATACTTTATTTAAATTATACAATCTGTTTTCAACA
This sequence comes from Tenthredo mesomela, assembly GCA_943736025.1. Classification (NCBI taxonomy): domain Eukaryota; kingdom Metazoa; phylum Arthropoda; class Insecta; order Hymenoptera; family Tenthredinidae; genus Tenthredo; species Tenthredo mesomela. Next base: position 16,947,654 of record OX031021.1, read on the forward strand.
ACCACGATACTCTGAAATAATTCATCAATTTAATTACTCTTCTATCTTTCGCTTTTTTGGTGTTGATTATGCGAGAGGTAAGTTTATTGACGGATGGGGGTTCGCTAACTGGTACAAGGCGATGTCGAGGTGTTCCAGTAATGGAACCGCTATTTTTTAAACGAAATTGATTGTAAATATGATTTTTTACGATTGAATCAGGAACCTTACAATTATTATTATACAGTTAATTACTCTTCTATCTTTCGCTTTTTTGATGTTGTTTATGCGAGAGGTAAGTTTATTGACGGATGGGGGTTCGCTAACTGGTACAAGGCGATGTCGAGGTGTTCCAGTAATGGAACCGCTATTTTTTAAACGAAATTGATTGTAATTATGATTTTTTACGATTGAATCAGGAACCTTGATCAATTAAGTATAGCCACAAACACTTTTTGAGGCATCAGATACTCACATTTTGTGAAAATAGTCCCTTCAATCATAGAAACCGACTGACTGTACGATTTAACCTAATGATTGATGAAAGCCATGCAACAGCAATGGCTCACCCGCCCCTTTCAACGATTTTTTTTTTTAAAAGGTTCTCACTCACTCACCCCGACCAAACCTAACTCTGGGGATACAGAAAACAGCAGACTACCATCGCAGCTAAATTCTTTATTATACCAATACGTTTAGAATGTTATTTCTCGATAACTAGACCAAAGTGTTCCAAAACCCGTACAGGTTCCATAACCAGGACACTGACGGTAACTATTCAACTTCACATGACTGAAACTTTGCCTGAAAGATTCCCGATTGATAAGTAAAATTATAGAAAAAAAATTGAAAAAAAAAACTCCACAGAGTCAGTTTTTCCTAATTTGTTTGTCTTGTTTGTTTTTGGTACGATTTTGTAGGAAGCATCCCATACCCAGGTGTAGGTATAAAATGAATGAAATGAAAGCTAAACAAAAGGTAAAGAAACCGACACGCATCGCTACCTCGCCGGTGAGGTATGGAGGAAGGCATCTGGCAGGAATCGTTCACACTCTGATGTAGAGCAGAGTCAGAGTTAGTTCTGCGCCAAGTATCTTGTGGAGGAGGAGGCGACAGATAAGGTACTCCGCTGTAAGGCGAGGTGTCGTGTCTTTTCTCGGCAGGACGAGACCGCATTGGACCAACCATTGATCTCCCACGTTCTGTCCTTCCGTACATCATCGTATTGTTTTGTAATTCCTCGGGATTGGGCACAGGCTGGAACAGAACAAACCTCTTAAATCTTCATGATCGAATGCTCGAAGGACAAGATACAATTAAAACAAATTATTAGATGCTCATTATCGATATACCTGCATGCATCAATCCACAAGAAAAAATTCTCCAGCTACATAATATCTTCTAACAATAGTGGCAATGTGTTGTCTATTTTCTACTGCTATACCATATAAAGAGACAAGAGTGAAGAACGAGATGCGATTGCAGAGCCATGCAAACTGAATATCAGAAAAATTTCAATTGATATAAGGTTCAATTACACGAACTTAAATTCAGAGAAAGTACATCAATTTCTACAGCTCGATGAGATTGAATTGTTCAAATCGGTACATTTGTAATGAATTTTACAAGACGATAATCACACATTGAATATTGATCTCATTCATGTATATGTAAGCTAGAATAACTCCCCTAGTCATTCACAGAACAAAAAATCTCAAAATGATATAGCAAATAGTACAATAAAGAAAAAGTCCATCAGATTCGGTCGATTTAATTGTAAGTCTGCCTGTTTCGTTAACAAAAACCTATCATACCTACAACTTTCACCGTGACAAAATTTGATCATGTAATATCTCATCGTTGAGTATACAGGGCGAATACTCTCCGGGGTCTGGAGAGGGTGTGACTTAAATCGGCTGAGACTCCACCTCCTATTCATTCTTGTAGTTTTCAGAATAACAATTTTCACTCATTATCAGCTACTATTTATTTGGGTCTTGCCGTGTTATTTACATAATAGACGAAAATTCATGTAGCCTCGTCAAAACAATGCGACACTATACTATTTACCTTAATTTCTGAATGGATTGTTTATAATCTGAAGGCAATCATTCCCCTGATAATAACAAGTATGAATAGGAGGAGGCGGAGTCTCAGGCGATTTAAGCCACACCCGCTTCGGATCCCGAAACCAATTCACCTTGTATAATTTTATAAGATCACATCGATATCGATTTTGAGCAAAAATTTAAATACCAATATTCAACTGATTATTGGAAGGAGAAACTTGTGTCACGGTGAAATTGTCGGGAATAGATTTCTGAACAAGAAAAATCGAATCTAATAAATTTTTGTTCATTTGAAATCTAACCGAGCATTTGCCTATTTGTAATTTTTAGTTTTTTTTTTTGTCGGAAATTTTATCGTAGTTTACGAGTAGAGCAATGTGATGAATATTCAATGTGCGCGTTTGTCGCATTCTTCAAATAAATTATAAAATTACCGATTCCCGGGTACCTAAATAAGAGGTTCCTTGCCAATAAAAATATGTATAATGCATAGAAACGAAAGCAGATTGATAGCTGGTATACTTAGCTATATGTATTATATTAGGGTATGCAAAAAAAAAAAAAAAAAAAAAATTCAAACGCACATCAACATTCCGGTAGAGCATCTCAAATAGAATATCTCAGCCAAATATGAGCTCTTAATATTGATATTTAGAACTGCCCAATTTTGTTACTAATTTTAGTTACTAATTTTGGTCACTAAAATAGGCAGTTCTAAATATCAATATTAAAAGCTCATATTTGGCTGAGATGTTCTATTTGGATGCTCTACCGAAATTTTAATGCGCGGTTGAAAAATAAATTGTTTTTGCCAGAGTCGTATGACTCTATGACGCTATGACTCAATGTTTATAGGCGAATATATCTCTTAATCGGTGAGAGTTAGCAAATTCTATCTCAGTACTTTTTTGTAGAGCGTGAAATTTCCTATAAGAATCTGTATTCGGATAGTTTCTAAATCAAGCCGGTTACGAGAAAAAAACAATTCGAAAATTTTCCTATTTTTTTTTTTTTTTTTTTCACGTGTTATTCAAATCAAGAATGGGAAAACTGAGTTAGGCAATTCTAAATATCAATATTCAGAGCTCATATTTGGCTGAGATATTCTATTTGAGATGCTCTACTAGAATGTTGATGTGCGTTTGAATTTTTTTTTTTTTTTTGTGTTTTGGCACACCCTAATATACAGGGTGTAAATATTAACTCTGTACATACTTATAGGGTGTGTAGGGGCTGCCAATACAAGCATTTTGAGGTATGGCCCCCATGGTCGGAAACTCATCTTAACCACTATGGAGGGCTTTGAAGGATGTAGTACCGCACGCTTGATCGTAGTGTAATTAATCAGATGTGATCACTTTCGATCCAACATTTTATTCAGCCGTAGACACCAATGCATAAATGTTTTTGCGTGAAATCAACAAAACGATAAACTTTGCATTAAAAAAATAACAAAACAATTTCCGGTGGTTATGAACAGAATTTGAAAAAGTTATGGAAAACAAATTGGGATTTTGCACACTTGAGCTTTTCGTTTTCCATAACTTTTTCAAATTCTGTTTATAAGCACCGGAATAGTAGATTACGTAACTAGTGCGCAAAATAGGTGAATCCCGCACGAGTCGGATTTGTCGCCCGAGCGTAGCGAGGGCGACAAAAGAGACGAGTGCGGGAGACACCTATGCGCACTAGTTACGTATACTATTTTTCCTAACGAGCTACGCAAAATTCTACAACATTGGTATCTTGTATGAAATATTAAATTTTCAAGTATATACAAATTATTGTATATAAGATGGATGAAGTGTCCGCTTAAAAGAATTGGTAACGATGCCGATCCTGTTTATTTACGTTTACCAGCTCTATCTCCCCGCACCTTGAATTCTCTGTCTTTCATTCACCGTTACAATACACAAAGAAAAGGTGTTGCGTTTCAATTATATTTATTTTGCGCACTAGTGCGGGAAAGTACTATTTTGCACACTCATTTGCGTGCGCAAAATCGAATTTTGCACACTGAGTTAGGAAAATTGTTTTTCCAAACGGCGTGCGCAAAGTTCGTTTTTGCACACGGTTTTGCGTGCGCAAAGTGCTCTTTTCCCGCATGCAATTTAGCGTGCGGTAATGAATTCTTTTAGCGTGCGGTAATGGTTTGTTTACGTATTTCCGTGCGGGAATGGTTTGTTTACGTATTTCCGTGCGGGAATGGTTTGTTTACGTTTTTGCGTGCGGGAATGGATTCTGGGCACCGAGTGAGCACACCGCACACCGACCGTATACTTTGTAGCGGTATGTTTACATCGTTGTCTGTACCTCGTTGCGTTGGAAGATGTCTTTGAACCTTTTCAAGCAGTGCTATTCAAGAGAGGAAATTGCAGAAGGCAGTCAGTCAGGAATGTACTATATCGTAATAATTTTGAAAATAAAATTCAGGAACAATGTCCATAAATATGGTGGGAATTATATTTTGAATAGAAGATGTATCTGAATTGGAATTTTTTTTCAGATTTTATTCGTAACACGTTGACTACTCTTATTGTTTCAAATGAAAATTTATTTTTTTAGTAGTCAGGGGGCTTCGCCCCCCGAACCCCCCACCGGGGCTTCGCCCCTGGGCCCCACCGGGGCTTCGCCCCGGACCCCACCAGGGGCTTCGCCCCTGGACCCCGTTTGTGTTTACAGGTTACGTCGACAGTTATCATCAGATATCATCCACATACTATAGATCGGAAATTCGGCTCGGAAAATCGGTGTTTCCATGCACGTGTAATAAAAAATATCGTGTGCAACACGGGGGGATAGGTTATTGCTACCCACGCCAGCTCAAGTGACGAACTTTGCGCAGCTTTTTTGGAAAAATAATGTACGATACTCGTGCGCACGTAGGTCATCCCGCACTCGCTACGCTCGTGCGGGAACGACCTACTTTGCGCACTCGTATCGTAAAGTACTATTGTAATTTTTTTATTGCCAAGTTTATCGTTTTGTTGATTTCACGCAAGAACATTTGTACATTGTTGTCTACGGCTGAATAAAATGTTGGGTCGAAAATGATCACATCTGATTCATTGCACTGCGAAAGGCGCGCGTACCAGAACCTTCAAAGCCCTCCACAGCCGTTGGAATGAGTTTCCGACCTTGGGTGGTCATACCTCAAAATGCTTGTATTGGCAGCCCCTACACACCCTATAAGTATGTACAGAGTTAAAATTTACACCTTGTATATACGCTTTCTATAAATACATATGTGCAGATATTGAAAAGATTGACGAGCGATTTGTACAACAAACTTCACCTTAAGTTGATCAAAATTCATAGATTATATATATTTTTTATTTCATTTGTTTTAACCTGATTCCACAGTAGCAACGTTATCATGCTTCATATTACTGTGAGATAAGGAAGACAGCTCATATATACTTCAGCCAGACGATACGAGGAGCGTGTCTAGACTTTATACTAAAGCCCATCCCTCGAAATCCAGGATAACCGGAAAAGGACCTCTAAGTTTTTGAATAATCAAATCTATAGCAAGAAGTAGACTGAACCACCATTGCGTAAAATAAAATTTTCTATATCAACTGCGTTGTCACTCTCTAGATTTCTTGGAGTGAAATATCACTCTAAAAGAGTCGATTCTCACTCTAAGCTAGTGTGAAAACAGCACCAGTCTAACTGGAGGGGATATTCACTTTTATGAAGAGTGAAATTTTCACTCTTCAAATTAGAGTGATATCGCTCACTCTATTAGAGTAAAAAATCACTCATAAAAGAGCTTAATTTTCAATCGTAATTGGTTGGAGTGAATATTTCCACTCCAAGTGAAAGAGTTCATTGTTTCACTCGAAAAGGAGTGATACATCTATAAGCTGTATTTTGTACTCCAGCCCAATCTGTTTGCAATCAGTACCGAATGTCAGAACTAAATGTATTGAAGGCAACTAATGTATGAAACTTGGAAATTGAAGATTTTTTTTTAAATTATAAAGAGGCATCCTTTGGCTTTGTGAAGCAGAATAATGTAATTCCCATATCAAACTCCGTTGCCTATGGTTACTATTTGCGCGGACAAAAGCGCGCGGTTTCACTCTTTATAGAGTGACAGTTGGAGCGAAAAATGTATCACTCTATACATTAGAGTGAAATTATTCACTCTTCGTGTAATATAGTGAACAATATCACTCTATACATTTATAATTATAATGATTATTATAATTATTATAATTAATAATAATTATTATAATAATTATTATAATTATTCACTCCAAACAATTTAGAGAGCAATTTAGTTTAATTTTAATTAAATTCATTCAGTGAGCAAAACGGTTCTACCGATCTTGTGATACCTCAAAGATACGCGGTGCGTCGCTAGATGGCGAAGCTTTCTTGCAGATAGAAACTAGAAAACTAGAATGTAGGAAGCATTTCGATCCATTGTACAATGAAAAAAATGGTCGACTTCGCGCAGACGAAATCTTCTCTTCTCGAAGAAAGATTGATAAGAGAATTAAACCGAAACTGCGCCGGGAGTCGTTATACCTAGTTACATAAATAGACTTTTGTTACCTTTCACCATATCCTCTCGGTATACAGGGTGATTCAGATTTCGCGACGAATCTCTCGAGGAGTTAATCCTTGTCGAAATTGGGATCGAAAGTTCCTCAACCATTTTTCGTGAAAAATGATTTACATCATTACATATATACAATGATTACATTTTTTTTTTATATCGTTTATCAACTTTTAAAGAATTCCAAATGATGCCAATGTTTTTTTTATTTTTATTTTTTCTATCTTAGTAGAGAGATGTCACGGTGAAAGTACTTATTTGGTGGAAGATGTTAAAGAAATGTGTTATGGTTTCAAGGAGAAAAATCAATTTTCAGAAAAATGGCTGAGGAACTTTCGATCCCAATTTTGACTCCGAAGGATTAACCCCTCGAGAGACTTGTCACGAATTCTGAATCACCCTGTGTAGAACAAGTAAGAAACTTATTCTTTAGCAAACACTGAGAAAAAAAAGTGAAGTATTGACAACCCTGCCATGAGGTTGGACGATCTCGTTGAGCCAACGTGGTCATTCTGCATGTAAAGTAACCACTCGAAGCTGAATCACCCAAATTGATGTGGTTGAGCCAACTACGCGACGGATTTGCTTTTAAATCTTCATTAATTACAATTAAAGATGTTTCATTCCATGTAACCATTAATATTCTGTTATCACGTTTTCGGTTGCTACATCGGGCTACACTCGGCGTAGCCGAATTTTCAAATAATCGCCGATGACGTTGCCAAGGCTTCGATTTTATTTGATTAACAGATCGCTGAAACATTAGCGCTCGCAAGAAAAGAAAAAAAAAAAAAAAAAAAAAAAAACAAATAGCAGCATAATCAAATAAAATCGAAGCCTCGGCAACGTGTTCGGCAATTATTTGAAAATTCCGGAGCTGATCGGGGATGTTCGGCTACACCGAGTGTAACCCGGTGTAACAACCGAAAACGTCTTCTTCATCGTGAAGCTATCACTCGAACTGGTACTTTCTGAGGCCAAAGAAATCGAAATAAACTGACTCGACTCGATTGATTGAGCCCCTTCTCAAATAAACTGAAAACGTCATTAGAAAAACAAAAATAACAGTTAAAAACGTGTAACTGAGTTCCGCTAAATACTGAAACTGTGCCCTAAAAAATCGGCGTAGTTGGTTCAACAACATACCTTCAGCTACGTTCGGAGGTTCCCTCAACTACGCCGTGGGGTACGCCGTGGGGTTCGCCGTATCCCACCCCAGGGCGTAGTTGTGTCAACTACGTTTCCTTTCTTAACGCTATGCCTTTTTCTCAGTGTAGAATTTGTTTGCTCGCACGTGTGACAAACACGTTAAATTGCGTAATATGCATAAACATTTGTATTTACATACATTATGAAGTCCGCTCGATTATTCGTTAGAGAATTTGAATCGTTTAATTAATTGCATTAACAAATTGTGTGTTTTTATAATAATAATACTAATAAAAATATTAATGATAATAATAATAATAATAATAATAATAATAATAATAATAATAATAATAATAATAATAATCGTCATTATACGTCTAAATATAATTAAATTGAAAATGCTGAGGTATTATAAACGCAAGGTTAGAAAACATTTCCGACGAGTAAGGAAAGGAAGCGACCTCCAGATCTAATGAGTTACAATACATCAACGAAAACGCGACGATGTGTTTGTGATGATGTGAAAGAAGAAAAAAAAATTGTACATGTAGGGGAGAGTGAGGCACAATGGGTCAATTTTCACTTTTCGATTTTTCTAATTTTTCTGGAAAGATATTTGAAATTGTGAACAGGTGAAATCCATGGCTTAACTCATTGGCGACAACGTCCGAAAACTAAAATTCTCATATCATCTACAGGAAAAATTAGAAAAATACATTTCCAAAGAAGAAATTTTGACCCATTGTGGCCCACCTGTGGTGCACAATGGGTCACCTCATGGGCCACTATGGGTCAACCTAGAAATGAGCTGAGAAATGATCGAATTTTCGACAAAAGTTAAATAAGCGTAAAGATTAGATGATAATAGAAGCTGATTTCATCGAAATTACGATGTGTAAGCACCTGATGCCTCGTCCGTTTGAAATTTCAATACATCTTACATATAATGACCCATTGTATACTACGCACGCATTTATTGAACAAACTGATTTTACCCAATCAAAAAATACATATTTAACTATGGGCCACGCGTGATTTTGTAGCCTAACTATGTGGGTATTCATCGATATAACGACAATTTAACGTACCTAATCCATGAAAACGTGAAAACGAAACTAATGAGGATTTTTTTTCCAACTTCTGAGGCATCAAAACATACTTCTATGTCCGAAATCGTACCACGTTAAAAAAAAACGACCAATGCCATCTTAGAACATGTGTCTGTAGGCCACGAAATTTACACCCAGGTGCCACCTCTCCAATATACTCGAGAGAGGCGGGGGTGGCAGTAACCCATTGTACCCCATGACCCAATGTGCCTCACTCTCCCCTATATTAGGGTGTGCCAAAAAAAAAAAAAAAAATTCTAACGCACATCAACATTCCGGTAGAGCATCTCAAATAGAATATCTCAGCCAAATATGAGCTCTGAATATTGATATTTAGAACTGCCTAACACAGTTTTCCCATTTTTGATTTGAATAACACGTGAAAAAAAATCGGAAAATTTTCGAATTGTTTTTTCTCGTAACCGGCTTGGTTTAAAAACTATCTGAATACAGATTCTTATAGGAAATTTCACGCGCTCTACAAAAAAGTACTGAGATAGAATTTTCCTAACTCTCACCGATTAAGAGATATTCGCCTATCAACATTGAGTCATAGCGTCATGGAGTCATATGGCTCTGGGAAAAACAATTTATTTTTCAACCGCGCATCAACATTTCTCAAATAGAACATCTCAGCCAAATATGAGCTCTTAATATTGATATTTGGCTGAAATATTATATTTGAGATGCTCTACCGGAATGTTGATGTGTGTTTGAATTTTTTTTTTTTTTTTTTTGCACACCCTAATGTATATTCATGAGTAAAGAAAAGAAAAAGAATAAAACGAAGAAAAAGAATTTGTCAAATAAAATAACACTCCGAAGAAAAACGGACCCCGTTATCGAATTTATTCAGAGCAATTTACATTACGTGTTACTGTTTACTATACACCAAGCAAGGTCAAGGGGAAAACGCGCGAACTAATTGTGAGTTCTCTCATACGGGCGTCAATGAGGCGAGAGGCCCACCTTACCAAACTTTAGTTTAATTAGCCAGGTGTGGATTGGAGTCGGAATAAATTGTACTATTTTTTTCTTTTTTTTTTCATCTTCTTAATTAATTTGTTCTCCAAGTCTCGGCCTTTCATTATTCTTAATCTTAATACCATCCCCACCTGTTTCCTATAAAAATCGACAAATTTTCATTTAATATATTATATATACGTATATTAAATATTATATCGTTCAGTTTCTAAATGTATATATCATATATTCAAATAGTAACGAGCAAATTGTTAATTATAGTAAATTCTCAACGTTAGGGATCAAAGTTCAAGGGAAAAACCTCGCCGGCGTACAACCTGCGTAGTTGTATGTATAAAGAACGAACGTGAACGAACCCATGTTTGTTGGTAATATGGGCCCCCGTCGTACATATACATATATTGCAATATACGCATATAAAAACCCAAACCAGCCAATGTATAAAACTACATCACGTACAGGGACGAGGTAATGTCTTAAGGTACCCAGTGCAGCCAGTTTTCAAAAATATTTCATTTAATTACACTGTATACTGCGTGAAGAACAAAAAACGAAAAAAAAAAAACAAAACAAATGACTACATAGATATGAAATAAGTGTTTTTTTTTTTTTGTCCTTTTTTTCAAAAGCATAGACGAATAAATTTTTTTTTCAAATATATTATTCGATGAACTATTTCATTCGTTAAAGTTAATAAAAGTTTCATTTTTTTCGTTCTTCATCCCACTACTTACCACTTTATCGTAAGTAAAATTCTAACTAAACAACGATCACGTATAGATACATTGTTCATAGGATCGTATTCCGTTATTGAACATGGCGATTACGTTACTGCAATATAATGTGTATGTATAGGTACAGATATGTACAATAACGTCTAGCAAATAGCCAGAATATATTTCTTGTTTAATCAGCATGTTACGAAACTCTTTTAAAGCTACTGTCATTACAATATATGGTTATCTGCTAGAGAAAGAGAAAAAAAAAAGATACGATTTTATTCTCATAACCATAACGGTGGGGGGTTACTTTATTATCATATCGGCGTAATGATGCGGTTGAGTACGATGCAATAACCGATGTTAGTTCCATTCTCCATATATGTATACAATATACACTGAACTGCAATGCTTGCACACGTGTTCAAAATCCCGCGCAATAATAGATTTAAAGCAAAATCATATTATAAGCGATTATAAGGCTGTGGTAAAAATAGTCAAACTTTGCATAATAGCGATCTGCACGCATACACACACAGATTCACAATCAAAAAGTTATGGTAAAATCTTTTTTTTTTTTCGTTATTTCTTTCTAAAAAAGACTATCTTTTTTTTCAATTCTTTTTTTTTTATAAAAAATAACTATTTATACAAACTGGTATGGACGTTTGGTTTTGTATAAGTTATACTAATAAGTTGCTGCACAGTCATGAAATTTGAATAATGTAAACTGTGTTTCTTTTTTTTTGTCTTTTTTAATTTTAATTGTACAGACTTATCGCGTCTGGTGAGTGATAAGAGTGATTGCTAGTGCGGGAAAGTGAACATAAAGCAAAAGCTAAAGAGAGAACCAAGGTAGGTAGGTGGGTAAGTATACAGGGTGTCCCAAAATTCGCGCACTTGCTGCATACTAGCGGATGCCTTGCGAAAAATTGCGACGAAAGTTACCTGTGCGAAAAATTCCGCGGGAACTTGCTTTTCTTGTAAAAGCTCTTAATGACGAACCAATAAACGTTCGGCTTCAGGAAAGACTGGCTAAGGCTTTGCATAGCTGTCCTCCCCACTACCAGGCGGAGCGAGGAGTGCCACACATTAGGTTTGTTCGCGCTAGCTACACTTCTTACACTCGAGTGTAGCCCGAGTGTAGCTAGTGTAAGTCCTCTTGCGTGAAAGTGAGAAGGTGTACACTTTTTAACGCGAACGCAAACGTCCAAAAAGATGGCGGCGCCCAGTTGTAGCCATACCTAATCCTATTCTGAAATCTACACTTTTCTTACACTTGCTCCAGACCAGGTGTAAAAAGTGTAGCGCAAACTGCACTAAGTGTAGCTACACTTTCTAGCGCAAACAGCGCATTCTGTCGTCACTTCCGCTAATGCGAACGCTTTAGTGTACACTTTTCGCAAAAGTGTAGAAAGTGTAGCTAACGCGAACAGAGCTAGTATTGTCTTGCTCTCGGTAGTGGGGCTGTCGGCGATGCGGATTTTAGCCAGTCTTTACTAAAGCCAAACGCTGATTGGTTCGCTAATAAGTGCTTTAACAGGAAAACCAAGTCGCTGCGGAATTTTTTGCATAGGTAACTTTCGTCTCAATGTTTTGCGAGGAATCCGCTGGTATGCAACAAGTGCGTGAATTTTGAGACACCCTGTATATACAATATATACGCATACGTACATGAATAAATACATGTTTACTTTATATACGGACACGACCTTGCTGAAGCTTGATCAGATTTCGTTACATAACTATAATACATATAATATAAATTGTGAGTGTAAGTATAGAATCTATTTGATAATGTGTTATGTATATATCGAAATTCTGATTCGGGAAGTAATCGCACGCTACGAGATTACCGATGGGCTAATATTGAATTAGTTACGAGATAAAAAAAAATGAAGCTAATCAAATTCGGAGATCTCAGTTAGCCGAGGAGTGGTAGATATTTATTGAGAACGATCTTATATGGAATTCAGATTGGCCACCTCAAAAAGAGAGAGAGATAGATAGATAGATAGATAGATAAATTTATTATACCCATAACAATATTGGATAATAATACAAGCACCAGCGAGTATTCAGAGATAGTACAGAGAAAGGAAAAATGCATATGTACAGAGAAAAGAAAAAAATAGAGAAAAGAAAAAAACAGAGTAAGGTACAGAAAACTTAAAAATAAAAACTTAAACTAAAGTCAGGTTAAACCTAAGAAAACTAAAACTAAAGAAACCAAGACTAAGAAACTAGGAACTAGAGAAGGAGGGTGCACGCGCAGCCTCGGTGTCAAAAAGGTATTGCCGCAGACGGGACCGAAAAACCGGGAGAGAGCGGGCCGACCGAATGTCCGCCGGTAAGGATTCCCAGAGATAGAGCGCACCAACGGTGAAAGACCTCCGATAGGCCTCAGTAGCGAAGCGGGGGACAAGAAAATCACCCCTGTCGCGACGAGAGGGGCCGGGGGAGGCAGGAGCGCGGTCCACGAAAAGGGCCCGAAGGTAGGAGGGTTTACCAGAGCGGATAACGGAGAAAAAGAGGCATCCGAGGAAGAAAAGCCTACGGTCACGAGCTGTGAGCCAGAGCAAATCCCGACGGAAAGGGGTGACGTGCTCAGCTCTGGGAAACCCGCAGATGAAACGGGTACAGCAATTAAACAATCGCTGCAATCGGCTATCGAGAACACCGGAGACGCCATGGTATACGACAGAGCAGTAATCCAGCAGAGGAAAAATGAGAGCAGTAACCAATAGAGTGCGCAGAGGCAGAGAAAGCATTCGACGCGACATAGATAACTGCCGCAGCGTGCAATGGACGCGGTTGGAGACTGCGTCAATCTGAGGTACCCACGTGAACTTACTGTCCAGAAGAAGCCCCAAATCGCGGACGGACTGAGAGAAGGGAATGGGAATACCCGCGAGTAAGACCGGAGGCAAAACAGTATCGTGCAGCCGCGAGATGAAAGGGGAGCTCCCGATGACAATTGCCTGTGTCTTGGAAGGATTGAGGCGAAGACAATTTACGCCGGACCAGTCGTGGACGGCCGCAATGTCGAGATTTAACCTGCAAATAGCCTCGGAGACCTCGTTGACAGGACACTGAATGTAAATTTGTAGATCATCAGCATACAGCAGGTGATCAGTATGCCGTAAGACCGCGGGTAGGTCATTAATAAAAGTGAGGAACAAGAGCGGGCCCAGAACGGAGCCTTGCGGGACGCCTTGATCGAGCGAGGCCCAGGAGGAAAGCTGACCAGCAGGACCAACGACAGCCTGCGTGCGGCCTTGGAGGTAACTAGCTATCCAAGACAGTGCATGCTGAGAGATACCGAGAGCAAGAAGCTTAGAAAGAAGAAGAGAGAGAGAGAGAGAGAGAGAGAGAGAGAGAGAGAGAGAGAGAGAAACGTTTTGAAAATTAAATTTGCATGAAATTTAAATCGAAAACGTGAATATTACCGAAGCGTTTACCCTCGGGAATCGATGCTATGTATACCTATTGAAATGGTCCAAGACCTACGGTAACGTATCCAGCTGGCCAAGCCATAGTCAAGCTGTGATTGGTTGACCAAAAAGAGAAGAGAACTGGACAAATCGCCAATTGTCCAGCGCGTCGCCTCTGACGTCAGAAGCGACAACTAATTCGTATACCTATAAGGACGCGCTCGCTAGGCTCAGCAGCGCATTCGAGGATATAGCACCCGGGCGACTTGAGAGAATATTAGTAAAGCTTAGAGCGATCGTGCCAAAGCGACCGCCGGCTCACACTCAAACTCACACTCAAACTCAAACTCAAATTCAAAGATAAAATTTTGATATAAAGATATCAAGTAAATTCACTATTGTCGCTCATTATAGGAAATGGTAAATTTAGTGTCCGACCAAAACACGATTTTCAGCCGAAACCGAAACCGTAGGTAACCGAATATTCGGCTCCTCTTCTAATTTCGGCCAAAACCATAACCGAAACCGAAACTTATGTAGTTAAGTTAAAATTTAGTTAAATTCTCATTATATGCTGAAATCTAGTGTTTTTCCTAGCTTGGTAACAAATTATTCGATTTTAAAATAATGAGATTAAATAAAACTTCAACTTATTGAGAAATCACTTTGATTATTACACAAGATTATTAAGAAAGAAGCCCGTAGAACTACAACTTACATAAATTTTCAAGTCTTTACTCTTTACTGAACATGTTTAGAACATACCCGACAGTGCCCGACACGACACGAACGCTCGTTTCGGCCGAGCCGAAGTTTCGGCCAATTTGTGGCCGAAACCGAAACTGCCGCCGAAACCAGCATTTTCGGCCGAAACTAGCCGAAACCGAAACCGAAACCGAATATTCGGTCGGACACTAGGTAAATTATAAATAAATCACATCTAGCAATGACTAAAGCAGCGCTGCAATTTATTAGATAAAACTATCGCGAATCGAATCAAAATACATCTCAAAGCCATAGTTTAAGATAGAATTAAAACAAATCAATGTCAAACCATTATATCATACAATAATTTTGATTATTTTTAGCATTCGGATTCTGGCCAATCAGAGCGCGGTATTTGATGATGTGAAGGACATCCCAATTCGTTATTATACTGATAATTTACCCATAGCTTTTGATAATTTACCTCTAGCTTTGCAAATGTTTTTATAACTGTCAAATACCGTGATAAAAGTCAGAGAACTTGGTGAATAATTTCTAATTTTTTCTAACCTGCCGCTCTCTGCTTGGCCAAATCCGAATGCGAAAAATAATCCTTCGAATACCACTCGACCTTCAAAATGAATCGGTTATTTCCCTCATGTTTTGATCCTGCGTGGCAACGAACGGGCCAAGTTTTGCACAAAAATCCCTCGCGCTGCGCGCTCGTGATTTTAGATCTGCAAAACTTAGCCCTCTCGATGCCACGCAGCAAAACAATCGGGAAATATCCGATAATTTTGAAGGTCTTGTGATATTACTACTGATTATTTTTAGCACTCGGATTCTGGCCAATCAGAGCGCGGTATTTGATGATGTGAAGGACATCCCGATTCGTTATTATACTGATAATTAATTTACCCATAGCTTTTGATAATTTACCTCTAGCTTTGCAAATGTTTTTATAACTGTCAAATACCGTGATAAAAGTCAGAGAACTTCGTGAATAATTTCTAATTTTTTCTAACCTGCCGCTCTCTGCTTGGCCAAATCCGAATGCGAAAAATAATCCGTCGAATACCACTCGACCTTCAAAATGAATCGGTTATTTCCCTCATGTTTTGATCCTGCGTGGCAACGAACGGGCCAAGTTTTGCACAAAAATCCCTCGCGCTGCGCGCTCGTGATTTTAGATCTGCAAAACTTAGCCCTCTCGATGCCACGCAGCAAAACAATCGGGAAATATCCGATAATTTTGAACGTCTTGTGATATTGCTACTGATTATTTTGGTGAGTGACGAAAGAGCGTACGACACTAGCCTAACAAGTTCGTGTTCGAGGGCCAATTGTCACACTCCCGAGTCTGACGGGCAGTCTTGGACTAAAAATCCCGGATCTACAGATAGCACGTCAAATCAAGAGATAGGCACGACAGGCTTGGACTAAACATCCAGGCTCTGTGGAGGCGAGCTGAGTATAGCCTTATTCACCATACTTATGGGACTCGTTGCGATAGTGTATAGGAATATCTCGGATGCTGTTTCAGTATCTGCCTCAATACCATACCAGTATTGTGGTAAACGCCATACATTTCTTACCGTGTAGACGGCTTTGTTACTTAAAACCTAACCGAGTCCGTTAGATAGCATACCTAGAATTAATAAATGAAGAAAATCTACAATAGGTGGCTTTTTGTTTGGCAAACCCATCCTTTGTCCCACGTGTAGTACGAAGAGTCCTTTAAGGCCCATCCCTAGTCGCCCACCTCCTTTTGCTCGATATGTGTCACATTTCGATTATTATCCGAGCCCAGACGTCAAAAACGCAAAAAGGGCCAACGCTGGGCAAATTCAAATTCAATTTCGAATACATACGTCCAAAAACATGTTCGTTTCGTGCGAAAATATAGTCTACAGATTGTTTTTACGTAATTCGCCGAGGAAATCAAATTCGAAAACATTCGAATAATATAAAAACCATCTGTAGACTATTTTCGCATGAAACGAACATCTTTTCGGACGTACTATGTGTTCGTAATTGAATTTGAATGTGCGCAGCGTTGGGCTTTTTTGCATTTTTGACGCCTGGGCTTGGATAATAATCGAAATGTGACACATTTCGACAAAAGGAGGTGGGCGACTAGGGATGGGCCTTAATTAACATTGAATTCAATTTCGAGCAAATTTTGTCAAAAAAACTCGAACCACGGATCTTTCACCACAACCTTCAGGTTCGTGAAAACCCGCAAACGTTACAGTATACGGGGCATTCCACGAAGTATCGATCAAGATCGGAAATTAATGTTCCCGGTCTACTCCAAATTTTTTTCTGCGAAAGTACCTGTCGAAAAACAGAGCCCTGACTTTTTTGAGGCTTAGGTCTGATTTTTTTTTTTTTTTTTTTTTTTGTTTAAGCGGGAAAAAGGGCGACTCATTTATTCAGAAGAACCAAGTTAGCGCAATCTGTCGTTATGATTATGAACATTAACTTGAATCTCTGTTCTTGTGGTTAGTTGCGTAGGGTATCGGGGTATACAAAAATAATAATAATTTCAAACTCAGGTTTTGTGACTTGTCCTAGTTTAGATCTAGGTCTGCGATATGAAAAACTACGAAAAATTAAAATTTCCCTAAAAAAAAAAATTTACCCGGGCTGAAGGAATTTTTACTTGAAAAAATAATTATGATGCACTTCCGTTTTTTTCGGTCTATCTGGAGATTGCACGCTCTATATAGAGGTGAGCTTCAGTTAGAAGACTTAAAAATTTGGTTCGACTGGTCCGATAAATTCACATATGGTATGAAAAAAAATTTACGTTCCATAGTTGTTTCTATAGTTTGCTTGACAAGAAATACGAATTTTTATGAAAAACCAACCTGTCTGAAATTTTTTTTTTTTTTTTTTTTCTTACACAAAGTCATAAAATACTCAGAATTTTCTGAAGATTCGTAGACGTAGAGATGTTTCTACCATGGAAATTGAAATTCGATATAGCCAGACTTTTATATTGTATGTTTTACAAACTTTGACTGAAATTTTGATCGGAACTATATTCCCAAAATCATCTGGAATTTGGGCAATGAGAAAACTGTTTGAATAAATGTACGGATTTTCTAGAATTTCGATTGAAATATTACTACATTTTATTTTTTTTTTTTTAACCTATAGGAAGAAACGTGTGTTATGCACTATATTATCGGTTTACCCCATAATGAAATCATTTAAAAATGTTTCCTCTACAGATTCAAAAAAAAATTCGATCAACGATGTGACCTATGACAACCACTTTTTCTTCGGTTACTCAATGTAAAGCAAGGTCGACGAGATTTCAAAATAATTGTTAAATATTTCTGAAAATGTAATGAATCGGCATCAAAAAACTTGAATCGATGAAATCTGTTTTCGTATAGGTTTTGCATGCTTCTTTGCAGTGAGATTAGCGTTTTAAATTTCGAAAGTAGGTTCAAACACAAACAGACGATTTTCGGCGTATTTCATCGCGTGACTCAAAACAAAAGGGCGTAAGTGTATACCGCTCCGTGTATAATGAAAAATAAACCGTATACCCATAAGGGCGTACGTATCATTCAATCAAAATCAAAAGGGCGTATGTGATGTAGATACGCCTTTATGGTCATTAAAATTGTGTGTATCCTTAAAAAGTTATAATACCAAATGGGCGTATTGCCAATTTCTTTTGCGCATACGCCCTTATGATCTTAGTCATAGTATTATTACTACCAAGAAGACGTTAGATCTTGCATATATACGCCCTTTCACTTTCACACATCTTTCTATGTGATTATATTGGTATACGCCCTTTTGTTATCGAGCCCAACGTTTTTACACATACGCCCTTGCGTTGTCAGACACATTATCGTTAATACCAAAAAGGCATATATGGATCTGCAGATACGCCCTTTTACTTTTCCGCGACTTTATACCGAGAATATTCGGTGAGACTACACGATCCCCTTCCTACGGCAAAACCAAGACAGGCGCGCACCGCGTGCGTGAGGCTCATTCGGGAGGGGATGCAATGCTACTGGCACCTCATTCCGTCCCGAACGAACCTCACGCACGCGGTGCGTGCCTGTGTTGGTTTTGCCGTAGGAAGGGGATCGTGTAGTCTCACCGAATATTCTCGGTATGTGATCCTGTTGGCATACGCCCTTTTGTTATGGTACTCAACTTTTTAGCGCATCCGCCCTCTTGCTTTCAGTCACGCGGCATTAGTATGATTTACTAACTCGTTACAATACTTGAAATTATTGTTTAAAGAAAGAATGTGAAGAAAAAAAATAGTCTCAAGCCAAGTAGACAAAAAATGTACAAACAGTAACTTACTAAACGATAGACCGAAGTTTTAATTTCGCACCGGCCGAAGGTGAAAATCGTCAGTTAGCTGTCCGATAGAATCTTTGCATTAATTGGAAGCGATTTCATTCTATAGTCGCATAATCGCGTGTACACACAGCCATACACGGATATATAACCACGAGATTCCTGGACGAAGACAGAATTCAAATGGTCGTATAAACCAACCGCTTTTGCAAGAGCGAGGTCTCATCGTGAGTGCAGAGCACCACGCGTTTTCTGCGCGGGAGAGTTTCATTCATAATTTTAATTCGTCGTCGTATTTCTCTTTGGTATAAAGAATAAGATATAATACCAGATTTTTATTTGAGATAGTTAATTTTTTTTTACTTTTCATCACCTATGGTGATTTAAGAAAAGTATTGGTTTCGGTCGAAAAGTGGATTTGCTAATTTCAACGAATCTTTACGTTTCCTACCCTCTGGAATCTGAAAAACAGGTTTTTAGAAAATGTCGGTCTGTCTGTCGGTCTGTCGGTCCAGCGGTCTGTCGCATGAATCCGCGCGATGATCTGGGAAACGGCTCGATGGAAAATTCTGAAATTTGGAGGACTTAACATTCGAATGACGGGAATGAAAAATTGCCATATCCCATTAAATTCGAAAACAAAAAGGCGTACAACAACATAATCATATAGAAAGACGTGTGAAAGTAGAAGGGCGTATATGCAAATCCTATCGTCTTTTTCATGTTAATAATACTGTGACTGAAATCATAATGGACGTATGCGCCAAAAAAATTGGCAATACGTCCATTTGGTATCATAACTTTTTAAGGAGGCCTACATAAAACTTTAATGACCATAAAAGGCGTCCTTAGATCGCATACGCCTTTTCGGTTTTGATTAAACGATACGTACGCTCTTGCGGTTTTACCGTTCATTTTTCATTATACACGGAGCGGTATACACATACGCCCTTTTGCTTTCAGTCACGCTATATTTTTGTACGAAACAAAGAACGAAAATCTGCAATTTCTGAGGGAAGCCTATGAAATATTCCAAATTTGTGGGAGTAAAAAATTACTACCAGAGTTGACGACCGATTTTTCCCAACTTCAATACCGAATCTAAGAATCCTTCAAGTTTTAGGTAATACGTGGGTAAAATTTCGCAAAAAATCGATCGACTCGTTTGAAAGTTATTCGAGGATGGATGAACGAGAAACCTGAAGAACTTGAGCGTCCTGTATCCCTGTTCATTCTCGGAATACCAAACAACTAATCCAAGTGGTTTGAAGTGTCTTTCTATCGTTTTTTTTTTTTTTTTTTTTTGTCTCGTTTTCGTTATTTTGAAATCCAATTTTTTTTTCTTGCAATCCTTATAAAAACCCCTGGAAACTTAATTAATTCTCGTCGATATTTAGTTGTTTCGTCTGCAGTACTTGCGGTGAAATGTATTCTTCGTTTTTCTCTTTTATCCTAGTTTGGTACTGTGCCTATATATACCTATCTACATGTAGTTTAAGTCTGAACTGCATTTAATTAATCTAAATTCGTGCAGTTGGACGTGGTTTTATTTTACACTCGAGTAGATTCGGCACGATGCGATACTTGCTGCTATCCTGCTGTTGCTGCAATGCAGCAACCATGATGTTTAATGCAATGTGAAACAGCTGCTATTTGTTTGTTTACCAGTTGGTGAATTCGCGATAAGTTCCTCCGCCACTACATATATATATATATGAGGTATTCCACGCCAACTCTGCGTGGAATAAAAAATAATGAAACAGATCGTAGAGGGTTGGGGTCAAAAGCATTTGACCCCAACCCTCTACGATCTGTTTCATTATTTTTTATCTCATTCAACCTACAGGAAAACGTACTACTAATTTTTTCAGATTTTTCGGACCCACCGGTCTCTCAAAAAATTTTAATGAACACGCTTTTCGAGAAAAAACAATAAAACGCCCATTATAAAAATTTTCAAAAAAATCGCGGAAATTCTGTGTCAGAAAAGGAAAATTTTTAGTCATAAAACATGGTGGAACTATCTTTTTTCTGTATTTTGAAGTATTTTGTAGAAAACACTACAAAATAACAAGAATGGCACATTATACTGAGCCATGCGTTTCATAAAAGTTTCATTTTGTCAAACTTTTTTTTTTTTAAACATTTTTTTTAAAACTTCAAAAAAGTTACTTGTGTCAATGAGTATGGCGGGCTATTAGCCCCACTCGATCGATATAGCATTCGGCTTCCGCCGGTTTTTTCTTTTCAATAAGCTACCCGGAAAAACAAAAATCTTTGTGAAAAAAATCGTTTGAGATCCGTAATTTTTTCGACAAGTTCGATTAATCGTCATGCGATTAAGCTCCGGCGTCCAGCGCTCAGCCCATCATTTTCGTTCCATTAATTATGGAATTTGACCCCTAAAGGGGCGCCATCCGTGGAACAAATGACCTGGATTTTTCTGTCACTATATCCCGGCCTATCACTTTAGGCGCCGCTTATTCTAGTCACAAAAAGCCTGAAAATATTCTTGCTTTTCTTATTTTGATATTTTTGGATTTCTTGTGATGCAAACTTGAATTCTTGACACTTGTGACTCTCTTGAAAACCGAAAATCACATTTCCCGAAAGTATTTCAGGATGAATGTAAACAAAGAGATCAAATCGAAGATAAAAATTACACAAAGGCATAAAAATGCTATCTAAGATTGCAAAGTGATGTTTTCTACCACTTCTAGAGATCTAAAAAAGATGTAAATATTTCTATTCGAAATAGCGGGAAATTTCGCATTAAAGTGTATTCAGACTTTGTTCTCTCTTCCCCCTTTAAGACTCTATCAAAATGACTGAACAAATCGTTGTTCAAATAAGTCACGAATTAACAGCGCCGGCGACTTCTGATGATTTCAAGTATGGAGGGGGGCGGGGGTTTGGGGGGGGGGGGGGGGGGGGGGGAGATAAGTGCAATAATTTTTGTTTGTTTTTTATCTATTCATTGCGAACGTTGAACCTCTAACAGGGTTTTTAGATATAAATTCATCCATGTATTTGGGGGCAATCCCATATTTTTTGGGATCAAAAGAGAAAATTCAATTTTATAATTAGTCGGAAGAATTTCGAGTGTAGACATCTCCACACCTTCCACACAAAAGTCGCCAGCGTTGCACGAATACAACAAATTCAAGTACCTACTATACGCATTACAATGGGATGGAAAAAAAATCTGTAAGAAATTAGTACTTTCCAATACAAGAGCGGAGAAGCAGCAATTCGCGCACGAGTGTGAAGGCCCGAACGAGCCCGAAGGCGAGCCGGAGGTAGTTAGTGAGGCGCCTTCACGAGAGTAAGGGATACTGCTGCCTGGGCTCGTGTATCGAACTCTATTTTTCTCAACACATGTAACGGAAGGTCCTCGTCTATGTGCTGTCTGCGGGCTCGAAAGCAGGTTTCAGCGTACCAGTGCGGGAAAGAATTTTCGAGCCGGAGGCGTGTATGGCAATCACACGGGATCAGAAGAAAGTTTCGCGTCGAGTAATGTACGAAATTTTACTTCATGAGATGTGAAAACGGGGGTTTTACCTACGTGAGGCGTGCGTAAATAGCCCATTGGGCGTCGCGCGTGGAAATAGTTTTTGTTTACACAGACCGGGCGTATAGTCGAACTTGACAATCGCAAAACAAGGCTAAAAAGGCGTTATACTTTACGCCACCATGACGAAATAGTTATTTTCGTAGCATGGGCGTAAAGTGGTGATCGAACGCGCCAGAGGGCCGGCGTAGCCGGCCCGAGGGTCGCGCGATCATCCCAAGGTCGTAAAGTTGTACGCCCGCGGTGCGAACATTATTTTTCGTCATGGTGGCGTAAAGTAATAACGCATTTTTGGCTTTGTTTTGCAAGCGTCAAGTTCGACTCTACGCCCGGTGTATTTAAATAAAAACTATTCCCATGCGCGACGCCCAATGGGCGTCGCGCGTAGGGATAGTTTTTGTTTACAAACACCGGGCGTAAAGTCGAACTTTACGCTCGCAAAACAAGACCAAAAATGCGTACTTTACGCCTACTATGACGAAAAATATTGTTCGCACCACGGGCGTAAAACTTTACGCCCTTGATACGAAAATAGCTATTTCGATACTAGTGCGAAAGTGTTGATTCTCGGACGAGTGTGAAGTTTTACACCCGAGCGAAGCGAGGGTGACAATCGCACGAGGCGAAAATCATCTTTCGCCCGTGTGTCGAACTTCATTTTTCAACACAGCGCACGCTTCGCGTGCATAAAATTCAACTTTGCGTACGCCGTGTGGAAAACGTCCATTATCACACTGACAAGTAACGTTACCCAAGTGTCACTCTCCGATTTTAATCAAACTATGAAAAACTTGTAGAACAGTCAAAAATAATCGACACGTATTTTTTTATACGTGCAAAGGCTGCATTTTAAGCGTGGTAACCACCCGATGCATTTTTAACCACCTCAAAAAACGGCGGGTGACAACTGCAATACAAGGCATTTCGGAAGGAAATGTTTATAAAAAAAGTTACAGATTTTCAAAACGTGCATCGAATGGTGGTATTGGATTGACCTTCACTGCAGGTGTCGAAGCAAGGTCAGGGCCAATTTGCAGTTCGTACATGGAAACTCATATTTTTATTATATGTTGAGAATCCTCTGCCAATTTATAGGATTAAAATTTTTGTCATTTTTTTCAACGCTCGTTAATTGTGAGGTAACAATCATTGATGACGTGAAAAACGGTGAAAACGGATGCATATTTTGAAACTCTACAACTTTTCTCATGAACATTTCCTTCCGAAATGCCTTGTATTGAAGTTGTGACTCGCCGTTTCTTGAAGTGGCTAAAAATGCATCGGGTTGTTACCACCCTTGGAATGCTGCCTTTGCAGATATAAAAAAATACGTGTCGATTATTTTTGACCGTTCTACAAGTTTTTCATAGTTTGATTAAAATCGGAGAGTGACACTTGGATAACGTTACTTGTGAGTGAAGTAATAGTATATTACGATACGAGTGCGGTAAAACTTTTTCTGACGAGTGTGAGATTGCAGCACGAGCCGAAGGCGAGGGTTGCGAGAAAACAGGCAGCAAAATCGGCCTCCGTTCATGTGTAAAAAAAAATATCGTGTGAACCACGGGAGCAACGTATTCGCTCCCGAGTGTGTAGTTTGCCGCCCTCGCGTTCGGCCCGAGTGAGAGCGAGGCCTTCGGCTCGCCGAGTCTTCGCTCTCACTCGGGCTGCAAGCTACACACTCGGGAGCGAAAACGTTATTTGCTCCCTTGGTGCACAATTAGTATATTACTCACCTAGGGAGGGAAAGTAGGCTAACCCAAACTGCGTGTGAGATTGACACCCGAGCCGAAGGCGAGGGTGACAAAAACGCAGTTTGGGATGGCCTTTTTCACTCCCGTGTGAGGTATACTATTTTTCACCACCCCCTGCATCGGAAAGAACGACTTCCCGCTCACGCAAGGGAGCAAAAGTCGTACTTTCCGTGCAGGTGTGGTGAAAATACTATTTGCTACTTGTGACTGCAACAAGGGTTGTTTTAATTGAAAAGATAATCGGAGACGACGAGTCCCCTGGCCTGGCAAATAATTGTCAAAATCAGTAATAAAAATGATTTTCCATCTGTCAGCAGCAGCAGTCCCCCATCTCAAAAAATAATTCGTTTTACTGCCGTCAGTGTTTCGTAGTAGTGTTCTTTTCTTGTTAATCTTATTATTTATTATTCTTTCACCACGAGATCTGTCGTAAACACGCGCGGGGGTATCGCGAGGATTATTTGCAACGGTTTAAAACATGTCTACCCCCACCGATCTCCATTCTATTTATACTAAAAGTTTATCCAAAAATAGACGACAGACTGCCGTGCTCTTGGTTAACTAAATACTCACCGTTTCAAACTTGGACACAAAGGTGCTCGACCCAACGGCCACAGGTCTGCGTTTGTCACTCAAGGCCATTGCTACTTCCGGTCGTCAAACGGTGCATAGGAAAGACTCGGGTAATTCACTCGCCGATACTTGCGCTACCTCTTATGATTCACGGGCCAATTATTATAATCAACGACTCAGTTATTTACGTTGCTTTTTCTTTCAGAAAGAAAATAAGATTTATTGAATTTCCCGCCTCTTTCTTTCCTTTTTGTCGGCGGGCTTGATATCGCGTTTTAAAAACTGGCGGGAAATACATACTAGATCTTCAGTTTTCGGCATTTTTTTTTTTTTTTTTTTCTAATGATGGAGATTTTTGATTTGACATTTTTTTCAACAGTTATATCAACAATTATATTGTAAAAAAAAAAAAAACAGGAAAAAAATGAACTTCCTTTGTTTTGTTCTTTTTTTTGCTGCTAAGATCCGCTCCTTCGCATTGTAGATAATGTTTCCGAGTTTTGGAATCTACGGGGTTTTCTTGTTTCAAATTTGCCGTTGTTGGAACCATTTTCATCATTAACAAGAATGGAAATTTGGCAGCCTCCACAAATCCCACGGATTTGAATAAATTTTCAACTTTTTTTTATTCGTGATTCTGTTTTTCCCATTTTCATCTCTAATACACGAAAAGAATTTTATGAGAATGGCTGTCATACTGGGATAAGTCGATTGGCTTATCGCGTACTTCATACAATAAGTATGGTAACCGTTCTTGCAAGTGAGGCAATGGTTACCATACTTATAGTACGGGACCTATGAAGTCCGCGATAAGTCAATCGACCTATCCCAGTATGACAGCCATTCTCATAAAATTCTCTCCGTGTAGATTTGCGCAGGTATGAATTTCCAAAATCTAAAAATTGTTAATATAATATCCAACTGTATTTACTGCATAATCAAATATCAACGCTTTGAAGAACAAAAAAAAAATGCGAACACATTTTTCGAATTGTTTGCGCAATGTTGATCCCTGTTTAATCGTAGGACGATGGTTCCTTATCGTGTATTCAAGTTTCTGATCAAATCCAACAGAATCGTGAGGAGCAAACAGAACCCGACTCCCACAATCCACAATTCACATTTTACATAATCCGTGACTTGCAATAAATAGAAGCTACACGAAAGATGGTCAAATTTTTGATTCCTCGTTTGTGTCAAAATAAAAAAAGACATCCATCGATAGTTGGATTTTTGATTTTTGCTCTGCAATTGCTCAGAAAAGATGCTTTTACCGCATGAATAGTGAATGTTTTGATATTGGACAGATTACTCAATTCATTCGGTTTTTTCCGACGGAATTTGCCAAATTTAGAAAAATTTTGCTGATAGTTTTTCAATTTTCTTGACCAAAAATAGATACATCTACATATTATTGGGACCGTGCATACCTATACACACTCATCAAAGTAAGAATGTGTAGTCATGTACGTGCATACTAGTGGCGACGCCGATAGTAGGTAATCGGCATCTTGGTGCGGAAAAAACAATGTATGTACACGAATACACATTCTCACTTTGGTGAGAGTGTTAGGTGTCCACAGAGCGAATACGTTCGTTCGACAGATGCATAGCCGGCACTTTTGTGTGGAGAGTGTGGAGACTACCACAGCTGAAAAATTTAGAGTCTGGAAACTCCACACGCGGAATTAGTCTTTTGGAAACCAAACTTCGATAAAAATATACAAAAAAGGTAGTATTTTTCAACCTAATTTCTTTTTTTGTCTCAATTTAGAAAAAGTTGGTGAAACCAGGTTAGAGCGTGGCGCCTTATGGGATTTTTAAGGCCCATCCCTAGTCGCCCACGTCCTTTTGGTCGAAATGTGTCACATTTCGATTATTATCTGAGCCCAGGGGTGCGATTCCGGATTTTTTGGCGATAGCTATGGCCGGCCATAGCTATGGCCTGGCGGTAGCTAAGGCACACATGCAGTGTTCTTATTGGCCAAATCGGCTGGGCTCGTCAAACGCTGTTCGATTGTTATAAACAAGACGTTAGCTACCGCCAGGCCATATCTATGGCCAAAAGATCCGGAATCGCACTCCAGAGGCGTCAAAAACGCAAAAAAGGCCAACTTAGCTCAAATTATATTTCAATTC
Source organism: Tenthredo mesomela (assembly GCA_943736025.1). Taxonomy (NCBI): domain Eukaryota; kingdom Metazoa; phylum Arthropoda; class Insecta; order Hymenoptera; family Tenthredinidae; genus Tenthredo; species Tenthredo mesomela. The sequence continues at coordinate 16,974,750 of OX031021.1, forward strand.
CGAACACATACGTCCAAAAAAATGTTCGTTTCGTGCGAAAGTAGAGTCTACAGATGGTTTTTACATTGTTACAAAATTATTCGAATTCGATTTCCTCGGCGAACAATGTAAAATCCATCTGTAGACTCTATTTTCACACGAAACGAACATTTTTTTGGACGTATATGTTCGGAATTGAAATAGAATTTGAGCTAAGTTGGCCTTTTTTGCGTTTTTGACGCCTGGGCTCGGATAATAATCGAAATGTGACACATTTCGACCAAAAGGGGGTGGGCGACTAGGGATGGGCCTTAAAGCACATAATTCGTAATTTTTCTCTTTTTCGCGTTTTTATTTAAAAAAGTTTTTCAATTGGAAATATATCAAATCAATTTGCTAATTTTTCGTCCATCAAATTCACCATAGACACATGGGACGAAATTACAAATCCGTTCCTGAAACCATAGATGATGAGATCAACAATCTGTCCTTAAATTTTTTTGTAATTTTCACTCTAGGGGAGAGTATGGGAGTACCGCTCACCTAAGAAAAAATGCTAATTTTTATGTGTTGAACGTCAACTTGAAGTGAAAAAAACTATTTTACTAGCTTCTGCAACTATTCAACGCTTCGTTTTGAAAATTCAGAGCCGTAATTTCCTTTAGAATTGACAAAATTACGAATAAAGAAACGCGAGACGCAAGTGAGCGGTCTTACCCTCCAGCGGGTAATACCGCTCGGCCCAATTTTAATACCGCTCACTCTCTAATACTCGGGCTCCGACCTAACCTATATGTAGTCAAATAGTAAACTCGGGTATGAAGGATGAAATTTGTCATTACAATGTTAAATTTTACTGAAGACTTATCGTTATTATAACACAATAATAGAGTAAATTATTATTATTATTGATATCATTGTCATTATTATTCACAATAGCGTGAATTATTCACATAACCTCACTACGATTTTTTTTATTAATTTCACGGATTTAATATTATGTCACAACCATTGTCATCGCAAAAGTTGGTTTCTGATTGTCTCAACATTTGTCGTCACACACATTTTCAACAAAAAAAAAATGATAATTGTGTTTTACTTAGGTGATTTTGGTAATCCGCCGGTAAATATGCACTGTCAGATGCTGAGCGGTATATTGGCATACAGCCGAGCGATATTACCCTCACCGGCCGAGCGGTATTACCGGTATCGCGCGGAGTTAACAAAATCATTAATAATTATTAATATAAAGAAAGATAGGAGTTCATCTTGTGATCAAATTACGCGGAAAAGTACCACGAATCGAATGACCATAGCTTGACGTGAAAATAATAATTTTGAAATGACAAAAAACCTTATTTACTTGTCCAGCAATTTTACGCTGTAAGGACCTCAAAACAGAGAGATGTTATTTTTTTCTATTAAAAGTGATTAAAGGAATGAAATTTCCACAGAAATTAGATATTGGCATTGGATTTTGAAGATTAGGGAAAAAAAACGAGTGAAAAAATTCTTAATTATAAAGAAAAAGGGGTGAGCGGTATTACCTACTGAGCGGTACAACCACACTCTCCCCTACCTTCGAAATATATACCCCCCCAAAGCTAAGGAGGCTACAACACACGAAAAATCCGCAAGTCGCCGGCCCTGGACAGATGCATTTCTTGTGAATAAAATTGCCGACGAAAAAAAATGAAAAAACAAAACATCGACAGATCTGATCTCGCGACAATTGAGTGATATTGCATTTTTCTACCTCCCGCGTAAGTACTTTTTCATCATTCTAACCTCAAAATCGCAACTTCGTCGCGATTTCTCGGCAATCCTGATGAAAAATAATGAGATCGTTACTTGTACGTAAAGGCTTTTTGACGAAACTCGTTATAGCACTCGCCTTCGGCTCGTGCCGTAAACCTCTCGTTTCGTCAAAAAAGCCTTTCCTTACTCGTAATGAAATGTAGTACTATTACATTACAACTAATGGATGATGTAGAATATGGATTGTGGAGGTCAAACCCTGCTTGACCCCCATGAATCTGTTCGATTTTATCACAAATCTGAATAAAAAAAGGGAGAAAAATAACGTCTGTATAGATTTTTTTTTTTTTAAATACTTATCGACTCAGAAAGGAACCTTATAAGTTATGAATTTGTGCCATTAAGAAAAAATGTTTTTTTTTATCTAAAAGCTAATAATTCGTTGTATCTTTCGTGAAATTTGAGCCTCAAGGATTTGATGGACTTAGATTATGTGTGAAAGAAGAAAAAAATGTAATATAAAAAAGAAGCTCATTTTTATTTTCAAATTCAGAATTATTTTTAGCGGTTAATATACCGGCGAGGTTGAATCAGGATTTTTAGTCATTTTACGGCATATTTATCTACACCTATTTACGGCACACCGAATGTGGAAATACGGCCGCGCATAAAATAGTGACCAGGATGGGGCACAGGTGGAATAGAGAGGTGGACGAGGTCGTCCAACACTTTCCTAGCTGCGGCAGAACGAACAGCGATCAATACTTCGTATGCAACACAAGTCGTACACCACGTGTTTTGCGTTTCTATACGATATCCGCCCGTGCGAACAACCCGTGCCCGGCCGCGAAACATGCATTCGGAAAAAGTTATGAACGGTTCGGAACCAATAAATCCATTCAGAGATCATTTATTTGGCAGAAATTCGAGGGAAGAAGTGCTTCGTTAAAATTAAGCTTGGCTCTTTCGTTGAAAAGAAAATTTTTCGTCTTTCAACACAATATTTGCGCTCTTACGAACAAGTTGAAAAATTTGTATGCATTTTTTTCGAAAAATATGTTTCAAGACGGATCGTTTGGTACGTTCTTACTTCTGATGATATATTTCAGTCAAACGTTCAGTTTATATTAACGACTGCAATATAACGGAATCTGGAAAATTCGTTAATATTTGTAATTCCGTAACTGAAGATATTTGAGATAAAATTCTTTCATGTAGTTCTGTACAGCCTAAATTTTATTCAAAATCTCTCTCCTATCAATGGAAAAGTGACAAAAAATATCTAACTGTGACTGCAAAGCGATTTTTTTTTTTTTTTTTCAAGTTGTTTCAAGTCGGTTAAGGCTGTTATCTGGGCCCGTCCCTATAATCACCCACCTCCTTTTGGTCGAATGTCAATTTCCTCGGCGGCAATGATTATTAGAGTCATCTGCCGAGTTTGGCAACCACCACGTTGTACAAGGCGTGATCACTGACAGCTGACTATTTCGATCACTTTCGTGTGTCGGGAAGATCACGCATCGTGTAACGCCAGCTGAACTCGGCGGACGACTCTCATAATCATGGTCTCCGAGGAAATCGACATTTGAATTTCGTAAAAACAATGAGAATTTTCTATGCTCGCATAAAACGAACATGTTATTGGACGTATGTGTTCGAAATTGAATTCGAATTGGCACTGTGCATTTTTTTTTTTTTTTTTTTTTTTTGCGTTTTCAACGCCTAGGCTCGGATAATAATCGAAATGTGTCCCTCCCCCCCTTTATTCGACCAAAAGGAGGTGGACGACTATAGGGATGGGCATTAAGTTCATACATAGTATAATGATTCATGTATGTAATGTCCATCCTGCAATACTTATGAACAGATCTTATCGTCAGCTCATTATTTTCAAACGATTCGGGGAGGGTGAAGAAGTGGTACAAAATATCATCAACCTCATAGCTGCAAGTTGTTACAGACACAGAACTGGTCCTATATGCTTCAGAAATGGATTACTTTCATGGAGTATACTTGCACCTGATTAACAAATTATTTCTGCAGCAAGAGAAGCGAGAAATAGTTACTTCGATGCAATGTGCAGCAGTCCTTCTTGACCAACCGACATTAGCTATATCTTATTTTTCGTTTCATTAATAAACTAATTAACAAAATCGATTCAAATTTCGACAGTGCGTTGCTCGAGTGCTTTAACAGATATTCAATATTCATGTAGAATATTTGCATCTGATTTACAAATACTTCCGGCAACATAAGCAGTGGGGAAAATCAATTTCAATGCGATACGCAACAGTCCTTCTTGACCGACTGAGATTGGCTGTTTCTTATTTTTCGTTCCATTAATAAACCAGTGAACAAAATCGATGCAAATTTCGACATCACATTTATCGAATGGTATAGTATGGTGGAAGCTCTGTCACAGTGAAAGAAATGAAGAAAAATTATTCAATTTTCATGCGGCAGGCGACGACTCGTGCTGCTATTTTCATTTCTTACACATTCTTACAGCATTTAAAAAGCATCGAAAACTGACACAATGTACTAAAATTTTCCTGCATTACGTAATATTTAGGCAGGTTTTAAGTAAACGAAGACTTTCCATCATTTATCAGCTGAGGAAGTATTTTTTTTTTTTTTTTTTTTTTTTTTTCTTCATTTTCCGTAATTCATAACCGTATTTCCACTGATCTCTGATGTGTTGCTTCGTCAATTCCGAAGCAATAAACGGTTGTTTGTTGTTCGTTCCCAAATAAACCGAAAAACTGTAATTGCGCCTAATACCGACGCACGTTCAGTAGTTCGCCGTCGACTATTGCATCGCCTCAACTCATCGTATAATAAGTTTGAGTTCAAGATTATTCAGATTAATGCTATCACGAAAAAATTTGACGACCATCGGCCGAAACAATCACAGAACATATGTTTCAGCTTCTCGTATCCCAATGTTGGTGTTTGATTTGAAAAAATACAGCGTGAAACCGCGAATGTATTTATTCAACAGGTAAAACATTATTAACAACAGTCTGAGAGACTATTAGTAGACATGTTCAATGCAGCTTAGTACTTTTCATTTTACCGTTCTGTTCTGTTCTATTTATTTTTATTTTTTGTGTTTTCTTATTCTTTCTTCGCACCGTAAACGGGTGGGAAGGCGAGCGTGCAGTGTAAAGCCGTGAAAAAAAATACATGAGACTGAAAATCTCTGCTTCCTACATTATGAAATCACTAACAGGTTATTCGATCGCCAAATAGGCACGAGGCGAGATCAAAGAGCTTATAGACATAGAGTAGGATATGCACAGGAGCCTATGTAAGTGGAAGCGTCTCTCGGATGAAAAGAGACAAATAACTGGGAGACCACATCTATCCTTTACTAAGGTTGCGTGCGCACCCAAAGTCGTGACCCAAGTGGGAGAGCGGACGTTGCTTGCCATGCAGAGACTTTCCGCTCATTTCCTCCTTTGCCTAGTCCCCACTTCGCGTCTAAAATTACTGCGCATGCGGTATTAAACAGAGATGCCAGTGACCCCCCGGTATTTGCTCTCTTTCTACGCAGAGGACAGCATTTCAGCTCTCTTTCCTAACTCTATGTCTATAAGCTCTTTGGGCGAGACGGCAAGCGGCAAACAGGTTCAAAAACCAGTTTCTTTATATCACATGAAAAGTATAGGTACGAAAATAAAAACAGCTCCGAAGAACTCTCGAAGGAAAATGCATTAGAATAACTTTTCGAGGTGAAAGAGAGCCAAGACGAAAATCGTACTCCGCGGATCGATCGATTTTTCGTTCTTGCTATTCAACGTTTTTGGGATAGAAAACATTTTATAATCGTTTGACATTTTTCTTCGAGTGTCAAAGTTGGGAACAGATTGAAGGAAGAACGTCCTATGATCAGATATAGGGCTCAAGATTTATGTTTTCGTTTTTCGTCAAGAATTCGGAAAAAATTGACTCATCAACGTCTGCGTCTTCAAACAAGGTGTAAAAAAACAGACTGAATATTCATAATGACTATTAATGAATATGAATTAAATTTGCCACAGAAACGAAACTTCAGGAGACTGAGTCTACATGAAATGCCATATAGATGAATCATAAATGCATTGTCGAGATTATTAATTTCCCTTCGTAAAGTAATCACCTACGTCGTGTTATGCCTTCCGATCCGTCCAACTCTATTCAAAACGAAGAGCATATAATCATTAGACAGTCCTTAGACTCTATATTGTATTACCAGAAACTCGAATTACCAAAGCAATTAGCCTTCAGCATAACAAACGGGATTTCATGTATTGGCGAAGTTAGTTTGATCGAGTAATCAGAATCTGGATCAAAGTTGGCCTGCTGCATAGGAGAACGCGTTTCAAAAAATTAACCACCCCAACAGAGAAAAATTTCTTTTTATTTCAAGGGTTTGAGGCTCTTCGGCAATTTGATCCTTTGTCTGCTTTGACGACTTGAATAATATCAAATATTTCGAATGAGGAACAACATATCAAGTCATTGCGCTGTGAAAAGTTAGTCGACAGAATATTTTTCCAAAGCGTCATTTAAAATAAACTATTGTACAACTTCGACAACTTCACGAAATTACTTTGAAGAAAAAAACAAGAGATAGTAAAAGTGCGAAAGATGACTCGCTACTAGCCCTGCGAGATATTTTCCGGCTATCTGGGCTACTCCAAAACCATATTATATAGGGGAGACCGGGGTAGATTGAACTCTGGGGTAAATTGAATTTCTGTAATTATTCTGATATGGGTAAATGTAAACACGTGAAAATAAACATGAAGAAGTCTAATATCATCGCGATAATAAAGAAATCGTTGGGTTTTAAAATTTTCGTATTCCTGAGAAAAAAGAGCGAAAAGAATATTTTGGTGCTCTCTAACCATAATTTTCGTGATTTTAATTCTTAGTTTACATGTACTTCTCATGAAGTTTTTAGATTAAAATTTATTTTATCGACTTCTGCAATCATTAAACTATTCATCAAAAATTATAACAATATTGAAAGTATTAGTTATATCGGTTGAAATAAATATTATTTTGAAAATATAGCTTTGGGGCAAATTGGTCGGGGTAAAATGACTGTCTGTGAGACAATGGTTTTGAAGGAGGTTGCGCGTAAAAGATGCGCATCGTTCAAATTCCTGCCTGTCTGACACAAGAAGGGTTATAAGTTGTCATTAATTAATTAGATGAAATTTCTTCTACATTTGGAACAGATTTTAATATATAACTACAATAGAATATTGTACTATTTCAAACAAAACAATTTAAATTTGGTAAGTAACTATTTTCTAATATTTTTCTGCATAAATTCGATTTGCCCCGACTCAAGTTCAATTTACCCCAGTCCTGGGGAAAATTGAACCTTTTTGACTCATTCGTTATAATTGTTTTTAATAATAATATTTATTTAAAATGACTAATTCTTATAATCGATTGCTATTTATTAAAGATCAAAGCCCATCTCAAAATTATTTACGAAAGAATTGATTGTGAAAATAAATTGTTTCATCACTTTAAACTTTTCATGGTTCAATTTGCCCCGGGTTCCCCTACATGTATATAGGTATATTGATATACTGATTCTATGCACGGATGATAAGTTACTGGTACTTGACAAAATCCGATCGGACATAAGTACGGTATATCCATAAAATACAATGAAATTGGATAGATGGTTAACTCCGGGGAGAATACGATAGAAAGGGGGAGGAATCGAATCGATAAGAGCTCTACATCGAATTCAAAATATTTCGACGAATACCATGGATGGCGTGTGACACGAGCGGGTGAGAACCAACTTTATGAATAATCTCTTGGCCTGGCTGAAATGCACCGAATTGCACCTATACTATTTCACTTCAGCTGCTACTGTGCTACTCCTTATTCCTCGTACGGTTTTTATGACAAGCATCTTTTCTCGAAGATGTTGAGATCGTAGATTCAAAATTGACGGATGAAGATTTGAGAATCATCGCGATTTCTATGAATATAGGCTTTCAGTGATTTCTACCAACCGCTGATTACAAATCTAACCTACAATAGTTGCAAATATACAAATTTAGCGTAATTTAGATCAATTAACCGTGTCGGATGTGCCGTTTTGAAATTATTCTTAATTTAGAGGTTAGATTCGTAATCAGCGACCTCAAGTACCCCTGGGTAATCAACCGAAGAAATAGTTTTGTAAATGTTATAACTTGGAAAATATTATTGATACAAAAAAAAGTTACGGGTGGAAAAAGATGGGAAATTAATTAATGTATAAAAAGAAGGGTCTTAACACATTTTGTCGTCAAGTGGACGAATTGCGAGATATAGAATGAAACGCGTTGTCCAAGATGGCGGCGACCCTAATAACGATAAGAGGTATCGCCAATCTAGATTCAGACTCCGGAGACATCCCCCTACCAGCCCTGAAATTATCCCATGTTCCTTATTTTTTTTTTTTTTTTCCACCCCATATCATCACCTATTTACTGGGCTGAGAAGAGAATAGAGGCAAGAGATTCGTCGAAGACAAACGCAATATGCTTCTTTCCATATTTGGCTCTGGCAGCTAAAGCCATACGTATCCAAATTCAGAAAAACATAAGGCAACTTACAAGTTCATCAACAATTAAACTAACTTTTTCAAAACGCGGTGCGCACAATTCGACTTTGCACACGCAAAAGACACAAAGACTCGAATTGTTCACACCGTTTCAAAATACAGTAGGACTCCTGTATGTTCGAAGCTACAGGGCCGAGAATTCTAAGAATTAGAATTTACGGGTTACCCTCTCTATTCTATCCTGTCGCTGTCTGCGCATGCTCTATGTATTGCACGGTAAAGTAGATAGATAGATAGATAGGGGAAGGTGGGGCAAGACGGGGTAGTGAGGTAAGATGGGGTACCTCCATTTTGAGCAACGCAATGGTAAAAAATTTTGGATTGTTTTATCTATGGGGGCACCACTTGGCCCTTGATAGAATAACCCGAGTATAGCACCATTTCCACGATTTTGTCGTAAATTAAAAAACAAATGGCGTTTTCAAGCATTGTGATGTAATTTTGCGCTCCGAAATTGTGCGTGGAAACAATAGATACATGCATCACATTCGATTGCGTCTTCGATTTTGATCATCTTTAGGGATCGCTTTTTAAGGTTTGTCCAATATATTTATGAATATCACCATTGTTTGACAGTGACAACAACTTTTTGTGAAACATACGCCAAGGGGCAAGATGGGGCAGGTCTTCCGGGGCAAGATGGGGTACCTTTTATCCCCGTAGGTGATTACATCTTGCTGACTTTCATCGTTTCCCTACGATTACAATCGTTCGGTTTTTTACTATTTTGTAAAAAAATAAATAATAAATAAATGAAAATAATGAATAAATAATAATAACAATAATAAATAATTTTTTTACTATTTTGTGAAAAAATAAATAATAAATAAATGAAAATAATAAATAAAGCATAATAATAATAATAAATAATTAATAAATAAATAATAAAAATGATAATAAATAATTAATCAACATTAATGATGTACCCTAACATTGCCCAACAACCAACCCCATCTTGCCCCACGGCCCACCCCATCTTGCCCCACTAGCGGGGCAAGACGGGGCAAATACCACCTTTTTTGTTTGTTAAAAAATATAATATTACTTAATATAATATCGGTATATGCTATGTGGCAATATAAAAAAGAAGGTCCAAAGATTACAATAATAAAAAGTTCTGTATGCCAGTATTGAAAATTGTTGATGTATTTGTTGATAAACCTTAAGTACCCCGTCTTGCCCCACCTTCCCCTACTATGAAGCTGAAGTTGGCAGAAAATAGCTAGCAGAAGATAAGAGCGTGGGGCCCGTGCGCAGTGGTTCTCACGCGACGGCATGAATCACGGTCTTACAAACGTTATATGAATACCACGGACATATATTATGAATACTAAATTAGTTTTTCACGAGTGAGCAAATACGAGGGCCGTTTTCGACTTAAATTAACATTGTTAAAAAACATGAATTAACAATATGAGTGAATCGGAAGAAGAAAATAAGTTATCTTCGATCTTTTGCTAGCCTTAAATCGACTATAACTCTCTTCCTGAGGGTGAGCAAACGACCAAACTTCGTATTTGAGAGTTTCGAATGACTACGTGATCATTACCAATCATATAAATTATTTAAACAATAACGATCGAGGACTTTGTTCTTGAGCGCACGATCTTCTGCCAGCTTACGATCGGCTGTCACTTCTTTTCAGAGGGTGAGCAAACGATGAAACTTGGTAGGATTGTTCAGAGAACTCCCCCGAACACATTCCGAGTCATTCGATCGTTTGCTCACCCCCTGAAAAAAGCCAGCGGGTAGCAGAAGATAGAAATATCGGAATTTCGCGACTTCTGGCCCGAAACTTTTTTTCAGGGGGTGAGCAAACAATCGAATGACTCGGAATGTGTTCGGGGAAGTTTTCTGAACAATCCTGCCAAGTTTCATTTGCTCACCCTCTGAAAAAAAATTTCGAGCCAGAAGACGCAAAATTCCGATATTTCTATCTTCTGCTACCCCCTGGTATTTTTTCAGGGGGTGAGCAAACGATCGAATGACTCGGCATGTGTTCAGGGGAGTTTTCTGAACAATCCTACCAAGTTTCATCGTTTGCTCACTACTCTGAAAAAAGTGACAGCCGATCGTAAGCTGACAGAAGATCGCGCGCTCAAGAACAAAGTCCTCGATCGTTATTGTTTAAACAATTTCTGTGATTGGTAATCATCAGGTAGTCATTCGAAACTCTCAAATACGAAGTTTGGTCGTTTGCTCACCCTCAGGAAGAGAGTTATAGTCGATTCAAGGCTAGCAAAAAATCGAAGATAACTTATTTCTTCTTCCAATCAACTTATTTGGATATTGTTATAATTTATGTTTTTCAACAATGTTAATTCAAGTCGAAAACGGCCCTCGTGTTTGCTCACTCGTGAAAAACTAATTTAGTATTCGTATAACGCTTGTAAGACCGTGATTTATGCCGTCGCGTGAGAACCACTGCGCGCGGGCCCCGCGCTTCTATCTTCTGCTGGCTATTTTCTGCCAACTTCAGCTTCATAGATCTACTTGGGACTAAAATTGACCTCGAAATCAAGTCAACAGTTAACCTATGTCGTTTGTACGGATCTCACAGACTCAAGGCTGCCACCTCTCCAGGTTTTGGCTACTTTACGCTGGGTTCCGGGTTAAAAACTAAATCTCCGGGTGAAACGTATGACCCATTGAAGTTTAGCGTTTTATAGCCGCTGTTAACGGCTATAAATCGCAAAATATGATTTGCACTGTTAACAATAATAACAGTTAAAATTTTCGCCGCTAGTGCGGTACGGGCGTAGCGTTTGAGTATCAGACTTCCTATAGTCATACCAATATTCCTTTATTACGAGGTCATTTCATATAACTAATAAAAAAAAGGTGATGTAATGCTTCTATAAAAATCCAGCGTTGCATTCCGATTAAAAGCGTTAAAATTTTCGTATTCCTCGGGCCCCCCCCCCCCCCCCCCCCCCCCCCCCCCAAATCTCCGGGTCAGTGGTCGGCCTGAGGTGGCAACCCTTTAGTCTCACTTCAATCATCTACGTTGGTGGCCGCATGATGTGAGATGCAAGGGTTTTCAATATCCAGATTTGTAGGTGACATTACGTGAAATGAAGGCCTAAGATGGTATCTGTGGATGACATCCCGATTGCGCTCCAGAATTCCCGAAAATGTATCGAATTTTTAGATCCTGAAATAGTTAAAACATTCTCTAGGATCGTTGAGGGCATAATTTGCACATCGAATGGCACACTGCAGTGTTTGGAAGACAAGAAAAGCTCGTGCAACCAACCTTTGCTAGTTATAGGTATTCCGGCAAAGAGTATCCATCGATTATCATTCTAGTTTTTGAATGACTTTCTAATAATACCCAAATTTCACGATCAGCTGACATACGGTAGTTATTCTCGTTAAAGTGGGTACGAAGGCTGCAAAACACCCTCCGGCTTATTCAAGTTTGTTGCGATACTTCATTCACCTCCGTTCCTTCAATTCAAATTCCTTCGTTACAATAATCCTATTTTCAGGCGGTTCCTATATAGGTACTAAAAGTTACGTAAACTTAAGCCTTATACTTACGTAATACATCGGTACCCACATACGAGGCGCTCACTCACGTTGAACGATCAAGTGTCACATTTACTTCAATAGCATGAAGCAACTTGTATCATATTTTCTTCACAGATCTTGACATTTTGAGGTCGAAAAAATCACATCCGACCATTTTAACCATTAGATGGAAATCCGGGTGTGTCTGTGTTTTTGTGATCCATTTTTGGTCCAGCAATATCTAGAGAGCGAACAAACGGATTTCGCGATTGTCGCAGACTTAAAACTGATCAAGTTTTGGATTTGACCGGTCCAGTAGTTTTCGAGTTATTCAACGAACAAAATTTTGAAGAAAAAAATTTTCTTTCAATTCACGAATCTTTATCATTTCTGTTTCAATGGATGGGATTTGCTGCAATCGAAATCTGGTTCAGTACACTGAGAAAAATGAGAATCGTAATATCAACAATAATTCGCTTGCCAACCGAATATTGCTAAGATAACGATTTTTTCTTGCAATATTAAAATGCTTTCCAATTATTGTTACAGTTACGTTGCTGCTTCAACAATAAAATATTGCAGATACAACAATTTGTTTGCTACTGTAGCAATACAATATTGCTGTACAAGCTTGCAATATTTATAGCACAGCTTCAGCAATGATTATTGCAGGTTGGTATGCAGCAATAATGTTTTATTGCTGTTTTATTGCAATTCCAGCAATATTTTCTTCTCAGTGTATAGTTTTTGTATTAGATAAGAACCCGAAATTTCAATACAGATACGTTACTACAAAGAAATTATTCGGCACAAAATTTCGGGGCAAAGATAATGATTTGAAATGGAGAAAGGATTAATTAGTCTATTGGCCGTGAATATATAGCAAAAATGAATATGTCCGAATTTGCAACGTAGGGAGAAGTTTGTATGTTGTACCGGAGGGTAGCAAAGAGAGGCTGAACTTTACGTAACTGTAGGAACCTATCCAGCTCAAAATACGATTCTTATTATGGAAGAATCTAAATTAGGAACGTTAGGCGAACGAAGTTTCGTAACAAACACGAGTAACTCGAAGGGTGCTTTTCATTCTCCTATAAGAATAACCGATTCAACTCATTCTGACCCTGATCACGTAACTCAACTTTATCCAGGTTGGATTTTGCGCAATCTGAGTAGCGGTGTATCCTAACTAATCATTTTCACCACCAAAAGACCCGTCAATTCTTCTTTTTCTTTCAGTATCTTTTCAATTTCCCTTATCTAGTTTTCGATCCACTATTCCAACCAACCAAACGGCTCGTCCGATTTTGCTCTCATTTTAACAGAAATTCATGTACTCGTTGACGGTATTAAGTACATCAAGCTTTCCATATCTACGCCATTTCCGGTTCGACAAAATCAATTAGAAATCCTACTTTGTGTTATCAATTTTGTGTCCAATGGCAATGAACTTTCTAAAATTCGATCACTTTCGGTCCTGAAAATTTGACCTCTCGAAATTAACGATCGGATCAAGGTGCGCTTGGACAACTTTGTGAAAGAAAAGTTCTACCAATTCATGGAAATAATAAGATTCGTTGAAATGAAATTTTTTAACCCTTCGAACTTTTTCAAAACCTCGGTATGAAGTTCGATGGTAATTTATTGTATTGCTTTCCACTTTCCTAATCGAATTACGCAACAATTAATTAGATCCTATTCGTCAGTTACAACTAACCATTCGAGAAACCGTACGTGTTATATACACAAAGATATATAAGGTGCGTAAGATGTAACATGGATCTGTCACTCACACGCGACAGTGATCGCGGGTATTGTAAGAACGGTCTGACGACGATCAAATGCATAATCTAATTGGTTATATCGATCGCTAATTATTAACGATAGCAGTCAGCAGCGGGAACGGAAACGAGGGAATTGTTTGCGCGATTTGTTTCAACTGCTAATTTTTTTCTACCCTTAATATCGCGTTCGTTATTCGATCGCGAATTTTTTTGGCTCCATTCTACGAATAAGACACAAAACGGAAACCAATATTCATAACATATTTGCAAGACTCCACCTCGTCGTTTGATATTTGCAACTCAATTCAGACGAATTTCGAAGTCTAGTTATGATCGAACCGTTATCTTGAAAAAAAAAGTGCTCGAAATCAGTTCTTCGCTGATATCTCGGCCGGCGTTGATGATATTGAATTAAAAGTGAATTTCAATAATAAAGCTTATTATAAATTATGGATTTTCTACAGAAAAGGTGAAATATATTTTGTCTGTATCTTCATTCGTTTCGCTGTATTTCGAGGCTGAATATTCAAACATTCGCAGTAATTGTATATAGCCATAAACTGCGAGATATAAAATACAGCGATACCAATGAAAGTACATGAAAAATGTGTTCCACTTTTATCATAAAGAATTCAATTAACTTTATGTTTGATATTCCACCTTTCACTCGATATCATCAACGCTGACCGAGATATCAGCAAAAAACTGGCTTCGAGCATCTTTTTTCCAAAATGCTGGCTCAATCACTACACTAAGACTTTAAAATTTTTTGAATATACACGAAGAGAATTTTATAGTAGAGGTTACTATAAACTATAGTACAAGGATTATTGAATCAACCGTTTTAGGACGCCTCAGTATGTTGGCTAGTATAAAGTATTACTATGTACATATACTTTCCACCAAAACTTAAAATATAGTAATGAAACTAGTCGGTGTTATAACTCGCGATGAATCACCGTTAAAAATGAGTTGAAAAAAATCTCAGTACTGTTTAAGGAATATCTCGAAACGTGCTGAAAGATTTACAACACAAAAAATGAAACGAGGAAAAAATGTCGACTCTAAACACGTGAGAGATTCATTTTATCATTCGATGAGAAAAGGTCGATAAACGTTATGCCGAAATATTTTTCCTCATTCGAAGGCCATTTCACAATAAAGGGGCATCAATGATCAGTTTCAGGCCGCGATCCTATTGCGAGAATATTCCGCATTTATCGACCAGTTTCACTGAACGGCAATACCTGTAATCTTATCTAATTCACTAGAGATTTGGTTTTCATTTCATAGCCGGATATGTAAGTAAACAGATATAATCAGGAATTCGAAAGAAAAGAGGAAAAAAAAATTTGCGACAGAATCGAAATTTAATAGTGGCTGAGTTGACATACGCGACATAAAATCGCGTTTTTCTCAAAGCCGGTCGAATCTATCCTTCTGAATGAACATGACGATTGGAGAGGCTTGTACGCAGCTAATGACGATGAGCCATTCACGAAATCAGCAGCAGTGATCGAGTTAAAACTATACGTAGATGAAGTCAAGTTTAATTCGCAACCTTTCGAAAGGTTCGGCGGTATCGGAATATCAATATACAAACAGGTAGACGTCTAGTCTCCTTTCATTCGCGCCTATAGAAAGTCTGGTTCAATCTCTCGCGAGAACCGGTCCGTCATTTAAGAGCTCAGATGTATACTATGCTGACGAATAAACTTACAGAAAGATAAACCGTTCAGAATTCATAGGTAATAATAAACAGGTGAATATTATGAGTTAGAAATATTTCAAAATTTTATAAAGTGATCGCGGTTCAATGAAACTTCACCCAATTCAAAACACCCAGTTCAACCAAACCAAAACATGAATTCGCGTTGAGAAGCAGCCAGTAGATTCCTTGAACCGATGATCGCAACAAAAAATATGGAAATAATCTACTATGGCTTACTTTTGTACACTGAGAGAATTTTATAGTGAGTCGAAATTGACGCATAATAATCGTTACTATGCTGTAGCACTGGATACTATAGGACATAGTTAGTCTTTGGATGGTAATGAGTACTACTATAAACATATAGGAACCATTACTATATTAAGGGGAGACTTCGGTGAAATTTTGGGCAAAAACAGGTTTTTTAATTCTTAAAACTTTGAAAAGACGTGTATAAAAAAATCCTTGCAGCAGTTTTTGAATAATGTCAGTATAGATAGTGAAAAAAAGTTTCAGCCTCCTGCGATGAAAGTGTATGCGCAAGGAATTTTTGACAGCGGTGAGAAAAATCTTCTTCGCAAGGTTCCTTGCGCTTACATTTTCGTCGCAGGAGGCTGAAATTTTTTTTCACAGTCTATACTGACATTATTCAAAAACTGCTGGAAGGATTTTTTTATACAACCTCTAATAGCGATTTTCAAAATTTCACCGAAGTCTCCCCTTAATAGTAATTAGTAACTTTTGCTATGTTACATGGTAAAGATTCCCATTTGCATTCGGTACACTTTACAATAGTTGCATTAGAAAAATTACCATGCAATATAGTAACGTGGCCTACAGGTAAAAAATTGTCTTGGCTAAGAAAGTTTCAGCCTAGCCACTAGCCACATTTTATGTTGGCTTGCGAGACACGTTACCGCGATATTAGCTATAGACTGGCGCTAGCTACACGGAGAGAAGAGAATAGTAATATTTACCATTCCAACATAGTAACCAGACTTATTTCTCATAAAATCGTAAATGATACTATGTCAAATAGGATTCATTACTATTTTTCTGGTAATATTTACTATGCTACATGGTAACTAAGCAAATGTAATGTTTGAAAATCTACGTTACCATGTAACATAGTAATGGTTACTATGTTACATTGTGAATATTACTATTCTTTTCTCTCCGTGTATATTCGTAGTTTCGAGCTATAAGATATATTATGGCTAAATAAAATTAGATCGCAGTTAGCTATACTTGACATGCATTTTCGAGATTCGCTACTCTCTTTGTATTGTATCCAGCCGCGGCCCATCCACGTGCGAGAGTCGCTGCTCTAAGGTTCAGCATAGACTGCTGCTAGCTAAACTTCATACCTACGTATTTTCAAAATTCGTTATACTCTACACTATGATTGTTGAGGTTACTTGTAGCTAGCCGCAGCCTCTCTTTGCGTGAGACACGCTGTTGTGCAGGCAGTGAGGTTAGGCCCGCGCTGCTAATGTGTTAGTTGTATTTTGGAAATGAATTATGAGAAAAAATGTCGGAACAGCGACTATAAGATAACTTTGTTCTGTTACCTATAAAGCACATATCATGAATAAAATTCATGTCACGAAGTTCTATTATTGCATGTTCCATATAAAATAACCTAATTTGTGATATCGCAGAAAACTATTTCCCACGAATTCACTGTGACAGATTATTTTCTCTGTCAATCGGCAATTCGATGTGGTTATTTGTTGCTTAAAGCGATGAACATGCAATCTTGTGAAATTGAATATTCACCGTCACCAACATGATGAAAAAAATGTGTCACAGTCGGATTATAGTGAATAGTTTCCTCAAGAAAATAAGCCATCGTAGACTGTAATCGAACCGATCTACTAGATTTTTAACCATTTTAAACTTTTTAAAGCACTTGAAAATCAAAAATCGATATCTAGCTGTTTGTTTATAATTTCGGTATTATTTTTTTCTGCAAATTTCCGGGAAATCGTCAGTTTATGAATATAATAATTTGATGAATATTCAATGTGACGACTATGCCGTAATAACTTTATGAAAAACTAGTCATTTTGGTGTATCCAACCTCCTTAAGAGGGGGGCTGCACTCCGAAATTGACCCTGTTTAATATCAGGCGTAGAGAGCTGTTGATTTATTTTCTGACTATGTTTCTCGAAAGGAATAACCACCTGAAACGGGAAATTGATTCGATCACTTTTAGGCTGGCTGCGAAATGTTCATTTTTGAAAAAATTGAGATATCGAAAATCCAATACGATTGATTCTTCGGAAGGGTGTTCTGAACAGGTAAAAAAATCGACAACTCTTAATCATCAAAATTGTGGGGGGAGATGAATTTTCAAGGATTTTTGTTTTTTTATAAACTTATAATTATACTTTTTCATCATACATCGACGTTACACAGATTATATGACTTCAAAAACATGAAATATTCACAGAATAACTGTCACCAACAGTATTTTTGATGAAAGATTAGAAGGCCCCTGCCCAATATGTAGGACTTTCATTTCGATGAAATCTTTTTTCCCGTCTTATCTGAGCCAATTTCACGAGACGACGTGCTCGCCTATACTTATCGTTGTGTCGATTGTAAAACCGACTAACCCGGGAAAAAATGATCAGGCCTGATCAGACATGAACAGGTATGAGTCTTCAGACCTGATCAGACATGAACAGGCATGAGCCTTCAGACCTGATCAGACATGAAAAATGACCGGGACTGAACAGGCCTGATCAGACATGAACAGACCTGATCAGCAGGGCCTGGAAGTTGGCAGCAACAATCAGACGTCAACAGAGAGCTAAAATGACGCAATAAACATGAACAAAAAGACGAACGCGAGCAAGTTACGCGCATAGATTCATGTCATAGCCTGTAGGTGAAATGTCGGAACCAAAGTGAGGTTGGCTGCAAAACACGTGGATTGAAGCTGAAAACCCTGAAGTTGTCAAAGAGATGATTATTTTTATTATTTTTTTTTTCTTATTTTCTTACTTGATTTTTATCTTATCCCGCTGGGCTACACCTGGTCTTCATTTTCAAATAACTTTTTATAAAATGAAGATATAATATTCGTCCTTGCATAAGGTAAACGCACCAATAGTGAAACACTAACCAATAGTGAAACAGCGGAGTTATTTCTCTTTCTGCAAATTCTATCAATAACTTTTTTTTGGGGAATTCATTGCTTTAGTTAAGAAATATATTTACAAAGTAAAAGAAAATTTTTTTTTCGCCGAAAACGTTTGGAAGAATTTTAAAATGTCATATTTCTGTTTCCCCTTCCGACGAGCGGGCTCTTTAGCCTCCGTCTACCCGTCGCCGGGGTGCTGTCGCTCTGCATCGAAAAGAGAGCTAGCACGTAATTTCTTTCAATCAAGTGCTGAAAAACTCCAACAACGGTAGCAGTGACACTTTATTTATCGTTGAACAGCAGATAAATAGAATAAATTACAGTTTTTCCTATAAAAAAAGCCGCGTTTCACTAAAGGTTGCCTCGGAAGAGCGATGCAACCAGAAGTGAAACAGCTGCTTTTTGTGTTTTTTCTTTAATTTTCTGTGCCCAGACAATGTTAAACTGTGAATTTCTTTATCAGATTGATTTTTTCGATAGTTTTACATAAATTTTAGGTATGAAATTCAAAGAATTTCAAGGTTCAAGGGCAGCAAATGGACGAATCATTTTTAGGTTAGGTATATGCTGTTTGACAGGTGATAGCGTTTCACAATTGGTCATCTAGCTGTTTCACTACTGGTTCCCCACTCATTTGGCTGTTTCACTTCTGTTCCGAAAATCTCGAGTCTTTGAAATTCTTTTAAAAATTCAATATGAGCTAATATAGACCTAATATATGGTTAGTTTACAGCCCCAAAACTTGACTGTGAGCCCAGAATAAAAATTTCTCCAGAACTTTCAAATTTATTATTTTTATTGCCGTTAATAATCGAGACACAGCGGTGGGCGTTTCACTATTGGTGCGCTTACCTTAGTCTTACTCGAGACATTCTGACGATTCTATTTCACTATAAAACTGTCAAAAACAAACATTCTGGATCACTTTTATAAAGGGTAGAACTTTCGGGTCACTGGTGACCCAGGGTGTACTTCAACGTGGCGACGGAAAATGGTGTAGCTCAGCGGGTTATTTTTGGTCTTGATTTTTATTATCTTATTTCCTTACTTGAAATATATATCATTTTCTGTCACGATTTTTATCCTATTATTTGTCTCATTTTCTGTCTTAATTTTTACCTTATTTTCTGTATTGATCTTTATCTTATTTTTTGTATTGATTTTTGTCTTGATTTTTATCTTACATTTTGATTTTTATCTTATTTTTTGTCTTGATTTTCATTTTGCATTTTGTCTTGATTTTTATCTTACATTTTGTCTTGATTCTTATCTTATTTTTGTCTTGATTTCTGTCTTGATTTTTATCTTATTTTTTGTCTTGATTTTTATCTTACTTTTTATCTTGATTCCTGTCTTACATTGTGTAACGTCGATGTATGATGAAAAAGTATAATTATAACATTGTGTAGTGACTCTATCGTTCGAAACCTATTAATTCATACCATATGTGAATTTATCGGACCAGTCGAACCAAATTTTTAAGTCTTCTAACTGAAGCTCACCTCTATATAGAGCGTGCAATCTCCAGATAGACCGAAAAAAACGGAAGTGCATCATAATTATTTTTTCAAGTAAAAATTCCTTCAGCCCGGGTTTGAACCGGGACCTCCGCATTTGTACTGCGACGCCTTGTCCAATTAGACCACTGAAGGACTGAAGGAATCTTTACTTGAATTTCATGTTATTGTCATTGACCTCTTAGTCCACAGGTCTGTGTTTATTTCATTGTGTAGTGACTCTATCGTTCGAAACCTATCTCCCCGGCCTACCTATTGGTCCCGGTTCAAACCCAGGCTGAAGGAATTTTTACTTGAAAAAATAATTATGATGCACTTCCGTTTTTTTCGGTCTATCTGGAGATTGCACGCTCTATATAGAGGTGAGCTTCAGTTAGAAGACTTAAAAATTTGGTTCGACTGGTCCGATAAATTCACATATGGTATAATTATAACAGTTTATAAAAAAAAAAATTCCTTGAAAATTCATCTCCTCCCACAATTTTGATGATTAAGAGTTGCCGATTTTTTTACATGTTCAGAACACCCTTCCGAACAATCAGTCGTATTGGATTTTCGATATCTCAATTTTTTCAAAAATAAACATTTCGCAGCCAGCCTAAAAGTGATCGAATCAATTTTCCGTTTCAGGTGGTTATTCCTTTCGAAAAACATAGCCAGAAAATAAATCGACAGCTCTCTACGCCTGATATTAAACAGGGTCAATTTCAGAGTGCAGCCCCCCCTTAAGCTTGCTGCTATCTCGAATGAGCGTTATACATACCGAGCTTGCACACGGAAAGATTTAAACCCGACTGGTTACGGTTCTGCACACGACTCAGTCAGGTGCTAGCGAAAAATAGCGAATTCTGGTGCAGCACCACACTAGGTGCGGTTTAGAACACGACTCGTTACTGTGCGCACACGACTCATTCATGTGCGCACATGAATGGTTCGTGTTCTAAACAGTACTCAGTGTGGTGCTGCACCAGAATTCGCTATTTTTCGCTAGCACCTGACTGAGTCGTGTGCAGAACCGTAACCAGTCGGGTTTAAATCTTTCCGTGCACCAATATAATTCAATTATCTTGCGCCAAGCTAAACAACTAGTACAACTAGCTAGCAGCTAGCTTCTGCCAAGACACGATTTCTAGCTGGGATGTTTCATGGTAAAACGTGAAAAAGTGATAAAACGTGAAATACGACAAATATTTCAAGTGAGAAATTTTTTATATTTAATGTATTATTTACAAAAATATTTCATGAATAACATATACAGGGTGATTCAGGTTGGACGCACCATTTCAGGTTGGTGTATTTCTCGCGAAAATCTAAATCTGCGATTTCTGGATGAGTATCACGGCGTCGTCTCCTGGAGATGTCTCCGTACGGCATACGCATCCGTTCTCGTCGTCCTGATCCTCTGAATCGTACTTTCCCTCGTCCAGATCCTCAGCTACGTAGTTCTCGTAGTCCAGGTCCTCGGCTTCGTAGTTCTCGTAGTCCAGGTCCTCGAATTCGTAATTCTCGTAATCCAGGTCTTCCGCTTCGTAGTTTCAGTCGTCCAGGTCCAGAACTACGAAGCGGAAGACCCGGACGACTGCAACTAAGGAGCGGAGGATTTCGAGAACTAAAACTACGAAGCGTAGGACCTGGACGACTGAAACTACGAAGCTGAGGAACTGGACGAGTGAAACTACGGAGTCGAAGACCTGGACGACTGAAACTACGATTCCGAGGATCAGGACGAAGAGAACGGATGCATATACTGTACGAAGACATCTCCAGAAGACGACAGCATCATACTCGTCCAGAAATCGCAGTCTTAGATTTTCGAGAGGAATACACTTACCTGAAATGATGCGTCCAACCTGAATCACCCTCCAAATTTTGACGGAATTAGCTAATGTTGACGGCGATGACGGGTGCGACAAATTTATCGTGAAGATTGCACAACAGCATCGAAATTTCAAGTTTCTGCGTCGACATGGAATGTCTCACAAGTCAATATATAGAAGCAAGTAAATTCAAGTTTTCAGGGTTAATACTATATAAATATATTCAATCAACAATATTAATCGTTGGGAAATTCTGAAAAACTGGAAGTTTTTTTTTTTTTTAGTCAATTTTCGTAACAAAAGCCAGGCTGGAAATATTTTCAATCGATAAGGAACACCCACGAATATCTTCGACGAACATTCCAATTTGAAATTATAGCATTTTCGACTAGGCTACACCGAGCTACACTTGTGTAGTGTAGCTATCTTCATCTTCTTTCTTTTCCATAAGGAAGAGAGAGACAGAAATGGCTACACTACACCAGTGTAGCTCGGTGTAGCCCCAGTCGAAAATGCTATTAGAAGTTCTGCCCTAAGGTGTGCGACTCGGAAACAATCTGATTTTTATCATCTAAGGAAACTTCATCACCACGCCAAGTTCGGCGACTTGAAAATATCCGTGTGTTCCGTCGTTAAGAAAAATGACCAAACCCGTATTTTCTTTGATTCCAGCTTTCACCAGAGTTGAGTAAAAGCGAATTTTTATGCATCGTAAAGTGTAGGTGTGTTTTTTTTTTTTTTGCCTTTGTGGCTTATATCCGATTAAGAAAGTAGCCTATAGTGTAGGTGTGTCACTTGTTGCGATTATCATCAAAGCCTACGCATATCGGACGCGAAAAAACCCTAAATTGCGCCATTCTATATATATTATGCAGATGAGGCTGAATCTAGCGGCCGGAGCTAGCGGCCGCTAGCCCGTTAGTGAGCGATTACCAATATTTAATAATTTTCCGAAGATCGTACCCCAGGATTTTAATTTTTTTCTCAGTTCGAATGTCACTCGTGAGTATGTATATGAAATTTCAACTCTATATTCGCTTGCAATAACTTCGCTCGCTCCGAGCGGCCGCTAGCTCCGGCCGCTAGATTCAGCCTCATATTATGCAGTACCGAACATATCTATATCTAAGAATCTCGTTGTTTCCCGCAATAACATCGCCTCGGATTGTATTCCTGTGAATAGTTGTGAATGTCGATCGTGAACGGCTAGGAGACGCTATAATTTTTATCCCGGATTCCCATGCAACACATCCGTCAGTGCGTTCAGCCAATCAGAATCGCTGACACGCGCGTGTTGTCGCGCCGCAAAACTTACATGGGAATCCAGGCTGAAGATCATGGCGTCTATATAGTCTCCCAGCCTAGGCTACGGTCCTTTATAGGAGTTAAGCCAAAGGTTTAAAAAAAGTCTCCCAGCCTTTGCCTCTATAATTCACAGAAATACAATTCAAGGCGACATTATTGCATGGATTAAATTTTTCTTTAGATATAGCTATGCTCGGCATTGCATGTGCTAGAATGACGTTGTATGACGTTTTTTTTTTTTTTTTTTTTTCGCGTCCGTAACTTTAAAATGCATAAAAAGTGAATTTCTCTAGATTTTGGTAAATTTCGTTCGCCAGATCGAACCTATTCTTCACGAATCATCGCATAAATTTATTTCGAATTGCTATCAATAGCGGCGTTTCCGAGTTATTCACTAAATTCATAACGAGGTCGGTAAAGAGCGGGTATATAACACGCTCTTAAGTAGCTCAACAACAGTTTATGGTTGTTTTCCACCACTGTCATCCGTGTCTGAGGTTTCTGTGCACACCACACACGACGCAAACCTGATTATATATGCTAATCTAACATAATCGAGGATTTATCCTCAACCATATGTCTATACGCTAGTGCCGTGGATTCATGCAACGATTTTGCAATAAGCGATTCTTCTCTAACAACGGCCTATGTTATAGTTATAAAACTGCATTTAAAAGACTACAAAAAGGGTACAATTTATTAATCTGCACTTGGTTGTGTTTGAACGACGTGCTGAATCGGAACATAGAAAAATTGCACCTCCGAAATGGTCGGAAATAAAAATCTGGAATACCCTATGTATGTACCTATACACACACGTAAGGATTTTCCTCAAGTAGTACTAGAAACCGACAAATTATGATAAGAATACCCAAGATATTAATGGAAAAAAATTTCCTGGTGGAGAAGGAATATCCAGTTATACCTTCCATGAAAAGGAGCGCCTTCGGAAAATTTCTGCTACCGCAAGACGCAATTTTCTGAAATTATTCTCAATTTTCCGGACTATCAAAGTTCTGTAACGTTTCATTACCAAGTTTCCTCGGGAAATGCAGTTCAGTATTATCAGTCAGATTTTCAACCACATTTGAACACGAGATGATATGATATACTTCCTCCGGCGCACATGAGAGCTGCAGACCAAATTACGATACGTATGATACGACTGATGAAGTAAAGACTAAAATCAACCGTTGGCGTAACTAAATATGGTGAAATTTTTAACTTGACGCTCTGAAATGAATAAAAATGACATACTCAATTTTTGAATGATACGGACCTGGCGACTGAACAGGACTTTATTGAATGTAAGAATCGATAAATATCCGGAAGTGACGGGAATACCGAGGGCAAGGTTTAAAGATGTGCTTATATACAAATTATTTTGTATTTTAAACTGCAGTATGGAATATCGCATGTAAACACTTATTTCCAACTTTTCAGTGCGTACGCAATCGTTCTTTAAAAATCCGGAACGGGCTACATAAGATTTGTCATACGAACGGCTCTGGAAAATATGGAGTCCAGACCATGACTTCATAGGCATATAGCTGACAAGTTGATTGAGGTTTGTAATCAAATTGGGACCACCCCAAGATGAAAGAAAATCGTGGGTATGTCTCCCTTGATGTCATTAAACTAATTTATTCGGGTACGTTGTAGTTTGTACACCAGGATGTCTAAGAAAAAAATCGATATTCCTTTTTCCTCACTCCCACCACTCTGAAAATTAGTTTTTTACACAAGACAAACTTTGTCACAAAATGAGCCCTATATTTCAACTGTGATATGTCAGCGCGTGCCATTTTTTAAATGTTTGTCCAACTTTTTGCAACCTGTACTTTTCCTTACATCCGAAGATTTTTCAACACGTTTCCTATTCTATTCCGCCTAACAGATACCCCCCCGATTCATGCATATACCATGCTGTTCATTCACATTTTTTGGGTAGAATTAAGCTGATAATTTACATCGGTATAGACGTGCATAACGTATTTGTGCGAAGATTTCCTATTAAGATTAAGTATTGAATCTTCTCGAAAAAATTTCCCACGTTTTTTTCAAATCTAAACTAACATTAAAATATATATTTGAAAAAATTCTAACGCTAGTCTAGCTACGTAACTGCAGCAAGCAATCTGCACAAAGAGGTGAGGAAGCAGCAAGGCACGAGGTATGTATGCTCGAAATATGTAGGCAGTGATCCCATAGTGAAAATGTAAAGCGAGAACTGCAGCTTGGAAGAAATTTCACGGATCAATGAATACCTTGAGATCAACGGAGTAGAGAGATGCAGGAAAAATTTCTGCGGTCTCTTTACACCCTGAAGGGTCTGTCGGTTTCTGATGACGACGATGATCGTCGTCGGCGTCGGCGTCGTCTCGGTCATGGTCATGGTCGTCGACGTTGTTATTGTTGTTATTGTTGTTGCTGCTGCCGCTGCTGCTATTGTTGTTATTCGAAGCTTCGGTGGCTCGATTATGACTGTTGTTGTTAACATTGGGCAAGGAACCACCAGCCTTGAACTGATTACCCAGGTTAATCCGTAGGTGCTTTCCACTTGACTGAAGCGGAGGACTAGCCCCGGCGCTCTTCACCGACAGTGAAGCCTCCACCGGAACACCACACCCCGTAGGACTTGCGACCACCGAGTTACTCGCAGACGCCACTCCGGCCACCTAAGCATTTCATCAGATACCCACACCGTTTCACTCGTTGCAAAGCTCCGCAGCTGCATTCGGTAGCCATGTTTCCACTTACATGTTTTTCCTATTCTGCATCTTACAATTTATATACGACTAATCAGCATTAAGCTAATGGCTTAAGGAGAGACTGTCATTTTAGAAGATATTCGACTGATTTGTATGAAATTCGACTTCGGCGGGTCTTCCGTGTGCTATTTTGGAATTTGAGATTGATATCGTTCAATTCTAAATGGCGGATGATAACAGATAAACCGGAAATAGAAAAACCGCTCAAGTCTCGTGCTTCGAATCGCTGATTGCGAGTTCGAGGTCCAAATTGCAATATTTAAAATGAACAATCTAAGATGGGGGAATTGAATCGAAAAAAATCTAATTAAAAAATGGCGCTTCCAAGGAATTCGGCAATGATATACAACACTACGCTTCATTATCGATTTCGATTCGCCGTATTAAATTCCGCAATTTTGAAGGTCAGATTCGTGTTCGAAAACTTGAAAAACCTTCGAAAAACCAGTGACTACAACACTGCTACTATTCTTTTTTTAAATCGTCACCCGCAATTAACCTCGTAAAACTTTTTCCACTACTGAGAGGATCAAAAGCGATAGCCTGACATTTTTTTTTTTTTTTTTTTCTTCTTCTTTTTCGGTTCTACGGCGCGGGTATAATCTTTAGCGGTACAGTTAACTGATTGTAAGGCATATCAAGCCGAGTCTTTTTGTTCAGGCCTGCCGTAGGGAACTATAATATGTCATCCTCTAAGGACACAACCACGATGCAAGTGGAGGTACTCTCGTTTCTAGGACCAATTTACGACTACTTTGCGTTTTCTGAATAAACATTATAAACACGACTCTGCAATAACAGGCAAGACTTATATCATATAAGTTACTTCAGCCTGCGTATAGTTTCCCTACAATGTATAGCCACACCCCGAGTAGGCAATGCGTGAAAATTCTGTGGTACAAGAGAGGAAGAAATGCAGAGCTCCCATCGGACTATTGTTGATCATCAGAAAAGCGATCATCATTTAATCGATGACCGAATGGTGATTGAAAAATATCTCGTTTAAATCTGCTTTTTTCGACAAATTATACATACATACATATACATGTATTCTTAAAGTTAATTGCAAAACGTTACGGGCGAAAGCCTCGAAGGCAGTGAATTCGACGTTGATTGTCAAGTTCAGAGCCCAGAGTTAACCTACATTATAATTATACATTATAGTTCACCTCGCGGCATGCCTGAGCTAAAGACTAAATTAAGCCTCCTCATTAGAATGATAAAAAATGATATTCTTTTCTGCTTTTTTTTTTTTTTTTTTTTTTTATAAATAGAAATTGAAGAACTATGTGGAAAGCTGATCAATCGTATACATTGACACTCAACAAATTCAAGTGATTAAGGCTCATCGCTTCAGCGAGGAATATCGTAGTGGAAACAAGACCACCAAGATACGTTGCGCGATACACGGGTGCAATTTATAATAGGCGATGGAAGCAGCCGCACGTCTCAAAACCAGTGGCTTCGTATTCATACAGTTAGGTACAGTTTTTGGACGAGCGACTTTAGACAAGGGAGAAGTAGCATGTTTCGGGAAAATTGTATTTGTAACGCTTGGAATTAAATGCAACATATGTTTTCGGTATTTGAAAAGGCTGCTTCATAAAGAACTTTAAATTACTCTCGAAAGGTTTCGAAGCTAAGTTCATTGAGTAAACAAAAGAAAACACAATGAAGATAATCTCAGTTAAGGCCCATCCCTAGTCGCCCATCTTCTTTTGGTCGAAAAAAAAGGGGGGGGGGGTGACACATTTCGATTATTATCGGAGCCCAGGCGTTGAAGACACAAAAAAGAAATGCATACCATGCCACCTCTTCCCTGTATAATGGGTCATTCCACGTTAGACCGGACAAAATAAATTAAAAATTGACCTCGATGTTACCGATTTCGTTATAATTTTTTTTTACGGGTTCTATGGAACAAATAAATTCATCAAACAATTTAAAAAACAAAATTTTTGCCCCTATTTTCCAAGTTACACGGGGATGAAATTCAGGAAAAAGAGCCAAAAATCGAAAACATACCCCCCTTAATTACAAACGGTCATATTTTTAGTTGTATTCATCCTGGAGACTTCATCCGAGAACCACATCAAAGCTACACGGAGAAAAAAAAACAGTAAGCTGTGCTGCGCAGGGCATTAATCTAGTCAATATAATATTTTGCTTTTTCCGTGATGTGCAAATCAGTCTTCACTATAGTTCTAACAGTACTCACTGCTGTGACGGAAGTAACTATTGCTGTCGTGACAGTAAAAAGTGAGGTTAGATTGAAAATGTATGCTTATAAATACTATATTGACTAGATTAATGTCCTGCGCAGCACAGCTTACTGTTTTTTTTCTCCGTGTATTGAATGACACTATTATTATACATTTATTTGATTCTGCGGTAACGAACAATTGTTTATAACAAATGAAATTGTCAAAAAGCTGTCCGGTTCGACGTGGAATTATGATTATATACGAGTAAACGTATATGACATATAATATGTAAAAGGTACTTAGGCTACAGTACAATAATTTTGAAAGTAAGAAGCGGGACGTTAGTGTTGAACAAGTTAAATGATTAAACGAATATATGATTTCACATAACGAGCGTTGTACGCGATTGTTGATTGACGGTGAAAAAAAATATCTACGAAATCAACGAAAGGTTTTCGAAACTATTCAAGTGCATCATAGAAATTCCACGAAAGTATCCTAGTAGTGAGAAAGTATTCGTATTGTGTTGATAATAAGCGCATGTGACACGTCTGTGCTGATCCTGCTTAAAATACCGGATAGGCACGATACAGATTCATATAGATCCGTACTATACGATCCGGAATCAAAAACCGTTATTATAGGCTATATGGTCCGGATCGTATACGGATCTATGACTCTGTATCGTGCCTATCCGGCATTTTAAGCAGGGGATCTTTCGTTAATTTCGTCATGCAAATTAGAGAGAAAAAGGAGAAAGAAGAAAAAAAAAGGGGGGGGGGGGGGAATATGAAAACATTGACATGGAAGGTCGCCATCCGTCTCCGGTCGCCTATATATACGTATATTATGTTGATGTATATAATATGTACATTGTACACAATTAATGATGATACAAGTATATGATGTTAGTATTGGGAACTAACAAATTGAGTCACGACGTCTGGTGGTTAAAATTTTAACTATTAATAGCTTACAAATCTATTGTGTTTGCATAAGTATTTGTAGTCACTAATACTATTTCATATGTGTACATACATAAAAGTGTAAGCTACTTTCCGCCATTTTTTCCTAAGCCACTCCCACGTGTTAGTTCCCAATAAAATAAATTGTTAAATTCATTCAACACGTATACTAAAACAATTATTTATAATAATTAATGAAAAGAAAATGAATTATTTCGTATAAGGTTGAAATTAATAAATGGGTATGAGGAGAAGAACGACGATGTAACGAGTTTCGTAATTGTTTCGTAAATGTAATTGTTCGTTGAATAATGAAAACAGAACAAAAAAAAAGCCACTCGTGGATATACACATCCACGTATATAGGTAATATACATATTCAATCCCTTTACAAACAAACAAAGTTCGGGTAGAAAAAAAAAAAAAAAAAAAAAAATACGTGGAGCTAAAAACGACGCTTGTTATAATACGAAACTGGGAATATATTATAATCTTATAATTGTTAGATATATTTTTCATATCCTACGGGCATCATTCTACAATAATGAACCTTGCGGTGAAAAGTCGTTTGCTTGATATCATTTTAATGATAGAAAACGCCCGAGAATTCTCTCCAGCGAAATTGACAGCCATTACAGTGAGTATTGTTTCATTTCAAACTTCACCCGGCAATCCGGAGATACGATTCATGTTTAGTTTTATTTTAAATGCGCTTAGTTTAAAATACATGATTTTATAAGTAAGGCCGTACACGCGGCTGCACTTTTATTCTCGGATATCAGAGATAACAAAAGCCGCTTGAAAGTCAAGGAAGAAGTGATACGTAAAAGTTGGGTCTGAATGTCAAGGTTGATGATATTTAATCGGTAATATTCTGGATGGTGGAGGAGGGGCCGGAGGGGGGGGGGGGGGGCGGCGGCGGCAAAGACACCTGGACAATCCCCGCACTATACAAAAACAAATCAGGAATACTCTAAAAATGGAAAAATGTGAAAAGGTTCATGACCTCGACAAAATTTCGAACGTTGCGGATGTAAAAAAAAGTGGTGTAATCAATTTTTTTATTTTTTCTCCACGACAAGTGTAAGCGATAGATTCTTTTTTTCTGTCTTTCTTCTGAACTGTCGTGAAATTTTGGCAGAATATATCCTTTCAACATTAGCCGATTGAAATTCCCAGAGCGTTTGAAAACTTGAGGTACAAAGTTTGACCGCAGACGATCGCGCTGCTCGACATGCGGATTGCTATAATCTTACATTAGATATAGGTATATAGTATGTCATAATACATCGAAGCATTGGCGCGAAAACCGTTAACCGGAATCTTGCAGTAATTATGAGTAACGCAGCTGACCTATCCTAAGGAAACTTCGTACCTCGCCTGGAGATATGAAGCGTGATGCAAAAGGAAGGAGATTACAAGCAGCGGCATTATAGCGAGATGAAGAGCTGTACTAAAAAAAAAAAAAAAATTATAACGACTAAATATAATATATAATTGTTATACACCGCAGTACGGAGTTCTGAGTTATTGTATAAAAATTAAATCGAAAGGTTGCATTTCGTTTGGATTTAAAATGTTTTTATTTTTTATTTTTTCATTTGTTATTTTATAAAACATGAATAATTCCGTCAAGTTTGTCGACTGAGATAAGATAAGCTCTAGTTAGTCATTTCATGTGGATAATTACGAGCTCATGGTCAACTATAGATGATCGATTAACCGTTCAACTCACACATTTGATGTGCAATAGACGAAAATATTCAAAATAAACGGTCAATGCAGACGTCTATAGAAACCAAAAGAACCATTCACTAGTAAGTTGAGAATTCAACGAATCGTTATAGTTGATATCGTTATTATTATTATCATTATTATTATTGTTGTTGTTTTTGTTGTTGTTTTTGTTACATATTTTTCGAAAAATACTTTCTCAAGTGGGATAACGGTTGTTGATGTGTTTAAAAATTATAGATAAGTTACCGACGGTGTATCGGTCGGTAAAATAACAAATAAAAATGGAATAAAAGTATACGATTTGGATTTACAAGGGAAGTGTTGTTTAAAGAAGTGTCGATCGGTTGTCGACAGTTTAATCAAATTTTCTATACGATGTATACTATAACTTATAGCGAAAGAAGGATGAGAAACTGAAACATCCTGCACATATGTGCCAGCTGCTGCAGTAAACGCTGTTTTCAAACCCGAGTATGTAGTCATGACCAGAGTGAACTAGAAACATGCTTATTGTCTCACGTTGTCTGGGTGATGTTTGTTTTGGTTTTGTTTTCTTTCTTTTTCCCGTTTCTTTCCTTTCAAGTCTTTTTTTCCTTGTCGGTGAAAAAAACGCGGATTGAAATTGCACAGTGATACATTAGGCGCAGAATTCTGTCTTACGTTTGTGATTAACCCTTCGTGGTCACACCTCCGATTTCAATCAAGCTGGTCACACCCGGGTCAAATTGACCCGAGATATTTTTAAACGGTTGCCGTGTGAAAACTATCAGTCCGATCGGTACCGAAAAAATACTGAAAGATACTACACGGAGAAAAATGTGCTGTTGAATTTACTATGTGCTTAGTTGTATATGTGACAACTACTTTTTGCAGTAGAAATTACCACAATTCTAGTATTTGGTACATTGCAGCAGAGTAAATGTTACCACTATTCTTGTCATTTCTACTGCAAAAAGTAGTTGTCACATATACAACTAAGCACATAGTAAATTCAACAGCACATTTTTCTCCGTGTATGAACATTATAGAAGATGTAGCAAAAGTTGGTATATCAAAATTCAAATGGCGACATGTTCAAAAAAAATCGTAAAGAGGTCAATGCATTTTGGGATTTTGATTTTTTTTTTTTTTTTTTTTATTTGTCAATTTTTATGTTTTTTGCGTTCTTCGGCCACGGACTTACCGGGATTTACCTTCAAATCTTATGCTCGGGTCGTTTTGACCCGTGGTGACCAGGAAGGGTTAATCTGTATTCAATATTCTGTCTCTGATGAAATAATAAAATCAATATCGGATCTTAGTATATTCATTTATTTTTATTATTCTGTTTCGTAGCGTAAAAAAATTCAACGCCAATTAGTATACAAGAGTAAATGTTGACAAAAAAAAAAAAACTCGGGTTACAAAATGATATGTAAAGGTTATAAATTGCATATTATGTCTACATGTTCGGCGGGGTTCAGGTTAGGTTAGGTCAGGTTAGGTTAGGTTAGGTTAGGCTTGGGTTTAGGCTTAGGGTTACGGTTAGGTTAGGTTAATAAGTTACGCGGCATGCTAGAGCGTAAATACTAAAATGTGCCTCGGAGTGTTTATCGCGCATGGATAAGTATGCGTGTGAGTCAAGTCGCATATATACAAACACACACATAGACGTACGTATACACCTGTACGCTTGTGTAGACAGGCGCGTGCGTCGAAGTGTATATATGTGTTATGTCGTATGTCGCGCAATTGCAGTGTCTAAAGACACGCAATCACGCCGCCGCGCAGATGTCAGAGTATTTACACTCGATTGTCAATTATTGTAGACGGCGGCGATAGCAGCAGCGGCGGCGGCGGCGGCGGCATTAGGTGTGAATACCGAATAACAATCAAGCAACACGATAACAGAATATCGTTGCACATGTGACGATTCGGTTATTAAAGTTTCCGCATCCATAAAATATAACCAAAGAAAACGAGAGAGAGAGAGAGAGAGAGAGAGAGAGAGAGAGAGAGAGAGAGAGAGAGAGAGAGAGAGAGAGAGAGAGAGAGAGAGAGAGAGAGAGAGAGAGAGAGAGAGAGAGAGAGAGAGAGAGAGAGAGAGAGAGAGAGAGAGAGAGAGAGAGAGAGAGAGAGAGAGAGAGAAGAGTAGAGAGAGAGAAAGAGAGGGATAGAGATGGTATGCGTGTGTGTGTGTGTGAGAGAGCGAGAGAGAGAGAGAGAGAGTGAGAAAAGTAGAGCGAGAAGATAGACAGAGGGACAGAGGCGGAATGGGACTACAAGGGTGGCCAAACAAACAGACGACGGGTGGCCGCGAAATGATGAAGAGACGATCTGGAAATGATGAGAACGGGTCGGTTTCCTGGGTGGGAATGAAAGGAGGATCTGAACTTCTGACAATGGAGGGTTAAAAATCGAAGCGACAATCCTCGAAAATTGAGTATATATATCGAACGGTTTGATGGTGTGGGAGACTGGTACCGTGTGTGGTGTATATTGGGTAGAAATGATACGTGTGTATGTAGGATATGTGTGTATATCGTGTCGCCGCCGCGCGCCCGCTGCATATAACACACACGAACCAATACTACGAGGAAGTGGAAGAGGTTCGTTGTTTACGTTTTAATGTCCGGGTTAGAGGAAGCTCGGGCGACGTGTCCGAGTTTAAATAAAAGAAATCTCTTACTCTGCTCGTGACGTCGGAAACCTCTCGCATGATTGCCTCGAACGCGGCAGTTTCCTCCGCCTGTTTCTGATTCAAAAGAGCAATCTTTTCACTGAATTTCCGAGGGTTCGCCATGATGGCTCGGCACTGGATTTTTGACTTGCAACTATACCTATTCCCACGTTTGTTATACCGACCGCACCAATGAAATTGTTAAGAAATACGCCACTGCCTTCTAGATAGGCAGACGACGGACTGATCAACCTCCCTAGTCCCATGTCCCGATTCTCCGTTGGACGTCGCTGCTCGCTGCTTACGACGCAGATGTCGCTATGCGACGCCCATTATGCGCATAAGCACAACTGTTCGAATCTACGTTCCAATTGGACGTCGCAGTCTTCTTGCCGCCAACAGCTACAGCCATTTTCGCCCAGGGACTGCTTCGTGCGAGATCGTCATCCTTCGCGAATTTACGTTCGCGGAAACAAAAACCTCTATTTCCCAGACGCGTCGTTCTATTACTTATTTATTATGTCCACGAATTTTAACCCAAGTTTTCAATCTATAGTATTTCCATTACTTCGTGGCCTCAGATTCCGATTGATGATCATCGTTGTCTGATGTTTTACTCGGAAATTCAGAATGACATTTAAAATGATTTAAAAGCCAACTCTCAAGAACTTAATCAGGGGTAAAAAAAAGACGGATGTAGTACCGTAGTTGACAATCGTGACATTTATCTGTAAAAAAAAAACAAAAAAAAAAAAAAAAAAGTCATACAAAAAATAAACGGCTTACGAACTACTTTCCCCAATTCTTTCCATAACAATATTGTCCTCCCCATTTTTCATAATAATTTACATAATATTTATTACAGTGTGTGCGTGTAGGTAGATGTACTCACATAACCCATATATCATCAATCATCATATACCTATACACATCAGATCTTGATATTCTATGCGTGTGTAATGTGTTTGTGTATCACTTGTGGTATCACATCCTCGTACTTTGTATAACTATACTACATACGTGTGTATACTACGCGCAATGTGTTTTCGGAGAAGTCGCACTGGTCGCACTCCCCCCTTCAGGAAAAGAATCAGTATAAAAAAAAACATACGAATATCCGCGGTTTTTCCTCATTGCGACACGGTTTTGTTCACATTCATCCTGCTGACTGAAACTGGAAACATAACGAATCAGTGATCAGTCTACTCTCAAGATTTGAGCGTGAAGCGTCAACGTGAATAATTGAAACGAAATTAGAAAATTTAATCAGACGAACAATAATTGCGCTTACAATATTATTATCACATAATATGTGTTTGATGTCTAATTCGATCCATTTTAATCGTAGATTGAAATTTCTTTAACGACACTCGTCACACATTCTAGTTTAATAATAACAGTGATTTTTAAATTTTAACCAACGATGCAGTACCGTGGAAGACACATGGAAATAAACGACTTAGACCTCCGAGTTTATAACGATTTAGTTAACGAATTGAGCAAGAATTCAGATTGGAATAAAGTAGCAGAACGGGTGGCACAGAGCCAAAATCAGCCTAGGTAAGAATTAGAGGGACATGTTATCCTTATTACGTACGTACGTACCGTCAATATCTTACTGTTTGTTTATTTATATTATATGAAGAAAAAAGTGGATCGATGATTTGGAACGAAGAAGTAAGTTGCCAGGTTCGAGACTACTACCAGCAGAGTTGTTGTTACAAAAGCTAGCATCGTGTTCGTTGAACGTTGGTCAATTGTGCGATTTGCTCAAGGAGTGCAAACTGCTTTATGCATTGTATGTCGTCGTCGGTGTAGGTAATGAGAATTTGAACAAATGCTGATGAAAAATGTCGGATTCCTTATCGACCGATTTGACAATAAGTTGGAATTTGTCCAAACAGAGAAGCTGAAAATCACAGAACAGCCGTACCCAAGGGAAGATGGAACATCTTACGAAGCTGAGGTCGATGACCGGATCTTAATCCCATGCGTAGCTACCGGCGTACCTTTGCCGCAGTATCAATGGTATCATGGAAACGTCGAGATACCAGGTCAAACTTCAAGCATTCTTTGCTTGCCGATAACCAGGTATGTGTCGATATAGATTAATGGATGTGTGTGCATCGGTTTCGACCATGCACGAAATTGGGTGATTATTCGAGTATCTCATGTTCTTCAACAACTTGCAGTCCCGATCAGGAAGGTGAATATCAATGCAGGGTCAGCCAGTACAATCGGGACGGAAAGCTTCTATATGACGAATATTCAAATTGCGCTCCTTTAAAGATCAGACCGACGCCTGTTGAGATAATAAGACACTCTTTGTCTTGTAAAGCGAAGATAGGAAGTATCTTGAGCCTAAATTGCGAAGCTAGAAGCCACCCATATCCACGTTTTCAGTGGTACAAAGACGGCGTTAAACTTCCTGAGAAGAACTCTGATACTTTACGGGTAAGTTGAAATACAATAGTTTTGTAAGATGCGGAATAACCAGATTTTTCTTTCTTCAATATTTATCTCTGTTAGGCTACGGTCCTTTAATCGGAGATAAGCCAAAAAGGTTTATAAAATAAAATAAAATAAAATAAAATAAAATATTTATCTCTTTAGATAGAGAATTTTCAACAAAAAGACACGGGGAAATATCATTGCCTTGTGTGGAACGAAAATTGTGGAAAAAAAACTGGGGAAATTGAGATCAAGGCAAGTGATATCCATATACCTAGATATGACATTATGTCTAAGATTTATAATGATTTTAGTATTGAGGTGATTCTAACTATTCGTTTGAAAATAGGTGGCTGACCGCCCGAAACGCGCGACGGCTAAAATCGCTTTGATAATTGCAAACAGTAAGTATCAACATTTCACAGGATTGCCATTAGCTGTAAGAGACGCCGATTCATTAACTACAAAGCTGCAGGCAATGGACTTTAAAGTTATCCTGATGTATAACTTGACTCTGAAGGAGATGAAAGCAGCTGTAGAACTATTTTGCACAGCTTTAGTGGCAGGCTCATACGGTATGATTGAATCTTAACTTTAAACATTGACCTAACGAAGAAGAGCATTTAATGAAAAAATGATATCAATTCACCGACACTGTCCCGTCACTTTTCACAGGGTTGTTCTATTTCGTTGGTCACGGATGCATGATTGAGGATTATCACATGCTGCCCATCGATGTCCCTGTAAACTTTCAACAGGAACACACTTTTTCTCAGCAACACTTTTTGAATGCGGCTCAGGAACGGAGACCTAAACTTTTAGTCGGCATATTGGACATGTGTCTTACGGCACACCCAGAGTGAGAGCCCAGCCATATACAGAACTAAACCTCATCGTCCCTTTAATCTGTGATATTATTTAGAAAGAATAAAGAAGAAAAAGGTGAAATTAATATTAACCTAATGTAACTATTTTCAGGGCTCAAGATCCAAATTGGCAGAAGGAATTACCTAAAACGTGCAAATCGAAATGTTACGATAGTCTTGTTCTAGCATACCCCACCTGTAGTTACCGTCCAAGTTATGAACCAGTTGGTGCAAAGAATGGATTTTATATGTCGCACTTGCGCGACCATATTACCAAGAAGAAGCCAGCTTGCGAATTATTTCAGGAAGTTGCAACTGGTCAGTTAAGCTTCTATTTTTGTCACGGTGCCACATAAGTACCGTCAGTTCAGGAGTTTTCCATAGATATGTGTCAAGCTTGATGTAAACTTTGATAAAAAATAATCACAGGGTGTATACTGACCCTGGAAAACTGGGAAGTCAGGGAAAAGTCAGGGAATTTTCCAATGACTGGAAAAGTCAGGGAAAAGTCAGGGAATTTGAGAATTGTCTTAAAAAAAAACGGGAAATTTGCAGAAATGCGTTTGTGTTGCCTCCCATAGTAATATAGATGGTATAGTCGTGGGAAATTCTCTGTATCGCGAAATGGGTAGAGCTTCCGTTGCACTGTCGCATATTTATGTACCTGATATAAAAGTTTATTAAGAAAATGTGAGTAAAGAAAATTAAAAAACACCAGTCCAAATCTGTCTAGAATCGTTGCAGAAAGGACCGGGAAAGATGAAATTGTTTTACTGGAAAACCTGGAAAAGTCAGGGAAATTTATTTTCAGATTCGAGTATACACCCTGTAAATCATCTCCATGAAATTCGTGTTTTCATTCAGGATCAATATGACGATGTAAAATCCCTCGCTTCTGACATCATCGAATATATACAGATGACCCCGGTTCTGTGGCACCTTGAATCATTCAATTACGAGTGTGATAATGTTTCCAAAATTCATAGCAATCCTCGTCTCATGATCTGTTACAGCTGTTGAACGTGCAATGACACATAAAACGAACGATCAAAAACCAATGCTTATAACAGTCCCGGGAGAGCCTAATCTGTGTTTGACTGATGAGGTGGATTGTCCAGGTGAATACAATCTTCCATTTATTAAATATTGTCTTTACTGATACTTTGGTAAAGGTCGATGTATGTGTCATTCAATTTTTCCTGTAAAATGTGATTAACGAGCTGGTTTCAATTCCAGAAACGCTGCAAGAACATCGTTCATTTGTGACCGAATGGATTAGCTTTCCAACGCAAGTTGTTGAGCTGAATGTTCCACAATACCAAGTATCATTTTCAGTCACCACTCAACCCCTGAATCCACCTTGCTTGAACATCATGAAATTAACCATCTCAGGCCTAGAGAAATGGGAAATAAAGTTTTGCATCTCTCCTCACAGTCGAGTGGGGTTGTCTTCTAAGGAAAGAAGCTGTGTTTTATATAATCTTCAACGAACGTCTAAGGTATTTCAAATCCTACGTAAAGTTTTTGCTTGAAACATCGACATGGGACATCGACATGGGACGGTTACGAATCTATGTATATTCTCTGGCGCCAGGAGCGAAGAATTTTTGTCAACAAATTGAGCCTAAACAGGCATTCCAATTTCACGGGAATGATTTTTTCTATATAAGTTCAAATTAAACTGTTAGCCCGCGTGCCTGGCCATTTCCAACTTGAATTACCCAGAAATGTTTAATACGTATGAATGGATCGCAAATCTCAATTTTCGAATAATTAAAATTCGGTTAAAAAAATTCACAATTATACATCTTCTAGAAATACTTTTGCCAAATTTTGATGATGAAATTTTAATTTTTCTTTCAAATGGTCGAAGCAAATCCGGGCTGCGAGGTTTTAAATCGTCACTTATCAGTACAAAATGACATGATGTGTTCGAGACCGACTATTTTTTTGGAAACCGTGGCCTCGATTTCCTCCGTCTTACGAAACTTTGAAAGAATGTTAGACTTGTGTAATGTTCCAACCATTCGATGCAATAATTAGGCTTTTCCAAGACATCTGCATACTACTTTTAACAACTTTTAATTGGGACGCGTGTGTTACTTCTATGTTTTGACGAAGTCAAACATCCACTCGCTTATATGAGCTTAATGGTTTTTCTTTTTTGGACTTCCTTAGGAAATATTGCTGATACAAATTGAACAAAACGGAAAGCCGTATGCTGTGATACGCTTCCCATTCAAAGAACACATGCCTGCTATACTCAAAGGGCTGTGATGTGGAGTGAGATTTTATTGGATCTGAGTAAAGAGAATATGTTTTGTTGGTATCTTCCAGATATAATAAAGATTTTATTTTGCAATATCTTATAATCAAGGTAGTCCAGTTTAGTCCTAGTCCTGCTCCTCCTTGTGAGTCCTGATTCCTCTCAAGCAAACTATTCTGCAGCAGAGAAGCCATCGAAGCAATAAGAGAAATAAGTACACCTGCTTCGAGTTATTCAGAAATTCAACAATTAACTGATGCGGCAGTAAGGGCCTAAGAAATAAATACATCCTTGTTCTGAAACAAATCGTTAAAATCAAAATGATAACATCTATCGATATAATTCTAACGTCTGTCCACTTCAGGACAGAATACTTTCACGTGATTATTCATACTAAGCGAAGTTAAGGGGACGTGGTAGTGAAATTAATGAAAATATATAAAAATGACGAAAAATCGAATCAAAGAACTCAAGAGGCCAGGATGAAATCTTCAAGGAGGGTCCTCAGTTGAATTTACGGAAGAATGAACGCAATGATGTACAGCTCTGGAATTTTGAGGATACATTCAGCGCCGGCGGAACACAATTTTCCGAGGTCTGGAATCAGGATTATGGGGCGGGGGGGAATGAAATTTTTGGGTATTCTCAAACTGCGAAGGTGGATTTTCATCCGAGGCTCAGCAGCATTTCAAACATTTGACAGAAAAACTGGAAAAAGTGGATACAGACTCAAAATTTGAGGTATGGAATTCCATACCCGCCAAAGTCCGAGGTCTGGAACGACCAGACCTACCAGACACGTTTCGCCGGCCCTGGATACATTCATTAATTAGTCCTAAATGAGTCCTCAGAATTTCAAAGACAGTTACCGTACGCATTGTCGAGCAAACAAATAATAGAAACTGAAAATTTGAAAATTCAACGTTTTATTATTTTTTTTTTTTTTTTTCTCACCAATGCGTACGGTAACTGTCTTTGAAATTTTGAGGATTCATTTAGGACTAATTAATGAATGAATCCTAGAAATTTCCGAGCTGTACATCATTGCATTCATTTTCCGTAAATTCAACTGAGGACCCTCCTTAACTCTATGGTCATGATCGGTATACCAGTTCTGGTTATTTTGATTCGCCTTTCAGACTTTGATGATGCCAGAAACTGAATTATGAATTCAGGCTCCCAAAGGTTCCCTCTGTTTCAAAAGTAAACCGAAGAGGTTTTAACTCACAGAGCTTATATAAAATGACATTAAATAAGCCATTAGCAAGCCAAGTTTCGAGAGCAGCTTTCAATTCCACAAAATCATTTATTTCTACAATATTTCAGCTGGTCAATGTTGAAACAAAAAATTCGAAAAGAAATTAGATGCTCTTCTTTGAACTTTTCTCTGTAGCTGTTTTTTTAACGTTACCTTTAACAAGCTTTGTAAGCTTAAAGCTCTTCGGTCAACTTTGAGAATACGGGAAAAAAACCTTTTTAAGCGAAAATCATGAACTCCAAGGAACTGTATTTTGACATTGAGTCTTCAGCATTGTTGAGGTACTAAAACTAACTAGAACTAGTATAATGATACCGAATGACCAGGAAGGTTATATTCAGGCCTCCTGAAGTGCTCCAATTTAATATTTCAGCACTTACAAATAATTTCACGTCCACAATGTCTGTGACGTGTTTATATAATTCGACTTTCAGCGCATAGATCGTTTTTATTACATGTACAGGGTGAGACTGAGTCTAAGGCTACCAGACGTACTGGATTAGGCAGGATAGTCCTGGATTTGAGCTAAGTGCCCTGGATTTTTTTACACCCCGAATTCGTACTGTATTTATGAGAATTGTCCTGCATTGTCCCGGATTATGTGCGGGTTCATTTCAACTTGTTTCAAAACATATGATGCCTGGTTGACGCAGCGCCGTAACTCAACTCAATTTAAGGATTGACGAATCAGGAGGCTGGTTTAGCCACGCACCGGGTGAATCGAACCTCCCGATTGGTCAATCTTTAAATTAAGTTAAGTTACGGCGCTGCGTAAACCAGGCAATAAATCACTCATCTGACTGTTTAATTTTTCTTGCTTGCAATATTTAATCTATAATATTGTAATGTCATTTTATTGTGTTAAACAAGAAAACAAAGGAACTAAATGATTGTGTCCATGCATTACTTGGGGGGGGGGGGGGGGGGGGGGGGGGGGTAATGGGGGTGTCCTGCATTGCACTCGTTCAGATCTGGTAGGCTTATGAGAGTCTAACTTCAAAATACTGGAGCAGCGTTGAGGT
This sequence comes from Tenthredo mesomela, assembly GCA_943736025.1. Taxonomy (NCBI): domain Eukaryota; kingdom Metazoa; phylum Arthropoda; class Insecta; order Hymenoptera; family Tenthredinidae; genus Tenthredo; species Tenthredo mesomela. The sequence goes on from OX031021.1 coordinate 17,016,110, forward strand.
GGCCGAGAATCCAGCGCCGGCAATTGTTTCCCAATTTCAACGAATAATGAAAGCCCGAAACCAATACAACAATTGACATAATTTCGCCTGGTGGCCACCTCAACGCTGCTCCGAGTGTTTCGACGTTGGACGTTCTCCCTGTATAAGCTTGGACCTTCGATGTTTCAAATCGTTTGTTTGACAATGTTAAGATGTATTACCATTATTTGAACAAGAAAATTTTAATTCTCATGCCCATCATTTGAATGTCAAATCCGGTGAACTTTTTGTTTTGTTCCACAGAAATATCTGTTGTCGCACGATTGATATTAAGAGGAAAAATTATTAAGAATTATTATTATTCTTGTTGCCTGCACGAGTGAATCATCTGCGGATATACGCTACAGCATTGCATTCAAATATGACAGTGAATACTGCGTGCATATTAATCTATTATTTTCCCGATCGTATTGAAATCTCAGAATCGTTGTTGAAATCAATTCTCAAGATTTTCCAGATAACAGCAGCGGACGAATTTTCAAATTTTATTGACCTACAAAAACCCCTGTTCTACCTCTACCCTCATCGCATGACAATTCGGTCAAACGTTGCTTTTACGGCGACGTGCGGTTTTAAATTCGAAAATTATGTCTGTGACGCAATAGGCATCATCGCCGGACACCTAATGCTTCGAATGTAAAAAACATGATTGGAATAATTGAATGAATGTTGTATGAATCGAAAGTCAGTTTTAACATACACGTGTGATATGAGTGTATACAATGATACACACAATTATAAGACTGTTTTACCAATAGTTCTCTATGGCATTTGGCACTGCTGTTCGGAACGTCAGTACAATAGCATTACTGCATAATATTATTGGCAGCTACATGTACTATTAATCGAACGATCACTCAATTCATTTTGATCTTGAAAAAATAAGAATTTTCAACAAATATTGTGTCTCCAATCATCATTCTTCCAGTTCAGGTGCGGTTCCTATGATCGAGCCACCTCTGGTGAAAATGATTCTAAGAATTATTAGGAAGATTTGGATTTTTCGTAGTCTTTCATTAGAAATTGTAGTTTTTTCTAGTCTAATTGATAAAAACAACGAATTATCTTCTTGGCAAAACTACGGTATTCTGCAATTTTTTTTGAAAAACTACGAAAGGGGGAGTCTAGAATTTTTTTATGAAAAACTACGAAATATACCGTAATTCTCGAGAAATTCGTAGACATTCATAGGAGTAAGAATCGCTACGAGGGGCGAACGTTGGTATTTAAATATGGAATAACGCCTATACAAGTTGTTTTTCGATCAAATTTGAAGCGTACGTGTTTCGTTACTAACAACGAAGTTTCGAAGGTCACAGTGATTGCGTGAGTTCGTCTTTCGGACAACGTTTATCTGCGAACTTTAGTGGCAAGATTTGATTTTTTACTTGCAAATGAATCAACGTGGACAAATGTTCATGTGTAGGTATGAGTACGGAGCCTTTCCCGAAAAAAATCAAGTTCCATTTATAAAATTCATCATACATGTCGAATTGTCCGATTATAGTTGGATTAGAAAAATAATGTTAAAAAAACAAAAATTTCAGAGATTTTGTGATGAATGAACTGTTTGCGTGGAGACACTGGGACTGTAGCCCGGTTATCCCTTCTCAGCATCACAATACATCTGTCGTTTTCCTCATATGATAATCTCGTGTACAAAAGTGCGTGTGTATAAGCACGTAACCTTTTCCGAAAAAAAAAACGAGCTCCAATTATAAAATTTATCATATTATGTCGAAATGTCCGACTATAGTTGAATTGAAAAAATAATTCTGTGAAAACAAATATTTCGGAGAATTTGTGGGAGTCTGAACTGTATGCGTGGAGGCGTGTAGCCCCGGTTACCCCTTCCCTTCATCACAATACATCGCTCGTTTTCCTTATGATAATCATTGCTATTTTGCTCAGATTGTTAGTTGATCGTTAGTTGGGTAATGCTATCACGCACGTCTATAACGTTTTTATATACGTTACTTTAAATGATATAACCGCATTGGGAAAAAAGAATATCACAATCTGCAGTATAGTTACCTTGCAAATTTGAATATGGGGGACCCGCGAGAAGAATATGGCCCGAAAAGTGAGTTCAAACACATGAAAATCGCACGGAAAATAGGAAAATACACGACCTTTACAATTTCGACGCGTTTATCTAAGTCGCATGATAAATTCTTGCATTTTTTGGCATATGATTTCTTCAACATATTGAACCTTTCGAAAGGCTTATATTGATATAGAATAATAACTTTTAATTTTTCGTATATCGTTGGAATAAATTTTCTCCTATCGGCTTGAAATAAATCTAATTATTGACTGAAAAAAAAAGTAATAATGAGACGTAATTTAATTGATTTTCTGTTTTTAACTTTGATTGGAAAGCAATTTTAATATCTCACAAGATAAATTATAATTGGTCCAATTTAATTCAAGAGTTTTATTGTCTGTCAAATGAAAGAAAAAGGTTTTTAAAATAACTACTATGGCGGTTATTGCGATGACTTCCATAAGCAAGAGAGGACTAAGTTTTGCGAATATGATGGATGAGTTATTACTGAGGATTCGAATAATTATAAATATTCGTTTTCTACTCATATCATGATTAATTTTTTTGTTTAAATTAGCCATTCATTCTTGAGTAAGTCTGTTAAAAGCTATTTCATTTGCCTCGAGTATGTCACAAATATAAATAAAGCAACAGTTTTGATCAAGTTGAAGTTCCTAACGTTAAGGTAACACAATTTTTTTTTTTTTTTTTTAATTCACTATTTCCTGACTCAAACGTTGTTAGAGTTGCCAAATACTAGGCGAGATAAATGTGTTCTTTATCAACCGGGCCACTTTTGTTTTTCAACCCCTCCAATTTTTTTCGAAATCTGCCAGTTTGAAATATTAGTCAAAAGGAACGTCTGTGATTTTTTTTTCAGATTTTTTCAGGCGTCCGTTCAGGATTTTAAATTTTTCATTATGAACACTGTATCTCAAAGAATATTTATCAACCAAAAAAACAAAAACATGAGACTGAAAACTTTTATTTTTTCTGCTTTATCGAAAAAAATCATAATTTTTCTGCATTAAGAAAATTGAAATTTCGCAAAAAAATGAGAAAAATGTTTTTTAACCTAATAACAGTAATAACACACTTTCGATTTCTGTACTAATTTTACAGGATGTCTGTCATTGGGTAAGGAGTCTGCAAAAAAAATTTCAGAATGGTACCTGCACTGGTATTTTTTTTTCATCGTACCCATTGCAGATTTTCAGAATGGTACCTGCAATGGTATTTTTTTCATCGTAACCAGTGCAGATACCATTCTGAAATTTTTTTCGCAGACTTTTTACCCAATGACAGACATCCTGTAAAATTTGTACCGAAATCGAAAGTGTGTTAGTACTGTTATTAGGTTTAAAAAAAAATTTCTAATTTTTTGCCAAATTTCAATTTTGTCAATGCAGAAAAATTATGATTCTGATTTTGCTCGATAAAGCGGAAAAAATAAAAGTTTTTAGTCTCACGTTTTTTTTTTTTTGCTTGATGAATATTCTTTGAGATACAGTGTTCGTAATAAAAAATTGAAAATCCTGAACGGACACCTGAAAAAATCTGAAGAAAATCACAGACGTTACTTTTGACTAATATTTCAAACTGGCAGATTTTGAAAAAAATTGGAGGGGTTGAAAAACAAAAATGGCCCGGTTGATAAAGAATGCTTCATATATTTTTCTACAACAATTTGAGATATCATAGTTCTACGTTGAGGCGTTGACATGGACGAGATTGAATAATCTCTCTCTTCTCAGTATTGAGTCTGATTTGTTGGAAATAATTGATTTCAACGAACTGATTACTGATCTTGCGACAAAAAAAAATGTAGAAGAGAAGTACGTAACATGTAAAAATATGTCAGCATAATAGAACTATTCTAACCGCAAATTCGTAATTTCGTTTTAGACTAGAAGTGAGAAAAAAACACTACTACGGGGGCCCCCGAAGATATTCTGGCCCAGGGCCCCCCGGTCCCTAAAGACGGCACTGCTTGATACACAATATACTATTTTCGTTACAAGGCCGTAAAAGTACATTATCGCCTACGACTCGTATTGCAAATACGCTCGGCGTAAAAGACCTTCGCCTCCTTGGGGCACACGATATTTTTTTCAACACGTGCATGTAATAGGCCCTTTTTGTTGCATGTAAAACGAATAGAAAATCGCCCATTTCTAGCGTGGACTTCATCACCTCCCTAGGGAGGTAATATCCATTATTCCCCTTGGGAGGTAATGACATTGTCTCCTTAGGGAGGTAATATCCATTATTCCCCTCGGGAGGTAATGGATATTACCTCTAATGGATCTATTGCTATCTTCCAAGAGACGTCTTCGAAGGTTTTCAAATATTTCGAAATTTTCAAAATTTTTAAACTTTCTAAAATTTCCATAAATTTCCATAAATTTCCGAAAATTTCCATAAATTTCTAAAAATTTCCGAACTTTCCGAAATTTCGAAGATTATTGGAAATTCCCAAAATTTCCGTCGTACATACACTCATTGAAAACGAGAGAATTACGGTGTGCAACAAGGGGGGAAGGGTAATTTCAAGCTCGGGTGATGACGCTGCACTCGTCTATGTCTCAGGCGCCTTTGGCGCCCTCGAGTCCGACTCGTGCAACATCATCTGACCCTCGCTAGAAATGACCCATTTCCCCCCCTTGTTGTACAATGTACTATTATACAACAAGAGCATGTTTTACAAGTTCATGCTCGATCCGGTACACAAAGTTGGCGGACTACATATACATACATACACACGTATAGCAACGCAAAACAACACGTACGTCAAAGACCACTTTACTCCTAGGACATACTTAAAAATAGCTAGGAGCAGAAAAGCAAACTCCCCCTCAGCTATCGCTAAAACGCCTACTTTGTGTATCGAAATCGAGTATGAAAAACGCGTAAAACATGCTCGCGTTGTATAATGATATTTGTTTCACGCAGTGTGATAATGGACGTTTTATCCACGCTTCGCTTCGCGTGGATAAAATCCCCATTTTCAGACCTTATGAAGTAAAATTTAGTAATATAATCGACGGAAAAACTTATTTTGATCTCGTGTGATTGCAACACTCGCCCTCGGCTCGTGCTGCAACCTCATACTCGTTAGAAAAAATTTTACCGCACTCGTATCGTAATGTACTATATGATCGCCGTACTAGAACAAACTGACTTAAAAGCGAGTCTATCGAATAAACGCAGGTCCATGGTCTCGAACAAGTTTCTGTAATAAAATGAACATGCGGAGACAAAAGTATCGAAACTGTTCGATAGACGGATTAAGAAACTGTGTAAAACAGTGAGTTCAAATGCAAAGCTCTTCCACTCTCGGGCTCAAAACAAAGTGCCTGGTCCAAGGCTATGTTCCAAAACGTCACCCGGGTGCTTTCGGGTGTGTCCAGCGCTGGATTTACACTAGGGGCACTAGGGGTCAGTGCCCAGGGCGGCAAATTTTCAGGGGCGGCAAAATTTGAAACGTGAGAAATTTTTTTTTTTTTTTCGCGTTATGGAAAATTCTTCGAAAAGTGTGATCGTGTTAAAAACATTCATAAATTGAAATGAATAAAATACTTTTTTTCATAATTATTATAAGAATGTGTCTAAAATTATAAACACTGCAGTTTTTCTTACAAAATTGTGAAACAATCTTTCAGTTTCTAGAATTTTACACACATTTTTAGTAAAGAAAATAAGAGGGTTTCTTCGTCAAGCGGGTCACCCATTAAATTTGAGGTCTTAGAAAATTCCGTGATGATTCGTAAATATTATTGAGGAACAAAAAAAAATGTTGGGAATTTTTTTAGATTTTTTGGTCATTGCATTCCAGATACATTTTTACTCAATCATTTTCACGTAGCGTGATGAATTGAGGAAGGAGAGAAATGTTGTTGGCATGAAATTTCTCTGTTTTTTTTCTCACTTTTTTGGTAAAATTAGAATAAAAGAATTCCGACTCATTTAAACCGCATTTATAAAAAAAAAAAAAAAAAAAACGTTGCAAAATGTGCCTTTTCCTAATTTGGACAGTTTTTTTTTTTTCGTTAAAAAAAAAATCTAAAAAAACTATATATTCACAATAGAGTTTTTGAAAAAAAAAAAAAAAAAAATGGAAGTGAAGGAGAGGAATCATCGTTCTGATGATTATTTTTTTTCTGGGAGAGAATTGAAGTCGCCACTCCACATTTTTTTGTCAACAAACGCTATTATGAATTTCATTTTTTAGACATTTTTTTAAACGAAAAAAAAAGTCTAAATTAGGACAAGGCGCATTTTTCAATGTTTTTTTTTTTTTTTTGATAAAAGGGGTTTAAATGGGCCGGAATTTTTTTCTGTTAATTTTACCGAAAAGCTGAGAAAAAAACGAAGAAATTTCATGCCAAGTTTTCTCTTCTTCCCCAATTTATCGCACTACGTGAAAATTATTGAGTATAAAAATATTTCTGGAATGCAATGACTAAACAGTCTGAAAAAATTAAAAAATTTGTTTTTCATCCTCAATAACATGTACGAATTATTACGGAATGTTCGAAGACCTCAAATTAAATGGGTGGCCCCGTTTGACGAAGAAACCAAGAAGAAACCCTCATAAGTATCTTGTTGTTCACAATTTTTAAAAGTTTTTGTTTTGATTTTATTTATTTGAAAATTGTATGTACCGAACCTTTACCCATTTTATGTAGGCTTTAGGTAATGGGGCGGCATTTTTCACAGTGCCCCAGGGCGGCACCCTGGGTAAATCCGGCCCTGGGTGTGTCTGTATCCTTTCTTCATCCATGACAATAGAGAAAGATACAACATACCCGAGAGCACCCAGGTGACATTTTGGAATGCAGCTCAAGATAACGAACCAGACCCGATCATGTTCATTACTATAGCTTTCAGTCTAAACATTTTATCATCGGCTACGATGCATGGAACCATTATCTGCAAGCCGTTTAGTTCACCACTAGGGAAAGTTTCTGTTTAAGATAAACACGCGATAAGTTTCCGTTCGAAAAATTGAGAGTCTTATAAAACCAATGAAATTGATTGATTTGTTTGATTGATTACGATAATAAGTTAATGATTCTAATTATTAAATGACCTTTGAATACGTGTCTTTTTTTCACTTTTTTCCCCCATTTTACGTTTATTAGCGGCTTAGCGCCAATTAAAATCCGTAGTTTGAGTGCAAAAAATATAATTTCGTATAAAAATGTGGATAAGTACTGAGGAAGATGGGGAGGGGGGCCCAGAATCATCGATTGCACACAGGCCCACGAAGACATAGCTACGCCACTGGTAGTCCCATATGTATTTCAACTCAAAGGCTTAGGCAAGAGTTAGGGAAAAAAAAAACGAAATTAAAGTTCGTTGAACGGTAATTTTGATTTTGTATGTAAAGACTACCGAGACCAAGACCAAGACCAAGACCAAGACCAAGTCTGGTAATATCAAAACTCGTTCAAGACCAAGGCAAGACGATGATTTCGAAAAAATTACTAGACCGAGACAAGAATTGTCATAGTCTCGTCTTGTCTCGTCTTGTGCGAAGCCCTACGCTCGCCAACTATTTTCGCACAAGTTCGAACTGGTAAAAGTGATATGAAAACAAATGATATACATTCCTTGTGGTTTGAACTTGTCGCTCATCGGTATTCGTGGCGATTGTAAACAGAATCTATATTACTGTAGTAATGTAATAGCGTTTTCGGCTGGTAACGCTAGCGCTACACTGGTGTAATGTAGCCATATCTTAATCTTTTTCTTTGAGAGAGAGAGAGAGAGAGCGAAACGAAAAGATCGCTACATGACACCAGTGTAGCGCTAGAGGTACCAGCCGAAAACGCTATAAAACTTGGATAACGTACAAACATAGGGGGGGGGGGGGGGGGAGGGGGGGGGGAAGTTTTTTTACTTCATTTTTCAACTTCTCAGGAGGTCGCCACACTAAAAAGGTTGAGAGACGATGTGCTAACAGATATATCTATAGTCTCCGGTTCTTTTCAACACGAAATACGGACAAACTGTGACGCTGTGAGATAAAAAATGTTATGATTTTTTTTTTTTTTTTACACAGTTGGGTACTCACAAACAGCGACGGCTAAAATCGCTTTGCTAATTGCAAATGGTGACTATCAACACACAACAAAATTACCATTAGCTGAAAAGGACGCTATTTTATTAGCTGCAAAGTTGGAAGCAATGGACTTTCAAGTTATCCTGTTGCAAAACTTGACTCTGAAGGAGATGAAAACGGCTGTAGAATTATTTTGCACAACTTTAGCGGCAGGCTCATACGGTATAATTGAATCTCAACTTTAAACCTTGACCTGACGGAGAAGAGGATTGGGTGAAAAAATGATATCAAATTACCATCACTGTCCCTTCACTTTTCACAGGGTTCTTCTATTTTGTTGGTCACGGATGCATGATTGGCGATTATCAAATGATGCCCATTGATGTCCCAGAAGACTTTCGTCAGAAGCACATTTTTTCTCAGCAACACTTTTTGAATGCGGCTCAACAACAGAGACCTGCACTTTTAGTCGGCATACTGGACATGTGTCTTACGGAATGCCCAGAGTAAGAGCCCAGCCATTTCCGAACCGAAACCTCATCGATTGTTATTTTATAATTTTGTTTAGAAAAAAAAAGGGTGAAATTAATATTACCCTAATGTAACCATTTTCAGGGCTCATGACTCAAAATGGCAAGAGGAATTACCTAAGACGTGCAAATTGAAATGCTACGATAGTCTCGTTCTAGCATACCCCACCTGTAGTTATCGTCCAAGTTACGAAGCTGTTGATGCAAAGCGTGGATTTTATATGTCGCTCTTGCGCGAACATATTACCAAGAAAAAGCCAGCTTGCGAATTATTTCAGGAAGTTGCAACTGGTCAGTGAAGCTTCTATTTTTGTCACAGTGCCGCAGAACTGCAGCTGACAGTTCAGCAGTCTTCCATAGATATGTGTCAGTTTGATGTAAACTTTGATAAAAAATAATCATTTCCATTAAATTCGTGTTCCCATTCAGGATCAATTTGTCCACGTAAAACCCCTCGGTTCTGACATCAACAAATATACTACATAGAGGACCCCAGTGCTGTGGCACCTTGAATCATTCAATCAGGAGTGTGACAATATTTCCAAATTTCATAGAAATCCTCGTTTCACGATCTGTTACAGCTGTCGAACGTTCAACGACACATAAGACTACCAACCAAAAACCAATGCTTATAACAATCTCGAAAGAAGCCAATCGGTGTTTGACGGATGCGGTGGTTTGTCCAAGTAAATACAATCTTCCATTTGTTATTAAATGTTGTTTTTACCGATGCTTTGATAAAAGTCGATGCTTGTACATTCTAATTTTTCCTGTATACTTATTAACGAGCTGGTTTCGATTTCAGAATCGCTGCAAGAACAACGTTCATATCTGACCGAATTGATAACCTTTCGACCAAAAGTTATTAAGCTGGTTTTTCCGCGTTATAACGTATCATTTTCAGTTACCATACAATCCCTGAATCCACCTTCCTTGAACGTTATGGAATTAACCACCTCGGGTCTAGAGAACTGGGACGTAAATTTCTGCAGCTCTTCTCACGGTCGAGTGAAATTGTCTTGCATGGACAGAAGCTGTGTTTTATACAATCTTCAACGAACGACTAAGGTATTTCAAATTCATTGTAAAGCTTTGGTTTGAAACATCGACTTGCGGCATATTGTTGCGAATGCGTGTATAATATTCTCTAGCATCAGCAGCAATAAGGAATTTTTGTCGACAAATTGAGCCTAAACGGGGACACCAATTTCACGGATGTGATCTTTTTATCAAAGTTCAAATTAAACTGTATGGCGTGTGTTCAGCCATTTCCAATTTAGATTACCCAGTAATGTTCGTTACGAATAATGCCATTCGCTACGGACAATATCTATCATGGTGGCGTTAGAATTCTTACGTTACCGGCTTCCTGTATTCTTACCGATTCCACAACATGGAAACGTCTTTCACTGAAGATAGGGAGCACGCGTACTGTAGAAATACACACTTGTTTTGGAAAAACTCATTTCTCCCACCTGCGTTCCGTAAATGAGGCTTAATTTGTATAAAACAAAATTCCTCGTATTTCACGTCTCGGTATGACAAAAACTTCTAGGCTGATAACAGTTCGGTGGCACCAAATATTTGGAGGCAGCTGTATGGCATATGGATAATACAAAAGCCGCATACTTTTTATCTACAAGTTTATAAAAACATATAAAATTCTGTGAACGATCTTTGCTTGGCCAATGCCAGTCTCAGCCTACGTAAATTGAATTCATCAAAATTTAGTCGAAAAAAGAGTAGGTATTAGAGTGTTTCAAAAAGATGTTTATAAGAATTTTCAAAGATTTTTTTTGGGGATTTTATTGATATAAACAAAAACATGTTCAAGACTGACCAATTTCGAGTGATCGTTACATATTTTAGAGAACGTGATAGAATTGAGTCAATGTGTTTTGAAAAACGATATATGCGTAGAAAAAATTACAAAAGTAAATTTCTGCTGTCACTTTCGAAGTGATATCAATTTCTCAGATTTTGTGCAAATAGAAAAGCTACAAAGATAGCATATAACGAAGCGAATCGGGACCACTGATTTCAAAAATTTGCCAACTACGGAGTAAACTTTTTTTTCAAATTCGGCTTGCACCTAACTGGCTGTTGTGATGTCTCTGAAGTCAAGTAAAGTAGAGACATTGCATTAACTTTCAGGTGCAGATGGTGTGTAAGACAAAGTTTACTCCTTCATTGGCGAAATTTCCGAGTGGTCTCGATATTGCAATACTTTGAAAAAATGTATTCCGCGATGTCGATTCTTGACGGCGTCATTACCGCAAAATGACTATTTTCGGACTTGTATGGTGTTTGAACTAACCGATGCAATGATTAGACTCTTCCAAGACTGCAAACTACTTTCAAACCCCTTTGACGCGTGCGTTACTACTATGTTTTTATGGATTTGAATACCAGTTGCATATACTACTAAATTAATGGCTTTCATTTTGTTTTTTCACTAGGAAACATTAATAATACAAATCAAACGCGAGGAAATGCTCTACGATGAGATCTGCTTTCCATACATCGAACACATCCCTGCTATACTCAAGGCGCTATAGCAGTGGTTTTGGAAAGCAGTATAGCTGTGAAGCGGAGTGATATTTCATTCATTGGGTCTGAGTCAAGAAAATGTGCTTTGTGAGTTTCTTCCAAATATAATAAAGATATTATTTTGCAATGTCTCATATTCAGGGCAGTCCCGTTTAGTCCTAGCCCTGCTCCTCCTCACGCGTCCTCATCCCTCTCAGGTGAACTATTTGCAGCAGAGAAGCCATCGAAGCAACAAGAGAAATAAATACACCTGCTTAGCGTAAGTCGTAACTAATAGATTCGTAGACCAGTCAAATGGGAATTTTGAACCCCTTAAAGCACTAGTCAATGAAAAAATTGGTCGGGACGACGTATGCATACATAATGAGGATCTCATTTGCTGGGATTCTACCCGCGCACAAATTTGCGAAACAAAAATAAAACTGTTGGAAAGAAGCCGTCCTTTTTAAACAAACGGCTTTAACCTGCAGAGCAAAAATGGGACCAATCTTGCGTAGAGCACAAATTTTCTATACGTGATTGATGACGATTGACGGCATCTTTCTATCTTCGTGAATCGTGTGACTCGTTGGAATAGCTCTAGCGCAACTAGTACAACACTTCACTACATGTTGAGTGCAATCACGGGGTATTTCAAAATTTGACCGATGTCTAGTGACCGACTTTGAAGTACGTTAAAGCATTATACGTAATTTCAAGACTCCAAAGATATTTTCATTCGATGACGTTGCTATAGAGCAGGAATCGGCCACGCCGGCTCGCCGAGCCAGCCCGGCTCTAAGTGTCAATTAGTGCGACCGTAAATCCCCTCGGTCTACCTGAAAATGGTAAGTCGTCCTTACCTGGAAATGCAATAGTAGGGGCAGCGTTCAGGAGAAATAAAAGGAACTAAGGGGTGGTTTGCTCTATTTGCGACGGCAAGAACTGCGTCCGACCGTCCAGGTCTTGTCATACCTGCATATCCTCTCATGCCTCATGTCATACCTGCATATCCACTCATACCTACCAAAATCCAAGAAATGGCGTTAAAAGGATTAGTGCCGGTGAACGGGGTAATAGGATTAACAGCTTCGACTCTTTCGACTAATGAGTGTGCCGACCCCTGCTATAGAGTATCATATCATATGTGTGCTCGATTTTCTAGTACTGCACAGAAAAAAAGGTTTACTTGAGCCAAGGCGAATTATCCTTGATTCAAGATCAGTGGGAAGGAACTCCAGAATTCTTTGAGACGAAGTACAAACTTTCTCGAGCATGAAAATTTTCTTGGTTCCAGAGAATTTTTAACTCGCTCGGGAGATTTTCGGTTGTTCAAAACAAATGCGTTGGCTCAAGCAAACCTTTTTATGTGTCATAGGCCGTAAAACCGCGATTTTAACCTCGCTTCGCTCGATTTAAACGCGGTTTTTAGCCTGGACACATAAAATTCTGTATGCCATACGGCCGAAAAAGTATTTTCTGGCGAATTTCATCATAATCCTCGCCTTCGGCTCGGATTATAAACTCAAATTCGTCAGAAAATACTTAATCGGCCTAGTGACATAATGTACTATTTTCTGTGTAGTAACAACACCAGCAGATCCCTGGGGTGCGATTCTGGGTTGTCTGGCGCTACTTAGCTCCTGGCGTTACTTATCGCCAAGGTGGCCTCTCCTCAAACATGTGATATTTTTCCGCCGGCTGCTAGATCGCGACATAACAATATTTAGCGCGAGGCCTGTTTCGAGGCTTGTCGCGCTGCTTCGGCCAATGAGAACGCTTTATTCAGGACTCATTTGTACGTGTGAGTTGTGACTCTAGCAGTATCTACCTTTCTACGTTAAGTTTTGTTTGATTTCAAATAACAATTGCCGCTATATCTTATCTGTTTGAGGAGAGGCCACCTTGGCGATAAGTAACGCCAGGAGCTAAGTAGCGCCAGACAACCCAGAATCGCACCCCTGGTTGCCGTTTATAAGGCTTATAGTACAGAGCCCCGGTCATCCCGCGTTGTCAGGATCGGGGATGTCCCGGATAGTTGAAATCACATATGATTTGCTCGTTCAATACTAAGAAGGTAATCGGTCACAAAATATCTCGAAAATCTCGCAAAAATCTAAAATCTTCATTCGTGTGCTGATTGGTAGTTCTGTTTGACCGAGGGGTCAAAGAGTGATGAGCATGACAATTGCATTTCATTGTGAGGAAAATGAAGAAAACATCTAAGAATAATTGAGAATATTTTTTATTGGCAGAACAATCGACGTGAACGATAATTATATTTTCTAGATTTCCAAACAACTTCCTCTTTGCTACAGATTTTTCGTTGATAAAGCAGATACTTCAGAAATGCTATTTTATAAAAACGCATTTAATCTTGACCGCTTCCCACGTGAAACTTCCCGATGTAATATTCGTCTTGCGAATTCATGCGCCATCATCCCTGGACATCGCACAGTTTGAATTGATTTACAATATCAATTGACCACGATGTGTCACCTTTACCAAACTCTCGAATAAATCGATAGTTGCAAATTATCGCGTGTGACAAATAATCGGAGCTGGACACCATCCCGTGCATAATATCCAACCTCTGCATTCCGGACTCAGATTCCATTAGCTTAGAAGGTGCTTGCGGATCTTTCCAATTACGTAGGAGATGGAATACCATTAATATTTCAACAATCTTGGAGGATTCCTCTGAAAATTTTTACACCAACAATTGATAACTAGAAGATTCATATTCGAACTTAACGACTTAAAGAGGGTATGTACCAGACCTGTCCTTAAGAAGGGTACAATCGAATTTCGATTCTGCCACCCCTCAAAGCGGTTCGAAATAATTTAAAAAAAAATGTCAAATTTTTTCAATATTTTCGTCCAGATTTACCCACCCCTAGAAAGCCTTACCTTTTCTCGGGGCCGGTTCGAAGTTCCGAATTTTCTAGGCTCCGAACGGCCAAATTTCCGAATTTTAGTGCAACGAACTCACAGGGTTCAAAAAGGGTGTTTCACCGAAAGTCTATGTAACCGATTTAAAAAATTCCGAAAGCTAAAACCCGAAAGGTCAAGACTCCGAAAGCTCTATGATCCGAAAGGCCAAAAATCTGAAACTTGAACATCAAGCCGTCGCACGTCGTTTAGTTATAATTATAACGAATAAACTACATTAAGATGTTACTTCAATAAATGCATTGTTTATATATTAATATAAATTGAATTGAACCTTCTCCCATAATTCTTAAAATATATTAAGTAGGCCCGAGGATTCATTCCTAAACGCCCGAGATAAATAGCCTGCGTCGGCATTTCGTCGACATAGTTTAGGTAAAATATTAGAGCACGACTCAACGTTAAAAACACATTTGATCTTGCGGAATTTTAGACTTTCGGAATTTTGGACTTTCGGAACATTGGACTGTCAGAGCCTTGAGCTATCTACATTTCGACCATTCGGAATTTTAATTTTCTAAACTTTAGTCTTTCTGAAAATTCGAAATCATTTAGAATAAATTCGGAAATTTGACCGTTCGGAGCTTTGAAATTTCGGAATTCTGAACCGGTCCCATTTTTGACTCCGCTATCTAACTTTTCAGTGAATTCAAGCTTTTGGGATTGGTCTTAAAGAAAAAGGAAATTCTTGGTTACAAATAACAAATAGAAATTAAAAAATTTCGATTACCTTATCTTCCTTCTTAGTATTTTGGAAACCGCTGAATAAAGATTTAAAAGATGTTAAGAAACGTTATTTGAAGAGCTAAATACCGAAAGAATTAAATCGGAGTGGTGGTAGAAAATAGAAAATTCTTTGTGCAAACTTATTAGTCATGTGAAAAAATGTAACCCCAACCCTTGCAGCCAAATCGATTATGCCATGAGTTCGAATTTTTGCTGTTCTAAGTCCTATTATCCAAATTCATCTTATGAGAAAAAATAGAATATTTCAAATAATTGAAATAATTAAATTTAAATTACGTTTTTTGACATTTGTAAAATCTCTTTCTAGCGGTTTCCCAAATACTAACAAGGAAGATGAGGTAATCGAAATTTTTTAATTTCAATTTGTTATTTTCAAAGAAGAATTTCCTTTTTCTTCGAGACCAATCCCAAAAGCTTGGATTCACTAGTCGAAATTTCTTTCCGCACTAAAAGTTTGATAGCGGCGTTTTAAAGGGGACAAATTTACCTCCATTTGGCTTTTTTATAGAAATTTCTTACGACTTTAGACCCCGTGCGCATTTTTTGATTAAAAACCTCGAAAAATCAATGCCTATCTTATGAGAAAAAGTAAGGCTTTCTAGGGGTGGGTAAAGGTGGACGAAAAAAATCGAAAAAAATTTGACATTTTTTTTTAATTATTTCGAACCACTTTGAGGGGTGGCACCGATAAAAAAAATTTTAATTCTGATGTTTTGAAAGCAGAAGACTTTTCCCTAAACATTATTCGAAATTTCTGAATAATCAGGGGAAACCTGTGACTTGTCCAGAATCTTTATGACGTAATCATGATTTCTTGAAAATTCCAGGATTTCAAGGACTGGTAAACAGCCCAAGTAGATACTTTGCACAATAACTTTGAGGCCATGATAGATATATTCTTTTGAATTTTTGAACAATGAATGTTAGACTCGAAGTTTAATGCCTCATCGTTATTAGTCTAAAAATTGTGGAAGAAGTCCACTTAGTACAGTAAATCTGTCACGGAAAAAGGGGTTTTGAGGAAAAAAATAACCGAGTCTGTTTTATTTCACGAATCGTTAGTGGAGCATGTGAATAGTTGGAAACCAAGTTTTCGGGACCCCCCTCCTTGGGGGTTTTTGTAAAACTCAAAAAGTTTTTGGATTCGCTTTTCTGGGAGAACGGTAGGTTTTAGAGAAAAAATGTTTAAACTAAAATTGTAGAGGACTTTATAATCTACAAATCATCTCCTGGAGTCGCTGCGCTGCGACCAAAAATGCACGAAATAGAGGGCGCCGAAGTTGCCAGAAGTCATTTTTTTCCCTTTTTCACCCCTAAAGAAAAATATTTTCACCGTTGGCCAAATTGCAAAATTCCAGAACAAAAAAAGACCTTCAAAAACTGTCCGAATTTTTTTTTTTTTATACGACGCACCTTTTTCGAGATACGGCGCCTTGAATTTCTAATTTCGGATTATATTCTTGAGGAGTACAGCGAATCTGTCTTTTTTTCAGTAAAACAAAATATCCGCAGCTATTTCATCTCATAAATCGTTATCGAGGCACTTGAATAGCCTGAAACCAAAAATCCCCCCCCTTTTTTAGCATTTCAGTAAAACTCAAAAAGTTTTTGGATTTGATTTTTTGTGAGAACGGTAGGTCGTAAAGAAAAACTTGTCAAATACAAAATATACGTGACAGTATTATCTGCAAATTATTTCACTAAAGGCGATTTTTGGCGAGCTCTGGTATAGGTACCAAAGTATACCAGAATAATTGTGTGTGCACTCAAACTATACAGGGTGATTCAGAATGCGGTACTTTCCTTACACCGGTGGATTCCTTGTCAAAATCTAAGACCAAAATTACTCATCCTAAAATGTCGAAAGCTAAGTCGTTTTCAGGTAGGAGTAGTTTAAAGTAAGCCAAAGTAAGCCAATACGAGGGCACATACGAGAATGGCTCAGCCGCCGCTATGCCGTTATTGTTGGCCCGCCACTGCGATCTTGCAAAGAAACGACGATCAGACGTTACATTCATAGTTCGGTAACATTCGCACGCTTCTGTTTCCATTGCATCGCCTGTATAGCTTAGCTACATACAGCAGACCAGCCACGTCTGATCAACAATAACGGCGTAGCGGCGGCTGAGCCATTCTCGTATCTGCCCTCGTATTGGCTTACTTTGGCTTACTTTAAACTACTACTACCTGAAAACGGCTTAGCTTTCGACATTTTAGGATGAATAATTTTGATCTTAGATTTTTACAAGGAATCCACCGGTGTAAGGAAAGTACCGCATTCTGAATCACCCTGTATATTGATACCCTTTGGTACCTATACCAGAGACTCGTCAAAAATCGCCTTAAGTCGCTGCGTTGCGACCACAATTGCGCGAAATAGAGGGCGCCAAAGTTACCGAAAATCAATTATTTTCCTTTTTCACCCCTAAAAATAAATATTTCTACCGTCGGAATTGAGATTGAATTATTGGCACACTTACTTGTACTGAAGTTTTTTTTTCCATCAGCGAAGTGAGATCATCACGATGAATCGACAGAATGATTGTTCTCGATAATTCAAAATATATAGGGGAAATATTTTTATATGGGGGCGGTTTCACGTCAACTGTACCACTCCTGTCACTCATAGTCAGCGATTCTACCGAAATTTGGTGATTATGCTAGTTTGGTAGGGAAATAATTTCTCACCAAAAGATTTCCCGAAATTTGAAAAACTATAGAAGTTGCTTAATTCGAAACTTTTTGATCGTCAATTCTTCAAAAATTCGTATCTTTGCAACCACTTATCGGATCAATTTCCATTCACGGCGGGACGTGGAAAGTGTGCAATTTGAGAAAAAAAAAAAAATTCATGCCGACTACTAACTACATTTGCAACAATAGACCGCATTGACGCATCATTTTGTAGGTATTCCGAGAAAACAATCTGATATCAGAAATTGAAGGCGCCGTATCTCGAAAAAGGTGCGTCATACGAAAAAAACTTTCGGACAGTTTTTGAAGGTCTTTTTCTGCTCTAGAATTTTGCAATTTGGCCAACAGTGAAAATATTTTTTTTTTAGGGGTGAAAAAGGGAAAAACTGACTTCTGGCAACTTTGGCGCCCTCTATTTCGTGCATTTTTGGTCGCAGCGCAGCGACTCCACGAGATGATTTGTAGATTATAAAGTCCTCTACAATTTTAGTTTTAACATTTTTTCTCTACAACCCACCGTTCTCCCGCAAAATCGAATCCAAAAACTTTTTGAGTTTTACAAAAACCCCCAAGGAGGGGGGTCCCGAAAACTTGGTTTCCAACTATTCACATGCTCCACTAACGATTCGTGAAATAAAATAGACTCGGTTATTTTTTTCTCGAAAAAATGACAGATTTATTGTACTAACTGTCATGACTGGAATGTGAATAAACAATGTACCAAAAAGTACGTGATAGTTTTAATCATTTCCTGACATTCTGGAAAACAATAAAACATTTCCAATATCAGGTCAAGTTATTTCCTCCTGAAGCTCAATTTCCTCGGAATCACATTTTTAGCAAATTCCTTCTATTTAGTGAGGATTCTAAATGCAATAGAATATCTAAATCCAAATAGAACTACCGATTTCATATCCCCCGATATCTCTACCAGGGTACAGATATCTGCACGTTGTACACTCTCATATGATCATTGAGTAACTGATCAATGTTCAAGCGAGTCACTGATATATATTATAACTGGATAGCCGATCGCGTATGAAATATAGGCCGAAGCGTGAGGCCAGTTGAGTGTCACTTTTTTTGGCGCCACGTGTATCGCCATCTGTGCTTGACCGCATCAAGCTACCTATCAATTCATGATTTTCAAATTTTGACAGGTCGCACTGATATTGTTCAATAAATATTTTACATTAGTAAAATGGCTAAATGTGTAGCTTGCCTGTCACGCACAGAAGAAAAATCAAAATGTTATTTTCACAGGTGGGTGAAATTAACCCTAAAACTACAAACCGGGGTATATATCTACCCCAGGCGAACTCTGAAAAATGACGTTTTGGCCGTTTCCTTAGCACTTTCAGGTATTTAAATCGATTTTTCATCGAAAAAACCTGAATGAAATTGAATTTGCTTTTCAACATTCTCTTCTACATGAAAAAAGGAAGAAATGCATGTACTCACGAGTCCCATAACTGCTTTCAGAACAATTTTACGAACAAGAAACGCGTGGGGTAAATATTTACGGTTTGTAGTTTAAAGGTATAGAAAAAATGTGGGTTTGTAGTTCTAGGGTTTATTATATTCTAAAGTATAAACCTTGTACCGCGACACGGCTGGGTAATTTGATTATTTGTCCTCAATTTTCGATATTGTGGGTTTTGGGACCAAATCTTTCTCGACTTACCAATCCTCTTGAATTATTTCATTATCTTATTAAGAGCTGTCATGCGAATCTATCGGGATAACCGACAGATGGCGGCATGCATGGCGCCAATAAAAATGGCTGCCTTGGAGCCCCAATAGAGCACACGAATTTTGACCGATCGGCTATCCAGTTAGTATATATATCAGTGAAGCGAGTGAACTTTCATGCTCTAACCTTGATTCTTACCAGTTCCATTCCTCACATTGATTTCCCATGGAAAACAGAATACGAATTCTTTCTTTTGCAGCTGAAGCTCTCGTTTTTCATTCTCGCTCAATCGAGATATATTTTTTTTCAAAATCTCTATTGCCTCTGGCGTAACAAGGCCTTCCAAGCTTTCGTAATCCTCTCTGGACAGGGCGCTGGATACAACGAATACAGCCTGAAATATAAAACGATCTACACCAGGTGGTCGTTAGTCAAATAAACTAAGTATATAAGAATAAGAAGGAAGGAAACAGAAAGTTTATTTGAAAAACATGTAATATATTTTTCATTTCATTTGATTTTAGTGAAAAATCAAATCTGCAACGGTTTGATTATTGATTTCTTATGAACGAAATAATATTTCTGATACTTAAGATTAACGGAAAATGAATGTTATTACACACTTGTTGTGAACCGTCAATGAATTCAACGAGGTCAAAATCTTTGGCGATCTGTGGCAGACCCAGTTTGAAAATTAACCAGCATTTAATCATTTGAAAGAATCCCGGCCAAATAACTTCGGGGAATTCCATTAGTGGATTATATGCGGGTTTATTGTTAGAATCCGCATTTGGTTGAGTGCTGAGACAACGATGTATTGACGAATAGGTTTGACTAGGTGAAACTGGATTTAATTGAAATTCTCTAAATTTGTTAAAACCTTGCGGATTGATTTTCGTTAAAGCGTTCACATTGAATCGGCGACAATTTGTGTATATTAGGTTTCTGCAGATATACAATGCCGAGGACATAGCGCGAGCTTATAATTATTGTTTTACGATATTTTTGATGATATAATAATCCTAACCTCGCACAATTCTATCGGTACTACGGAAATCCTAACCCCTTATAAGAGTTTAGATGAACGATTTGACCATTATTTAAAAAAGGCTAGGATTTCAATTCATGGAAGTAAATATTTGATAAAATTACAAACTTTCTTCGAGTATTAAAATGAATTATTCAGAAAAATTAACCGGTTCAATTTTACATTTCACCTTATAGCAGACAACACAAACCTGCACAAACCCCTCCTGGGCACGTGGTGTTCAATGGAAGATGCTTAACCAATCATGGTGCCGTCCCATGTAGGCCCGGATATCCGGAATCCGGAATCACGGAACGGAATGGACGGAAAAGTCACTAAAATCCGCGTTCCGCTAATTTCATTCCGTTGTTTTTTACGGAATGGTGGATCCGTCCGGTATTCGCAAATTATAGTCGTAAATAATTTTGCTTTGAGAAATTGATGCACTTTTGAAAGTCTTGAATAACCGAATTATCATTAATAGACACATTTGAGGATCCATGATCAAATTTGTATCCACACACGCGTCTTTCTACAATTTGCAGGGTTATGTTCATGTAGAAGTATACACAAGTTCCGTGTTCCGTTCCGTCTATTTGCATTTCCCTGCGTCCCATGTACGCAATTTCCGGAACGGAATGCCGGAACGTCAACTTTTATTTGATGAAATAATCAATTATAGTTACAGAATTTGATCTTACATAGAAGCTAATTAAATAAATTACATATATTGATACAAAAATTGTATCTAAACAGACAAATAAAGTCGAATAGCACAAATATGGATCGGCTCCGTGCCGTCGTTCCGTGCAGTTTTGGTACATGGGACGGCAGGATTTTTCAAGATTTTTCAATTTTTCAATTTTTCATTTTTTTTTTTTTTTTTAGTTCAACTATGGGTGCCCATGGCTGAAATTATAATAATTATAATTATAACCCCTTATAAAAATAATATAATATTTAATTTTATTCTATTATCTCCGAAAAAGTAAAAAAAAAAAAAAAAACAGCCACTGCGAACCCATCAATGAACATTACTCTAGATAGAACTGGAACGCTCACTGCCGAGGTGGGGGGCGCGCCGAGAGAGATAGCTCAGCGGAGTATTTTTCTCTCGCTCGCACCGCGTATAGTCAGGTAAAAATATTCGGTCCACGATGTAAGAAGAGTAGGTGGGTCGACTGCCGTGTTTCTTCCATATGCCGCGCTGTGATTTTTAGGTGTTGTTTCCCAAGAATTCCGCCAGGGTTCGCCTCGACAGAGATACTCAAAAAGCGGCGAATTCAAATTTCTATTTACACGCACTTTTACCATTACATGCCAATATTCACGCGCTACTGCAGATATTAGTCAATCAGTGAACGGATACGTACGGTCATACACAGATATAAGTAAAGTACCCACAACAATACCATCTATCTATACCTATATAAATGATCGATGTCAATTGTAATATATATTTTGAATGAAATCGGGAATGTGCTAAAAATCGGAAGAATCGGGTTTTTGCGAAAATTAAAGCCACTTTTTTCAAGTTTCCTCATTTGATGGAAGTTTGAAAATTGAAATATCATTTTCAACAATCCCGTTCACAATCTGTCCGCTCTGACAGTTTTTAACAGCGCACTTTTTACCCATTATTACTTTATGAATTTAGCTTTATGCTTGGAGCTTTATGAATGCTCTGTGGACTGTGCTGCATTCTGTCGGGTGGACCAAAACAAGAGATCGTGGCTGTGGCCTGGGACAGCCAGTGACAGCTGAGGCTAGGGAACACGTGACTACGGTGATCGCTGTGATTGGCGTATCTGTGTCGTAGCGCCGCCTGTACGAGACTCACGAAAACAACACGTAAAAATCACAGAAATTGAAGCCTCGTCGACCCACCTACTCTTCTTACATCGTGATTCGGTCCAGCTCGTTACATTACTGTTATGGAGGGTAGAGGTAGGGATGTTCGATCTTCCGAAAAAAATCGATTTCGGGATCGATTCTGAATCGGATGTCTGAGAATCGATTCTGCAAAAAATCGGAACGTGAAAGATCGATCTTGCGAAAATCGATTTTTTGTATTATCCGGTGTCTAAAAGAAAAAACGAAAAATCTCAAGCGTACGCCGATGAACTAAACTGCACTTTCTGAGTGAAAAAAGGCGTACATATTCAACCCTTCAAGGCCGAAGCCTCTTTTCTGGTGGAAACAAAAGTTTCTGAGTGATTTTTTTTCTGCTGGAAACTGGAAGCCGGAACCCAGATACGACTCAAATGCTGGGTCTACACGCTATGATTATGTTGGTATGATTAGCCAATCACTGAATTTCCACAACAGAAGTGACCAGTCAGTTAACGGATTTCTTATCATACCAACATAATCATACCAACATAATCATAGCGTCTAGACCCAGCAAAAGACAAAGAATCAATTCTGGTCTAGAGAAATCGATTCTCAAAAAAATCGGACGCCAGAGAATCGATACAAAAAATCGATTTTTCGCGTCGAAAAGATCGATTCAGAATCGAACATCCCTAGGTAGAGGTAAGGAGGACCAACTCCGTGTATAAAAAGTGTCCGTGAAATCGAGTTAATTAGATGGCGCTGCTGTAGCAAAATTCCCGAATTTCAAAACAAACGCGCCCTACGGTATTGGGATCCTTGGAATGGGCGTGGCTTTGAAATTTTAGCCTTCTTTGAGTAGTTCTATTTTCATCACTAGTTGGCGTATCGAGGTTCTAAGCCCTCTCATTGGTTACTGTAGCCTTCTTTGAGTAGTTCTATTTTCTGCTACTAGTTGGCGTATCGATCAGGTTCGAAGCACTGATCTCTATGGCCGTGTTCGGGGAGCGCGCTTAAAGCGCTTTAAAACGCTGAAAATCAAGAGAGAGAGAGACGGAGCTTGGGGAAATCAAGAAGTGTGACAGAGACACAAGATTACTGACAGCGCTAAAAGCGACTCCCCGAACACGGCCTATTATACACTGGATGGTGTACGCGCGGCCTTTTAGCCGCCGCTCGCTGTGACGATTAGAAGCTCAAGATTGGTGGCAATTTGACACCCAATATGGCGGTAAATTTGAACGACAGTAAATGAACTACACATATTCAGGTTGGAAAAGCTGCGTAATTTATGGATTTAATTGTTAATACACCCGTATTCTATACATATAAATAAATGGATACCAATAAATAATATTGATCTGTACGTGATATTCAATTTCCTCAAGTAATATCTAGCAGCATAATGCATCGTAAACAAAGTAACCTAACCCCATAACCTTGGGGGAAATAAATAACGACCACAATTATCATCCATTTGTGTACCTACTGATGAAATTATCTACTCCTTTACCACAAAAACCACAGTCCATTACCATTTTGGCATAAATAAAATTGAATTCATACACTTAACCTTACTTTTCTCCCACCGATTTACTCAAACGCCGCCATATTGGGTGTCAGATTGCCACCAATCGCCAGCTTCTAATCGTCACAGAAATTTCGGCCTATACACTATTCAGTGTATATTAGAGATAAGTGGTTCTAAGGTTCCCAATACTTCACTTCATTGGTGATCGCCAAGGGCATCTCAGTACACCATTCTGGGTACTTCTGAAACTATTATTCAATGCACTTTTACGAACACTTTTGCCGCTGATGCTCCATAAGAGTTGGTCCTCCATACCTCTACCCTCCATAGGTCCATGGAGAGGCAATGCTACTTACACTCTATTCCCTCCAGCCCGTTGGTTTGGCCGTAGGAAGGGGGTGTCCGGTGTTACAGAAAAGACTCGGTATATCAGACTCTAATATACCGAGTCTTTTCTAAAAATTAGAGAATATTGACAGAACTCTTGAGCGAAAAAGTTACATGTATTTGGGTTTCGAGTATTAGGGAACTCAAACACAAATAGTACTTGAAGAAAATCCGTTTTGCATTCTTATTCGACCGCCTTATGTGGAAATTATTTTTAAGATCCTTCAGTTCACGTGATAATCGGCAAAGTCAAAACAAATCAAAAAGTCAATTGTTCATCAAATTAACAAATTCATTATTATTTTCTTGTGTAGTACAGTGTTGTTGGAAAATATTCGGGTCCGATAATCTTGGTATGTATTAAAATATTGTAAATAGTAAAATATTATAGAAAACTTCAAATTTGAAATATAACATCGAAATTAAATTCATTCATTAAAATTTAGATATCTTGAAAAATTAGGGACATTTCATTTTTACGTGAATATTAATGACATATTTCCTATTAAGTAAACCCTGATACACAGTAACAATTAACTTGTACAATTATATTTTCATTATTTTCATTTGCGCCAACGGAGTGCTTCGAAGTAAGATTGCTGATGAGAGATGCTTTGAATGATTCTTGGAATTGTGCACAATTTGGCTTAATGCTTCGTCTCCCATGACTCCGTATTTGCTCGAAGAAGTTTTCCAAGCAGTCCTGATTCAGGTGACGAGTCTCTAGGTGCTCAAAACCCATTTCATGCACGACCTTCCAAACATTCTGGACAGAGGCTATTGTTTTAACCCAATTACGCATTGTCGGCACATCGGTCTTGGAATTAGATTCCTTCGAATCTTTGTTAACAAAGCGCATGCCGGTCAGCTTGCGACAGGCCTCTAGCCAGAACGTATGGTGCTCACTCGTTGAGGTGAGCAGCCCCTTCAGTCCAAAGCCTGCACTCTTCTTGTGGGCGTTGAGGGAGTCGAACAAGTTATTAAAAAACTTAAGCGTGCGGGCTGTTTCAAACCCCTTTTCTTCTGGCATTTTGAGAGGCCCAATCTGAGAATTGATGTGTCCTATGAAATATTAAAACAAATATCAGTAAATATTTCGTATAATTTTCAGAATTGTTTCTTACAAATCATTCCTTACCTGAAATTGTGGAAGTGAATTCTATGTAATTTGCCAGTGTCTCGCTGAAAACTTGGGTGGCATATTTCACTTTTATTTTTTTTATCTTATCGAGGATGATGTGTTCGTCGGTAAGTTTTTTTAATTGTCTGCTCGGCCCATTGGTGTCTATTGTATAGGCGAGCTGTACAATATCCCAGCTTGCAAATTTTCTTCTACCTTTGCCTACAATATGTCTCCTCACTTCATCGGGATTCACGTCCGCTTCTAAATCTTTGGTGAGCAGATTATTGCGGGTTCCCTTCAGTAAACGTGGAACATCGTAAATATGATGGAAGGTGGTTTGGCCTATCTCAATCGCATCTCCTGTACACATAACATCATTTAATAATTTAATACAGATATGAACACTTTGAAATAATTATTTGTCATCACTCACAAACAAGAAATGAAATGATAAATTGGTTATTTCTCACCTGGTTCTTTCCCATGATGGAAGCGTTTTCTATTGGTTTCCAGTACCAGGTTTTCAATGGCTGACATATTGGAACTGCCTTGATCACACACAGATGCGACAATCTGCAATCCAGTTGGTTGTATAGCCCGAACGACTTCTTTTATGCAGAACATTAATTGCGCACCAGATGTTTGTGATTCATAGAAATTGTATGAGACTGGCACTTTCCATCCAGAGTATAGTCCTTTTATCATAAAAACAAGACAATGATCCGCAAATTTTTTGGTCCTTCCAATTCCCCAATCCTCAAATCCAACAATCCTGTCTGCCGCTGCATCGTATTCAATATGAGGCTCCAATGCCACTTCATCCCATATTAGGATGCATACTTTTTCTCGACCATCTTTCATTTGCTGCACTTTGTCTTGAAGATGTTGGATCACTTCTTTTATGATTCCAGTTTTCACTGGGACTTTGCACAGCAATTTCATTAAAGTCGTTTGGCTAGGAAGAGGGAAGAAGCTCGAAAGAAACCGATAGCAGCTGGGTGATTGTTTGTATAATGATAAGCAGAAGAGTCGCTGCTCCACAGTGAAACATCTAGCCTGAAAACGAATAGATTTACTTTTAATAGAGATAAATTTGAAAAAAGCAAAAAATGTATAAATTAAAAGACAGAATCATATCGACAGCCTAATAACATAGTCACGTAAGCGCCAAAAAAAAAATTTTTCGCAAACTGACAGACGTTTCTCCAAAAAAATTTTGGCGTCTATTAGAAATTGTTTGAAAAATAGGCCATTTTTGGCGCTTACGGGATTATGTTATTAGGCTGTCGATATGTATGCCACAAGATATAGAAACTTACACTTGGCGCATGTTTAAAATTTCGGAGGAGCATTTCCCAAAACTGCTTCTGAACCCGTGTCAACGAAGCAGTGAACTTCTCCGCTAACTGTGCCTTTGTTGTCGGATCCATGTCCCGGCGATGTTTCTTAAGCTGCCCCTTCAATCGGTCATATTTTCTTTTGAAGAGCACCGCTTTTTTGTAAAAGGCTCTTGCCTCAGGATCCGAAGAGGCTTGACGTTTCACGGAACCAAGATTAGTATTTTCCTGAGCCATGAAAGAACTTTCCATGATCTCTGGCTGTTTATCATCTCGTAGGTTCAGTGGCAGTACAGGTTCTTCTTGGATTTCATTCACGCCATCATTCCCAATCGATGTACCTGCAAAGAAAACATTTTCAATATTTATTTTTAACAAACTTGCCTTACCTGGTGCTACATGTTCAGTCTTTCCAATTCACTGTTTCTTGCTATAATTTCCATACTTGGGAATGATTCTTCCGGTATGTTGAGGGATGGTACTGCTGTGTCGATCAGTTGACATCTGTGAAATATTGAGTCAAACAATTTAACTCACACTATTTATAGATGAATTTGAATATTTATAAATGGAGGGATAATTCCAACCTGGACAACGTAAGCTTATACGCTTCTTGGGGGAAGTGCTGATGACAGACATAAAATTTCTGGCGTTCTTCAACACTCATCTGCTGCAATTCCCGATTTTTGATAGCATATGACCAAATGTATGATTTTATTGGATCTTTTGGGAAACGGTGTCTAATACTCCGCTTCGTACTCTTGCAGCCTCGTACAATACAAGCTTGGCCTTTCTTCATTTCGTCAATGGATATTCTGCTGATAATGTATGAAACCTACGTTGCAACTATTCTATGCAACTCAACAAGAACAATATTTTGCTCAGCTCCCAAGTAATAGTAATCTAATACTAGATCTTCAATTCAAAATGTCCAATAGTGTACCTATATTTTAATATCTGAAGTGTAAAGCTAGAATGACGTGAACTAACCTATCGATGTAATACTAAGGCCGCCGTCCCATGTGAGCTCGGATCACCGGAATCCGGAATGACGGAACGGAACGTTGTGTGTGTAGGTGTATACATACACGCAATACATGGAAAAAGTCACTAGATTCCGTTCCGTCATTCCGTTCCGGACCTACATGGGACGGCAGGCTGCAACTCTCCAGAGTCAACCATCAGCGCCCCCAGAGAATAATTGAATATTTATGAGAAACTATTAGTCAGCTTATCACTTCGGTTGTTGAAACTAACAGAAACTAATAACCAACAAGAAAAGAACAAGGCATGTATATGACTTCAACTACAAAATACCGGCTCTATATGTAGCTAATTTTTTCCGAAACTGTCATAAATATGGCTACCTGCGATTACGCGTAAAGCCGAAGGATGAAACAAAAAAAAAAAAAAATCATAAATAAAACTTGTTTGTATACAAATTTGAACAAAGTTCTAAACCTTTAGTTCACAAACAGTCGAATAACGGAATGGATAATTAATTGCCTTGCTTTCAAATTTACTCAACTCTAAAGTCTCCGGCAACAACCGTAACTACATCGTGAATATTTCTTTAGATTCCCTAACCTCAACTTAGCCAACATTCCACTTTTGTTGTGTTTTTATTTTAGGCCTTCAATCTTCGTCCATTGTTAAATTATGTCTTAGAATTTGTCCGTGTAACTATAACATTGCCGAATCTATTACTACTTTGATTTACAGATGAGTCGTAAAGAAGCATTGTCACAATTCATTCAGCAAATTCACGGCCGGCCAGTCGTTGTAAAGCTCAACAGTGGCGTTGACTACAGAGGTGCATATAAAATAACTGCTATGTCATATGGATGACAATTTGTGGGGTGAAAATTTCCTATAATTTGTCAAGAGATTAATATAGTATGTACCCGATTGATAATTTCATCTTCAATTCATGAATTTGCAATATTCACTTGAGATATCATAGTGCAGCAAACTTACAAAGCAAAGTCACACAAAATTCCCTCACCTTTCCACGGGCTTTAGTATTCCTTGACTTTGTACCTACCCTGGGGTCCTGATTTCTAATGAATATTTCCAGGTGTCTTGGCGTGTCTTGATGGCTACATGAACATAGCTCTTGAACAAACTGAAGAATACGTCAATGGACAGTTGAAAAATAAATACGGGGATGCTTTTATCCGTGGGAACAACGTGCTGTACATAAGTACGCAAAAACGAAGGACCTGAGACAGGCGAATTTCTCCTTGTCCCTTGACATTATTTAAATAATGAATAAATGTGACAAACATATGTTTATTTCTGATAAAAATACTTTTGATTTCTAATACATGCTATTCATTTATTGCTATCGTTCCAACGTGTAATTTCGAATACAAAGTGGGAAACGCCGGATATAATACATCATCACCTTTCAAACTACAACTAAATACTCAGACTAACACAGTCCTTCCTTTTCACAGATCAAATCTCTCTCAATATTTTCTTTTTCGGGTGGTGTTTGTTCGTTTATTTCTTGTTCCATAGGTACTTCCTTTCTTTCAACCTGGTTCCTCAAAGCTCCCTTCTTCGCTTCTTCAGCATCGATTCTTGCCAACTTTTTCTGAATGGCCATTTGCCTGTTCCTTTCCATTCTCTCCTTCATCTCAGTAGTTATTTCAATGTCTGACGACAGCGATGGAGTCTTTGGTGGTACGTTGTCAACTATTACAGGTGTTTTGTTTGAACTAGTTGAAACAAACGAGAAGTCTGGTCGCTGTGGAGTCACAGGGAATTGCTTTTGCTGAAGCTCCTTTTCACCGATCGAATCGCTCGCAATACTGTCTTCAGGTGGTGTTTGTTCGTTCATTTCTTGTTCCATAGGTGTTTCATTTCTTTCAACCTGTTCTCTCAGAGCTCTCTTTTTTGCTTCTTCGGCATCGATTCTTGCCAACCTTTTCTCAATGGCTATTTGCCTGTTCCTTTCCATTCTCTCCTTCATCTCGGCAGTTATTTCAATGTCTGACGACAGCGATGTAGTCTTTGGTGGTACGTTGTCAACTATAACAGGTGTTTTGTTCGAACTAGTGGGAAGAAACGATACGTTTTGTCGCTGCGGAGTCACAGCGGATCGCTTTTTCTCAAGCTCTTCAGCAATC
This sequence comes from Tenthredo mesomela, assembly GCA_943736025.1. Taxonomy (NCBI): domain Eukaryota; kingdom Metazoa; phylum Arthropoda; class Insecta; order Hymenoptera; family Tenthredinidae; genus Tenthredo; species Tenthredo mesomela. Next base: position 17,045,780 of record OX031021.1, read on the forward strand.
AGAGCATCAAACTCGTCTATAGGTGCAGAGTCTTCAACTAATTCTTCGTTTTCCTCTCCGGCGTCATCTGGCACCACGTTATCATCGGTCAACATTCCAAGTCTGATTTTTGTCAGATGAGTTTGGACAGGCTTTTTAGCACCCAAACTCTCTAGCCTTGTCAGACAATCGTCAAACTCGTATTTTGGAAACAACCTGTGCGACCAATACTCTAATTTCTTCATCAATCGATTCAAATCGCCTTTCTCATGACCTTTACCGTGGAATTTGAAGTCCGCAAAGTGTTGTTCGACGGTGTGAATCCCTTTAGGACCTTTTAGAAGCTCCGCATTTAGTGTGGACTGAGGATTTTTGATCGTTCGTTTCTGGCTCGATTTCGGATCAACCCTCCTCTTTTTGGATTCGTCGGTTTCATCATCGTCCCGAAAATTCAAATCCTCGATAGCTTCATCGCCCGAGTCGTTTGCATTGTTTGGGAGCAGATTGTCTTCGAGATCGGACAATTTGGCCGGAGACGACATTTTCGGTACTAACAGATTCCTCGTTGGTTGGTATATTCTACTTTCGAATTGATATCACGTAGTAACTAGCAAGTAATGAGTCGTAAACTCTATTGTAAGAATAATATTACTTGAAGAAAAAAAAAAACGGGTTAACTGTGAGCGAAAACTAAAAGCGTTAAACGAAGATAATGAACAGGCATGAGCCCTTTTCCCGCCAATTATTCAGTCACGGGTTGCATAGATGTGTTGTAGAACAGCAACGAGCAAGCGTATAGATCGTTAAACGCGAGACAAGATGAAGGCCAGTTGCTCGCGAAAGTTAACCTCAAAACCATAGTTATAATAATAAGTTTGTTTTAGAATTCATTTTCGGGAGGACCGGAAGGATCGCCGTTCTGCTTCTCATTTTCAACGTTCGAGGTAAATTCTCCAGGTGAATTGTTCATCCTTTGAAGGAATGACGCTAACAACTTTTTGTTCAACTGATCAGTTTGCGTTAATTCACGAATAACATGCTCAGGATATTCGTTCGCAGTTTCTTCAGTGTCCTGAGGTAGTTGATTGTTCTCTTCGCTCGTTGGCTTTCCCGGCATTTTTCATCCGCGATATTAACGTTACGGACGAATAATTAAACAAGCACTTGAAAGCTATTCGACGAATTATAAACACAAATGTATTATCGAAGTTGATATAACCCTTCCTCTTGGATGACATACAGAGTAAATTCGGTTATGTAGCCAAGAGCAGCTCTGCGGCTGTTGATTGGTTGTTTCCGATTAACCTAACGATACTATTGGCTCCCGGAGCAGCGGATGCTGTGGCTGCTCCGGGAGCAATAGTATCGTCAGGTTGATCGGAAACAACCAATCAACAGCCGCAGACCTGCTCTTGGCTGCATAACCGAAGTTACCCACAGAAACGGTCAATTTTATGCATGTATACGCCACACAAGCTCAGTTTACTTTGTCTGTATGTTATTCAAGAGGCCTATTATCATAGATATACGCTAGGCAAGTACTACTACACTCGTATAAACAAGCTTGTGTGTTCGTATACATGCATGCGATTTCCACACAAGAGTTGCCTGCTACACAAGTTAGGCGGCGTTGGCGGTCGTATACATGCATACATTTTACGCACACTAGTAGCGTACTGGAATTGTACTTGCCTAGCGTATAGAGTATGGACTGCGCATTTCCTACACTGCCTGTGCCAACGCCAAAAGTGAGAGAGGGGGAAGCACACGCGGCCAAATCTGTCTCTTTCTAAGCATATGACGTTGTTGGTTAGAAAGAGACAGATCTGGCCGCGTGTGCTTCCTTCGCTTTTTACGGACCGAGTGATTTTTGGCCCGAATGCGCAGTCCATGCTGTCTATAGCTGTGTTCGCGTTAGCTACACTTTCTACACTTTTTCTAAATTTTACACTTTTCACTAGAAATCCACACCTCCTATTGGACGAGCGTAAAAAGTGTAAGAAAAGTGTAGAAAGTGTAGCTAACGCGAACACACCTATTGACTACGTTTCCACCGGAGGGTCAGAGTCGGGTTAGGTTCAAATTTGAGCCAATGAAAAATAAGATTTAAAAAGAAATTACGGTAGTCTTTTCAAATCTTATTTCTCATTGGCTCGAATTTGAACCTAACCCGACTCTGACTCTCCGGTGGAAACGTAGTCAGTAGTAGGGACAAAGAGATATAAGAATAGAGTACGGGAGTCAGCCGAAATGGCGATATCGGATTATCGGAATAGAAACCCTGCTAAAAATTTCGTATAGAGACGGATAGAATTGCAGAAAACGCTATAGAAACGGATAGCTCGCATATCCGTTTCTATCCACTTCTATCTGTTTCTTTAGCGTTTTCTGCACATTCTATCCGTCTCTATACGAAATTTTTAACAGGGAAGAGAGACAAGAACTAGGGGGTCGAATGGTCCTTGTTAAATGACGCATGCGCTGTGCGTTTATGTGGACAAGTTGACAAGAACATAACCTGCGTTCAGTGCACTTCTTCTTCTTCTTCTTCTTCTTCCTTTATTGACCTAACGCTCGTTTGAGCATTCAGTGCACTTCTTTGCAGTGCAGTTCTTGGCAGTGCACCACTGATCTCTATAATAACTGGATGGCGTATCCCGTGTTAAATTTTTGTGCCGAATTGAAGCCGTGTGGCAGCCATATTGCTTGTAGTAGATTTGTCAATTTGAGCGGCAGATTCAAATGATAATAACAAAATTTTCGTTGAAAATGATGTAACTTGGGTGAAAATCAAATATTAGTATAAGAATTCTGTATTGCAAACGTTTAGGTGAAGTTGTAATTTCATTTTTAGTAAATAAAATGTGTATTGAAAATAATCTTCATACGAACACTGCATAATAAACACATGTGACAGAGTATTTTATAAAATCGTTGTATTAACAAAAATAACATCACAAAATAATAAAATTTCTTCATAATTTACAATGTCCTGAAAAAAAATTGAGTAGATAGATTTTTTCATCGAAGCATTCCTGTCTGAAATGCTCTGAACAGATTCTGCTGCTGTTCGATGCGGTGAAAGAATATCCCAAATTCATTTTAGCATCTTTTAAAGGAAATCTACATGAAGAGGATTTATCTGGTCATTTTTTATTAACAAGGCATTTGAATACATATCCAGAATATAAAATATAAATTCCAAATAAATTATCGGTAGAAATGAAGTGAACATAACCTCTCAGCTTCAACACATGGATCTCAGCGTAATACTTGCTTATGGAGTGTCCTGCCTTACACCCCACCTTTTTTGCCGCAATATGTGCGAATCAAGACCATTGCCACTATTTCCACTTAGTACTAGGAATAATTTCGCACCTATGAATGTCTTGCATTATTTTTACGAGCACGAGTTTATGGGTGTCGCCATATTGAAATTGACAAAAGTACTACAAGCAACATGGCTTCTAATAGGCACAAACTGCCCATTGGAATACGCCATCCAGTTATTATAGAGATCAGTGCAGTGCACTGAACGCAGGTTATGTTCTTGTCAACTTGTCCACATAAACGCACAGCGCATGCGTCATTAAACAAGGACCATTCGACCCCCTAGTTCTTCTTCTTCTTTTTCCTTTAATGGCCTATTTCTCCTGTCCAGGAGCTTTGTGCCAGACTAATGGTGCCGTCCCATGTAGGCTCGGATCGCCGGAATTCGGAATCACGGAACAGAACGCAGACGAAATCTAGTGAATTTCCGAATCCGTTGCGGGTTTTGAAAAACCCTGCCGTCCCATGTTAGCCCAGTTAACTTAGGAGTCAACCTCGGAATGGAACGGAAGAAGCTGAATTTTTGTGAGAACCTTTATTTTGGCATTCTAAATGTTGTTTCAAAAGTCTCATAAGGTCACGTGTGAGCGTCCTCAGATATTCAAGGTCAAAGGTCACAAAAATCAGTTTTTTTTAAATATCTCCCTTTCTGTACCTCAAATCGTTTTTGCATATATTACAAAAATTGTAGAGCATAAAATTCTCTACAAATTTTGTTCAAAGCAATTTTTCATACATTGAACCGTTTTTGAGATAGAGGGCGGTGAGTGCGGGGCGCTCAGCCATACATGCCAAAGCGCAAGAATCGCGAATCCTAGTCCAGAGTACGGTTTTTTAACTTAATTATGTCTCAAATATTAGTTAATTGACTATTTAATACATTATATTTGCAAATATTACTCATAAATCGAATAGTCATTTAATATTACTTACCTTTCTCATGTAAATGACACAGTCATTGAGAGAATTATTTTGAATATATTTGAATTATATTCTAATTAAGGATAATTGCATCTCGAGCAGAAAAGAGATTGAGAAAGTATTTTTCGATAATATTTGTATTTAACAATCATACACAACAAAATTAATACAATCCAAGTTGAGGAAGAATTTTTTTCGACTGTGAGCTAGTTTTCTTCTTCTTCTTCGTCGTCCTCGTCTTCTTCTACCAGTCACTCGATCGTTTCAGAATCATCATCTTCATTCTCCTCGTCAATACTAATAACTTTTAACTCCAAATCTTCTATGATTGTTCGATCGCTTGCGGCCAATGTAATGGACATGCGTGTCTCAACGCTTCATCGTATCAAGATGACCTCGATGAAGAAATTGCATACGACCCTGAAGTTATAGAAGATTTGGAGGTAAATGTCATTATTGGCGAGGAGAATGAAGAGGATGATTCTGAAACTATCGAGTGACTGGTAGAAGAAGACGAAGAAGAAGAAGAAAACTAGCTGACAGTCGAAAAAAATTCTTCCCCAACTTGGATTGTATCAATTTCATTATGTATAATTGTTGAATAAAAAATTATCGAAAAATACTTTCTCAATCTCTTTCCTTCTTAAAATGCAATTATCCTTAATTAGAATAAAATTCAAATTTATTTAAAATAATTCACTCAATGACTTTATCATTTACATGAGAAAGGTAATTAGTATTAAATGACTATCCGATTTATGAGTAATATTTGCAAATATACAGGGCTGAGTAAAATGGTTTTAAAATGTATTTGAAATGGAAAATGGAAAATGGTTCTAAAAATATATTTGAAATGTGAAATGGAAATGATTTCCTTGAAAAACGTTTTGAAAACCATTTTCCATTTTCCATTTAAAATGGAATTTTGGGATCATTTTTACCCAGCCGCAATTATAGTGTATTAAATAGTTAGTTAACTAATATTTGAGACATAATTAAGTTAAAAAATCGTACTATGGACTGGGATTCGCGATTGATCTTGCGCTTTGGCATGTATGGCTGAGCGCCCGGCACTCACCGCCCTCTATCTCAAAAACGGTTAAACGTATGAAAAATTGCTTCAAACAAAATTTGTAGAGAATGTTATGCTCTACAATTTTTGTCATAAACGCTAAAGCGATTTGAGGTACAGGAAGGGAGATATTTAAAAAAAAACTGATTTTTGTGACCTTTGACCTTGAATATTTGAGGATGCTCACACGTGACCTTATGAGACTTTTGAGACAACATTTAGGACGCCAAAATAAAGGTTCTCACAAAAATTCAGCTTCTTCCGTTTCATTCCGAGGTTGACCCCTTTTTTTAGCTTAAGTGACTGGGCTATGTACCAAAACTGCACGGAACGACGGAACGGAGCCGATGCATATTTGTGCTATTCGGCTTTATTTGTCTGTTTAGATACAATTCTTGTATCAATATATGTAATTTATTTAATTAGCTTCTATGTAAGATCAAATTCTGCAACTATAATTGATTATTTCATCAAATAAAAGTTGACGTTCCGGCATTCCGTTCCGGAATTTGGGTACACGGGACGCAGGGAAATGCAAATAGACGGAACGGAACACGGAACTTGTGTATACTTCTACATGAACATAACCCTGCAAATTGTAGAAAGACGCGTGTGTAGATACAAATTTGATCATGGATCCTCAAATGTGTCTATTAATGATGATTCGGTTATTCAAGACTTCCAAAAGTGCATCAATTTCTCAAAGCAAAATTATTTACGACTATAATTTGCGAATACCGGACGGATTCACCATTCCGTGAAAATACGATGGAATGAATCCAGCGGAACGCGGATTCTAGTGCCTTTTCCGTCCATTCCGTTCCGTGATTCCGAATTCCGGCGATCCGAGCCTACATGGGACGGCACCATAAGACCCCCTAGTGCTTGTCTCTCTTTCTATTCCGATATCGCCGTTTCGGCTGACTCCCGTACTCTATTCTTATATCTCTATGATAGCAACACTCCCAGTCCTGGAAGCTGAGTTTCACACTCACGGCCGACCCCCCTACGAAACCCCCAAAAAATGGCTGTCTACCCGAAATGCGATGACTACGTTTCTAAAACGTTTCTAAAACCGTTTTACATGGATATCTTCTCTATCTTAGCGTAAAACGAACATGTTTTGGGCCGTACGTGTTCGGAGTCGCACGTAGAATTGCGCGATGTATTTTGTTTCATTGATTTCGGTGCCCAAGCAGAGATATTCCGTTTAAGGTTGTTGGCCTGTAACTTTTTTTTTCGACAATGTTTTTTTGAATTTTTTATCGTAAATAGCTCCAATAATTAGCTACAAAATAAACCTACGATGATCGCAATTGACCGTCTCAAACTGGAGATAAAAACTTTTGAATTTTTTCGAATTTAACACGTGTTTAAATGCAGATTCACCGGTTTTAATTATTAAAAAACGAACAACTCGAAATTAAAAAAAAAAAAATATATCTAATGGTAAATTGTCATCTTCTGAATCGTTTGATTCATCATTCAGCATTTTCGACCATCTCGTTTGGATTTTATAGTTAAAACTGAAACATGAAGCGGCGCGTATCTCTCTTGCTCTCGAGTGGATATCTCCTGGCTCTCACTCTCACAGAGCCATACATTGTTGCTGATTAGTACGAATATATATGGGTTTTAAGTTTTGGGTCGGACTGTAGCACGACACAACCTTAATTGCACCTTCTGCACGCGTTTATCCCAATGTTTTCAGGTCTGGTGGAATTGGGTAGGGAAGCACCTTAAAAACTAATGGCGCGGATTACCAATACATGTCTGTTATTAGTGTGTCAGTGGCTATGTGTGTAAATGTGCGCGCGCCACTAATGGGCAATGGCGCTTCACTTGAATTTTGAAACAACCAGCGTGCGCTGCCGAAAGCGCGGTACTGCTTGTGTTTTACACACATAGTCACTGACACACACTAATAACAGACATGCATTGGTAATCCGCGCCATTTTATTACTTGGCTCGTTAGCGCCACCTGGAAGAACTTTGCGTATTCAACCGGCCATATTGGAGACGCCATGTTGGTTACATGGCTCGCTTATAGCGCCAAAGTTTAACAGTTTTACCGGTAGCCAACCTCATTTCCAGCGATATTCTCTGTCGATCATGAGCATGCAATTGTTCGAAAAGAGAAAACCCAGTAAATGATAAATTTCAATTTGAGTTTATTTTTGCAGAGCCCGTATGCAGATTTATTCGAATTAATTATAAACGGATATTCTTGAAAAGATCAGAGCAGAGGGTTGTAAAGCTAACATTTGGTACTTTTAACGATGCACTGGGAATGAATCACATTGGAACGAATAATACTATAAGCTACAACATCACGTGAATACGTAATTTGCAATTTGCAAGACATACGTATACTTTATCTTCAGCTGATATCAGATCATTATCAGATGAAGGGTATAGATTGATGTGCAGCATAAAATTGTTCTGGCATGTAAAAGTTTGGAGGAAGCTAAACAAACGAGGAGTGGGGTCGGCTTACAAAGCCCGCAGGGGCCCCTAGTTCCAACATATGTAGTATGCAATCAATATTCATCAAATCATTACGTCGATGTAATCATCCGATTATAGTCGTATGATGTACTCATTATCGCAATCCGCTCAGCATGATATCAAGCACTTTTTTTCTTTCAGTTCTCTCCATTTCCAACTCGCATAATGACCACTGTTAGTTAGCTGCACACTGTAAAAAATTTTATTACTTTTAATGCAGTATTAATGCACATTTGCACATTAATTTTGAAGAACACGTTCAGAAATTATCAATTAATGTGCATTTACATTAAAAATCACAGGTATTCATTTATTTTCATGATCTTGTGCATGAAAAATGATAAATATGGTAACTAAAATTCAGTACAGTGCTTGCAATGGTACTTGATGTACATGAACATTAAATATAATTTACTCTTACATTACTTTTGTCATAATGTTATTGAAATTCATGCACAATTTTCAATGTCTTTGCACTGAAATCCATGATTATGTACCGTAAATTTATTGAAGTGAATGAAAGATATTTCGGGTACTCGGCAATTAATATTGAAGGACTTCTACTTTCATTCTCATGTAACGTAAAATATGAATCGAAATTCATACTACATATAAAAAAGGATTGATAATTAACTCTGATTTCGTGTACTTCTCATCTTTCAGGAAGTGCGAGTCGCTTTTCATATACTCTCGCTCCGATCTACGCACGAGAAAAAAAAAAAAAAAAAAAAAAAAAAAATCTTTACAAACACGTAAAGATTCTGTGGTGCACATTTATTTTTATATACAATACATAAAACTACGCGCTCATCTCGCAAAACAAGAATGCATGAAATTTAATGATCAGACATTGAAATTATTATACATTATACAAAATTTTGAAGATGAACATTAATTTGATTTCATGTGCGTTCATAACTTTTGCTTCATGCACTTTTCATTGATTTTAATGCATCAATTTTTTACAGTGCAGGGAATTGTGCTAACGTACCGCTATAATCTACCGATTAAATTTATAAAATTGGATAATCAATTTTCTAGTGTATACGACACTTCGTATTCTGAGCCACACGTTTTCTTCCATATTTCGGGGTCTGCCAAAGTTCACAATTCGTTGTGTGCAGCAGGCGCGGATCTAGACTTTCGATTTGGGGGGGGTCACGGTTCCGTCTGGAGTTCAGGCACAAAAACAATGTCAAAATACACCGAAAATTATGAATCGAAATTGGACATTTTAGTTTTTTTTCCGTTAATTTGGGACGCAGGGGGGGGGTCATGACCCCTGTGACCCCCCCCCTAAATCCGCGCCTGGTGTGCAGAAAGCTGATCGACTACATGCTCAAACGGGCGTCAAGTCTCTAAAGGAAGAAGAAGAAGAAGAAGAAGTGTGCAGAAAGCCATGTGGCGCCGCGGCCGGCTGAACTCAGCATATTTTTTTGGACTAGCTAGCATGTATTTACATACGCAATACGTTGTTGAAGTAATTTTAATAAAAAAAACGTTAACATCAGTTACTTCCCATTGGTACGCGAGTCCAGCAAAATTCGCATATCTCGCCACCATGCAGGGCGCTCTATAAGTCATTCTCGCCGCTATAGTATGGCACTGTACACAGCGAATAGGTGTTATCGAATAAGAAAATACATGTGCGCGGTTCCACGTGAAATCGAAAATAAAAAAAAAAAAAAAAAAAACAATCGAGTGCGTATTCTCGCACTTGACGATATATATACCCATACCGAGAGGTCACGTGGAAAATGCTGGTTCCAAGCGCGTGCGGGCGCTAATTCATCCGAATATCCTTGGTGGCAAAATCCCGCTAGCAGCGCCATTTTTGTTTGACAGCAATCGGAATCAAATAGCAGACGGACTCTGAGGATATTCGTCGCAAGTCTGAAATTGGCGGCCCTTGTAATATTCGAATTAATCAGTGCCGGCGCGCCAGCACTTTCCACGTAACCTCTCGGTATATGAAGCATTCTTTGTGAACCGGGCCACTTTTGTTTTTCAACCCCTCCATTTTTTTTCAAAATCTGACAGTTTTAGAAATTAATCAAAAGGAACGTCTGTGATTTTTTTCAGATTTTTTCCAGCATACGTTCAGGGTTTTTAATTTTTCATTACGAACACTGTATCTCAAAGAATATTCATCAACCAAAAAAAAAAACATGAGACTAAAAATTTTTATTTTTTTCCGCTTTATCGAAAAAAATCAAAATCATAATTTTTGTGCATTGAGAAAATTGAAATTTGGCAAAAATAATGAGAAATTTTTTTTTAAACCTAATAACAGTAATAACACACTTTCGATTTCGGTACAAATTTTACAGGATGTCTGTCATTGGGTGAAGAGTCTGCGAAAAATTTTTCAGAATTTGAAAAAAAATTGGAGGGGTTGAAAAACAAAAGTGGCCCGGTTCACAAAGAATGCTTCATATACAGGGTGAGTTTCTAACTTCTGAACACTCGGAACAGCGTTGAGGTGACCACCAGTCAAAATTGTCAATTGTTATATTGGTTTCGGGAGTTCTTATTCGTTGAAATTGGGAAACAATTGCCGGCGCTGGACTCTTGGCCACCTCAAAACTACTCTAAGTGTTCAGACGGTCAGAAATTCGCTCTGAGTAACTATTAAAAAGAAAATCCTGAAATCCCACTGAACCGTTTGCAATAATTTTTGGAAATGGCCAAGTTGCGGTCATTTGAATTTTTTTAGACTGCAGTTGCGACTCTGAACGAAGGTCTTATACGTTTAACAGGGATTTCCAAAGCTTTACATTCAGAAATGGTGTATGAGACGATTATGATCTCATGCATTGATGCTAGTGATGAGCAAAAACAAGACAAGACCAAGACTATGGTAGTCTTGGTCTTCAATCAATCAATCCTTTATTGATATTTAGCCTGTTAGGCAAGTAGTCGATAGTCTTGGTCTTGGTCTTCTTCTTGCGCACCCAGTCTTGGTCTTGGTCTTGGTCTTGGTCTTGGTCTTGGTCTTGGTCTTGCACACTCAGAAGATTCTTGTAAGAGTCTTGCACCCGGGTAGAAATTCAGACTCGCCGCCATCCAGCCACTATCCAGCTTCGGCTAGATCTATCTAGCCGTGAAGGAATCCATTCCTGTGACCACGTGGAGTCGAACCACGCGTCGAAGGAATCGAACCTTCTATGAGTTTAGTTGCGTTTCGTCCTGGTGTGCTCGGCGGACTCGTCAGTAGGGCTAAGCCGAACACACCGTACCCTAGACGCGCATGTTGTCCAGTGGACATTAGAAGTTACTAGATGCTCGTATATATACGGAGGCGTTGTCCAGTATAGCGCTAGTGAGATAGTAATTCTGCTTATGCGCCGCGTAGTGGGTACGCACGAAGATGTTATGACGCCACATCACTCCCCTCCTAGTGACAACGATATGCTGTCTAGGAGTATCGAACGAGATAGTCGAAAGTCGAATAGCATTCTTCATAGGTTGTCCCAGAGAGAATATTATTGTCCTTTTGACATCTGTTGAGATGCGAGAGGTGGAAGGTCAGAAACTCAGAATGTACGTGAGAGCAAGACTTGAGGCATATACGTTTATATTATGTATATGAACGTTTGTTTAGCCGAGACCGTGTTGTGAAGCATCACGTCGGGGTCACCAATTGAAGGAATCCATTCCTGTGACCACGTGGAGTCGAACCACGCGTCGAAGGAATCGAACCTTCTATGAGTTTAGTTGCGTTTCGTCCTGGTGTGCTCGGCGGACTCGTCAGTAGGGCTAAGCCGAACACACCGTACCCTAGACGCGCATGTTGTCCAGTGGACATTAGAAGTTACTAGATGCTCGTATATATACGGAGGCGTTGTCCAGTATAGCGCTAGTGAGATAGTAATTCTGCTTATGCGCCGCGTAGTGGGTACGCACGAAGATGTTATGACGCCACAGCCGTTTTCAACTGGTGGCCATCTAGTAATGTAACGCTTAGGCGATGTAGTGACTGTCCAGCCAAGGCAGGCAGCCACCATCTAGCTAAGGCTAGACAACACCACCCAGCTGACGTTCAGCAGTCACCATCTAGCCGAGGTTAGACAATGGCTACCTAGCCTAGGCTAGGTAGTGGCTAGATTCTAAAAATGAATGTTACTCAGATTTGAAATTTTTTTTCTTGCTATTTTTTCGTTTTTTTTTTTTTTTTTTTTTTTTTTTCTGATGAGCTTTGATGCTGTTGATTTCATCACCTGGAACACATTGCGATTTTTTTTTTTTTTTTTTTACCTTTATGAAGATTCGAACCCTGGACCTTTGGATTATGAACCTGTAACGTTGCTCACTGCGCCACTGCCACTTGGATGACTTCGTACATTTTGTTTTCATCTATTAGTTTCATCGCAGATGATCTTAATTACTAGCCAGTCATTACCTAGTGGCTAGATAAGGTTTTGCTTTGGTAATGGCTGTCCAGACTCTAGACAGCCACTGGATATCATCTCCCAACTAACAAGGGCCACCTGTGTCCCATAATTACTATCCAGTCACTGCCTAGTGGCTGGATGAGGTTTTGCTTTGGTAATGGCTGTCCAGAGGCTGGACAGCCACTGGATAGCATTTCCCAACTGAACAGCGTCAAATGTATCCCAAAATTACTAGCCAGTCACTGCCTAGTGGCTGGATGAGGTTTTTCTTTGGTAATGGCTGTCCAGAGGCTGGACAGCCACTGGATAGCATTTCCCAACTGAACAGCGTCAAATGTATCCCAAAATTACTAGCCAGTCACTGCCTAGTGGCTGGATGAGGTTTTTCTTTGGTAATGTCCAGAGGCTGGACAGCCATTGGATAGCATTTCCCAACTGAACAGCGTGAAATGTATCCCAAAATTACTAGCCAGTCACTGCCTAGTGGCTGGATGAGGTTTTGCTTTGGTAATGGCTGTCCAGAGGCTGGACAGCCACTGGATAGCATTTCCCAACTGAACAGCGTCAAATGTATCCCAAAATTACTAGCCAGTCACTGCCTAGTGGCTGGATGAGGTTTTGCTTTGGGAATGGCTGTCCAGAGGCTGGACAGCCACTGGGTAGCATTTCCCAACTGAACAGCGTCAAGTGTATCCCAAAATTACTAGCCAGTCACTGCCTAGTGGCTGGATGAGGTTTTGCTTTGGTAATGGCTGTCCAGAGGCTGGACAGCCATTGGATAGCATTTCCCAACTAAACAGCGTCAAATGTATCCCAAAATTACTAGCCAGTCATTGCCTAGTGGCTGGATGAGGTTTTGCTTTGGTGATGGCTGTCCAAAGGCTGGACAGCCACTGGATAGAAATCCTATCTGGCCGAGGCTATCAACCACTGGCTGGGAACTAGTGGCAGCTAGATTGATTTCTACCCGGGCAGTCTTGCTTTTTTCCACCCTAATTTTAGCCTTGTTAGAACAGTTCTATTTTTCGTCACTAGTTGGCGTATCGAGGTTCTAAGCCCTCTCAATGGTTACTGTAGCCTTGTTAGAACAGTTTTATTTTCTGCCACCAGTTGGCGTATCGAGGTTCTAACGTTCCCAATTCAATAGCTTTCGCAGGCAACGAAAGCAAGTGGCTTTTAACTACTTACACAATGTAAATAGTAAGAAAAAAATTAAAATTACTCGACTGATCACGTGGTACATGTACTTAAATATCTATTATTCATACGAGACCTATTATTTACGTCCAGCCAAAGTATTGCTTGTAGTGTTGCCTGAATATTAGAAATTGAGGATATTTAAAACTCAAGAACCTGAAATGCAAGGTGTAATGGTTATTCTGAAACCAATGTATAAAAAGACTCTTCTTTATTCTTTACCTAGTTCAAACATTACAGAAGTGTATACTCTCTAAATTTGAATCGATTGGATCAGTGGCAGACTTATAACTGGAAACCAGTGATTGTCAGTAGTTTTCACTGATTCAGATTTAGAGAGTAGCAAAACTGCAAGAGACTTGCAGTTCGGTCTTCTTCTTGCTCGAGTCTTGCAAGCTGTGTCATGGGTCTTGCGCACACAATCTTGGTCTTGGTTTTGCAAAAATGCAAGACCAAAACCAAGACCGCAAGACCAATACCAATTTCGCTCATCACTAATTGATGCCAATATGAAGTATGTTTTATTCAAAGTTTTATCTGTGAAACCCTTCATACCGGATTAAAAATTTTTATGAAGGAACTATTTATTGCAGAGTGATGATCTATATTTGCATCACTTTGTCTGCAAAAAATCAAACTTTTCGATCAAAAATTATATTCTGGACAATAATAGTTTCATCAGTCATCACATATTTCAATAGTTTAGCTGTCATTGCTAAAGAACACGATCAAACTTTTTGACGACATTCCATGAGCCTTTCCGCCTTTCCCTACAAATCTATTATTCAATGATTCAGGATTCAGATTGAACTATGATTTCTCATGTTCGAGAATAACTTCATAATAAGTTTATCATGCTCGATAATTAATTGTAGTCTTTCACCTTACACCATATAGTACTCGACCACACATAAGGGAAGAAACAAAGAAATATGTGTTACGGTTTCTCTGTCATTCACATGTTCTCTATCATTCACATGCTCTCCTTGTCTCTCAACTATAGTAGGTATAGCGTGAACGACGCAGGTATGCGCGGTCCAGGAGTATATATGGTCTAAGTCTTACACGAACGATTTGCGTTCTATTGAACCGGCTTTGTGAAATAGAAAGAGTTATTTATCTCCGAAATGGTGTAGCTCCGCGGCAATATAGAAATAGAAAAGATATCATCGAGGCATATCATGATACATCACTACGATGAACTTCAATGCCAAGTCGAGTAGCGTGTCTTCGATACGCCAGCTTTATATTTGACAAAGTGGGGGGACTATGAAAAGATTAACTTCCCTTGCTCATCTGTAAGTAATCGGTAGTTCAGATCCAAATATGCTTATATTTTGTACAACACGGATTGAATGAAGCGCTCAAATCAGTTTCTGGAACATCGAAATTACATTCAGTCATTTATTTACCTCGGAAGATTCCAACGCAATGGAAATTGAGATTTGAGACGGTTTGAGATAAAATTTTTGTAATCGAACGTATCACATGCGAATACTAAGTTACAACATCTTCAACGTGGCCACTATGAGACTATAAGTCTTCATCCCGGAAAAATGTAGCGAGAAATTGTTTACTTTCAAATGGACCAGGAAATTGCAAATCCGAGATGAAGGAGACAGTCTATATATATGGCCACACGTGCGTCAATGTAGGATGACACGGTTGAATTTCATTTTTCTCACAAACGACTGCAGCATTTACCATAAATATTTCTATACCCTGATTTGTATAGGCGAAGGATCATGGAATCGAGGTGAATTATTTCGATGAAACTATATGTCAGAATTACACAGTAAAAAAGATTGTGTAAAATTTAACACAACAGCTTGTGTTAACTACTTTTTTAACACAAAATTTGTGTTATTTCGTTCTTCATGTGTCTAGGCCCGAAATATGGCGATTCTAACCTCACTTCGCTCGGTTTAAACGCGGTTTCTGACCTAGACACATAAAATTGTAAATGCCATACGGCCCATAAAGTATTTTCTGACGAATTTCATTATAATCCCCGCCTATGGTTCGGATTATAAACTCAAATTCGTCGGAAAATACTTCATCGGCCTGGTGACATAATGTAACTATTGAATCAACACACGAGAGTGTTAAATATTTGACACAAAAATTTTAACACAAACTGTTGTGTTAAATTTTACAAAATCTTTTTTACTGTGTAGAAATGATTTGTGAACAACCATTTTTTCCGAATATTATTTAATCAATAATTCAGAAAGATCGGCTGCAACGGCTCGAAGTAATCTTCCATGATGAAAATTTTTCATTTTAGATCCCTGAGAATGATCAAATATCGCTCGATCTGAGCGTGTCTATGCGATAGCATCAAGATCCGAGACACGAAGAAGAAACGTGGTCACATTGAAATGGGATGCCCTACATTTCTGTATCCATAGAATTGTACCAATTTTTTCGGATTGTGCCAGTCTCTGATTTGTGTTTTTGATTGACTCTGCAACAGTCGGTAACTCGTTGTTTTCCGTTGATTGCAACTTTTCTGTTATTATGGCAATGCCCTTGTAGTTTACATTACGTGTAGAAGGAAATCGGTTAACTTGTTATGGGGACCAAGATAATTTTTTTTTGCCAAAAATGTCCCCGACACTTGAGATCAATAGAGCGAAATTAAAATTGAATCCGTTTTACATATAGGCGTCTCCTAGGCACAGTTTGAAGTGCCATAATCAATTGAAATCGAGACCATGGTACTGATAATGTTGTTTGAAATCCTGAGTATACTATACATTACACAGGCTCACAAAAAAAGGTTATCTGAACTTTTGACGAGACACGTATATTCTGATATATTTTTCGACGCTGAATCCGAATCCGAAGTCAAATTGGGGAGTTTCTCAGGTTCTTCGCGAGAAAAACGCAAAAAACATGATTTTTCATGGTTTGTTTATGGTTTTTGGGAATTTAATAGAAAACGACGAATGATAACGTTAATCTGAATTCAAATTCGACTTCTACGGATCAAAATACGTTGAAAACCATATTTTGGTTTTTTTTTGCTCGAAATTTCGATCGTAATTATAATCTACACAGTAAAAAAATTTCGTCATTGTGTAAAATGTTGAAATTTTTGTGTTAAATATTTAACACTCTCGTGTGTTGATTCAATAGTATATACTATAGAAAATAGTATACTATTGAATATTACTATAGAAAATATTACTATTATTACTATAGAAAATAGTATAGTATACTATTGAATCGACATACGAGAGTGTTAAATATTTAACACAAAAATTTTAACATTTTACACAATGACGAATTTTTTTTTTTTTTTACTGTGTAGATTATAATTAGGATCGAAATTTCGAGCAAAAAAAAAACCAAAATATGGTTTGCGACGTATTTTGATCCGTAGAAGTCGAATTTGAATTCAAATTAACGTTATCATTCGTCGATTCCTATTAAATCCAAAAAACCATAAACAAACATAAATAATAATGAAAAATAATGTTTTTTGCGTTTTTCTCGCGAAGGAACAGGGAAACTTCCTAATTTGACTTCGGATTCGGATTCAGCGTCGGAAAATAGATAAGAAGAGACCTATCTTGTCAAAAGTTCAGACAACTTTTTTTTTTGTGGGCCTGTGTTATGGATATATACCTACCTATTCGGTTCTGAAGGCGGAGAAAATACGGTGAAGAAATAGAGGTGAAGTTTGTTACGCACCAAGGTAAGGAGATAAACATTATAGATACATATATAGTCCATGAATTAAATTGTAGCAATAATAAATCAGCTCGCAGTAGTCAGCTATTATAACATATATATATATACGTCATGTAAATCGAAGTATAGCTTAGCATGAACTTGTAAACATACCGGAAATTTATGATCAGCTTGCCCAAGGGTCATCCAATAACAAATCTATAGGAAGCGTGATATCAGTCGGGAGAAAGACGTGAAAAAAACTGTGTAACCATGATGGGTCTTCCGAAAGATAAGCTTCAAAATCTTCATATCCAAAGTCCAAACTCACATCTAAATGACGTACGAGGTCTCACCAATTCCTTCCAGTTAAATATACACCTATTTTTACGCCCCAAGAATTTGGATATACCGGGTGTCTACTGACCCTATGAAATCAGTGCCGAATCATCAAGTATAGTTATTTCCTTATTCTTCTTGTCGAAGAATTGCGGGAACCTTGTAGACCAATTTATGTGCAGATATTCATTCAATTCACCTATAGTTTTATTTCCATTTCGATACAGACGCCTTATTACGTTGCGTTATTATAAGAATATCATACGATACCGGCACTGAATATTGGTATGTTTTCTTTTCAACTTTGATAATTCTCACTAAAGAATTATCGTTACATATCAATGTGAGTTATACTTCATAACTTATAATGTACAAGGATACAACTTATTGTTAGCTCACTTCCGTTTACTGATAACAGTAACATTGAAAACGTAATGGTACAGTATAGACTTGAGCCTTTTCACTGTGTGTGAATACAGGATATACTTGGATACCAAAATCATTTTTAAATTATAACTCTGTACGCTAACAGCGTCCATTACATATCGGTGACAATATCGCAGCGTAATAAACGCTCGTTTA
Organism: Tenthredo mesomela; assembly: GCA_943736025.1. Lineage (NCBI taxonomy): Eukaryota > Metazoa > Arthropoda > Insecta > Hymenoptera > Tenthredinidae > Tenthredo > Tenthredo mesomela. The sequence goes on from OX031021.1 coordinate 17,063,780, forward strand.
TTTATACTGTTGATGTAGAAAAGCTATCTTTAAAACCCGTGCAGTGAACTGAGACATAGTGAGAGTGGAGGTGATTAGGAGAAAGGTCAGTCCTATCAACCGATGCTGACCCTTATGGATCTCCACAGGGCTCATGAAATCTTGAGTCGAGACACATTCACGATATGGATATATATGACTTTGACTCTCTAAAGTCTAAACCCTTATAAAGATGCTCAAGTATAATGTTGTGATATATTTTATACAAGTGTCGTATGTACACAGAATGCTTTAAGCATATCGTGCAACTTATCGCCTCGCAGTACTTATCTATGCAATGGTGATGCTGAACGGAGACTTCAGGTAAAAACATCGCAGGCCAGTTCGTCGTCTTTTTTTTTATTAATAGCGTTATCAAAGGAACGTAAAAGTTAAGCCTCTTTGTATTAGGAACTATTTTCTACAGCATTGCACAGTATTAGCACAGCTCGGAGTTACATAATATAAATAATCAACCCAAACTGGTAACCTTAACTATATCGGGGCCCCGTCCGTTAGTTTACGGGCTCACACGACTCAGTCGGATTGGACGTTGCAGTTCTGGCTTGTTCCACCGCGCCGGTGCCTTAAAATAGGTTCGGTGGAAGCGAGAAGACTAGACAAGCAATGCCAGAGACGGAGAGAGAGAGAAAGTGCGGATCTAGCCAATGAAAATATCCAGAATGAACTTTGCCTCGACTCAACCACGTGTGTACAGAGTGCATATTTTTCCCTTACAGACGGCGATGGCAAAAATTCGCAGCGAATGAAACGGATATACCTCAGTAGTATCGGCGACTGATTGAAAACTCCGTGCTAAAGAACAGTCCGCTTCGCGCTGACTGTCACGAAGAAAATGCGCGGCAAATACAAGCACAATACGTGATGTAGTGTGACCCAGGTTGCCGTAGTACCACCCCATGTGATGACATTGAGCCAATGGTGCATAAGCAAGCCTTGTCTGTGACAATTTATACACTAGCACAGTTAGCACCTCCGGTAACTTTCTTTGGTGGATATCGACAAATCGCATACACATACCTATATATATATTATAATATATACAATGTATGTTATGAGATTAGCGATATTGGTCTGAATATTTAATTTCCCATTAAAGGTCTTTTTCAAACCAATGCGGTCGCGATCGCGGTCAATATGAACGGTATTGTATATCATCACCGTTACCGCCCGCGCCACCGTGATCTCAACCACTTTGGTGTTCAAAGACTTGATGGATTGGCTAAATCGTATTTCGAACAATGGTATACGCCTTTTTTTCTCATCGACCCACTAGCTTTCAAGTTCATCTAAAAAAAGTCATAACTTTTAGTGAAAAATAATTACACGAATGTTGATCAACCGATATCAATTTCGTGAGATCTTTTATCTTATTATTTTTTTACCGGCTTTGCTCCGGTGAGCAAGGTGAGTTTTTTTTATAAATGGAACGGATTTTATCTAAACCAATACCGGCGATCGCGGAATCAGAAATTGTTGTTGATACTATAACTTTTCGTGTAATATTTAGTTCCGACGATTTATAAAAGCCTAAAAAAATTGATAAACAAGCACGTCTCCAGCCGAAACATTTCTCTTCGCGCCCACGGCAGATATTAGTATAATACATGTTTGGTGAATCAGAACGACCTGCAGGATTCGAAGATCGACGTAACGGGACACCTATACCGAATTCACACAACTTTTCGAGCTCTTTTCATTTACACAACATGATTTCTAATTCTAACTGCTAACGCAAACTTCACTCAATGGCAACTACCGGCAAAGCTCGACCAGACCTGATTGTGAGATAAGAATCAGACTGGTAATAATTAGCCTAATTAACTGATACCGAGCAGCGCTCTGGTCAAAGTAATCCTACACATTTATACGAATTATTAAGGAAATTGGAACTTTTTGTAATTTGTCGAAAGAAATCGTAGCTTTTTCTATCGAGACGATTTCTTCCGAATTCCTTAAATATGATTGGAAATTTCTGCCAGGGCGTACCAACGTTCGCGTATTTGATCAACGAATGGTATACTTATAGAAAGCTATAATTTTCAAACTCGCTGAATGTGATTGCTGTAGTATTTTACTGCCGAAAGCTTGGCAGTATTATCAACTGCACTATTAACCCGTGCTTGAGCCTGTGGTGAATGCTCACTATACTGTGGTAGTAATATCAGGTGAGCCTTTACTTGATACACACGTCACACTACGCATACCCTCCGCGTAGTTTCGTTCTGATCGTCAGTTCTACTCCGTCCGTTCGCCAACACGGAACTCCGCGCCGCGCGTTTACTACACGTTCACTTTGATAAAAATATACCTATTTCAGCTACAGGTTACCGGCTACCTCGTCAGAGCATCGTATCCCGGTGAGTCTGACCTTCAAAGAATTATACCATTTAAATAAATATATTTTACCGTATTTCGTTCCACTTTTAGATCTCGTCATTCACCGTTGTTTATGTTTATTAAACCATATATTTACCGACCGTATTATATAGCAATACTAGTATATATATAGTATAGCTCTATGCATGTACTTAGATTTTGTTGCTTTCTACATGAAATCTTATTTATTTTTCATTTTGAAGGGGATCGCGTCACTTGCACCAAAACTCGATTAGCCGTTATATACTTCCATCAAGAAATGCAATGCGAAACGGTATAATAAACACCGTTACGTTTACCAACAATAATACTCAAATTCTGAATGTTAGAAATCAGCGTGTTCAATAACCGACATACCACCAGTCTTATCAGTTTGTTATCACCTATCATTGCTTTACAATCGGGTGATTCGCGCGATACTTAGAATGCGCGAGTACGATTATTAAAAAATTAACATCACTTCAGCTGAGACCTACATTCATCATGACACTTAGTACTATATATACCAGAGTATAGTAATCTGAGTAAACAAAGCTGTAGCGAATTGCGATCATCTATAGAATTATTCTGATATTGAAGAATTTCGCGGTATATGGTTCGAAACTCGAATTTACAGCTTCACGTGTCTCGATTGATATATATATATATATATATATATAGGTAGGGTGGAATATATCCATTGATGTTCTGGACTGCGTCCCAAGCTGACTAAGAAACAAATATACTAATACACCAATTCATAAGATCCTCAGTGAATTGAATATTGAAATTTAATTCGAATTATGAATTATGAATAAAGTTACAATCAACAGCTAATATGCCGAATTATCATACGTGCCTTTATCCGGGTGTTGATGAGTCGTGAATCTAGCTACTGCAGCCTACTATAGACTAAAAAGTGTCGCAAAACATGACGAAAACAACGTGTATGGTAATTAAAATATAATTTATGCGATAACTTGATAATAAAAATCGTCGAAACTCCGAGATCACTTACTGTACGCAGTATTTTCATATATACATGATAAAATCCAAATGTACCTACCTATAGGTAGACATGCGTGAACATGATAGGATGCAAGCATAAATGAAAAACGAATTGCATTATATTTTTCATATGCGTCAATCGTATGTATATATATGTAACATACGTATATTACGAATTGAATTAAAGCGTCGTCATCTACCTTATAAATTGTATATCGCCGTGTAGTGGTTATATAGTTACGTAACCGAAAAACTCGCGTGTATAAGCTTGAGTAAGTAAATATTGTATTATAAACATGACAAGAGAATTCCAGACAATTTTCCGTCTTGATCAAGATTCCGAGAAAAACATATTTTGTAGAAAAAAAAAAAAAAAAAAATGTCAACCCATCGACTTGTGCTCATAACGGATACCTGTATTAAAATGCAAATAAGTTCCAATGAATGATAATTGCATGTATGCAATGCATGAAAAATCTTCATCTCGTATTATACACGAAAGCGAATAAAATCGCGCCTTTTTTTCTTGTGCTACACGATTATTGAATCTATTTCCTGTTTCAAATTTCCCGCCGATAGTGGTGTGATGCGTTGCTCTATTGATTTTTTAGGGATAGAGTCACACCACCGCTTTACCTCCCTCTTTACTCTTTAGTATTTAGCCTTAGTATCGCACTGACACGCGAGAAGGGAGTGACGGGACAGGTGCAGCTTACTTGCGATGGTTATTCTACTTTGCAAAGGTATATATTATTATACAACAAGAGTACATACATACATACATACATACATATACATACATCCATCCATCGTTTAAAAATAATTGAAAATTTGATGACCAAGCTATAATACGAACGATATGATAATAACAACAAAACTCTATGCATACCTTAAGTGTTATGCATAGACCTTTTTTTTCTTCTTCTTCCCTCTCGTATCACGTCGTATTTCATTTCTTTGATTTGAACTTTCGAGCACTTTGGACCGCGCGTGTATCGCATTGCGGTTATGCGGATAAATTACTTCCATTTACGTCTTAGTTTTATGGAAATTTTCCAATCGCTGAATCTTAAATCGTTGATATTTCAATACTATATCAATTTAACGCCAGTTATTTTTTAACGGATCTCACTTTGTCGTTAGAGGAAATTTGTTTCTTTTTTTTTTTTTTTTTTTTATCCGCAAATGACCCACAACAAATCCGTGTCTATATTTTTTAACAATCCCCTGCGCTTTCGAGGTGGATTTAATTTTCATATTCGCATATGTATCTTATGATTCCCTATAAATGAAGCTGCGTATTATTGTTTGTTACAATTCATTAGTATACCATACGATGTTCTCAATTCGATGTTTACTTACTTTATCGCAATCTCGTTTATCCGTTGAGAGATGTAATTAAATTTATTACGAATAAGCGGCCAAAATATTTGCACGCGGACTTCGAACCCGCATTACCTCATGATCCGCGCCACATAACAGATAACAAATAATCACGAATAAATAATCAATGATGCGAATAAAAAAACGCAATCACATTATTTTTTATTTATTTTTTTTTCAAACTATAGAATAATTATCAGTTCCCAGCGCTAAAGTTCGACGTAGTTACATTTATTTATTAATTTTCGTTTTTTCTGAATGAAAGTATACGCATATGAGAAATATGAATATAATATCTAATAAATGATTCATTCACCTGTCGATTAATGCTTCGAATAGTGTCAATTATTGGTGTCATTGTGATGAATATTTAAGCACTCCTTATTAACGTTACAAACAAGTATACGCGTAATGAGAAATATGAACATAATATCTATGATAAATTATTTATTCACTTGTCGACTCAATATGCTTCGATTGTGTCGATTACTGGTGTCATTGTATAATGAATATTTGAGAACTCCTCATTAACGTTATAAACAATTCTGACATCGGCATTATAAAAATTTTTATCTTGATTATCAGGTGTTAATTATCAACAGTAAAATTCGCCAAGATTCAGAGAATTGAGAAGGATATGTAATAGCCATATGAATCTAATGGCGCAAAGTATACGGATGTATGGGTTAACGGATTTGAAATTTGAATAATCGGAAATTACGATCACCTCAAGAAAGTACAAATGGATTAAAGTATCGCTATACTATAAAAAAAAATATATATTTTAGCAATATGTATATTGCAACTATACCGTGAGGTTCTGTGGACGCGGAACGCTAGGGATACCAACCCAAAAAGGGTGCTATTTCATGAGCAGTAAGCTGCACAAGCAGTTTAGTAACTTACTAGATGTTTCTAGTAAAATCACTAGAAATCATTGAAAATCTAGTCACTAGATTTCTAGTCCAGAAATCTAGTGACCAATAATCACTAGATTTCTATAGTGATTTCACTAGAAACATCTAGTAAGTTATCAAACTGCTGCTGCAGCTTACTGCCCATGAAATAGCACCCTTTTTGGGTTGGTATCCCTAGCGTTCCGCGTCCACAGAACCTCACGGTATAAGTTCATTATATCTCCACAGAAGATCTCCACAGATTACGAATGCACGCGAATATAATGTTACAGTTATTCTATTGAAGTTTTATAATACAAATATTTCAATTCCCGAGTCGGAATAGAAATTCTATCTTTATCCTTACGTAGTTTTTCATAAGAAATTGTAGTTTTTTTTTTTTTTTTTATAGTTTGATTGGCAAAAAAGATTCGTATAAATTCATCAAAGTATAGAAATTTCAACCATGGTTATCAGAATTTCAAGTAAAATCGTTAATTCTGTTTTATACTTTTGAATTATTCTTCTAGAACAGAATAATATATTTCTGTCGGCAAAATTAAAGAACCGAAGAATCGAAGTTGCAGAGAATCACACTAGAATTTTTCTTTCGACGCGGGTTTGTCCAATAGCATAATTTCATACCTCTCATTGCAGCTACAATACCTACTGTACTATATCTTTGTGTACAGAATAGTATCTGCATTGTCTCTTATAATGAAAATACAAAATATCTAGCTTGCAATTATGTGATTACATTACACGTGATCACAGATTGTATATATATAGTATCTCGATAACTGGTTATTGAAATCGTAACGCACAAGGACAAAATATGTACCGAGCGATTCTCTGGAAAGTAACGCGCCCCGCCAGCATACTCGCAGACAACCCAAACATCCAGCGATTGTGTTTTATTTCGCATATTGCGTGCTCTTTGGCTACGTGGGAAATAAAACCCAATCGTCGATGTTTGAGCTGCTCGATGCAGGCATCTTTGCGGTTGCATACCTATTAGGCGCGTTACTTTCCGGATAATCGCTCTGTATGTGTCCATCTATCTAACCATATATCGACGTCCCAATGATAAATTAATCATTTAATATAAAACGCGTGTTTTTTGTTACAGATAAAATGTCAACAGACGAAGAATTATTGCTAAATGGTCATGCATCTAACGGTTATGCAACAGAATCGAAGGTGAGGAGATTGAGAGACGATGAAATATCAGATATCAGGATTTGATCAAAGTTTCATATTGTTTTTATACTATGAGGAGAAATAATTAATAGCCCTGAATATATGGTTATAGAATCACCATATCCATCATGAATTCGTTTGGTATTATAAAATAACGCAACTGTTAGCGTAAATTACTGGGAATAGTAATAATGCGCAGATGAGATGCAAAGTTCGCGAGATATTATAGCACACGTCTCGCATGAACTGATAAAGATGCCAATTTACGCAGAGATCAAAAGATCGATGGATTAAATGAATTGCAGAAATCGTCGACTGACGATACTGACGATAATGACGTTCGATGTATTTATAAGAGATCGTTTCATTTTAATTCTAAGAAATTCAGTGCAAGAGATCGAATTGTTTTAAGATCGTAGGAAAAAATGTGGCAATCAATCGTGCAAAGATGAAAGAAAAAAAGAAGAAGAAAAAAAAAAAAAAAAAGAGTTAGATATGAACCGCGCAATGATAAAGAATTGACACTTTGTAATGCATTACCCGCAACTAAATCTTGACGTTTTATATTTGACCCCAAGTTACGTATCACACAACCCCTCCAGCTTTTTGAATGAATGAATATATTCTGCTGATTATAGTACTTTTCGACACTAGTGCGAAAGTGTTGATTCTCGGACGAGTGTGAAGTTTTTCGCCCGAGCGAATTAGTGAGGGTGACAATCACACGAGTCGAGAATCATCTTTCGCGCGCGTATAAAACTTTATTTTTAAACACGACGCGTGTTAAGTTGAATTTTATGCACTAAAAAATAGTACATTATGCAACTATAGTGCGCAAAATAGGTGAATCCCGCACGAGTCGGGTTTCTCGCTGCGCTCGGGCGACAAAAGAGACGAGTGCGGGAGACACCTATGCGCACGTGTTGCGTATACTATTTTAATTCTCTATTCGCAACAGCCTCCAAATTTCAAGAAGAATAATAAATATCTGTGCCAATTCCCATACAGCACCCTTCTATGGAATACGGAATAGTTCTCTACTTTTATCTCATTGATAGGAATTATTGTTCCGTGTACCTAATTATACAAATATTATGAGAATTTCGTAAGTTTCATTCACATTTATCATCTATACATCTATACTTCGAGTTTGCGAGGAAACCGTCCGGCGATGAAACTATAACATGACCAATACTCGTTTATATCGCACACGTGACCATCGAGCGATCGAGCTCGTCTATCACCCATTGGCAGCCACTGTCGCCTGAGGTTCACATCGTGTGCAGTATGAGTGTGTTTTGGTCATGTTATAGTTCGTCACTGGCCAGTTTCCTCGCTAATGAATTAATATACTGTTACTCAATGCCGGATATAACTTGATGAAAATTATATTAATGTCGGGATGTATTGAAACTAATGATCGCCAAAGAAAATATCCTTATAAATCACATTTTTAGCTTTCCGTTTCGCCATTTTCATAGAAAAAAGAAAGTTATATTGCAATCGCCCCGAAAATGAAAAGTTGAAAAGCTGTCACTAGATTTCCACGTGTCGAAGTCTAGCGAATCACTTCCAATCATTTTTAGATGGACGTTGTGTGTGTGTGCGTGTAATGTATGTTACATACGTACACGGAGAAAAATCCCCGGTTCAGAATACCGTAATTAAGGTAATATTTACCACAATCCTGGTGCGTATATGGATAGTATTCCTGAATGATGATTCTTACTATATTTGTCTGGTGAAGCTTATAACTCTCAGTTTGTCCGCCAAACGGGGGTTACAATAAACGTGGCTAGAGCGATATGTAGATTCAACCGACCCTCTAGTTTTTTCACGACGGAGCAGGTAAAATTTTCCACAAATTGTGGTAATTTTCTCTTTGTCTAGTACACTCCACTATGCAAAATGTATACGACACTAGAGTGTCGATACAATTTGCCATAATGACATCGGTAGGGATTACCGTAACTTTTTTGTAGTTTTTACTTTCACACACGTACTGTAAAATGTACACATTCATAATTATAGCCAAAACTTTAGTACTCATTACCGTAAAATTTTTACCAGAGCAGTATGGTAACCTGAATCCAGGGATTTTTCTCCGTGTATGTATCAATTTTTTGTCCGAGGATATCTCGAGAACGAGATTTTCAGGCTTTTTCAGACTCAGAACTGACTAGATTTTTGCAGTGATCAGTTCGGAACTTTTGGAATTATTTAAATAACAGAATTCTAAAAAATAAAATAAAAATGATGATATCTTGAGAATGAATGAACGGATCCAAATGAAAATTGGTACCATAAGGTCTTTTGAGTCGCTAATCACGAATTTAACATTATGCTTCTAAAGTTCGAATACGATAATGACATTATCATTATCATTTCAGCTCGAAACGAGTTTGAAAACGGGAAGTTCATAAAGGATGGCGCAAACCCGCTTATTTTCTCTTCAAAAGCAAATATTTTTAATTTTTGATACATTATGCACGTAGATATTGGGAATCTTTGGAGTTGTAGGATTAAAAACTTCACCTTTTCTCAACAACTTCAATTGATTTGCTAATTCTAATCGTTCCATATCGCTAGAATGTTGTGAAAATTTTCGATCCAAAGAAATTCCCTGGATTGAAGTTGAATAAAATTTGTAGAACTAGGGTATTTTACTATTCACTTATGTTACTGTCCACTCGATAACGCTTACAATTACAAATTATACAAGCTAGAAATCGACTGTTTTAATCAGTCAAACTCAAAAATCAAGAACAGTCGACATCTTATCTGGCAGAGGACATTGATGCATATAATTCGCCGAAGGTGTGTTTAGTTTGGAGGAATAACTGATATCGGTGAAGGGAGCGAGTTAAAAAATGTTTGGTCAAGCTCTGAGAAACTCGTTAGACAAGCCTGGACGCATTGACGCCGGCTTAGCGATTGGTATTTGGCATTGATGGATAAACCTGGTGATTAGATCTTCCCAAACCAACCTTTGGGATCGTTTCGTTGCAACTTTTAGTCGTGAGCCAAACTTTGTTGGTGGAAGTACATGATTATGGCAGAAATGGTAAGCGGAATGCTATTTGTACGAAAGAGAATCCGTTTTAAGTATATACAGTTTAGTGCATCAGTCGCGACAAAGTTAGAGGAAAATAAATAAAATTCTGAATAAATACCAACTATCATATATTAAACTGTTCAATTTCTCGATTCACTGATACCTACCATGGTTAAAAATCAATTGTTCTTACTCCAAGAAGACGTATGTACCTATATGTACCTTCGTATGAACTATATGCATAAAACTATAGTTCTGGCTTCTATAATATTAGTTGCGAAGATATCGTGTTCTTGTCATTATGAATGCATACGAGATCTATTTTTTCTATATTCATTAGTAGTCTACCATTTTCACATTCGATCCAAATTAGCATCGAAAAACTATTAATGTCAGTAAAAATTTCAATTAACATTCTACTCATAATACACACACACACACACACTCATCCAAATTTTAATTTCGTCGGCAATTTTTGGTTAAATTCATTGAATTATGACGAGGATTCAGTATGTGTTTGTATTTCCGGTTTGAAACGTACTTTTTAAAAAGCAAAAAAATCATCAGAATTTTTCGACTCGTTTGTGACATTCAATCTTTACGTTCAAATATACAGAACCGTTGCTTTCCATATAGCCTGGCAGTATAAATTTTAACGAGTTATTTACTTTTCACTTTTGACAAGGTAATAAACTTTTTGATAGCCCTCTATGGTTTTTTCATCATGTGATGGAAAAAAGTTTCTGAATGGGGCTCAAACTAATTTTCTTCGTCAGAAAATTGGAAGAAATTCACTGTTCAGAACCCGTCTTATGAAAACCAACGATTTTGTATTTAAAGAAAATATTCAACCTCACGAACGAGTTAACAAAATTTCAATTCATAAAATTTTGGGATATGGAAAGTTCGGGAACATATATTTGTCAATTCGAATCTAATGATACTCAATGCAGATAGAAAAGAAAAAAAAGAGTTGCAAGTATCTTATGTCAGGAAAAAAGAGTTGACATGGAATGCCCCTGCGTGTATACTGATGTACGTATATTACAGTGGTCGTCAAAAATTAAATTTTTTCAGGCGCCCTCTAAAAAGTTTCCGTTTCGTCTAAAAACACGAGAGCAATTTTTTTTTTTTTTTTTTAACCTACAATCTTTTGGAAATGTCTCACAGAATGTGCAGATTTGACGAAAAACCCATGGTCTTTTCATTGAAAAAAAAAAAACAAAATTGCCCTCACGTTTTTAGACGAAAAGGAAACTTTTTTCTGGGCGCCTGAGTAAATTTAATTTTTAACGATTACCCTAATGTATATGGGGTATTCCATGCCAATTCGACCAACCCATGACCCTGACCCCCTCAGATTTTGTAATCAATTTTTTAAATACGATTCTCCGGTCTCCAAAATGCAACGTCAATTTATTCAGATTTTTCCAATCACTGGTTTTTTTTTTTTTAGAAATATCCAAAGCTAAAAAAAAACTGCAAAAAATCAATAAAATTCTCAAAAAGAAGACAATTTTTTCCAATTTAATTTTACAATGGGGTTCTCGAGGGGATACCCGGGACAGGACTAAGCGCCAAGGGAAAAAGTCCAAGTCGAATACCGTCTTTTTTTTTCAGACGTCACTTTTTGTGCTTGGAATAAAAAAAAAAAAAATTATTAAAAAAATTTTTAAATTAAAAAAAAAAAACTTTTTTTTGTTTTTTGTTTTTAGGTTATAGCAAAGAATTTCAATTTCAACTATGCGATACTATTTTAAAAATTGACGTCTGAGAAAAAAATACAGTATTCGACTTGGACTTTTTCCCTTGGCTTAATCCTGTCCCGGGTGTCCCCAAAAAATTGTCTTCTTTTTTTTCAAATTTTATTGATTTTTTCAGATTTTTAAACCGTGGCATTTTTTTTTTTAACTTTGGATATTTCTGAAAAAAAACCAGCAATCGGAAAATCTGAAAATATTGAAGACCGGAGAATCGTATAAAAAATTGATCACAAAATCTGAGGGGGTCAGGGTCATGGGTTGGTCGAATTGGCATGGAATACCCCATATGTATACATAGTATATGGGCAATTCCACCTCAAATCGGCCGAGAAAGGACCTCGTATTTTTTGAATCGACTTAAACTTTTTTTACGTGAAATCTACGTCAAAAAAGTAGACCCGTATTTTTTTGTTGGTCCAAAAAGTTTTTTTTACGCTAGTTATGAATTATCGAATTTTACTGTAAAAGTAGCGCGAGGGCGGCTTTGAGAATTAATATCTCGAGTCCCCTTCACCGTAGAAAGATGTTTAAAAACGCGTTTTCAAGGCGATGAAAGCCACTTTTCGATAAAATTTTTCAATTTTTCAAAAAATATAGTTTTGTTATTTTTATGAGCAATCAAAATGTTTATCGATTTTTTTCGCAATCTAAGGCCATTTTTAAAATTCTAAAAAAAATATGATCACATTCCTTATTCAATTCTGAAGATGACGATTTTTTAAAAAAGATGGAGCTATTTTTCTAAGTATTTTTTTTACAATTATTTGTCCGGCGTTGCGTGAGGTTGGCGCGCCGCGCGCCTCGCTACTATCGCGTCGTACGGGGCTCGGCCAATGGCGTGACGCGCGGCTTTCCAAACATGGAATAACGCGGTAGTAGCAAGGCGCGCAGCGCGGCAACCTCACGCAACGCCGGACAAATAATTGTAAAAAAAATACTTAGAAAAATAGCTCCATCTTTTTTAAAAAATCGTCATCTTCAGAATTGAATAAGGAATGCGATCATATTTTTTTTAGAATTTTAAAAATGGCCTTAGATTGCGAAAAAAATCGATAAACATTTTGATTGCTCATAAAAATAACAAAACTATATTTTTTGAAAAATTGAAAAATTTTATCGAAAAGTGGCTTTCATCGCCTTTAAAACGCGTTTTTAAACATCTTTCTACGGTGAAGGGGACCCGAGATATTAATTCTCAAAGCCGCCCTCGCGCTACTTTTACAATAAAATTCGATAATTCATAACTAGCGTAAAAAAAACTTTTTGGACCAACAAAAAAATACGGGTCTACTTTTTTGACGTAGATTTCACGTAAAAAAAAGTTTAAGGCGATTCAAAAAATACGAGGTCAAAAAACACCCAAAATTGGCCGATTTGAGGTGGAATTGCCCATATATCGACAGCTGAATAACATAGTCCCGTAAGCGCCAAAAATGGCCTATTTTTCAAACAATTTCTAATGGCCGCCACAATTTTTTTGGAGATACGTCTGTCAGTTTGCGAAAAAAAAATTTTTGTGCGCTTACGTAACTATGTTATTAAGCTGTCGATATGTATTTCTAAGAATTTTCACAAAATTTAGAATATTTCGTAGATTTTCGTAGTTTTTCAGAAAAATTCGTTGTCTCTCTGTAAATCGAAAAATAGAAAACTACACGGAAGGTTTAATGTTTTCTAATAATTTGTAGAAATTCGTAGAATTAATTTTACATGCAGGACAGATTATGAGCTAATATTGAAATTAGTTTGACAAAATTTTTTAAGTAAATTTTCTAGGTTTTATCATAATATATACATCCAGTTTTGAAACAACATCAATTTTTTATCTTCCGCAGGTATCAGCCACAGCAAACAACCTCGGGGCCGCCCAATATGCCGCTCCAAGCGAGACGGGTCTAGATGGTGAGTTCCAAAGGTCTCAATAAATGAGCATAATATCTTATAATATAGGTATATAGACGACTGGCTCGATCCAGTAAAAAATTTCGGTGACCTTAGAACCACAAGATGCGGAATCGACTTTAATGCAATAAATATAATCGAACAAAAACTGGTAATCCTTCGAACTATGCATGAAAATTGTGCGATGAATATCGAAGGCAACGGTCATTGTTTGTATAATAATCCTTTATTCGACGTTTCGGTTGAATCGCAGCAAACGCAATTATCCATAGCGATTTATAACAATCGCTGTTCGTTCGATTTCCTTCCCTTTCCTTCCATTCTCTTGGGACATTGGGTGAAAATTTTCACTCCTACGAATTTCTGAGAATTTTTAGCAACATTGCAATTATTTTTATAGATTTCCTAGAAAATATTGTAGATTTTCGTTGTTTTCCCAGTTAAATTTCCCGAGTCGAAATTTAGCGCCTACTTTAATACTCATAGCATCCAACTCAACCTCTCTAGATCCTATTTAGACCTCAAACTCTTATTTTGAACCCACAAGTCCTCAAGAGTCGAAATTTAGCGCCTACTTTGATACTCATAGCATCCAACTCAACGTCTCTAGATCTTATTTAGACCTCAAACTCCTATTTTGAACCTACAAGTCCTCCATAGTCGAAATTTAGCGCCTGCTTTGATACTCATAGCATCCAACTCATAACGTCTCTACAGATCCTGTTTAGACCTCAAACTCCTATTATCAACCTACAACTCTGTAGTCGAAATTCAGCGCCCGCTTGAGTACTCATAGCGCACAAATGAACGTCTTTTCAATCCGTAATAATAATTTAGCGCCTATTTTGATACTCATAAAGTCCGATCACCATGCAGCCGTGCATCGCTACGCGGCAGGGCGCAGTGAGGGTTTTGCGAGGTTCTCGTGAGATCCTCATTTGACCCTAAAATGCTGCATTTGTCTGGTAACTACGAGTTTTAGGCGCTAAAGAGGGTTTCAATTCCCATACAAAATAAACCTCTCTAGACCCTCAAAAACCTCCCAACGGTAAAATTTTGAGGTTCTAATGAGGCGTTAAATTTCGACTCGGGTTGTTTCATTTGTCAATCTAACTGGACAAAAAACTATAATTTCTTATGAAATAAGAATAAGAAATAAGAATAAAATTATTTTCACCGAGCATGATGACAGTCAAAATTGCATAACTGATTATAGTCGATGCGAATTTATTCTTCTGTACATACTGGGGGAAATTTCCACACTTGAAACGCACCGCAAAGTCTAATATGTGAGAATTGCTCGACAGCGTTACCACATTTTTATCTAATCTAATACCTAAGAAACAGGGCATAAACTTCGCGCCGACTTGGAAGTCCTAGTCTCTAAATCCCTAGGTTATCGTTAATGAAAATTATCTTGATTTATTAACCAGTTGATCACTATTCATAATCGTGGCATGAATTTACAAATCCTGTAGGACCGGACCAAGTACTCCCGGCCGATTCTATATCCACGACGAAAATCAATGGACGAGTTCGCATCGCAATTGACCAGGATGGTATCGGCTCCCGCATGCCTGTCTCGGTTCCAGGATTACTGTCGAGAGCCGCCAAAGAGCACGCCGATACTCCAGCATTGACATCTCGTCCAGGAATCGACGGAAAAACGGTCACCCTCACCTATAAGTACGTTGATTGATTATAACCGCGATGACGACTGTAATTATAATTCATAACTGATCATTCAAATTGACCAAAATCCGAGGGGCTGCTATTCACCACCAATATTGGTGTATGAATGATTTCACTTGGAATTGATTTCTTGACTGAGGCCCATCCCCAGTCGCCCACCTCGTTTTGGCGGCAAGAGGGCGGGCGGGGGGGGGGGGGGGGGGGGGGGGGGGCACATTTCGATTATTATCCGAGCCCAGACGTCGAAAATGCAAAAAGAAATGCACAGCCCCAATGCAAATTCAATTCCGAACACATACGTCCGAAAACATGTTCAGGGTGGCCACTGTCAGGGAAAACCTGGAAAACCTGGAAATATCAGGGAATTTTTTAAGTGTCAGGGAAATCAGGGAAATGTCAGGGAATTAAATATTAGTCAGGGAAAGGACAGAATATCATTCTATTCGAGAAAAAACGTGTATGGGCATAGTATATTGTGCAACGACTGGGCAAAAATGACGATTCTGAGTGGGTGTGAAGTTATCTGCACGAGCCGAAGGCGAGTGCGGATATCACACTCACCTCAAATCGTCATTGCCCACGAGTTGCACATACTATTTTTCCCAACAAAAATGTGAAATTAGGCGATTTTGTCGCCTGCTAAAAATAAACAAAACACGTTATTTCTCAATGAATTACGTGCAAGTTGGGAAACGGCGAACCATTTCTCCACTAGTGGGCAAAAACTGTTTTTGCCCACTAGTGGAGAAATGGTTCGCTATTTCCCAACGCGCACGTCTTCATTGAGAAATACCGTGTTTTGTTCATTTTCAGCAGGCAACAAACTCGCCTATTTCTACGTTTGGGTTGGGAAAAATATTTTTTTTTCTGCGCACTGCTGAAAAAAAAAAAAAATTATGGGCGAACATTTAGTGACTTTTTTTTTAAGAATTCTGAATAGTTTGTCATGCCTGGTTTACGCAGCGCCTTAACTTAACTTAATTTAAGGATTAACCAATCCGGAGGCTCGATTCACCTGGCGCGTGGTTAAAGCAGCCTGCTGATTGGCCAATCCTCAAATTAAGTTAAGTTACGGCGCTGCATAAACCAGCCGTCAGGAAAGGTGTCGAAGATATCAGGGAAATGTCAGGGAATTTTTTTTCTTCCGATTTAGTGGTCACCCTGATGTTCGTTTCATGCAAAAATAGAGAGTTCTCATTGTTTTTACGAAATTCGACTGTCGATTTCCTCGGCGGCCATGATTATGAGAGTCATCCGCCGAGTTTGGCAAGCCACCACGTTACACGATGTGTGATCACTGACAGCTGACTAATTTCGAGCACTTTCGTGTATCGGAGAGATCACGCATCGTGTAACGCCGGCTGAACTCGGCGGACGACTTAAGAGCATGTCCTAGTCATATAGTTACCTGTTGAGAAAAAAACAAAAAAGTCGCAAAAACTCGGAAACGATGATCAAAAATGATGTATAATAGATTTATTCGATGATTAGGGGCGAATAGGTTCGATCTAGCACGCGAGATTCGTCGAAATCGAGAAAAATGAATTTTTTTGGTTCCTCAAGTGTGGCCGTGTCACTTATTTTGGTTCATATCAACGCCTGTGCGTCTAAAACGCAAAAACCGACTTTTTACCTCAAGTCTCACAGCAATGACGAACATTTGTGTCTAAAAATTTTGTTGTTTCACGCAACAATAGGGCCGTGATAACGAAAGAAGAGCGGTATAAAGATGTAAATAGTGTAAAATTGTTGATTTCTGACAGCTGAGACATGAGACGGTCGAGGCTAACGAAACGCCCGACAGATGGCTCTACGCGTAAATCATCGTCACTGTTGCGTTATTTACGCGATTTACGCGATGATTTACGCGTAGAGCCATCTGTCGGGCGTTTCGTTAGCCTCGACCGTCTCATGTCTCAGCTGTCAGAAATCAACAATTTTACACTATTTACATCTTTATACCGCTCTTCTTTCGTTATCACGGCCCTATTGTTGCGTGAAACAACAAAATTTTTAGACACAAATGTTCGTCATTGCTGTGAGACTTGAGGTAAAAAGTCGGTTTTTGCGTTTTAGACGCACAGGCGTTGATATGAACCAAAATAAGTGACACGGCCACACTTGAGGAACCAAAAAAATTCATTTTTCTCGATTTCGACGAATCTCGCGTGCTAGATCGAACCTATTCGCCCCTAATCATCGAATAAATCTATTATACATCATTTTTGATCATCGTTTCCGAGTTTTTGCGACATTTTTGTTTTTTTCTCAACAGGTAACTATATGACTAGGACATGCTCTTAAGGTGCTTTCCTAGGCAATTCCACCAGTCCTGAAAACATCGTGAAAAAATGTGATATTAAACGGAATATCTCTGCCTGGGCACCGAAATCAATGAAACAAAATACGTCGCGCAATTCTATATGCGACTCCGAACATGTACAGCCCAAAAAATGTTCGTTTTGCGCGAAAATAGAGAAGATATCCATGAAAAACGTTTCTAAAACCGTTTTTCATGGATATCTTCTCTATTTTCGCGCAAAACGAACATTTTTTGGGCTGTACATGTTCGGAGTCGCACATAGAATTGCGCGACGTATTTTGTTTCATTGATTTCGGTGCCCAGGCAGAGATATTCCATTTAATATCACATTTTTTCACGATGTTTTCAGGACTGGTGGAATTGCCTAGGAAAGCACCTTAACAATGATTTCAATGATTTTCAGCGCGTGAATTTGAGATGATATGTACCGGAATGAGATGATTTTCAATTATTACATAGCTTTCATTCTTGATTTCAAACGCAGAAATTGAGGAAGAGAAATTGTGGAATTTTCATTCTGGCCAATTAACATGAGAAGAGAATGAGAAAATTGAGAAAATCGTTTCATGCAAAATTCTGCACAACACGGCCGCATTCATCGTCTAACTAATTGTTCCACAAAGTCTGACCGACTTTCATATAATCGTATATAATACCATTACTTGTTTTCACTGAATTATAATTGATATCAAGATAGTTATTTTAGTGCCATCACTCATACTGCACTCTTCCTCAGACATTATCACAGGTATAATTAATCCTGAGAAGCGTAACAATTGGAGTTATTCATTGACAAACTGTAAACTATAATGTTCTGTTTACATAAAGTAGTGGCAACCTGTACCGTACTCGCATCCTGCATCTTGTCATGGTCACTAGCATAGATTGATATGAGCCCGTGAAAATGACACAAGGCAACTGTCGACTTCATTTCGAGGTCAATTTTAGTCCAAACTGGATCCGGCTTCGCGAGCCTACTCAACGTTGATATGATTCTGGCGTAGACTAGAGGTTTTTGAAAATATTTGATCGTTTGGTTGAAAAAAAATCGAGAAAAATTAAAATTTCGACTTTTCGGTATACGGACTGTAAAAATCTGAAAATGTATAAAAATGGAAAATGGAATATTTTTTTATAATCCTAGTTCACGCTAGAATTACATGAGCATTGAGTAAATGAAATACTCAGCTTACGAAGCCCGATCTAGTGGGGACTAAAATTAACTTTGAAATTGAGTCAACATATAGCTTATGTCACATAAAAGGTGTGACTTGGATATCTAGGGTATACCTATAAAGCATTTGCTTCGACTAGACGAGTGATGTCTTGTATGTGCAGGGCAGTGTGGCATATCGTGGCTTAATTTTCACAAGATTCAGGCTGTAGATTTATAGTATATTATGCATCTAGAGAGTAAAGTGTTCTTTTTGACAAGTGTGAGGTTTGTCGCCCGAGCGAAGTGAGGGTGATCTTCACACTCGTCTAGAAGAACACTTTACACCATGGTGCATACGATATTTTATGCATCCAAGGGCAGAAAGCGCGTTCTTTATACGCGCAGCCGGGAATAAAGTACGCACTTTCTTCCCTCGGTGCATAAAATTCTTTATAATTCACTGATCTCCTGGATTATGATATTGAAACTGATGTCATCCATTTTCCAAACAGAGAGTACCACAGCCAGGTCCGGATTGTAGCAAAAGCATTCTTGAAGCTTGGACTGGAACGCTATCACAGTGTCTGTATCCTAGGATTTAACAGTCCGGAATGGTTCATTTCCGATCTTGCGGCTATCCATGCCGGGTAAGCTAACAAAACTAGAGATATAGTGATTGTAAAAAATACAATACGTGACAGTACAGCTACACACATGAAAGTTGCCACTGTTGGCTGTGATCCAACAGTGCGATGTTACTTATTCTTAATGATACTAAATATTGGTATACTATATCATTTAAGATGCCACAAAACTGGGCTTTCCTATATATTGGCCATTCCACCATATCCTGCACGCAAATCCGGCCTCCAAATTTTGGATGTTTTTTTTTTATGATCTCTTCGCATTATTTAGGTGTCAACGAAGAGATTCCTCGAGTATGAAAGATCTCGGACTTCAGATACTAGGGGTTCTCGTAATTATTAGATTTTGCTTCCAAGTTTTCCAATCTAATTGGACGGTTCAAAAAATGCCTGAAAATAAAATTAAAAACACACTGGTCGATCGGAAATTTTCTGAATTTTTCGAAAATGATGATGAATTCTTTCTCACTTGTCATTTTCAGCGCGAAATTCGAAAAATAAAACTCGAAATGAGAAATCCACCATGTTGCCCATCGTTTTTTGAAAATCCGATTTCGTTTTCTGAAAATTCAGGAAATTTCCGATTGAAATCATATCTAAAAATTTTCCGCTCATTTACCTCCAAGTCACATTTACGGTTTAGATGAAATTTGAGTGTTCTTTGTCATTATTTGTGCCGTTGACTGAGTATTATAAAGACAGCTCACCCTGGGTTATTCCGTGAGCCGACCAAGTGGGCTTGAAGTGGGCTTGGGGATTGAAGAGTGCCCGAAGTTACCGACCGAATTACCATTGCAGTATATCTATATATTCGTACACTATAGATATACTGCAATGCTATTTCAGTCGGTAACTTCGGGCACTTTTCAATCCCCAAGCCCACTTTGAGCCCACTTTGCCGGCTCACAAAGTCCCATAAGGGGAACCGTCTTTAAGAATATTCAGTCAACGTTTGTGCACTTCTTCATTGTTACTCCTTTATTTCTGACTTGGAGGTAAACAGGCGGACATTTTTTAGACGTGATTTCCATCGGAAAATTCCTGAATTTTCAGAAAACGAAATCGGATTTTCAAAAAACGATGAGCAACATGGTGGATTCTCATTTTGAGTTTTATTTTTCGAATTTCGCGCTGAAAATGACAAGTGAGAAAGAATTCATCATCATTTTCGAGAAATTCAGAAAATTTCCGATCGACGAGCGTGTTTCTAATTTTATTTTCAGGCATTTTTTGAACCGTCCAATTAGATTGGAAAATTTGGAAGCAAAATCTAATAATTACGAGAACCCCTATTAACTGAAGTCAGAGATCTTTCATACTCGAGGAATCTCTTCGTTGACACCTAAATAATGCGAAGAGATCATTAAAAAAAAAAACATCAAAAATTTGGAGGCCGGATTTGCGTACAGGATTCGGTGGAATGGCCAATATACTGCGGGGTGGCCGCGAACTCAGTGCTTTGATTCCAGGAGATGATTGGGGAGATGGTTCAGCATGGCATCCGGTCGTTGGGAATAATGGTCTTCCTGGTCGCGTCTGTGAGATACAGGTCAATTCAACACTCGCGCTAGCGCCTGCATTTGGACAACCAACTATACACAGGCGAACAGTGGGCTGTCTGGTTCTAGGCGCGTATGACCGCTGAAGAAGGCATAACGTTTTTCCAGTTCGAGAATCACAAAAATAATTCACAAGCTGTGTCAACTAACTTTTTGACACGCTGTTTTCGCCCGTCAGTGACGTAGTCCAGTGATTCTTGAACTAGAAAGGTGTTTTGACTCGCCTTAGCGGCTGTGCGCGCCTGTAACGAGACAGCCCACTGTCCGCTTCGGCGTAGTTGGCTACGTAAATGCAAGCGCTAGCGCGATTGTTTGAATCCCTTGCAGCGCACAGACGCCGTAACGAAGATTACTGTTTCGAACGGCAAGGTAGCCAACTAAGGCCACCCTACTCTTAGACCATACAGGATGGACTGAGCATTAATGCTGCCGAGTAACCATAAGCGCTGCTCCCCTAGTGGACTATTGCGTCCTTGTCCAACGAACGATCCAGTATCGTGCCTTCACGTCTGTCCTTTTCTCATTACCCAGCAGCAATCTTGCAATGATTTAGCATGGGCAATGCGCGGTCCATGCTGTATGGTCTAAGACCCTACTAATCGTCCGCTTCGTGATATTTGAGAATAGGAAATAGCCAATGAAATGAGTTCGAAAGTGGTAAACCTAACTCACGGTCAATGTTTGATGCCTATAGGGGATTTGCTGCTGGAATTTACACCACCAACTCGCCAGAGGCCTGTCTACATTGCGCGGAACGTAGTAAAGCGAATATAGTGGTAGTCGAGGATGCGAAACAATTAGAAAAAATTTTACAGATCAAAGACAAGCTGCCTCTTCTAAAAGCCATTGTACAGTATGAAGGAATACCAACGCAGAAAGGAGTTTTGAGTGTAAGAAACTATATATATATTGGTGCTTGGCCCTTTTCTGTAACACATTACACCTTCTATGTGTAGTAATTGCTTCGAAGTATCAAGACACAGGTAGAAGAACCGTGATTTGCCACAACAATCTTGATATCTCAACAGAAAATGAACTTGCCGCAGTTAAAAAAAAAAGATTCTGAAGCAAAGGCAGAAGGCTTTCATTCTGTCTGGTGCGCTTGTGTTGATTTGGCCTTTTTCTGAATTTTATCAAAATATTAAATCCTAGTCGAAATCACCAGAAAATTACCAACTTGGAATAAAAGCTTGTCACCTCTTCTTCAAACTGTTTTTTTTTTTTTTTTTTTTTTCAGTTCTGTACAATAATTTTCAACTGACATATCAAACTTTTTGTAAATCACGGTTCCTTTGCCGGTTCTCTTAATGCTTTGGACCGATGCTATATTATTCAATTGAAAGACACTAGGCGAGTTTATGCAATGTAGATTAACGATGATGAATTTTGATAATATCAATTAATGACATGTTCTTATACCGTTATTCATAGTGGACCGAGCTGCTCGATATTGGCAGACAAGAATCTGAAGACAAGCTAGATTCCATCTTGAGGACAATTGGTACCAATGAATGCTGCACTTTGGTGTTCACTGTGAGTATTCTGTCTTGAGGCTAGTCTCATACCTTCAAAAGTTATAGTGCCATATAATAGTATTTGTAAAATACTTCACGCTACGTTATTGGCGATATTACCTTAATTAAAAAAATTGTTCTCTAGCCAAATGGAGTTAAAGTTGTTTGGTTTTTTGCAGTCTGGGACAGTCGGACATCCAAAAGCAGTTATGCTGAGTCACGACAATCTTGTGCATGATGCAGCAGCAATCGTAGCTTCTTTGGCACTAGTGCCTAGGTCGAACACTATCATCAGTTTCCTTCCGCTATCTCACGTCGCTGCACAGGTACGATATTACACCTCCCATTGACTCAGTTTTATTGTTTATTTAGTAATCAGTCATGCGATTATACTTAGTAAATAGAATATTCTTTCAGGGTGAAGCAGTGATTTGAAAAATAGCTGTGCTCTGTGTTAAACAATAAAATTTATTGAAGGTATTAATTTCTTACAGATTGTAGACATTTTTACGAGCATGACAGCCGGTGCAACGATCCATTTTGCTGATAAGAATGCTTTGAAAGGTACCCTGATAGAGACTCTACAATCAGCAAAGCCCACCGCCTTCCTTGGGGTGCCCAGGGTTTGGGAGAAGATCCAAGAAAAGATGCATGCTGTAGCTCGAAACAATGGGACCATAAAAACATGGATCGCGAATTGGGCAAAAGGTCACGGACTCAAGTACAATATGAACAAGATGAACGGAGTGGATTATAAAAGCTGGAGTTATCTCTTTGCAAGATGGTTAATCTTCAACAGAGTCAAAGCCAATCTTGGTCTGGACCGATGTGAGCTTTTTGTCACAGCTGCCGCTCCGTTAAGCGCCGATGTCAAAAGATACTTCATGAGCCTCGATATCCCTATTCTGGATGTCTTTGGTATGTCAGAATGCTCTGGGGCTCATACTTTGAGCACGAATGATCATTACAGGTGATATTTCATTTTTTTACTCTAATAAAATGCTCGAAACGATCAATAAGCGCAGCAACTAACCCCGGTTGATGTTAAAAAGGTGGGTTCTTGAGAGGCGCGAATCAGTGTTCAGAAAGATGGATTGAGATGAGATAACAGGAAACATTCATAAACATATCACACCATTTTTTATCTCACGCTACCAATATATTCATGATGTAAGATTATGCCAGCCAGAATCATCGCAATAAGAGAAAGGATGAGACACTAATATATACTCTATCTAGATCAGTGGTTCTTAACTGATGGTCCCTGAAAGCACCCGAAGTGGTCCGCGAAGTCATCCTATAATTATGTTCTATAATTTCACTGTTCTATAGAACAACCTTATAATAATGTATATTACCGCCAAACAGTTGGTGGACCATGGCAAGACAAATATTTAGTCAAATGGTCCCTCATCCCTAAAGGGTTAAGAACCACTGATCTAGATCCCAGATATACAGGAGAAAAGATCATTTCGAACGTTGATTGAGAGAAGAACGGAACTAGACTATATACGTAGAGGGTGGCCGTGAACTAAGTACTTTAGTCTTGCTGGATGATGATAGCTTGTTAGCTTGCCGTTGGAAGAAGTGATCTTCGTCGTGGCGTCTGTGAGATACAGGCCATTCAAAATCGGGCTAGCAATTGCAGTTAAGCAGGCAACTGCACAGAGGCAAGATACCAAAAACTTAGTCATCACAACGGGTGAATGATTTTTGTGATTTTCAAAGTGGAAAAGCGTTACGACTTCTTCAGTGGTCAGTTGCGCTTGAAATCAGATACCCCTTGGTTTTGAAATGACTTGCATCTCACCCACACCACAACGACAATCATTATTTCTAACGCAGGGTACTAATGTAGACTCTCCAAATCATTCCCTGAATGCACGGCCACTCTGCTGAGTAACATATGGGGCACAATGACCCTTGTAAGGAAAAAGCACAGTTCAAACCTTTCGAAAAGAATATTTCGACTGTTTATTACCTAGAAAACGAAATTTATGCCATCGATATATGTGTTCTGCAGATTGGGGAGTGTCGGACCAATCCTGCCGAGCTTGCGCGTGAAAATAGATAAGCCAGATAGTAGCGGAGAGGGTGAAATCCTTCTGGGTGGTCGTCACATCTTCATGGGATACCTTGAAGATCCAGAGAAAACTCAGGAGGCCAAGGACGACGAGGGCTGGCTGCATAGTGGTGATTTGGGCCGAATGGACGCGGATGGATTCCTCTGGATGACAGGTAGGCTCGGTTTCTTTCACCTCAATACAATTTTTAGATAAAATAAGTGATGAGGAAATCAGTACATCTTTCTTCAGACACGTTATGCTATATCTATGCTATATTTCATTTATTCCTATAGGGCGGATTAAAGAACTGATCATTACTGCCGGTGGTGAGAACATTCCACCTGTTCACATAGAGCATTTAGTTCTGGCCGAATTACCAGCACTTAGCAACGCGCTTCTCATTGGGGATACGAGAAAGTTTTTGACTATACTGGTCACTCTACAGGTGAGGAAAAACTTTCTGATAAAAGCACTCATTGCAAAAAGCATCAAGAGATTATAACAAGGATCCGACATTCAACTTTAGGCGGTAGTAGCGCCACCGGGCTAGACACCATACGGCAGTCCGTCCGTAGCCAGCAATGCTAGTGTTAGCGTGCTACTGCACCAATTAATGTTTAATAACATTAATAATATCCGTAATTTTGTGAAAAATGCTGATACGTTGCATGGTGGGCCTTGAGAATACCGGTGGCGCTAAAATTTAGCAATAAAAAGCGAAAAGGAACTTAAAAAAATCTGTCTAGCAGCTATTAAACGTGAACAATAGGGTGTGCCAAAAAAAAAAACAAATTTAAATGCGCATCAACATTCTGGTAGAGCATCTCAAATAGAATATCTCAGCCAAATATGAGCTCTTAATATTGATATTTAGAACTGCCTATTTTAGTTACTAATTTTAGTTACTGAAATAAGCAGTTCTAAATATCATTATTAAGAGCTCATATTTGGCTGAGATATTCTATTTGAGATGCTCTACCGAAATTTTAATACGCAGTTGAAGAATAAATTGTTTTTTTCCAGAGTCATATGTCTCCATGACGCTATGACTCAATGTTTATAGGTGGATATCTCTTAATCGGTGAGAGTTAGGAAAATTTTATCTCAGTACTTTTTTATAGAGCGTGAAATTTCCTATAAGAATCTGTCTTCAGATAGTTTCTCAATCAAGCCGCTTACAAGAAAAAACAATTAAAAAAATTTCCGATTTTTTTTCACATGCTATTCAAATCAAAAATGGGAAAACTGAGTTAGGCAGTTCTAAATATCAATATTAAGAGCTCATATTTGGCTGAGATATTCTGTTTAAAATGCTCTACCGGAATCTTCATGCGCGTTTGAATTATTTTTTTTTGGCACATCTTAGTGAATAATCATAATATCCGTATCCTTCTCATGCGTTTGTCATCTACGAAAGGTTTTACATGCTTGGATCCTCAGTCCTTTGGACCGATTCAAATATTGATCTCTTTGATATTATTTTTCTAGACGGATCTAAATCCTGACACCGGAGCACCGTTAGACACGTTAACACGCCCGACACAGGCGTGGGCGCGATCGATAGGCAGCAAAGCAGATACAGTTTCGGAAATAATAGAAAACAAGGATCCAGTGGTACGTATTTCTCCACTTTCTATGTCCGTGTATCCTTTGCTTATTGACTGTTCCGAAGCTCGTGAAAAAGATGCGTGAATTATGAAGTATAAAAGGCTCAGTCTGAACCCTTCGTTTTTCTTTTTAATCTTACAGATTTACAATGAGATCGAGGAAGCAATCAAACGGGCGAACACACACGCTACGAGTAATGCACAGAAGGTTCAAAAGTTCCAAATCCTACCCCACGACTTTTCGATACCAACAGGCGAACTCGGACCAACGCTTAAAGTGAAACGGAACGTTGTTCAGAAGATGTATGCAGATTTAATTGAGGAGATGTACAAATAGTGAAGAGTTATAGGGGTAAGGGTAAGAAGAGGCACTCTGGATTCTAGAGGGAAAATCAGATCACAAACTAGGAACATTTGACAAAGTTATCCGTTACGGAAGGTGGTGCAATTGCTGGTGCAGATTACTGGTAGCTCAATATACCTACTTAATTTAATTTAATGAGGCCTCGAGTCTTATCGCGAAAACAATTTTCAATATTGTAATAAAAAAAAAAAGAAAGAAGAAAACATGAAACAGTGGTGGATAATCAAAGGAATGAGCATTTTTCTTCCAATACCATTCATCATAACGAGGTATATGGGATCGAATTTGCGTACGATTCATAAGTGCAATAATATGGTGTTAACGATTAGGCAGGAGAACTAATAAAACGAATTAGCCTGTAACGTACTGTGGCTAATAATATAAATATGTAAGTTCAACAAGAGAGCACGGCGTCCAGGGAAAGCAATGAAATACTTTCCAATAAAGCAAACAAGTGCCTTTTTATATGAAAAATGAATGACAATTGATAATAGTTACCGCCTAAACGTCATCTAAATAGTCAATAATTGATACTGAACTGAAAACCCAGCATAATTAAAATTTGAGAGCAAATGGGAGAGGACCCTTGGTTCATTTCATGCGAATGAATAACATTCAGTTATATTAGAAGTAGATTTCATGGTTTGGTGGCCCACTTTTCCTATGAGCAATATCACCATTTCTGGTGATTTGTACGTACATACATTGCGTGTTGTTTAATTTTCAGTTTCGTTTTGTATATGCCTATTTCCATTTTTATATTATATAACAAATCAGGGGCAATATGTAAGCGTAAAAAACGTGCCAGTCATTTTGGTTTTCTTTCCAACATATTGTTATATCTACATATCATTCACGCGGCAACTACCTAAATATAAGCGCAATGTTCGAACGGCAATATATAGGTATTGGTTTCATTTTCTCTTCTCCGTATTTCTTTTTTTCTTCTTAACGTCGCAAATAAATTCGTACTGATCAACGGATATGGTAGAAATTATTCGCGAGGTACCGTATTGTTCCGAATATAAGGCGACCCCCCAGTTGCCAGACTATATTTCAGGAACTTTCTTTTAATACCGAATATAAGTCGAGGGCGATTGGCTGGGCGATAGTGGCAACAAAAAACCTCGACTCCTATTCGGAACAATACGGTATTTAATCGTAGTTTAATTAGGTACTTAAGGGACAATAACAAGGTGAAAATATTATTATGTTGTGAGCTAACGAGATCAAAGCCTCTTTTTTCTTGTCAGTTTTCCAAAAAAAAAAAAAAATATATAAAATAAAAATGTATATATAATATGAATATTGTTCACAATAAAAACAGTGCTGTTGATTTTCATTAATAATCATGTCAATTATTTATTGTACTCTATTATTATACATCACTCCTTCAATTTATGCACTAAGAATTAGTTCCTGCACTAAGCTATAATAATTATTAACGATATTTGGTGCATTTTCATTTCAAATTTACCCATTTTATTCTGAATAACACGCAGTTTGACATCGCAACAGTTTTATTTATTACTTAGGAGGTCCCTGCGTCCAAACACTCCATAAGCATAGGCACACAGGAAAGGAGTTTGGACTGTTTGAATCAATAAATTTGTAATGAATTGTGAAATACGATTAAGCATGAAGACGGAATGGGGAGGAGTCAGGTATTATAATTTTTAAGTAAAAATTCATCTTTGACATCATAATAATATATTAATAATTAATCACTAGGGTACAGTTGCGAGTTGGGCGAATATTGGTATTGTGAATTAAAAATTCTTACCTTGATAGATAGTAATAAAGGGGACAAAAAAAATGAAATAAAATAAAATAAAAAATAAAGACACATGAAAATTCTTATAGAAAAATATCATCATTAGCAAATCATCACAGTGATATCCAAAATGCAGATCAAGCTTAAAATCAGAACTCCAACTTACTTACACGGTCAGAGTAACTCAATTCTACATGCAAATCAAGATAACTTTTACAATTATATCGTCATTTGCCAGCAAACGATAACTTTCGATACATTCAAACAAACTCCGACTTTAAACCGTCAACACGGATTAATAATTCGAAGAACTGCTGCCGCAACGAAATAATAAAAAAAAAAAAAAAAAAAAATTTAGTCACAGATTTTTATTCAACAAATATTTCGAAAATTCCGATTGAACACCTGTTTGTTTTCGCATAGCAAAATAATGAGGAAATTTTACACTACTTAAGATTCTAACTCGTTTCTATTCGTATCAGTTAATGATACTCAAAAATATTTCACTCAATTTCTAGTCGCTATAGTAAACGAGAAATAATCTTCCGTTTGAAAGTTTGAAAGATCGTTTTCTTAATAAAGAAATTTAAATGAAATTTAGAAAAATATTTATCCAGGATTCAAACTATCATAGACCATTCGATAAGTCTGGTCTGGGACCAATGAGTGCCCTTTTTATCGCGTAGCGCGTCGAGGCTGACTTTATCCAAACTAAATATTTTCTGGCGCTAAGGTCTGGGCACGGAGTTATTCTGTCTTACGAACTAGTAGAGGTGTTAAACTTTTGTTGAATAATTGAAGTTTTTCGTTGCGGTACAGTCTCTGGGGTCGGAATGGCGCCGCCTGTTGGCAGCACACCGGTAGGCTTAGGTTTGGCAGTTGATTTTTGCTTCGCCATTTGGTAATCGCCGGAATCGAAGAATTTTTGCTGAAATAATTGAGAATCAGGTGTTTCAGCTAAACAGACTTAAGTTTTATGTATGTATTTGAAGACGCTCTGACCCATGGGAGCATTGAAATTTGAATATGACCGAGTTAAAGAACACCCTAGTAATAATAAAGAACAGCTCTCTCCTTCTCTCTTGTTTGAGTCACGAAATTGTGAGGTTGAAATTGGTAACGTTGAATAATTGGTGAAAAAATTCTCTTTTTCGGTAGTCGAATGTCTCAACAACAGCAAAATATATAAGGTGCATAGATTTGCACCAGTATTTGGCAATACCATCAACATTTGGGTATAGAAATAGTGATTCATTTTTTCAACTTTATTAATAATTGGAAGTTAAAATAAAATAAAAAAATAAAAAAAACCAGATAATAATGAAAGTTTTTAAACTTCAATGTCACACTTACTCCTTTGGCTAATCTTTTTTGAAGGAAAGCCGAGTGCCCACTTATGGGACGTCCGCCTGCATTGGGAAACTTGGCCCTGAGTTTGGCCTCTTCTAATTTCTCAATGTCGTTTGAAGACATCTACAAGCAGAATAGGATATTAAATATTCGTAGTTTGACCGTTCAGTGGTTATCGTAGATATATAAATATGCTATAAATAATGTCGCGCAAATTGTTTGTATAAACAATACTCACTTCGTTGGGTGGACTCGTCTCGTCTTTCTGATCGTCGCTCATACCCGTTTCTTTTTATTAACAACGGGTGAAATATTATCGAATATCTTAATACGGAACGTCGAAGAACTCCGTGAACTTGAGTCTTGAGTTTTGAGTCTTGACTGACCCTCAGTAATGAGGTTACGACGAAGCGACGATTTTAAGGTTACTTCACAATTTACGATAGATTCTATTCACTGGGAAATCTCGAGTTCATTCGAACGGGATTCTACAGCATTAGCAATTTATTGAAGACGTCGATGGATCAGATTGGTCGGAAAACAACAGAGCGAGATTATTCGAAAGATCTTCTACGCGTGTGTGCAATGGCGGCCATTAATAATGACAAACTGACTAAACTCTACTATATAGTACTAGAGTAGATATACCTATAGTAGAGTTTGGATTAAAATTAACGGACAGATGTTATTCTACGCTAAAAGCGCACGGACGATAGTACTTCGAATTCTTTATAATAAAAATAAGTTATTCATTCAATTATTTATCTCCCGTTTATGCTGAAATAAAACTGCGAACGAAATCGAATTTCTGTATGTATGTCGATACTTTGTGAACTGAACACGAACACAAGTCACAACCACGAACGATCGTTGAAACGTATATCGGCGACATTGGTGCCAACCTAGTGACTCTAGGGTTGTTTTAACTAAAACTACATTTTTATACATATACCAATAATCAGTCTGATATCAACGCGGTGTAGAAGACGCAGAGTTTTAAGTACGCAAATTATATATTACTCCTTTTTTTTCTAACGATCTTACGCGATGGAAGACTGTTGATGTTATTTCAAACACGTTCAAACGGTCTGATCCATATTGACTGTTTTTTTTTTTATGGAAGGGTTGGTACGACCGTTGTCAAACAAGAAAGTATTTCAAATAATTCGTTGCGCCTGATACGTCGCGTGATTGTTTGCAATGTAATAGCGGAAGATAACAAAGAGGTAGAGGAACAATTATATTTTTAACTCACAATCGTACATATTTTGTTCGGAGCTGACCCCTTCCCTTCGAACCATCTAGCATAAGGATTTATCGCGAGAGGTGGAAACGATCGGAAAGGATTCGAATAAAAATCTGATAAATCGTTACCGTTCGAGCCAAATGTGAATGAATATGAAAACTGTTGGTTTCGAAACAGAAAGAACGAACTTATAACGAATAACATAAAAAGAGACAGTATTCTTCTATCATTTATCTTCTTCATAAACAGCAAATTATCTACAGGATGGACGTGCGGGATGAGAACCCAATCCTAAATCATCTCCGCAATGCAATTGCTGAGACAAGCACAGAGGATGAAGCGCTAGCCAAAGAAGTTTCAGAACTTATAAACAAGCTTGAGCTAAGTCCTCAAACTGTGGCCAACGATGTTAAAGAGAGCCTGCACAAAGTGTCTATAGTATTGAGATCAGAAGGATTATCCGAGGCCGACGAAACAGCCCTGATATTATCTATGGATGAGAAAAGAATCAGAGATATGCAAGGACGGAGAATGAACAGGGATTTGAAGAATAAGTATAAAGAATTGTTGGACAGACATTCTTTTCTAGAAAGAAAGCTCAATTATCTGAAAGAGAACGTGGCTTTGATCAGAAATTCGGTTACAGAAAACAAAATCGAATACAAAAATGAATATTCCAGCGATAAGTTACTTGCCTCTAAGCTGGCGGAATACAATGCAACGGCTGATACCATAGCAACTGATATCAAGAGCCTTGACCTTAAGGAATTGGAACCAGATAAAATACAAGAGAAGTTCAATAGATTCATGGAAAGGAAAGGCCAATTGAGCGAGATCAGTCAGGCTCTAATACCGTACGGTAATCTTCCGCCAAATTTGTTGCAGGCCAAAGCTCTCCTAGAGAGCAAGGAGCTGGAATACAACGAATTGTCTCAAAAGGTCTTCAGTCTTTAGTATTAGCAAGCTGTGTAGTTTCTATTTATCTTTCATAAAATGTTATTTTCATTTAAACTGGACTTGGCAGTGTGTATTATCTCCTCTGCTCCTCTATAGGTCTAAATGTATATATTATTATAACAGCTGTCTACTAATAGCTAAGCAATCTCATAACTGTAAGGTAAAATAATAAGAAAAGATTTGCGAAATAATTCTTGCACAATTTGTTAAAAACCCTTATGTTACGTAGTTTTATTATTGTTACAAATCTTTATACTAACTACAGACGGAAATAATCTCATCATACCTTTTTTACTTATGGATATACCTAATATTCTACACCTATATACAGTCAAAATCCATATTTCTAATTATTTTTCATTTGTTTTTCCGTAACTTTGTTGCATAAACGGTCATCAAATGAAAAAAAAAAAAAAAAAAAAAAATTCGAATAAGAACTCGTCTTTAAACTCTATATTACATTGTCGTGGACTTCGCAAGAGTCTGTTGCATTAATAAAAAACCGCAAAAATAGTGATTCTATTCCAAAATGAGTGCAGTACCTCGTTATGGGTAGTTGTGTGTGGTTCTTTGTTATTTTTGTGTTTTGCCTCAGATTTGTAACTGCGCTGAATTAGTTTTTGTTTTTTAAATAGTGATTTTTAGAAATGTTTAATATTGTAAAAAAGTTGAAAATAATAGGCAATAAATAGACAGGTTGAAATAACGATTGTGCAGTTCATCGTGAAGTATGGAATAGAATTAGCCGATAGCTAATTACACATCTTTGACGCTAGTTTAAAATCCATATTTCGACTGAGTTTGTTTCCTCGTGACTCTGTTCTGGGCCCATTGATTCTTGAGTTCCACTTCCATAGCCTTAGCTTGATGAGCCAGATATGTAATCTGATGTTTTTTCCTCGACTGAGTGCTTGGCCCTGCGCTTTCCATGGAAACCGGTCTCTCGGCAGATTCTTCGGTGAGAGCTTTGACCAGCCACTCCCTTTCATCGGGCTTAATATCCTCGCCATTAATCTCTATGATATTTGCTTCGTCAAAGTCCTTGTTTTTTCGTTTGACACCCCTCTTGCCACAGAGATATTCTATAGCCTTTTCATCGAAGGCTACATTGCCCTGAGAATCAACATTATACTCTTGTTCTGGTATTGGCAACTTGGGACCGACCTCAGCCTTGTTTTTCATCCTTATATCTTCCTTCGGAAGATTAATTACATTGCTTGTTAGAGTTTTATCTAAACTTACCACCCCATACGCCTTGACTCTAGACTCTGTAGTCGTGTTAAATCCTGTCTCTTTGCTTTCCTCTCGTACATAATGATCAGTAATTTCAGAAGCATGAGAAATATTCTCACGACTTTCATCCTCATACATTTCCAAGGTATTACTATTCGCACTTGGTGTGATGGAATTCGTTGGCGGCTCTTCAGCAAGTGAAAAAAGCTCCTTGCTAGGATTGTCAACATCCGGAGATAGTTTGCTACTATTTGCCAGCGAGAAGAAGTCCACCTTTCCTTGGACTTTCAGTTTGTTGTCACTCGTGCCGCTGCTTTCCTCGTCCGAATCAGAGTCGTAATTTATGGATGCAAGAGGGGTGGTCCTGTTTGTTATGCTCACTGTTTTAGCTGGCATTATTTTGATTTGTCTTGACTGCGTCTGGCGTGAGGGTGGCGGTGCTCTTTTAACAACATCTGGAATCAGACTCCTAATAGTGGCTTTTGTTGAGGACCCTTTTGGCGGCGGTAGAATGGAGAACAGGCCAGTTCCCTTCTGGAAATTTGCAAAAAAAATACGTTCAGCGGTGGGTAAAAAATCATTCTACTTTCGCTATCCCTTACCTCTGACGGTTTTATCCGTTTTTTTTTTCTCTCCTCTTGCTCCTCCTCGACGTCTTTGAACTGGAAACAAAGCGATGAAAATAAAATACAAGAGAAATGGAGAATTATCGATGAAATCAATTGAAATTACCTCCGACAATGATGGTAGAGATATTTTAACGGGTGTCCGGTTTTTTCGCAATGCCTTTTCTCGTAATATTTTCGTATCCTTTTTCGGAGGAATTATGTCGTCCTCTGTCTCGTTGGTTGGTTCGATTTCGATGTGTTTTGGTTTTGGTAGATTTTGGAAAAGTATAGTCTTATTCGTGGCATCGACTGAGGGTTTCGTTATATTAATTTCGCTATCCTCGGTCCTAGCCTGGGAATTAGATATAGTTTCAACGTCATCCTTCGGAGCTGGTAAGCTCAGAACAGTTCTTGTCTTGTTAATCAATTTTTCGACATCTTCAACGCTTTCGGAAGCCTCCTCTTCGTCGCTACTCTCGTCGCTACTACCGTACGCAACCAGACTCATGTTTATCGAATTTGGAAATATATTTATAACCTAGATTGACGTTTTTCGATATTATTATTAAACTCCTATCTGCTACAACTACGAATGTCAGCTGATGCGATTCAATCCATAGAACTTAGTTATGGTGCCGTCCCATGTAGGCCCAGATCGCCGGAATCCGAAATCACGGAACGGAACGCAGACGAAATCTAGTGGATTTCCGAATCCGTTCCGAGTCTTGAAAAACCCTGCCGTCCCATGTACCAAAACTGCACGGAACGACGGAACGGAGCCGATCCATATTTGTGCTATTCGGCTTTATTTGTCTGTTTAGATACAATTTTTGTATCAATATATGTAATTTATTTAATTAGCTCTATGTAAGATCAAATTCTGTAACTATAATTGATTATTTCATCAAATAAAAGTTGACGTTCCGGCATTCCGTTCCGGAATTTGGGTACATAGGACGCAGGGAAATGCAAATAGACGGAACGGAACACGGAACTTGTGTATACTTCTACATGAACATAACCCTGCAAATTGTAGAAAGACGCGTGTGTAGATACAAATTTGATCATGGATCCTCAAATGTGTCTATTAATGATGATTCGGTTATTCAAGACTTCTAAAAGTGCATCAATTTCTCAAAGCAAAATTATTTACGACTATAATTTGCGAATGCCGGACGGATCCACCATTCCGTAAAAATACGACGGAATGAAATTAGCGGAATGCGGATTCTAGTGACTTTTCCATCCATTCCGTTCCGTGATTCCGGATTCCGGTGTTCCGGGCCTACATGGGACGGCACCATTAGGCCGTGTTCGGGGAGCGCGCTTAAAGCGCTTTAAAGCGCTGAAAATCAAGAGAGAGAGAGACGGAGCTTGAGGAAATCAAGAAGTGTGACAGAGACACAAGATTACTGACAGCGCTAAAAGCGACTCCCCGAACACGGCCTTAAGGTGCTATTTCATGCATGCGACTGCGACAAATTGTCGCGCGACGAAAGCACGCTGTGCGGTTAAAAATTGACGGAGATGTGACGTCACCAGCAGTAATCTAGTGTTTGATAGGTGACGCCACTTGATTTGCGCGCTAATATTCGAATAAAAGTCCAATTAGATATTCAAATGAATGATATAAAATAATTATAGATGAGAAACCGAACGTTCGTTCGGACTTTTGTTAATATTTAAAGAACACTTGAAATAAAGATTATATATAATATTTAGGTTTCAGAGTTTAACGTAAATAACACTTAAAGAAGTCCGTTGCATTTGTTTACGTTCTCACGAACCAACGTTCGTGAGAATCGAACTCGGCAATAGATGATATAGACAGACGCATCGATAAGTGCTCTGGGAAGAAGGTTCGAGAAAACGGGACGATCTCAAGAAGGGGCAAGGCCCAGCCCAGGGGGTGAAATGTCCTTATGGGGCAGTCGGTCCCACGTTTTAGTTCCTATCCAAGTGGGGTATAGGGCTGGGGGCGCTGATGGTTGACCGATACCGGGTGGGGGTAGACGCTGGACGACGCCGAAGTGACGCCGAATCCAGACGCCATATTTCTTTTCGTACAGAACCTTTAACACGGACTTACGAAAAAAAATTTGAAGCATTAAAAATCTTGAAAATTTCGCTTGTGCTTTGATTACAATATTTCTAAAATTAATTGCTTTATATTCATAGTCTTAATAGTAAATTGTATTCTAATATTAATAACAAAAGTGTGTATTTAAGTTAAATTCAGGAGTCGTATCGGTAAGTTTGTAGGTTAGTCACGTAATTCTAGCTTTAAACTTTCGATATTAGATATATTATTAACCTTGTTAAATTAGAGATTTAGTATTAAATTAGAAGGTTAGTTAACGTATTTCTAGCTTTATAATTCAGATAATTCAGATTAAACATTTCAAATCAGAGATTTAGTATTACATTTATAGGTTAGTTCACTTCACGTTATTCTAGCTTTACACTTTAGATAATAAATACAGTATTAGACATTTATATATCATATACATATATATCATATATATATATACAGGGTGTAAATCTTAACTCTGTACATACTTATAGGGTGTGTGGGGGCTGCCAATACAAGCATTTTGAGGTATGACACCCATGGTCGGAAACTCATCCTAATCACTATGGAGGGCTTTGAAGGATATGGTACCGCACGCTTGATCGTAGTGTAATGAATCAGATGTGATCACTTTCGACCCAACATTTTATTCAGCCGTAGACGACAGTGCATAAATGTTCTTGCGTGAAATCAACAAAACGATAAACTTTGCATTAAAAAAATAACAAAACAATTTTCGGTGCTTATCAACAGAATTTGAAGAAGTTATGGAAAACGAATTGGGGTTTCGCACACTTATGGGCTTTTCGTTTTCCATAACTTTTTCAAATTCTGTTTATAAGCACCGGAAATTGTTTTGTAATTTTTTTATTGCCAAGTTTATCGTTTAGTTGATTTCACGCAAGAACATTTGTACTGTTGTCTACGGCTGAATAAAATGTTGGGTCGAAAATGATCACATCTGATCCATTACAATACGAAAAGCGCGCGGTACCAGAACCTTCAAAGCCCTCCACAGCCGTTGGGATGAGTTTCCGACCTTGGGTGTCATACCTCAAAATGCTTGTATTGGCAGCCCCTACACACCCTATAAGTATGTACATAGTTAAGATTTACACCCTGTATATATATATATATATATATATATATATATATATATATATATATATATATATATATATCATAGACAATATATCATAGACAATATATATCATATTTCATTATTCGGCATAAACAAATTCAAGTTGATTAAATCAGGCATTTTTGTATTGAGTTCCAGGTACAGTTTGCAGTGTTGATGGATTTAATTGGCTACGCCAAATGGATTACAGGGAGCTACTGAATGAACTTGCATAGGCGAATTGATGAGATGACAAAAGTATTAATGAAATCCATGTATACGTAACTTTCAAATTTCAACTACTAAATGACACTTGAGCTTACTGAATAATCTTATTTCTTACATGTTTCAGCGACTAATCGAGATGGGACTCTGCAATTCGTTGAAGCATTGATAATATGTCAGTCAAGAAGCAATAATAAATAATATTAATAAAACGAAGAAAATTATTTTTAGAAATTAATTATAAGATTTATTGTAAGTGATGACCATTCGTCGAAAATTTGTATTCCATTTAAAATGAATCAAAATTTTCACAAAATTAAAATATTTGAAATATAATTGTATAAGTTAATTGTTACTGTGTATCAGGGTTTACTTAATAATATATATATATAGAAACTATATCATTAATATTTACTACTCAAAAATAAAATGTCATTAGTTCTTTAAGATATTTAAATTTTAATAAATGAACTCAATTCTGATGTTATATTCGAAATTTTAATTTTATATATTATTTTATCATTTACAATATATCAATATCAAAATTATCGTACCCAAATATATAAAAAAAAAAAAAAAAACACTGTACCTAAAGAAAATGATAATAAATTTGTTTATTTGGTGAACAATTGACTTTTTGACTTTGCCGATCATCACATGATCCGAAGGAGCCTAAAATTAATTTTCAAATAAGGCGGTCGAATAAGATGGTAGCAGCCGACACGTCGCCATATTCGTCCCCCACCCGGTTTCGATCAACCATCAGCGCCCCCAGCCCTATACCCCACTTAGATAGGAACTAAAACACGGGACCAAAATTTAACATGGCAGCTTGCCCCCCCTGGCCCAGCCCTCACAGTCGGGGGAGGGCTGTAGCGCCTTTGCCCCTCCACTGATATTCTTTACTCCCTTAAGGCTAGGTTAAGATGTGTGCTGTATAGATGTGTATAAATGTACGAATGCAAGCTTGTGTGAAAAGGGGATCTCCCTCCCTGGAGATCCGCCTGAGTCGAACACTTCTATCTTGGGACTCGTTTGAGTAACTTGTACAACCCCGTAGCTCAGTCTATTTCAACTACTTATATCTATATATATCACATATTTAGTCTATTTTAATTTCAATAAAGTATTAGGTGCTCTTATTACATATTGCATCTTAATTTCATCTATATACCAAATCATCTCCGAAATCCCTTGATCTACGTAACATCCTTGTCCAATTCTCGCTGGAGTGCTCATTAGAGCTTTAGCGACAAACGGATTCCAGCCGACTAAGTTAAACTTTCATGATTGAAAAGACTGAGATATTCCACACAACTCTTATGAAAGATGTCTTCTTCTTCTTCTCTTCATTTGTCTTATCTTAAGACTGTCAAAAATTTGAATTTGACGCCGCGGTCCACGACTGCGTCAATATCTAAATCTTAAAAACATATTACGCCGATTACCTCAAGCATTTTCACTGACAAAATAACTAGTATTGTGTTGGCAATGTTTCGCGATGTTGCCAGTTTTCGGTCAAATTTTAACGATTGTCGATATCTGGGCCGTGTTCGGGGAGCGCGCTTAAAGCGCTTTAAAGCGCTGAAAATCAAGAGAGAGAGAGACGGAGCTTGGGGAAATCAAGAAGTGTGACAGAGACACAAGATTACTGACAGCGCTAAAAGCGACTCCCCGAACACGGCCCTGGTTGAGCAACGAAAAGTCTCGTTGAGTGCTGCGTACAGAATCGCACGTATCGACAGCGCAAGCGAAAACTGTCGGTAACTAACGATATCGTTAGATAACGATAGTGGTGTACAGAATCCTACTACAGTTCCTCGCCTCAAGGGAATTACCCGCGAGGTAATGCTCGCCGTACCACGCGAAATACGAGATTTTCACCGTCTCCAAATAAACTATCCTTAAACATGAATGTTCAGATATTTGTGACAATCATTCTTTGTTTTTTGTACATTGATTGCGGACAGTGTTTCATCGAATGGCCTATAATAACTGGTGTCGTCGGTGTGATAGCAGGCTCGGTATGTCGTTTCAAAGAATGTTGCACAGACGAATATATCCCGGATAATTTGGATTGTGAGTAAGAGTAATAGCGTTTTCGGCTGGGGCTACACTGAGCTACTCTGGTGTAGTGTAGCCTATCTTCATCCTTTTCTTTTCTATGAGGAAGAGAGAGACAAAGGCCGTGTTCGGGGAGTCGCTTTTAGCGCTGTCAGTAATCTTGTGTCTCTGTCACACTTCTTGATTTCCCCAAGCTCCGTCTCTCTCTCTCTTGATTTTCAGCGCTTTAAAGCGCTTTAAAGCCTGGAGCACAGACTTTTCGTTTCGGCTCACCTACAGAGATCGTGACCAGTGTTCAGTCACTCACACGCAGCGCCGACCAATCACAGCTATGTGTGAACGATCGTGGCGCCTGTAGGTGAGGCGAACACGGAACACGAAAAGTCTGTGCTCCAGGCTTAAGCGCGCTCCCCGAACACGGCCAAAGATGGCTACACTACACCAGTGTAGCTCGGTTTAGCCCCAGCCGAAAACGCCATTATGCGAGACATATTTTTTTTTTTTTATCTGAGAATTCGTAACGAGCTAACAATATTGTCACTGTATTAGTAAA
Organism: Tenthredo mesomela; assembly: GCA_943736025.1. Taxonomy (NCBI): domain Eukaryota; kingdom Metazoa; phylum Arthropoda; class Insecta; order Hymenoptera; family Tenthredinidae; genus Tenthredo; species Tenthredo mesomela. The sequence goes on from OX031021.1 coordinate 17,103,510, forward strand.
CCTGAAATAAACTAAAACTTGCATATCTTTTGTTTGCCATCTGCCTCTTTCTGGAAAAACGAAAAAATTACCATTAGGTAGGCATTAGCGTCGAATCGAGATAAAAATTTGAATTTCAAGTTCGAATAACGTAGAATGTGGAATACTTGTGCGTTTCGAAAAAGTAAAATCAATGACGATATCAATGATAAATGAAAGCAAAAATGATTTGTTTATCTCTATCGGCGACACTAACGCTCACCTAGCGGCAAACGCGGAACTGTATATTAGAAAGAGGCCAATTTTACTCGCAACATTTTTTTCATTGATTATTTCCTCCATTACGATCTCGGCCAATCAGAGTACAATATTCTCGGTCACGTGGCCTGTTTCAATCTGATAAAATCCCCGGCCACGGGGGTGAATCAGAAGATAATGTTTTTGTATGCATATAAGGATAATTGAATCGCTATCTTTGGATGAAATGAAGTAATTCTATGTTCTATCGTTATTTATGTGTGTAGCACTCAGAGATTCACTCGAGACTGAGCTTCATGACCAACATTTGGCAGTTCAGACTGTAGAAGCTGCATTGAAGCATCATATTAATAATACAGAATCGAACAGGGCATTGGCGATTAGTTTTCATGGTTCAACTGGAACTGGGAAAAACCTAATGGTCAACTTGATAGTAGATGCATTGTATAGACCATATACAAAAGGTGAAAAGAGTAACTATGTTCATCATTATAACGGGCATTCGGAGTTTTCTTCCCAACAAAAGATCGCAGAATACCAGGTTGGTAGTTTAAGCAGGCAATTATATTTTCCATGAAAATCAATTGTCTTTTTATTTCGTATTATTGCTGAAAATTCTTTTCGAAACTGGCTGAGTATTTGATATCAAGGGTATCTAGAAGTTTATTTATTGTAGCATCAGGTGAAGAAAGACGTATTGAATCATCTTGGGTCATGTCCACGTTCGATTTTCATCTTCAACGAAGTTGACCATATGCCAAACGGTATGCTGGATGCACTTCTACCATTTCTGGACTACAATCCAAGGCTCCTTCCTGTAGATCCGACCAGAGCAATATTCATATTTGTTTCGAATATCGGGGCCTCTTCAATTGAAGAAAAATTGATCGAAATGTGGCAAGCTGGAAAGAAGCGCGAAGAAACTGTACTACAAGATTTTGAACCTCTTTTGGCCAGCAGTGTGTTCCATGAACCGGGTGGCTTCCAACAAAGTCATGTTGTAAAAATGGACCTCATCACTTATTACATACCGTTTTTACCATTTGAGAAAATTCACGTGAGGAAATGTATAGAGGCTGCATTTAAAAGAACAGATATCAAACTCAGAAGTAATTTTAAACTATCGGAAATGATAGATGAAGTTATGGCGCACATGACCTTTCTACCACCTCCGCATAATCTCTATTCAGAAAGTGGTTGTAAGAGAATACATTCCAAGGTCTCTGTTATCATTCAACGTAATCATTTGACAAACCCCTTTATAGGTGAAAATTAAAAACATCCTGTCCAGCGTTACAATGCAAACGTTATCATAATCGCAATAGTTGGATAAAAGAAAGTATAAGAACTAGCGCTTGAACGGATGACAATATAACATGATAACAAATGGGAATAGAAAATCAAAGGTATTTACAAATAAAATCGCTGTCTTGTGATGATTAAATGTACAGGTATAGGTATTATATGACATAGTATTTATCCGATTTACTTCATCGTACGTTATTGTGGTTGACATTTTTTTTCGTACTAATTTTTTTCAAATATGTATCAAAAGTACCAAATGCATAAGTTATGCCGGGAGGATTCGTGGATATTACAGGTTCCGAGCGCGCAGGCGCTGATTTATTCGAATATCCTTGGTTTTGTTTGACAACAATCGAAATCAAATAGCAGACGGACTCTAGGGATGTTCGTGCCAAGTCTGAATTGGCGTCCCTTCTAATATTCGAATAAATCAGCGCCTGCGCGTTTGGAACCTGTAATTTCCACGAATCCTCCTGGTATAATCAATAAAATATTCATGTTATATACCAAATATCTGCCACATGTATAATGTATATATATATATATATATAGAATATTCCGCTGTCTTTGCAAATAGAAAATAAAAGTATTTAATACATTTTTTACTCCATCAGGCATTTAAGGTTGAAAATTTTCCGCATTTTGTTCGTTGTCAATCAAAATGGATCTACGGATCGTCTCTCATAGAAATGGGGCGCTAATTCTTCCAGCCATTCTGGCCTCACCACCGTCAGTTCTCTCATGTAAGTTTTGTTGGTGTGCAGAATCTCGCAGAAGATTAGCCTGTAAGAATAAATACAGAAACTGCTGTTTCGAGATTGCAAACAACGTTTTTAAGACCTTCTGTGACGTCAGAAGCGAAGAAATTACATCGACAAATTGAGCTTATACGATAAAATAATGCATATTATCAATTTTTCGATCAGATAAAAAAAGAACTTGCTAGGACAGTAGTTGTAAGTATTTTCACATCTCCTGTGTTGGATGTGCTTAAGGGGGAACATATGAGTAGACGGTGGAGAAAATAGGTGAATTTTGGAAATTATTATCTCAAAAACTATTTGTTCGATTTCATGGAGGTTTGTTCAATTCTGAAGTATATATTTTGACATATGTTCACGAATTTTTCAATGAATATATCTCGACTGGGAGATTTCCTATCGCGGTCGACGTAAAATATAGTCCCTTGATGCCGTTCCCAGGATTACTGGCAGTGGGTTGATCCGAAACAGAAATTCCAAAGAGATTCTTAGAAGTTAATGTATGATGCCGTTCGCAACGTAGCATTTTTGATTTTACTCAATTATTTTCTTTCTTATCAAGCCGGAAGGGTCAGAAACTGTGGTTGAAAGATGTATGTAACGTTCAATCAGGCGCCATTTCGTCATTTTTTTTTTTTTTTTTTTAAATCCTACGTTGTGAACGGCATCATACATTAACTTCTAAGAATCTCTTTGGAATTTCTGTTTCGGATCAACCCACTGCCAGTAATCCTGGGAACCACATCGAGGGACATGTTTTACGTTGACCACGATAGGAACTCTCTCAGTCGAGATATATTCATTAAAAAATTCGTGAACATACGTCAATATATATACTTCAGAATGGAACAAACCTGGATGAAATCGAACAAATAGTTTTTTAGATAATAATTCCCAAAATTCACCTATTTTCTCCGCCGTCTACTCATATGTTCCCCCTTAACCGGTTCACTGGTAAGGGCACATATATGTGCAAAAAGAAAAAGTGCCACAACTGGTAATGGCACATATATGTGCAACGTGGATATCTCTGTCAGTTTTGAACGGATTTGCATCAAACTTGATGTTCCTAAGTTTTTTGGGCTTCATGTTGAATACGAAATTATTTCCTTTCACCAGTTTTGGCACAAAACGTTGATTTCGGGTCTACCAGTGAACCGATTAATGGCAGTGTGATTTTGATCAGCGAATATTGAATATTACATTAGTGATCTATATTTGCCGTGCATAAAACACCCCACAGTTTTATTGGAACTTTGTTGAACAAATTATCCCATTCAAGTTTCTGCCATAATCAATCAGAGCAAGTGCGAAAAAGAGTGTGAGGATAAATACGAAGCAATAATCAATCAGCTTTCCGAAAAATGAAATTCAAATATACCATTGCGGCTGCTGAACGGTGTACAAGCAACTGTTGGGATGGATATGAAGTTCTCTGCTGCCTCGCACAGTCTTGTATACTCCAGTATAATGGAGATAAGCTGCATTGGGAAAAAGGCCCGCAGTAATGCACCTCAGGATGTTATCAGCCTCACCTTGTACAGACAGGAGAAAAATCAGCGAGTTAATATCGGTCCGGATTTCAATTTGATTACAATATTATGGAATTGCTTACCTTGGCATGAAACAAGAGGAATATTTAATTTTCCAAGCATCCTACGCATTTGAGTGCGAATTTCCGTAGCTCTTCGCAGCGTTTTATGATTGAGGAAATTCTGGTGGCACCAGCTTGTTGCTTTCTGAGTTTCGTAAGCTGTGTAGACGTTTAGTAAGGTAATTAAGTCTCCTTCCTCTGCCTCAAATTTGCGACGCGCAACTCGTGCTCTGAGAGCTGCTTGGCCCCCTCCAGGTAAAGTGAACACATTTTGCACCTGCAGCATTGCTAGGATCGTTGTTATCTCTTCGGAGCATCCCATTTCGCCTGTGGACAATATTTTTGTTATAAACAACAGCTAACAGAACAGATCAAGAACCTTGTAGAAATTGATAGAAAAAAGTGCTGAATTAGTAATGTGAGAACTGAAGCGAACCTGAAATGATGAGACACTTGGCGTAGACAGGTTCTAATGGCATTTCAGCCATTGTTGCTCCTAGCGGGGTTGTCAGTTCCCCGTTATCGGCAATAGCACCCAAAGCATAGAGCAGTTCCAGGCCGGATAAAAGACTTTTGGTTGGTGGTGGTGAGGGGAAATTAAACCGCAATACATTATCAATTCCTAAAGCCTTTAGTTGCAGAATAGCCGGTGCAAGATCCGAACGCTGCATTTCTGGGGGAGTTGATTCGAACAGCTTATCAAATGCCTCTTCCGTGTAGAGTCTGGAAATGTACATCGGAAATTATATCAGTGCACAGTCTTCACTAGTGAATTTGCATCTGGCACAAATCCATATGATTCTAGTGGATTTTGCGCCGCTGAACATGGAACAGGGTTCAAAACAGTTTCGCACAGTCAGTAACTAATGTCTCAAAGATACTGGCAATCAAACATAGCGAAAATCAGTAAAAGGTGGTAAAAGGTTCAATTTCATTGGATAATCTTTCTTTCCGTTTGAAAGTGAATTTTTTGCATTCTACATATATCAGCTTGTTTAGTTTATCAACTTCATTGCAGTAAAAATTCCGAACTATTGCGTTTTTTGGATGTATGAAGATTTCCTGTTCATATCAGCATGTATCTCTTACGATTAGTTATAAATTACACCTTGTAATGATTAAAAAAATGGCTTCTTCTAGATTATAAAGGATTAAATCGCTTTATCAATACCATGTATTAAAACCGATAATTCTTAAGGATCTTCTGGCGTTAGCGTTCTAAGTGTTTTCTAAAAATACGATGAAAATTCGACAAATTATTCATTTTTCCTATTCAAATACGTGTGTAAAGTTTGCAGTTGATCGACTTACCCGTTCAATAGTTATTCAACATTCAAGATTCATCAATTTTGCATGGATTCTTATGGAGAAGCAGCACATTTTTGCATTACTGAACGGAATTAACCAGAAGCAACGATGAGATTGTATTCGAATTTTTTGTGTGTGTAGATCAAATTCTTATAGCATTTTCGGCTGGGGCTACACCGAGATACACTGGTGTAGCGTAGCTATCTTCATCCTCTTTCTTTTCTATGAGGAAGAGAGAGACAAGGATGACGACACTACACCAGTATAGCTCGGTGTAGCCCCAGCCGAAAACTCTATTAACAATATTTGTAAAAAAAAAGTTCCTGTTGATCCTAACTCGTTATAATAATAATAATAATAATAATAATAATAATAATAATAATAATAATAATAATAATAATAATAATAATAATAATAACAATAATAATAATAATTATTATTATATATCGTAATAATTATATATCCTATTCATTTTCAATCATCATTCGATGACGGCTAATATACATCAAATGTGTTTCAGGTGAACAACGCTTTTTTATTTTTTATAGTTCGATTCAGGTCAAATTCATGTCCAAGAGTTGAAAAATATTTGTTTAAATTTTTTGGCAATCTTCATGGTGTGCCCTTAAAGTAGAAGTATTCAAGAGTGTTCAGAAATTTTATCAGATTTTTTCATAGCAAATTACGTGTTCTAACATGCCTCGGGTCTTCAGCGATCCACGATAACATGACAAGGTTCCGAAAAAAGCGATAACTTGATCGGGTTCACTAACTCAAAATTACTCAATCATAAACTACGAGAACTACGTGAGCGGCAAAGATTAAATAATCTGTAATATTTCTTAATTATGGTTCAAAATATTAGTAATCTGCTCTAAAAACACTGATTGTGAGTCAATTATAGTATTTGTGTACCAAGGGCGTAAAGTGGGCTTTTTTAGACCGAGTGTGGAGTTTGCAGTACGAGTCGGAGGTGAGCTAGCACGAGTCGAAGACGAGTGCATCTGCGAGCCGAAGACGAGTACTGCAACCACACAAGGTCAAAAAGCCCACTTAGCCCTTGGTACACCCCATATTTTTTGTAACTGAAGGACATCCCAATTCGTTATTATACTGATTATTTTTTCCATCCAAATTTCAGCCAATAGAATTGCACCATTCGCCGTTATTTTGCATAGCCTACACGATATTTAACTGATTATTTTTCCCATCCGAATTTCAGCCAATAGAATTGCACCATTCGATGTTATTTTGCATAGCCTACACGATATTTAACTGATAATTTTGACAATTCCACTGGTAATTTCACGTGTGCTTTCACCGCGGTAATTTTTCATGTTAGCTATATATAAAAAACAATAGATTTTCCAATACAGTTAACGCTCCATTGAATCTGACAGATTAAATTATAATTATGATTCTGTGACCTTTAAATTTTGATTTTTAACTGGATTTTGTCTCATGCAATTCTATGGGCCGAAATTCGGATGGAAAAATAATCCCCCGAATACCACTCGAGCTTCAAAATTAATCGGGTATTTCCCTCAAGGTTCCCTGCAATCAAACGAACTCGTCAAATTTTTCAGAAAAATCACTCGCGCTTCGCGCTCGTGATTTTGTAAACTGAAAAACTTGACTCCTTCGTTTGTTTGCAACGAACCTATCGGGAAATAGCCGATAATTTTGAAGCTCTTGTGGTATTATATGTGATAATTTACCCATAGCTTTTGATAATTGAGTCGCTCTCTGCAACAACAACTTAAGTCGACTTAAGTGATTTTTTAGGGACGCTTACCTCGGTGTTCCGTACACTATCAAGAGACTCGGTAGAGTCTCGCGCCAAGAGCAATAATAAAAAAAGCGCGAGACTCGACCGAGTCTATATACCCGAACGGCAGCTAAACGGCGTTGTGGGAAAACAGTATTTCCTAATTTCTTTCTTCTCGCAATATCCAGGGGATTGGAATATTTATCCTAGAATGTGGGTACCAAGAGCTTTCATTTGAGTCTAACTTCGATTGAATCAGTGCACGGAAAGCTGAGGTATGATTATTTCTAGTTTCCGAGTACCCGTTTCGTCTGAAAATTTTTTCGTCGTTTCACCTCCTTCAGCCAAATCTGACAGTTCACTAAAGCTATGCGGATAAAAATGAGGAAAGAGTGGCCACCACTAGACAGCAGTGACATCAGTTGCAAGATGGCGCTCTTATAATATTTTTAAAAATTCCGAGTGTTAACGGAGTCGTCGCCGGGAGTTGTCTTCATACATCATACGCTTTCGTTATTTGTGACCAGGACCACCGCTACGTCGCTTTCGTCCACTAGGTCGACCGTACCGTAGTTTCCGTCCTCCAGGTCGACCGCTACGTAGTTTCTGTCCTCCAGGACCACCGTTACGTAGTTTCTGTCCTCCAGGACTACCGCTACGAAGTTTCCGTCCTCCAGGTCGACCGCTACGTAGTTTCCGTCCTCCATGTCCACCGCACCGTAGTTTCTGCTCTCTAGGTCGACCACTACGTAGTTTCTGTCCTCCAGGACCACCGCTACGTAGTTTTCGTCCTCCAGGTCGACCGCTACGTAGTTTCCGTCCTCCAGGTCCACCGCTACGTAGTTTCCGTTCTCTAGGTCGACCGCTACGTAGTTTCTGTCCTCCAGGACCACCGGTACGTAGTTTTCGTCCTCCAGGTCGACCGCTACGTAGTTTCCGTCCTCCAGGTCCACCGCTACGTAGTTTTCGTCCTTCAGGTCGACCGCTACGTAGTTTCCGTCCTCCATGTCCACCGCACCGTAGTTTCTGTTCTCTAGGTCGACCACTACGTAGTTTCTGTCCTCCAGGTCCACCGCTACGTAGTTTTCGTCCTCCAGGTCGACTGCTACGTAGTTTCCGTCCTCCAGATCCACTGCTACGTAGTTTCCGTCCTCCATGGCTACCGCACCGCAGTTTCCGTCCTCCAGGTCGATCGATTATAAGTAATTATTAATGAACAATTGATGTTGTACACACGACGTTCTTAACTACGTGGCGGTGGTCCTGGAGGACAGAAACTACGTAGAGGTCGACCTAGAGAACGGAAACTACGGTGCGGTGGACCTGGAGGACAAAAACTTAGCAGTTGGTGCGCGCAAAGTGAATCGCCCTGTATATTTTTAACTATTTATTTCAATATTTAAATATCCATGAATCTGTGGACAATAGGAAGCTGCGTTGTTCATCAGCGTCGTTTTTAGAGCTCGGTACTTGTTTTTCCGTTTTTCACTATTTTCGTGTTCACTTCTTGTTTCGCGTAACCACATGAATAAATAAATATATATATATATATATATATATATATATATATATATATATATATATATCGATGAAGGAGGAGGTTTGCGCGCAGGGTTACACGTTGCAGGCATATAGAGTTATTATAACGGATTATAAGGAAACAATTCGTAGAACTTAATGAAAAACGAACACGCATGTTACGACTGTAAAAAAAAAAAAAAAAATTTATAAACACATACGTGTATAAAATACAAAATTGTACAAAAAGTAGTGAAATCAACAACAAAAGCACCTATGGTGCAAAAACCTTTCGCCAAGTGCAATAATGTGGTCCCTACTCAAAACGAAAGAATAGAAAGAAAAATGTCCACGTACAAAAGTATTGAAATCACATACAGTGCCAAGTACATGTCTTCTGTATACCATAAGTTAACAACAGAAACGTAAAGAGTCTTGTGCTCGTTCACTCGCAAAAAAAATGTGGAGGTAGTGGTACTTGGCGGGCCTTCGTAGACAAGTACGAGAGAACAATATTGGCCCGCCAAGTACCACGGACTCCACATTTTTTTTTGCGAGTGAACGAGCACAAGACTCTTTACGTTTCTGTTGTTAACTTATGGTATACAGAAGACATGTACTTGGCACTGTATGTGATTTCAATACTTTTGTACGTGGACATTTTTCTTTCTATTCTTTCGTTTTGAGTAGGGACCACATTATTGCACTTGGCGAAAGGTTTTTGCACCATAGGTGCTTTTGTTGTTTTATATTACCTGAAAGTTTTTCCGGATCGTAACCGACCCGAGCGTCCGGCCCTCTGATTTGCGGATGCTTTTGATACAGGAGCTACTATTAGGCTGTCCGTATGTGTCTCCACTTCAAACCATCGAATTTTTGCGAAACCGCTGTCGATTACTATATGGGAAAAAAAAAGTAAGCGCTTCCAAATTCTTCAATGATCAATTAACGGCTGACATCCACCAGTCGGCAGCGAACGGCGGCGAACGGCCAAAAACAGTGGTTCACATCCAATACATCGACCAAATCTGGCGTTAAAGTTAGATTTGGTCGGTGTTTTGGATGTGAATCACTGTTTTCGGTCGATCGCCGCCGCTCGCTGCCGGCTGGTGGGCCTCGGCCTTAACCGATGTAAATAATATTTTTATCATCAGATTTCTCGATTGCTCTTATATCGCTGACTTTTTGAAAGCTTCAACAAATATCAATCGAATTTGATTAGAACAAGTGTAAAAGTAATCCGTACTATGAGAGAGCATGGACTGATTTAAAAGAGGCTAGGTGAATTTACAAATTAGCTAGAAAGGCTTGAACCAAAGAACGTTAAATTTGTAACACAAGGAGCTTTTTGGAACCTGAATATTTGGAGTGTATCAATCGCGTATCATCAATAATGCTCCTTGCATCACATACATCACAGTTATTTCAATTCCAAGTTATCCAGCTCATTCTTGTATAGATATAACCCATAAAAAGCGCTTCCGGTGCAAAAACCTTTCGCCAAGTACATTAATATGATTATTACCCACAAAAAATACTTCCTCATGCCAAAAAATATATACAGTCGGGACTCCCAATAAGAGCGCTACGGGGCTGTAGGAGAAGGAATTTCTGAGAAATGTGGTACCCCCACTCTCTATTGAAAAGTTCGCTCGCTTGGAACGTAAACCGGTCTCTCAATAAACAAGCACGGTGGTGGGGGTACTGCTCGGCTACGGATTAGGGGAAGCGCTCTTATTGGGAGTCCCGACTGTACAATAATTATTTCTTAATATATATTTCTTAATAATAATTATCGAACGCTATTTTTTTATAACAAATGCATGAAAAAGTTGCTTGTGGGGCTCTGTTGTCAATGTAAACAACCATACCAAAAACATCGAATCGATTCAGCAGTATGCACGGAGATAGCGCGTAGACAGGGATGAATGATTATAAAATGCTCTTGTTCGCACGCCGTGCGTAACAAGAATCATGTTGTGCACGCTCGATGTGCGCAAAACGCAGTGCGCACGTTTGGCATGCAATATTGTTTCATGTTGGCATCGCCTACTCAAACGTCAGAAAAGTGCCACAATATGACCGCTTCAGAGCCCCAAACAAGCAACTTTTTCCACACTGCGTGCGCAAAGTTGAATTTTGCGCACGCTTCGCGTGCATAAAATTCAACTTAACGCGCGTTGCGTTAAAAAATGAAGTTCGACACACGTGCGAAAGATGATTCTCGACTCGTGTGATTATCACCCTCGCTTCGCTCGGGCGAAAAACTTCACACTCGTCCGAGAATCAACACTTTCGCACTAGTATCGAAAAGTACTATTTCATGCATGCGTCATAAAATAGTAGTGTGAGGATCACGTACTTTGCGCACTTGTATCGTATACTATTTTATATAACTCAATGTGCGAATTTCGGTTTCGAAAAATAATTTTTATCAGTAACGGAAAACCGGCTGAGAATGTGAATACTGTATATTAGACAATGTTCTACAGATACACTATTTACAATGTGCGGCGTAAATCATTCTCTACACTCAGTGCGCGAATGTATAATATACTTCAGATACTATTGCGCACTGAGTGCGCGAATGTATCTACTCGGCACACTGCGAGCCACAGTGTGTGAATCGGGCACTTCGCACATTATCAACAGACATGAGAAATCGAGTTTCGCACACTGAGTTATAAAAAACATTTTTTTTCAAAACATAACTTTTTTTTTAATGAACTTTGCGCGAGACTCTACCGAGTCTCTTGATGTCAAGAGATTTACGTAACTTTTTTTAAATTTATTTCCATGGTAGAAATTATTCTGTAATTGTTGCCAAATCAATCGTATAGAATCCCATTTGAACAAGACAATCTTCTGATTGCAGAATAGTGCGTGATAATGGATTACCATAGACGACGCCGGGTATCGTGATCGAGGTTTCAGCAATGTTCGTCGCAACGACAACCTTCCGAGTATCCTTGGGAGCGCTCCAAAATACTTTCAACTGTTCAGAGTTCGGAAGTGAGCCGTACATAGCCAGCGGCAAGATTTTCTCTAAAATAAATATATGAAAAAAATCGGTCGTTCAATATAGTGAAAAATACTTGAAATACGAATTATTAAATTGTTGTTCTTGATTGCTGCAAACGGCCTTCAATCACGGCAATCCGTCGTTTACAAGCCTTCTGTACAGAGATTAAAGACGCCCAAATTTCCGCGAATCAAACATGCAGTTAAATATAGGTACTATCTCGTAAATGTAGAGAAAAATTGTGCGAAATGAATGTGTCGTGATAGGTAATTACGTTTTCCATCCTTTATCAATTTGGCGTGCTCGTTAAGCAGTGCAACGGCTCTGTCGACTTCCTCCATTCCCGTGAGGAAGGCTAAGACATCGCCCTGTCCTTCTTCCACGTGAATTTTTAACGCCGTATCAACAACTGCTTTAACGTAATCAGCAACAGGGTCTGAAATAATCGAACCTTAAGTCAATTTGTCGAATACATTAGAACGTTGTACTTTTGCACAGTCATGGAAGGGAGACGATAATTATTCATTGACGCAATGTTTCCCAAGGTTCAACCACGACCGGAAATTGACATTGGATGCTAGGACGTAGTTACAAATAATTTTCTAGAAAACTAATCGACTCAATCTATGTAATTTATGATCAGAAAAACGAAGTCTTCACGACAGAACGATAAATCGGAAAAATTTATCTTTCGGAAGCCCAATCAACAAAGACACCCCCTTATCGAAGATATATCGATGTTTCACTACCTTCAACGTAGTAAATATCTACGGGATAAAGTCTGCCTTCGATGCTGATAATTGTTGCCGAATCCTTAGCGGCGTCCTTCGAAGTATTTGTGTTGAAAAAATCACGCAGTTGTTCAGCATCAACGGTCGCCGAAGACACAATAACCTTTAAGGTTCGTCGTTTCTATGGAATGACCGATAAAAAATGTATTCGAACGAACGGATTTATTGGAACCGTGCACACCTATACACACTCACCAAAGCGAGTATGTGCAGTCGTGTACATTAGGGTGCACTGTTAGAAAAAATATGTTCCCGTAGGTCCACTATAATTTTTATGTTGATTTCAACACTTTTTTCAGTTGAAACAACAGAAAAATCTGTGGTTTACGTGAAATTAATGTTGTTTTAATAAAAAAAAAGTGTTGAAATTGACATAAAAATGATAGTGGACCTACTGGAACATATTTTTTCCAACAGTGTGGTTAAAAAAAAAAACCTAATTTCTCAGATGTTGCTGCTCATCCGTGAATATGTTGTTTGTGATTTTTAAAAATTATTCCATTTTTTTTAGCTCCATTGGACAATATTCATTACTGCCTCAGTGAAGTTGAAATTTCGAAACTTTTCCATCTTTGGCAATTTCAAAGTTCTCAGATCAAAGTGCTCATCTGGTTACCTCGAGATTCAACGAGCATGTTGATTCAAGATGAGACTCGTACGATAATATTTAGTACCACCTCGGAGACATTGGAGTTTTTTCAATGTTTTGCGTTTTTTCGGAGATTTGATCGCCAGGTGCTGCTCATGAGACAGTTTCATCTTACCAATATAAGAAAGAAATCCACGCAGTTTGCAGTCTGCGGGACCATTTTTACTACTGCCTCATTGAGGGTGACTTTCCTTCAAGTAAAATTAGCAACATGAGGCAGTAGTAAAAATGGTCCCACAGACTGCAAACTTCGTGTACTTCTTCCTTAAAATGGTAAGAAAAGACTGTCTCATGAGCAACACCTGGTGATCCAATCTCTAAGAAAACTCCTAAATAGTGAAAAAACTTCAATGTCTCTGAAGCAGTACTAAATATTATCGTACGAGTCTCATCTTGAACCAACATCCTCATTGAATGAGAACCTAGAGGTAGCCAGATGAGGACTTTGATCTGAGAACTTTGAAATTGCCAAAAATGGCAAAATTTCGAAATTTCAATTTCACTGAGGCAGTAGTAAATATTGTCCTATAGAGCTCAAAAAAATGGAATAATTTTTCAAAATCACAAACAACATATTCACGAATCAGCAGCAACATCTGAGAAATTAGGTCTTTTTTGAACCACCCTAGTGTACATGCATATACTAGTTGCGACGCCTATAGTGGGGATCGGCACTTTTTTTGGAAAAAATGTATGTATGTACACGAATACACATTCTCACTTTGGTGAGAGTGTATACAGGTTGTATCACCTCAAGTATCAAGAAAAGGAGGGACTTAATTGACGCGAAGTCACGCCCCATCAACCAATCAACAAAGAGAAGAATTTCGTACAGCGAAATTCTTACGAAAAATAGGAAATATAATTTCTTGGTGTAGGGGAAAAATATCAACAACGACTCGAATATAATTTCTTGTGTAGGTAAGAAATATCAAAAACAACTCGAATCAGGCTGTTAGGTATTTATTTACTCCGCCGCTCACAAAAGCGGTTCTTTCCTCTTTGTTGATTGGTTGATGGGGCGTAACTTCGCGTCAACTAAGTCCCTCCCATTCTCGATACTTCAGGTGATACATCCTGTAGGTGTGCGCGGAGTAAATAGCTATACTGTATATAGTATATAGTATATTGTATTATTTTTTTAGCTCATTATTTTTTTATCCTCAGCTGATAATCATCACCGGGTTACGATAGGCTTACCCTGAGTATTTTCTTCAATAATCCCATCACGATGTCGGTAAGTAAAGTCCGCTCGTGTACTTCGTCCAAAATGATAACGCAATAATTTGTCAGTAATGGGTCACCCATCATTTCTCGAAGCAAGATGCCTTCCGTCATGTACTGCAATCAATGTGATCAAGATGTTCACTTTGTTGGAAAATAACTTTAAAAAAATTCGGACGAAAACAAACTTCTTCTGATCTCGTGTGATTGCAACACTCGCCTCCGGCTCGTGCTGCAACCTCACACTCGTCAGGAAAAATTCTACCGCACTCGATCCGTATCGTAATGTAATATTATGCACAGTACAACCTCTCAATAGTGCCGCTTCCCCTAATACGTGCTCGGGCGCTTCCCCCACTACCATACTACACTCCCGGCGTACAACGAAGGTTACACTTTTTTTTCACAAGCGTTTGTAGTCAGAGTGGGGGAACCGAGATTCTGAAAAATGTATTCCCCTCACAGCCCATGAGAGGCACTATCGAGAGGTTGCTTTGTATTAAGTCCGAAGAGTATCACTTTTTGGTAGCGGTTATTTATAATATGAGCCGATCGAGTATGCTGTGATACAACACACTCAGAATTTAGGAAATTACCCATACCGGATTTGACACTTCTCGGACTTGGCTCATATAATATTTTATACGATCCGTTGTTTGAAGGTTCACTTTTTGGAAAATCGCGCGCTCGAAGTCTTATACAGTTAGAACCTTGATTATCCGAACCTCTGTCATCCGAACCCTCTGTCATCCGAACCCTCTGTTATCCGAACCACGATCGCCCGGACCCTCTATCATCCGAACCTCGACTTGTTTTTTTTTCTTTTTTTCTTTTTCTTTATGCGCGCGTTTTTCGCGTTTTATTGCATAATATTTAAATCTATCTGAACAACGGTGCGAAATTTTGAAATTTACATGCACGTCGAAGCACTGATATATATGCATTATATGTATATGTTATAACATACACGCAGCAACAAAATTAACGGCGCACCTGGCACTCGGCGAAATAATGCCGATTTTCAGAATGCTGTAACTCAATTAAAAGTTGTCGAAAAAAATCATTCAGGAAAGCATTTTGAAGGTTGAAACTTCGTCTTCAAGATGGTTTTTAAAAATTCTTTCTACGGCAATTTTTAACCTCATGGCGTAGGTTTGAGCAGTGCCGGATTAAAGGGTGTGGGGGCCTGTAGGCAGAAAGGTGGTGGAGGCCCAATTGAGGGAGTAAAGAACATTATTAATATTGAATTTTTTATTGCATCAGAATGAACTGGATCACATCGTTTCTTTGGTATAATATGTTGATATAATTTCTAAATTAAAGTAAGTGGCACTTTCTTAGGTAAGGTAGAATATGTCAATTGAATTCCACATTAAAATTAAAGTGGTATTTTTCTTGCTTTTTTCTTAGCAAAATCATCGATGATATCTGAAATGTCCAATACTTTCATCAGATCATATTCAGTGCTTAAAATAGTACGATCAATGAGGTTTTCTTGAGTCATCGTTGTACTCAACCGATTCTTAATCAGTTTCAACTTTGAAAAAGACCGTTCACCACTGCAGTTCGATGTCATTATGCAAAGATATATTTTTAGCATTATCTCTACATTTGGAAAACTATCTTTTACTTGCTTGTCAACCAATAATTTGAGCATAAAATGCTCTTGGCTCATTCCTTTTTCTTTTTCCTCACTGAAATCGTTACAAAATTCTCTATAGTGTATAAGCTCGATCCCAAGATTCTCATCAAGGTCATTCTTATAAACATCAACTAATGATTTAGCACGATAATTAATTTCTTCCGGAGTAAGATCATTGATTTCTCTCAGAAAACCGAATCGAGAATGTATTTCTGTGTATGCGGAAATTCTTTTTGTCAATGACATGATGAATTGGTCAATAACTGGAAGAAAACTTTGCACGCGGAACGTTTCTGATGCAGTCAACTCAACTTCTGGCGTATGTGCGTAGTCTAATGGATTTAGACGTACGTTACGTGTGCACTTTCGTTTGTTCTCGATTGCATATTGTTTATTTCCACATAGGTCTGCTCCTTGTCGTTCGTACTCCGAAAATGAATGTTTTTTAATTTCGATAAAAGATTTGAGAGATTTGAGCATTTCTATTGAGGTGTTAAGATCTATCGCAGCAGACTGTAAACATTTGCTTGTATGATTAACTCTGTCAAGAATTTCATTCCAGAAAATGGCAAAAATACCGATTTCGAGTTTGCAAATTTGATCATGTAACCCGCGTGCCTCGCTATTCTCTTCTACCATTTCCGATAAAGTAGATTTTATTTGAGCATAACCACGAACTAAACATTTAGCAGCATCTGCTCGAGATGACCAGCGAGTTGTGCTTACCCTCTTTGGAACAAGTACGGGATTTTCTGGCGTACATGCTGATCTCAGGCAACGAACGAGTGCGCTATAGCGATCTGTTGAAGAGGTGAAAAAGACATAAATTTGCTCCAGGAAACTGAAAAAAAATTTAGCGTTGGGACAGCTATTCATTGTATCAGTTCCAACCAAATTAAGCGAGTGTCCGAAACAAGGAACCCAGCATGCTAAGTCATTCACCCCTCGAACCAAAGCTTGGAGACCCGCAAACTTCCCGCTCATAGCCGACGCGTTGTCATAGGACTGACCACGGCAGTTTTTTATTTGGAGATGATTCTCATTTAAAAAATTCATCAGACCGTCAAACATGTCTTTCGCTTTATGACCCTGGTTTGGCATAAAAGTCAAAAATCTCTCGACCGGATCACCATTTTCTTCTATGTAACGAAAGACTAAAACTAATTGATCTATGTGACCCTCATCTTTTGTAGAATCAAGAGTGAACGAATAATATTGTGAATGTTTGATTCGGTGGATAATTTCATCGAATACACGCTGAGCGATCAACTGTCTGAATTCGTTGCAAATTGTCGACGAGAGGTAATTGACATGGCCTCTTCCACAGTTGGCATGATTTTCAATATGCCCTTTCAAAAAATCATCATACTCAGCAAGTAATTCAAGCAACCCGAGATAATTACCGTTGTGTGCAGAACCAATAATTTCGTTATTTCCTCGAAGAGGTAAACCACGCTCACTAACAAAGAGTATCACGGATGCTACTCTTTTGAGTACATTTCGCCAATACTTCATTTCCTCATCCAATTGTTGGGTAAGTTCAAAATCGATCCGTCCAGATTCTTGAGAACGCGTTTGAAATGCAATCGTAGCTTTGAGATGAGCCGAAGACGTCTCATGCTTTACCAAACGATCGTTAGCGTTTTTCCAGTCGCAATATCCACCATGTGAAAATTGCGTTTGAGCCGTATTCAATAATTTACAAAAAAAACAATAAAGTTTCCCATTGCTCGGCGAAAAACATAACCATTCCCGTTTGATAGTTTCACCATTTTTGTGTTTTCTCTCGAACATACTCATTTGGCATGTTCTGGTGAAACTGTTATCATATTGTTTGAATGATTTATGTTTGAGAAGCTCCGCATCACAATTTTGGACTCTTTTACTTCCTAATTTAAACCAGTAACTAAGATGATCTTCCATATTCTCCGGCCACAGACCAATGTCACAGTCGGAAAATTTTTCGTCTTCAGTTTCTAATGTGTTCACTTCTCCGGAAATCGTATCATTAACCACGTCGTCAATATTGCTCTAAAATGTAAAACAACGGTTCAATCATCATATTTTACTCCTTATTATTTTGTAATTTTCGAAATAATATTTTTGCACTCACGTGATCTCTTTTTACTGACTCGTCCAATATTGCGGGATCGCTAACAGCCGCGTCATGTCCAGCTATAATCTTTTGAAAAGAAAATGATTTAATCATATTTTATGAATGATTTTCTACTATTTCTGCGAAAAGTTGAGTAATGTTTCTCTGCGTACTATTTCGTCAGGGTTGTGTGAAGACGTCGAAGCTGTTGGTCTTTTTGTGACAAAATCAGTCAGCCGACGTGTTTGTGAGAGAACTTCGGACTCGCGTTTTTGTTTTTCTTTAGCATTTTTACGCTTATCAGAGCCGGCTTGATAATGGCGTGGGGTTTTATGACGATCACCTTGTCTGTTGTTCATTGTACTCAAAAATAATGAACACGAAATTCTCGATTCATTGATATCTAAGAGAGCTGAAAAAATGATACATATACGTATTCTAGTTTATCCGTAGTATTCTTGTATTTTATGACGGAAAATTTAAAAGCTTCAGTTATACTTACTTTTGGAATTCGATGTTCATCAGAATCAAAATTATCGACAAACACTATAATTTATTACAGTTCACGCCAAAATAAATTACTGTCCGTCGTATATCTTAATTATTTTCGAACGTTATAATATATGATCCAAAAACATTGAAAAAGCTACGTATTCGGACTTTCACAACGTTCGCGGTTTTGGATACTTATATTAGCAGGCGGGAAATATATTTTGTGTCTACAAAGTATTGACTAGCAAAAGGACCTGCTTACTATTGGTAACTGGACGCAAGGTACTGTTTCACTAGTTCAAATTTCAAATACCAGATGGCGAACGCGTCTCCGCCATAAGGATACATGACCCGATTTTAGTACTGGTTTTGACCACGAGGTGGCTACGCTTCAGATACAGTTACCAATTGTCCCATGTTGGGCAACTATCATCTAGTCCCAAGAGGATATAACCACAGGAATAAGAAGAAGAAGAAGAAGAAGAACTATCATTGAGGTTGGGTGCCTCACGTGAGTAGCCTACCATCGGCGGAGCGGTTCAGCATCTCAGTCTGATCGATAAAACAGACTATTCGTCGACTATAGTGCAATATAGTACTCATGTTTGCAGAAATTTAAGCGGAATTATTAAATTTTATTGAATTTGTTAATACTCTGTTTCAATTTACAATATTCGAAATCGATTCGAAATAAAGATTTTTTTAGCTGACAATTTAAAATATTTGTAATGCTTTCACACTTCAAAAAAATTTTTTTTTCCAATTATCCAAATTTAATCGATCAGCGAATATAAGTTGAAGTTGGTGGGGGCCTCAAATGGTGGGGGCCTGTAGGCTGCCGCCTACTCAGCCTAGTGCCTAGATCCGGCACTGGGTTTGAGTGCCGGGTTGCGAAACGCCAGAAAAAGGAAGTTTTTCAAAGTTCTCTACGGGGCGTTAAAAAATCACAGAAAACTTTCAAGACGGCCATTTTGTAGCCTGAAATCTCCTCTTCAAAATGGTTTCTAGAAATTTGTCGCCCGATTTTTTTTCACGGAGTTATTCAACTTTTCGTGAAGCAATGTCAATAAGGGCAGAATCGACGATTAGGCGTAGACTGATTTGGGGTTATCCAAGATGCACCGCGAAAAGGCACAGTCTACCATGCATCCTTTAAAAAAAGTGGCGCGGAGGGGGGGGGGGGGGGGGGGGGGGGGGGGTGTTTTTGGACGTATATATTCAGAATTGAATTTGAATTTGCGCAGCGTATCCTTTTTTTTTTTGCGTTTCCGACGCCTGGGCTCGGATAATAATCGAAATAGGTACACCCCCCCCCCCCCCCCCCCTGACGAAAATGAGGTGGGCGACTAGGAATGGGGCTTAAGAAAGTCTTTGTAAGGTGGCGGGCCCAGTAATCGTCACATTAAACGAAACGCTTGACTTTGAAAACTTATATTACTCTAATTGAGGAATGCATTATTGTTATTCTAAGTTATTCTAACTGGGATTTTCATCACGAATAAGAACGTCACTATAGAACTCTCGTACTCATTTTTGTTGGCGAGAAAATCCTTCGTAAAGGTCAGAAGGTGCCAATGTACGAATCATCGCCATGCCGTCGTAAGGGCTGGCCCAGTATTCGCCATAGATACATACCAGCAGTGTTGCGAGTCACTAATTACATTTGTAATGGAATTACTCATTTAATTACCCATTACTTTGGTAATGTGTAATTAAACCGAGTTTAATTACCCATTACTTTGGTAATGTGTAATTAAACCGAGTTTAATTACCCATTACTTTGGTAATGTGTAATTAAATCGAGTTTAATTACACATTACTTTGGCAATGGGTAATTAAATTAAGTTTAATTACACATTACATTGATATATACATGTATATATATATATCTTCCCACAGATATACGTAAAATACAACTTACAGAGCTATCTTCCCATAGATATACAACTTAAAAAGCTATATTCCCAGCTATCTTCCCAAAGATATACGTAAAATACAACTTACAGAGCTATCTTATATATATATATAAGCTATATATATCTCTCTATATTATAAAGATATATCGCCGCCGCCGCCACCGCCACCGCCGCCGTGTGAGACTTTCCATGGCCTCCTCGACCCCGCTCGCTACCACCCCCCCCCCCCCCCCCCCTCCCGCCGTCGGCCTTCTCGACCCCGCTCGGCTCTTTTCGCCCCTCCCCTCCCCCTAACCCTTAGGATGAGTTAGGTCGTGTCAGGTTAGGTTAGGTTGCCTTGGTCAGGATAGAGTAGGTTAGGTTGGTAACCTAACCTAACCTGACTTGACCTTTGAGGTGTTAGGTAACCTAACCTAACTCGGCTAGGTTAGGTCAGGTCAGGTTGGGTTAGGTTGTGTCAGGTTAGGTTAGGTTGCCTTGGTTAGGATAGAGTAGGTTAGGTTGGTAACCTAACCTAACCTTACCTGACCTAACCGTACCTGACCTGACCTTTGAGGTGAGGTATTACTTGAGGTAGATTGAAGTATCTCTCTATATTATAAAGATATATCGCCGCTGCCGCCGCCGCCGTGTCAGACTTTGGTTACCATGGCAACCTAACCCAACCTAACCTTACCTGACCTAATCTTACCTGACCTCAGGTCTGGTTGGGTTAGGTTACCATGGTTAGGATAGAGTGGGTTAGGTTAGGTTAGGATGGGTTAGGTTGTGTCAGGTTAGGTTAGGTTGCCTTGGTCAGGATAAAGTAGGTTAGCTTGGTAACCTAACCTAACCTTACCTAACCGTACTTGACCTTTGAGGTGAGGTTAGGTTAGGTCAGGTTGGGTTAGATTGCCATGGTCAGGATAGAGTGCGTTGGGTTGGGTCGGGTTAGGTTAGGTAATCTAACCTAACCTTTGTCAGTATCCCAGCGATCTCGGCTCCGCTCGGCTTTTGTTTATCCTTCCCCCCCCTACCTCTTGCCCTGGGCCTCCTCGACCCCGCTCAGCCCCCCCCCCCTCGCCCTTCTCGACCCCGCTCGGCTGTTTTCGCCCCCCCCAGCCCATTCGGCTTCCCTATCGAAAACTATCCTGGATAGCCGAAGATAGCCGAGGACAGCTGAGGAGAGCCAAGGGGAGCTGAACCCGGTCCTCCCCTCGGTCCGAGGGCTCAGGAAAGGGAAAGGGGGAAGCAGAGCCGAGGAGAGTCGAAGAGAACCGAAGAGAGCCGAGGATGGCCGAAGACAGCCGAAGATAGCCGAGGATAGCCGAAGATAGCCAAAGATAGTCGAGGATAGCCGAGGAGAGCCAAGGGGAGCCGAACCCGGTCCTCCGCTCGGTCCAAGGGCCCAGGAAAGGGAAAGGGGAAAGCAGCGCCAAGGCAGCCGAGAAGAGCCGAAAAGAACCGGAGAGAGCCGAAAATAGCCGAAGATAGCCGAGGATAGCCGAAGATAGCCGTGGATAGCCGAGGATAGCCGAGGATAGCCGAGGAGAGCACAAAATGTCTGACACGGCGGCGGCGATATATCCTAATAATCTCTACACACGACTTCAAGAGATACGAATCCGAGGACCTGGACTACGAGAAATACTCAGTGAATGACCTGGACAACGAGAACTACGAAGCCGAAGAACTGGACACTGGAAATACTTAGCGAAAGACTTGGACAACGAGGAATACGAAACGAAGGACCTGGGCAACGAGAACTACGAGGCCGAGGACCTGGACTACTAGAAATACTTGGCAAACGACCTGGACAACGAGGAATACGAAGACCATAAAATCCACGGATTATTTGGATTTTAGAAACAACTGATACAAATTAGAATATGGGGGGTTGGCGCGCGTAGCGCGCAGGAGGGCGAAGCCCCCCTAGTATATATATATATATATTAGGGTGGGCCAAAAAAAACTTTTAATTTTTTTTTCTTTAGTTACCATGAAAATATTGTTCAAGATGATGAAAAAAAAATCCTCTGAAAATTTGAGCTCTTAATATTAATATTAAGAGGTGCCTCATCGCGATTTTTGATTTCCCATTTAAATAACACAGGAAATTTTTTTTTTTTTATTTGGAATTTTATTCGGTTCCAATGAATCATCGTGTTGTAAAAATCAATACATATTCTTGTAGGAAATTAAACGATCTCCAAAAAAGGTCTGATGTAATTTTTCGCTAAGTTCACTCGTTTCAAAGTTATTCAAGGTTAAAGTTCAACCTCAAACTATTTATTACAACACAAAGAATCTATCACAGTTTTACAAATATCGCAGAAAATAAGTATATTCGCCGTTTATTCCTACAAAAAACAACTGTCATGCTTATGTTGTTTTGTTTTTATTTGTCGAGTCAAAGAAATGTGATAATGCGACTTGGTTGTTTTTCGTAGAAATGAACGGCGAAAATACTTATTTTCTGTGATACTTGTAAAACTGTGATAGATTCTTTGTGTTGTAATAAATAGTTGAATTAGACTTAGATTATTTCTAAATCCTCGAGGATTTCGCCGCGCCTGTGAGCGAGCGTTGCAGGCGTTCGCCGAAAATTTTGAATCCCTCTCATCAAGGTAACGTCAACTTTCCGGACATGGGTTCCTATATCGAAAATGTTAGTTAAGGTCCCCCCTATCACCACCCGTCGGGGTGACATAGTTAGTTGTAACACCCTGTATATATATATATATATATATGGGGCTTTCCACGTCACATTTACCCCTTTTGTACCTCACCCCCTTCGATTTGGATTATTTTTTAGTACGATGTTGCAACCGACCCAAAAGCGTCTCTGAATTAATTTGGGATTTTTCCAACAAACGGCTAAATTTAAAAAAAATCGAAAAGTCGATTCCGGAAACGCCATTTTTAAAAATCTGAAAAAATTCACACAAATTTCACAATTTAAAATATGATTTGTAAGCATCACTTGATAATGGGATCTCAATATTTACTATCTTTTTCGCAGGTTTTTAGGTTTTTCATGTCAGAATTAGAGTTTTCATCTTTTTAACCCGTCATAATTTTCTCAAATAATAATGGATTTCAACTTCTCTAAATTTAAGAAAAATTATAATTCATTTTATTTGAGAAAGTTATGGCCGATTAAAAAGATGAAAACTCCAATTCTGACATGAAAAACCTAAAAACCTGCGAAAAAGATAGTAAATATTGAGATCCCATTATCAAGTGATGCTTACAAATCATATTTTAAATTGTGAAATTTGTGTGAATTTTTTCAGATTTTTAAAAATGGCGTTTCCGGAATCGAATTTTCGATTTTTTTTAAATTTAGCCGTTTGTTGGAAAAATCTGAAATTAATTCAGAGACCATTTTGGGTCGATTGCAACATCGTACTAAAAAATAATCCAAATCGAAGGGGGTGAGGTACAAGAGGGGTAAATGTGACGTGGAAAGCCCCATATACAGGGTGTTACAACTAACTATGTCACCCCGACGGGTGGTGATAGGGGGGACCTTAACTAACATTTTCGATATAGGAACCCATGTCCGGAAAGTTGACGTTACCTTAGGTGCCACCTAACCGTTAAAAAACGCGGCTCCATCCCGGAAGCCAAGTCTTATTCAGAATCTCACCGCGAAAGCCTCAAAGAATATATATATTGATATACATATATGGGTCAAAATCATGGAGGTGGAAAATTCTGGTATTCAAACTCCGAAAAATTCAACTTGGTTTTAGAGTCAATATTACTTGCTGAAATCATAGCTCTATTCTTCATCAATCATTACGTAAGCGGGCAGCGCACAAAATTATCTTTTAAATAATTTATTGACAATATTAAGAGCAATGGCGTAAGAAAGAATCATTTCGGGAATGTCATTTAAAATACAAAATGAAATGTTCGATTTCGTTGGGATGGACCCATTTTACGTTATTTCAGTTTCAATTGGTAAGAATAATAGTACATTGGTCAACAAGGGGGGGAAATGGGTAGTTTTTAGCAAGGGTCAGATCATGTTGCACAAGTCGGAGTCGAGAGCGCCGAAAACGCTCAAGACAAAGACGAATGCAACGTCATCACCCGAGCTTGAAATTACCCCCCCCCCCCCCCCCCCCCCCCCTTGCTGCAAACCGTATTTTTTTCGAAGAGTGCTTGTATAGGCCTTTTTTCGTGCATGTACGATAGAAATTTTTGAAATTTTAAAAATTTCGAAAAATTTCAAAACTTTTGAAACGCTCCCTTCCTTCAAAAAGTTCCCTCCCTTTGGAAGTAAATGTACTCAATTACCTCTCTAGGGAGATAATATCCAATATTTCCTTTGGAAGGTAATGGATATTACCTCCCTTTATAAGAAAAGGACTTATCATCTCCCTAGGGAGATAATATTCATTATTTCCCTTGGGAGATGACAGTACTTTTTGATACTAGTGCGAAAGTGTTGATTCTCGGACGAGTGTGAAGTTCTTCGCCCTAGCGAAACAAGGGTGACAATCACACGAGTCGAGAATCATCTTCCGCACGTATATCGAACTTTATTTCTTAACACAATGCGCATTAAGTTGAATTTTATGTACTTATATTATATTATATTAAATCGAACTTTGCGCACGCAGTGTGGAAATGAATATCAACTCCCTAGGGAGGTCATGAAGTCCACGCTGGAAATTAGTAATTTTCTATCCGCTTTACATGCAAGAAAAAGGGCCTATTACATGCACGTGTTGAATAAATATTATACCATGAAAAGTTCAACTAACATTTTGGAGTTTCAGATTTTTTAACAGATTTTCACTCAATAGTGCCTTCATGGCAAAATGGCCTAGTCTAATCTTCAATTTATTTTATATTTGTGAGTTTTGATTATCTAATTTGTGATTGAATTTTATCAGTTTCCTGCAGCACACTAAATTCGTGTGAATTGAGTTCGGGAAATCAAACATTTTTCTCATTAATTTAGATTTTGCATCGTTTTCGGAAGTGATGGTAGCGTCCCCTAAGTGATGGTAGTGCATAGCATGTAACTTGATATGTATGAGTGAACTATTATTATTTTTGAGAAATTTTGATTGCACAAGAAATATTCATTCCTAATACAATTTTTTGTCAGAAAATGATTTTTTCTGAAAAATCATATAATTGAACAAGAATTTGCCTCACAGAGTCGTTTCGGGAACGCAGGCGTCATTTCGGTAACGCTCGTCATAGTCCGGGAACGTTCCCGAAATGACCGTTCCCGAAATGACGTTTTTACCTTTCTACACACAAAATTTCTACACACATCGTCGTATGCCGTATTTCTGAGGTTATATTGCGAGGGATTTTCATTATTCATCATAATTACTATAAAAAGTCTCATCATTTACATAAACAAAATGTTTGACAGCGTTCCCGTGATGATGCTGTATTGATGTACGCTATTCAAATATCGAATTGAAATGTACTTATCAATTAAATAATTAATTCAATCCGGAAGAACGATAACACGCCGGCAACCTGTTCACTGTCACTTTACATGACTTCTAGTAAGCATCATCCACTACGTTACACGCGCAATATTTTCACAGATTATGAATGCGTTCCCGGGATGACGAATTTTTCGTCGGACAACATTTGGTAAAACACAAGAATATGTTTTTTTTTTATTTATTCCGAAAATTTTCCATTATCCTAAACATTATATTTAGTATATTGTTTTCACTAGAATAGTTATCTCTGCAGAGTTGATTTCATTACATTTTTTGCCATGTGAATAGAAGAAAATGTAATATGGACGCGTTCCCGAAATGATATTACGACCATGTTAGACTGAATAAAAATGAAAGTGGAGAAATGTTATGCGGAATTACTTGATGTAGCATCAACTACCATCAATATTGATGGATCAAAGTAAAAAAGTCCATGATATTATGTAATTTCAATAATAAAAATCCTTTCCAACCCAAATTTTCCACCTCCATGATTTTGACCCATATATAGGTATGTATAGGTCTATATATGATTAGATCTGATCAGTTCTAATTATATATAGAATCATATATAACTTTATATGTAGTTTCAGACATGAATGTACAGCCAGACATGATCATATATAATTATATATTAAGTTATATATAATTATATATAGTTCCATATGTAATTATATATGGAACTGTATTGTAACTTTTGGCGAGTATCTTGAACCCGAAAGTTAAGAGATACCCGCAGTTATTGTGAGTTCTTTACCTATAAAAAAAGGGATTTAAATTATCAAAATTAATAGGGCTTTTCTTTGAGGTCATAGGTAGGGAAAAGGATGGGTTAGCCACCAAAAGCCACCTATGCAACCTTATGATTTTACATTAACTCAGGACTCGGGTAGATTACTCCACCAAAGCCTGTTCCCTTCGGACTCGGGTAGAACCAAAGCCGATCCTTCCCGTGCAGAAATCGAAGATTGGCTGCCGTTTTTGAAAAACGGCTGAGCGTTGGCCCAATATTGGTCACCAGAGTATTGGCTTCACAACTGCATCAACTTCGGCTTCAATCTGGTGCAATATTGGCCACCGATACAACGGTCGGCCATTGGCGTCCTAAATTGGTACAGCGTTGGCTCCGGCCTGTGGACCGATGCATCGGTTGGCTGCCGGCTATTATATCGGTCACACACTGGCCCAAACTGGGCTACCAATTAACTGGTCAGCCACCGAACTGGTACATTGGTACGACATTGGCTTCAAAGTGGTTATTGACGCAACGGCCAACCATCGGCTGGCTACTCCGATCCAACGTCGACTCCAAAGTGGCAAATGATGCAACGGCCAGCCATCTGCTTGCCATTTCGATCCAACGTCGGCCCCGGAACGGCGACCGACGCAACGGCCAACTATCGGCTTGCCACTGCACCCGTGTGGAGATCATAGAACGGCAGCCACTTTTACGAATCGGGCCAGCGCTTGGCCAATATTGGCAATCTGATACATCGGTCTTGCATTGGTAGTTTGGTGCGGCCCTGCTCTGGTGAAATATCGAAACTTGATGGAATGGTGGAACAGCGGGGAGCTATGTCTGTCCGATTTTGGTGTGAGATCAGCAACCGATGGAACGGTTAGATATCGGCACGCAATGTCTATCAACAACCGCTTTCAGATTGGCCACCGATACACCGGTCAATCCTCGGCGCGCATTACCTGTCCAATATTGGTTCTAGATCGAGCACCAATGCAACGGTTAACTCTCAGTGCCCACCATCCATCCAATATAGGTTTCAGATCGGCACCCGCTACAGCGACTGTATCTCAGCATAAAACATCTACCCGACATTGGTTCCGGATAAGCCTCCGGAACAGCGGTTAAATATCGGCGGCCGATATCTTTCTAATATCGGCCTCAGTATGACTCCCGATGCGACGGTCATACTATGGTTCCATAATCCCGGCCCAAGATCGAACTTTAGCCAGCAGCCGATGCATCGGTCAAACCGGAGCTCAGTATCCCGGCCCAAGATTGGACCCAAAACATCCATTGTATCTGCGCGCTATGTATACAAGTAACAGAAAGTAGTATCGATACTCATGCGACGAATTGGCGTAGTGGCTAGAGCGAGCGATTCGTAATATCCCGTGCAGAAAATAAAGATCGGCCAAAGGTTGGTCCAATATTGGACGCCAACGATACTTAGATGGCCCAAGCTTGGCGAAAAATGCTGGACCAATATTGGCGTGTAGTCCCGGGCGCTCTTGAGCCAGTCCCAATAACCATTGACGCGGGCCGACATTAGATTCAAGAACGGCCCAACGATGGTTGCCAAGCTTGGGTCCGTCATGATTTGCAATAGCGGGCTGACATTGGTTTACAATAGTGGGCCGATCCTGGCAATCGACGACGGCCCGTGTAGAAATCAAAAAATGGTAATAATATTAATATTTATAATTAAAAAAAATTAAAATTTCGATAACCTCAATTTTAATTCGCGCGCTTTTGTATACGAGTGCTGTGTTAACTGACTTTTTTCGTCACGCATTAGATTATATGGTCAACTGTACCCCTACCTAAATGTCAAATAACCGCATGTTTTTTTTCCAACCACGAGGGGATTTGAACCCGGAACGATTGGTCTCCCATATTACGAATCGCTCGCTCTAGCCACTACGCCAATTCGTCGCATGAGTATCGATACTACTTTTTGTTACTTGTATACATAGCGCGCCGATACAATGGATGTTTTGGGTCCAATCTTGGGCCGAGATACTGAGCTCCGGTTTGACCGATGCATCGGCTGCTGGCTAAAGTTCGATCTTGGGCCGGGATTATGGAACCATAGTATGACCGTCGCATCGGGAGTCATTCTGGAGCCGATATTGGAAAGATATCGGCCGCCGATATTTAACCGCTGTTCCGGAGGCTTATCTGGAACCAATGTCGGGTAGATGTTTTATGCTGAGATACAGTCGCTGTAGCGGGTGCCGATCTGAAACCTATATTGGATGGATGGTGGGCACCGAGGGTTAACCGTTGCATTGGTGCTCGATCTAGAACCAATATTGGACAGGTAATGCGCGCCGAGGATTGACCGGTGTATCGGTGGCCAATCTGAAAGCGGTTGTTGATAGATATTGCGTGCCGATATCTAACCGTTCCATCGGTTGCCGATCTCACACCAATATTGGCAGACATAACGTACCGATGTCTGACCATTACAATGACTGCCATTCTGAAGCCAATATCGGACAGACATAGCTCACCGCTGTTCCACCATTCCATCAAGTTTCGATATTTCACCAAAGCAGGGCCGGACCAAACTACCAATGCAAGACCGATGTATCAGATTGCCAATATTGGCCCAGCACTGGCCCGATTCGTAAAAGTGGCTGCCGTTCTATGATCTCCACACGGGTGCAGTGGCAAGCCGATAGTTGGCCGTTGCGTCGGTCACCGTTCCGGAGCCGACGTTGGATCGAAATGGCAAGCAGATGGCTGGCCGCTGCATCGGTTGCCACTTCGGAGCCGACGTTGGATCAGAGTAGCCAGCCGATGGTTGGCCGTTGCGTCAATAACCACTTTGAAGCCAATATCGTACCAATGTACCAGTTCGCTGGCTGACCAGTTAATTGGTAGCCCAGTTTGGGCCGGTGTGCGACCGATATAATAGCCGGCAGCCAACCGATGCATCGATCCACAGGCCGGAGCCAACGCTGTACCAATTTAGGACGCCAATGGCCGACCGTTGTATCGGTGGCCAATATTGCACCAAGTTGAAGCCGAAGTTGATGCAGTTGTGAAGCCAATACTCGGGTGACCAATATTGGGCCAACGCTCAGCCGTTTTTCAAAAACGGCAGCCAATCTTCGATTTCTGCACGGGACCAAGCGTTCCGGGTTCAAATCCCCTCGTAGTTGGAAAAAAAACATATGCGGTTAGTTGGAATTTAGGTAGGGGTACAGTTGACCATACAATCTAATGCGTGACGAAAAAAGTTAGTTAACACAGCACCCGTATACAAAACCGCGCGAATTAAAATTGAGGTTATCGAAATTTTAATTTTTTTAACTTTAAATATTAATATTATTACCATTTTTTGATTTCTACACGGGCCGTCGTCGATTGCCAAGATCGGCCCACTATTGTAAACCAATGTCGGCCCGCTATTGCAAATGATGACGGGCCCAAGCTTGGCAACCAACGTTGGGCCGTTCTCGAATCTAATGTCGGCCCGTCAATAGTTATTGGGACTGGCTCAAGAGCGCCCGGGACTACACGCCAATATTGGTCCAGCATTTCTTGCCAAGCTTGGGCCATTTAAGTATCGTTGGCGTCCAATATTGGACCAACCTTCGGCCGATCTTTATTTTCTGCACGGGAGACATCACCAAAAACTCATTTTGAAGCTCTTGAATCGTACTTTCATGTTATAAATTTTAAATTTATGTAATAAACAATCTTCCATTTGTTATAAACAATTGTATTTTTATACGCGATTTTCGAGATGAATGCCCCCTTCGAATATTCTGAAAAAAAACATGCGTGTTCCTTGATTCATTCTCTACATAATCTGTGAATTTTAAAATGGAACTCCGATGGAAACTATATTGCGTCACTAATGCCATAAGGTCGTGAGCGCCAAAAAATTATTTTTTTTTTGCGGATATGCCCAAACGACGTTATATCGCACGAAAAAGATTTTGCCACCAAAAACACAATTTTTTTTTCTTTTTTTTTACGCTTACGACCTTATGGCATTAGTGACGCGATATTTAAAAAGCGATTGATCCGTCCGAGACGTCGCGCGCGGCCATGTACGCGGGAGCGCTGGACCCGATACTTGTTCGCTTCACATGCAAAGAATATATAGGGGGGCATATTATTCGTTCAAATTCATCAAATCTATCAATTGATGAAATTATTTTTTCCATTTCTTCTTCCTTATGTTCGACTTATCACCCTTTCGGGCATGTAGTAATTTTTTCCATTTCATGCTGTTATACTCGACTTAAAACAACGAAAATATAAACCTAGAGACATACACACTCGACTTAAATCTTGGTGATTTTACGTACTTTTCAATTTCATCCAATGGAATTCCTCAACGTATTATTTGATCAATTACGTATTAAATTAATAAATTAAAGATTACCTAATCATAAACTACAGGAACTATACATTCAAACAAAATCTTAAGAGGAGACATACACCTTCAAAATAATTTTTCTTCGAATCACTGGTGCACTGTAATAAAATATTTAATTGACTCACAATCAGTGTTTTTAGAGCAGATTACTAATATTTTGAACCATAATTCAGAAATATTACAGATTATTTGATCTTTGCCGCTCGCGTAGTTCTCGTAGTTTATGATTGAGTAATTTTGAGTTAGTTAATTTAGTACGTCATTGATCGAATAATACGGTGATGTATTCCATTTGATGGAATGCAAAAGTACGTTATAATTACCAGTTATTTTCAAAATTTTAGTCAAGTGTGAACCTCTATATATTTATATTTTCGTTGTTTTAAGTCGAGTATAAAAGCATGAAATGAAAAAAATAATTTCATGAATTGATAGATTTGATGAATTTGAACGAATAATATGCCTCCCTGTATTCTTTGCATATGAAGCGAACAACTATCGGATCCAGCGCTCCTGCGTACACGGCCGCGCGCGACGTCTCGCACGGATCAATCGCTGTTTAAAAATACTTTCCATCCGAGTTCCATTCTAAAACTCACCTATCTTTTAGAAAATTGTCCAAGGAAGACGCTCATATTTTTTTCAAAATTTTAAAAGCGGTTTCTCACCTTGAAAATCGCATTTGAATAATATAATTGTTCATAACAAATAGTCGTTGTCGCTATACCAACATTTAAAAAATATAGTATAAAAGTATGTTCCAAGAGCTTCAAAACGAACACAGGATCAAGTATGTAGGATGGATAGAACTGAAGATATCAGCATTTGAAAGTCAGCGTGTTTCCGTTTTTGCCCCTTTTTGACGAAATTCAACCCCCTGCAACTCTGAAACTATTGAAGTTAAAAAAATTTGAAAAACTGTTTGATTCATTCATTTGACTCGAAGAATCTGTAAAAAAAATCAAAAAAGAATCGAAGACATCAAGTGAAATTTTCGATTTATTTTGTCCGGTCTGACGTGGAATGACTCACATGCGGTCAAAAAGGTGTCCCGCTTGACGTGAAATGACTCATATATGGGCGAAACCAAGCATGAGCTTTGCACACGGATCAAAGAACATAAAAACAACACTTATATAAAGACCCACGACATCACTCGATTGTTTCTGAACACTCAATCTCCAATCACCACTCTTTCGTTTGGGACAATGTTAAGATTTTAGACAAACAACCTAATGCCCGGTTGCATGAACGTGGGTTACCCAAAAGTTTAAATAACCTCCGCAGATACTACCCGTTCAATCTACATGGACTGTCAGAAGTTAACAGCGATTCATGACAGCTGTCAGATGAAAAAACGGTTGAATTGGTAGTATCTGCAGGGTCACCCACGGGTTATTTGAAGCTTCGGGTAACCCACGTTTATGCAATAAGTGGGGAGAAAAGAATGACTTTTGAAATGCTACATACCGAGAATATTCGGTGAGACTAGACGATACTCTTCATACGGCAAAACCAATACAGTCGCACAGGGGCTCGTTCGGGAGGGGATGCAATGCTAGTTGCTACTGGCACCTCATTCCCTGCCAAAGCGTCATATTCCATACGCAACCTTGCTACACCGCCTACGTACTAAGAGTTGTTCCTAAGTTTACATGCAATGGTTTGGCTGAGATGAGCACTCATACTTCCCACGCTCCAGCTGTCTGGACTTTGCACTACTAATCCTAAGTCTCCACTGCCCATTGCCCCCTCAGTACACTTCGGTATCTAATATTTCTAACTAGTCCAGTCATTATGTCCAAATATTCCCCTTGAAATAACAAAAATTCCGTTGTCGCTCTTTCTTGTTTTAACCATTGAGGGGGTCAATGGTAGTCTAAATTCAAAATAGCGACCAAATCCTGCTTTTGCTTATGTCCGATATTTTGAATTTTATGAAAAATTGTTTTTCCTCAATAACTCTGCCATTTTCAATTTTAACGAAAAATTGCAGAGACTAAATTTGCAGGAAATTCAGTTACCTACAACTTTAGTTACTGCATTTTTTTTATAAGATCGATATTTTTCGAATTAAACCTGAAAAAATCGGCGAAGTAAAACTATTGAATTATCTCATTTATTTTCAACTTTAGGGCATAAATGAACATGAACAAACTTGCTGGGAATTACATTTTCGACAAATTTGGTCTCTGCCTTTTTTTTCGTACAGTCAATATCTCAGGTCGTACGCCAACGGCAAAGAAAAAGAGAACCGTCAAAATATTTTTTCGCGAACCATTCGACAACTGAATGCCTCTGTGAAATGAAATTAGTATATTTCGATACAAGAGCGCAAAAGCAGCAATTCGCGCACGAGTGTGAAGGCCCGAACGAGCCCGAAGGCGAGCCGGCGCGGAGGTAGCGAGTGAGGTGCCTTCACACGAGTAAGCGATATTGCTGCCTTGGGCTCGCGTATCAAACACCATTTTTCTCGACACATGCAACGCAAAGTCCTCGTTTGTGTGCCGTCTGCGGGCACCCAAGCCGGTTTTAGCGTACCAGGGTGCAAAATATTTTGCAAAATATTTTGCACACTGGTGCGCAAAAGCCTGCTTTGGGTGCGCATAGACGGTGCGCAAAGGAGGACTTTGGGTGCATGTGTTAAGAAAAATAGTACTTTTCGATACTAGTGTGAAAGTGTTGATAATCACACGAGTCGAGAATCATCTTTCGCACGTGTATCGAACTTTATTTTTTAACACAACGCGCGTTAAGTTGAATTTTATGTACGCGAAGCGTGCACAAAATCGAACTTTGCGCACGCAGTGTGAAAATAGTAGATTACGATACAAGTGCGCAAAGTACGTGATTCTCGCACGAGTGTAGCTTGTGGCCCGAGCGAAGCGAGGGTGACAAAAACACGAGTGCAAGGATCACGTACGCGCACGTGTGTCGTATACTATTTTTTTCAACTCATAGTGTGCGAATTTCGATTTCGAAAATAAATATAAATGTAAATAATTTTATCAGTAACCGGAAACGGGCTGAGAACGTGAGTACTGTATTTTAGACAATTGTCTAAATTACATTACATTCTGTAGAATATTAATATTCTACAGATACACTATTTACAGTGTGCGGAGTAAATCATGCTCTACACTCAGTGCGCGAATGCATAATATACTTCAGATACATTTGCGCACTCAGTGCGCGAATGTATCTACTCCAGATACATTCGCGCACTAAGTGTGCAAATGTATCTACTCGGCACACCGCGCACCACAGTGTGTGAATCGGGCACTTCGCACATTACCAACAGACATGAGAAATCGAAATTCGCACACTTAGTTGAAAAAAATAATTTATTTCACTCAGTGTCATAAAACCCCCATTTTCAGACCTTATGAAGTAAAATTTTGTACCATACTTGACGAAAAAAAGTTTTATCGCACTCGTATCGTAATGTACTATTGTATTTCATTTCACAAAGGCATTCAGTTGTCAAATAGTTCGTGAAAAAATATTTTGACGGTTCTCTTTTTATTTGCCGTTGGCGTACGACCTGAAATATTGACTGTACGAAAAAAAAGGTAGAGACCAAAACTGTCGAAAATGTAATTCCCAACAAGTTTGTTCCTGTTCATTTATGCCCTAAAGTTAAAAATAACCGAGATAATGCAATAGTTTTACTTCGCCGCTTTTTTTAGGTTTAATTCAAAAAATATCGTTCTTATAAAAAAAATGCAGTAACAAAACATGTAGGTAACTGAATTTCCTACAAATTTAGTCTTTGCAATTTTTCGTTAAAATTGAAAATGGCAGAGTTATTGAAGAAAAACAATTTTTCATAAAATTCAAAATGTCGGACATAAGCAAAAGCAGGATTTGGTCGCCATTTTGAATTTAGACTACCATTGACCCCCCTCAACGGTTAAAACAAGGAAGAGCGACAACGGAATTTTTGCAAGGTTGAAAGTACATAATGACTGGGCTAAACTGTCAATCGTATCGTCGTCCTTTTAATTTCTCGACCTGTTTTATCATTAACCCCAGTCTCACAGTTTTATTTTGAACCACAAGTTTTCTATCCAATTTTACCTGTTGACGGTCGACTATGGTTAATAAGAAGAAATGTAAGTATGCATTAATCAGTGGCCATTCCGTTACTGATGTTTGTTTCAAATTTTCGTTCTCATTACAGCGATATCAACGATGATCACCTCGGTGATAGCTGTTATGTTCTTCGCACTGCAAATATTTTTTCCGGTAAATAGTTTTTTATTCTTTCGCATCTCTAATCTTTACCACAATGTACTTTTTACTCTATTGATCAAATTACAGTTCTGATGAGGGCGCGGAATCTCTCGCCAAAACGTTAAAAAATACGTGAATTTCTTTCAACACCATTGCCTTGATTTGATCGATATCCTCTACGCAATCAATACCATGTCGAGGTATACATTCTTATCAAATAAATAAAAATACAATTTCGTGAGACGGAACTTTTTAATTTTCCAAATACTTTTGAAACAATGTTTCAGGTGCTCGGAAAACTGTAGCTTTTGACTTAGTACTACCACCCTTGTGCAAGACTAAGTTTACGATAAATTCCTGTCTTTGCGGCAGGAACTATTTTCTTGAATGAAAATGAATATAATGAGTCAGATTTGAGATCAATCTATTTCCCATCTTAAATAATTTATAAACCTAACTTAAGGCTAGTTGGATGAGTGAATTATGCTGCCCACACTGATAGAAAAGATCGTTTATAGTCAATGAAACGTGCACAACTAGATCAGAATTTAGCGAACATTTGATCCGAAAGAACATTCACCAACTGTGAGATTTTTGTCATTAACTGTTAATACACCTATAAGAAGAGCCCTTTGAGTCGTTCCGTACAAATCTCTTGTCGTTAATTATCAACTCTTGTCGTTAATTATCAACGAACGTTCATTTGATCTATTCCAAATCCACGTTCGTTAGTAGTTAAGTCAAGTCATTCGAACCAAATGATCTTTTCTATCAGTGCACTCGCCTCCTATTTGAATAATACTATAGAAAAATCACGATGAACGTAGTATAACCGCAGGCATGAGTTCCTATCCTGTCCACATCCTGTTTTCCTATTCTCCGATTCTTATTAGAATACTAAGCGAAAACGATCGTTTTCCCTATTCTTTTGCATAGGGATATAACTTTCTCATTGCTCTTGACGTAGTTTATCATCGGGTTATCAACAAATAAAGGAATAATGTACGAAATATTAATTCGCGCATGATCCCTAGTTCTTGATTTATTCCCCGTTTATAAAGAAGTTAGACTGTTCAGTGGCGGAGTTAAGGTGCCACAGTACTGGCATGTCCTATACACTCG
Organism: Tenthredo mesomela; assembly: GCA_943736025.1. NCBI lineage: Eukaryota > Metazoa > Arthropoda > Insecta > Hymenoptera > Tenthredinidae > Tenthredo > Tenthredo mesomela. Next base: position 17,139,793 of record OX031021.1, read on the forward strand.
GACCCCGCTTCGTCGACCTTCAGCTACTCGACGAACTCGGATACTCGACCGAGTTCGTTCTCAGCTACTCGACTCCCTCTACCCCCACCATCAGGCCGCGTTTATTGTACTCAGGGCCTGTACCTGCGCACACGGTCTTAGCGCACTCGGCGTATACATATAACTACCATTTACGGACGGAGAGTGGGGGCCCCGCCTTTCGTCGAGTAGCTGAATACTTCCGGTCCCGATTTGGTCGAGTAAGCGGGGTCCGAGTGTATATATTTTGTGACGTCAGAATCGTGAAATACGAGGAATTTCGTCGACAAATTGAGCCCGAACGAGGAAACGAATTCCATTGGAATTATTTTTTAATAGAAACCTGAATTAATCTGTACGGCGCGTACTTGGTGATTTTCAGCGTAGATTACCCAGTAATGTGTATTCCGAATAAATAAAAGTGACAGGTCGTTTACACATATCCAACATGGCGGCATCAGAATCCGGCCATTACTGACTTGTCCTATTTCCGCAGCATCCAGGAGATTAAAAGTCTATCACTCAACACAGGGAGTAAGCGCCCTGTAGGAATACACACTTGTTTCAGGAAAACTTATTTCACCTATCTGCGTTCCGTAAATAAGGCTCAATTTGTCGACGAAATTCCTCGTATTTGACGTCTCGGTATGACATATATCTATCGAAAATCTGTGAATTGACGGCAGTACTGTGGCACCTTAATCTACAGATGGTCTTCAAAGGTATATACACTCCTCAACAAAATTAGCGGATCACCTGTTTTTTCGTTCGAAAAATATTGAATTTCAAAACCTCGTATCTTCGTCAAAAATGATCGTATAGCCAAAGTCAAAAATCGATATTGACCACTGAAATGTTTTCTTTGATGCGGTTTTCGAAAATCGAAGGTCAGACACTTTTTCAAAAAGTTATCGCATTTTGAATCCAAGGTTGTCAACGTCAAAAACCAAAGTTGCAACTTTGACTGCCACTACGGAGTGACAAAAAAATGGTAGACACGAGCGGTTTCCGCCCTTCGAAAGGTCCAAATCTTGCCTGTAATTCTGTTTTTTTTAAATTTTGGCTGCGATTTTTTTTGACCGAGTTATCCGGCGAAGAAAAAAAAAGCGTTTTCCAAACTTTGACGCCAAATGAAATGAAAACGACGAATCGTACCGTAATGATTAAAAACCATTAGAAAGCTCCATTATTCGACTTTTCATTGCTTTCCTCATGTTTTGGATCGGATCAACCGTTGCGATCCTGCACGACTTTGAACTTTGCCATGCAAATCCTGTAATTTTTTTTTTGCCTTCGTTCTCACGTTAAGCTCTTCAAACCGATAAAATCTGTGTGGCCTTCGCGGAAATCCGATAGCCAGAAAACTTAACTATCGAATGTTTTTTGAAAAAGTCCGCTAAGACTTTTCGTTCTCGAGTTATCCGCGTTTAAAGATGTGATTTCGTTCGATCACCGCGCACGGAGAAACGAACAGAATACCCGTACGAAGCTCCGTGGCTACGTCACGCGCGCGATGTACGGGTTGGCCGAAGCCTCCCGAGGTGAGCCGGCGCTGGCCGACACCGCTCTTCTCTCTCGTGTTAGCTGGAGCGTCTCGCTTGCGCCTAAGCACTTTGCAGGCTATACGCAGAACAACGGCTTGAAGCTTCTGATCGTGAGATCACGGAGAACGTGCGCGGTGATCGAACGAAATCACATCTTTAAACGCGGATAACTCGAGAACGAAAAGTCTTAGCGGACTTTTTCAAAAAGCATTCGATAGTTAAGTTTTCTGGCTATCGGATTTCCGCGAAGGCCACACAGATTTTATCTGTTTGAAGAGCTTAACGTGAGAACGAAGGCAAAAAAAAAATTACAGGATTTGCATGGCAAAGTTCAAAGTCGTGCAGGATCGCAACGGTTGATCCGATCCAAAACATGAGGAAAGCAATGAAAAGTCGAATAATGGAGCTTTCTAATGGTTTTTTAATCATTACGGTACGATTCGTCGTTTTCATTTCATTTGGCGTCAAAGTTTGGAAAACGCTTTTTTTTTCTTCGCCGGATAACTCGGTCAAAAAAAAATCGCAGCCAAAATTTAAAAAAACAGAATTACAGGCAAGATTTGGACCTTTCGAATGGCGGAAACCGCTCGTGTCTACCATTTTTTTGTCACTCCGTAGTGGCAGTCAAAGTTGCAACTTTGGTTTTTGACGTTGACAACCTTGGATTCAAAATGCGATAACTTTTTGAAAAAGTGTCTGACCTTCGATTTTCGAAAACCGCATCAAAGAAAACATTTCAGTGATCAATATCGATTTTTGACCTTGGCTATACGATCATTTTTGACGAAGATACGAGGTTTTGAAATTCAATATTTTTCGAACGAAAAAACAGGTGATCCGCTAATTTTGTTGAGGAGTGTATTAAGCACAGTCGAGCAAGAACTATTATCTGTGTAATTCAAGATACTAATGACCGGTTTCACCAACGATGAATAACTTTATTCATAGATTCAACTCTTAACCTAACTTAAGGTAGCTCCGTCACGTAGGGACGTATCGCGTGGGTGTCTCGATAAGGCTCTCTTCATTTTTAGTAATATGTATGCGTTTCAATCTACAGTTAATAAAAAATGAATTGTTGCTAATATTTTGTAGGAATTAGGGCTGGTATATTGAAATTAAGAACACTGTAAAATGTGAACAATTTTACGTTACGGTACTGCATAGAGAAGTACGGCAACGTTGCAACTCGCCTATCTTACTGATCTTACTCTCTCTCTTCAAAGCACCCATCACGACGCAGCCGGCTGTAACCGTGATTTGATATTTATTTTTCACCGGAATTTTAGATACGTTTTCTATGACATTACTCAGGAATAATACCTCACAATGTACGAGGATCTAAAAGTGAGGTTAGCTTACAAGATGTTTTCATTACTGCGCATGCGCGGCTCACTATACGCTTGTATGGTGTATGCATGCCTGTATGTGAGAGCAAGCTGATTGCTGCGGCGTTGCTAAATCTCTATACGGTTACAATTTCTCTCGGAACTGCATCTTTTCCATCACTTTATTACAGAATATCTATTCACATAAGTCGGTGACTCGATACTTTTCAATGATATTTAGAATTCTCATGGCCCAGTGAACGAGATTCTTGTTTTTTTGTTAACATCTGTTTTCTAAATGCATAGATATAACGTGTTTTATGCCTCTAGAGAGTAGTCCTTCCATAAGCCCCTGTGCTAAAAATTCATATTTCAACTCTTTTTTTCTTTGTTATTTGGTCGGTAACTTAGTCTGGAATTTCGCATACATGAAGATCTATACTTTAGGTACATTATATTAAAAAATAGTTTTTTTCTGGTTTGATCGAGTTCGTGACGGAGCCACCTTAAGCTGATTCGACGAAAAGAGTTATTCTATGAATAAGAAGTTATTCGATGTTGGTGAAACCGGCCATAAGAGTGGCATCGACCTTAGTATAAATAACCTTTTTGTAACACATGCACGATTTTCGCGTTTTTTTTACCCATTAAGCGGGCGTAAAGTGGCAGTTTTCAGACGAGCGGGAAATAATAAACTGAAAACGCCCGCTAAGTCGAGCAGCGGGCGTTTTTGAGTTTTTATCGCCCGCTACTCGAGCATAAGCGGGCAATAATAAACTGAAAACGCCCGCTAAATTATTTTTCATTATTTTTTTTTTTTTTAATTGTTTTATTTTTTCAATATTTTTTTTTTTTTAATTTATTTTTTATTTTCAATTTTCTTTTATTTTTTTAATTTTTTTTTCAATAATGGAGATAAAAAAATTATTTTTAATTTCCAATTTGTTTTCTTTATTCTTAATGAATGAAATGCTGTGACGGTTCTAACCTCACTTTCGTCCAACATCTATGCATGCTCGTTTCGTCCGTCGAGTGTCGGTAGTGGTACAGTGCTCCCTCACTAATTTTCACGGATCCGGGGTATAAAAATATTAGCGAGGGCCCCCCACTATGTCCATGGGCGGAGTGCAGGATGCGTACACAGACGTATAGTTACGGCGCATCGTCATGCGCCGACCCGAACAGCCAGGCTATAGTGGGGGACCTACTCCCCTCCGACGGCGGAGAGGTAAAATGTTAGAGAGGTTAAAATTAGTGAGGGAGCACTGTATTCAAAATCAATTTAAAAGTTCGGTTTTTTTTTTTAGTCGGGGGGCTTTGCCCCCCGAACCCCCTACTGGGGGCTTCGCCCCCTGGTCCCCCACCAGGGGCTTTGCCCCCGGACCCCCCGTCGGATGTTTAGCCCCCTACATTCCGACATTGGCTACTCTATATAACTTAACCTCACATCCTTTCCTGGATGCATACTATACTAATTTTTTCTAAAGGACCCCGCACATTTCTTATGGGAACTGGCCTTCCGATGGATTTGGTTGTAATTTTCAGGATTCGTAGTTCATGCAATGCTGATCCAAAGTTACCATTGCCACAACTTCCAAAAGTGAACCGTTTGACCTTGGTAAGCGGTTGAAGTTTAAAATCGGTCCATTTGTACTCGCTTGTACTCAAATTTCCCCTGATCTGTGAATGAATAGCCCCTCGCTTTTACCGTTAGGTGATTTTTTCAGCATAGGTCTTTCGACTCATCACTTCGTACTTGAGCTATTCGATAGTCAAATCCGGGTTAAAAGTTGGAAAATACACCGAACGGAAATTCTTGCCTGCAAAATACCTGCACCTTTGGGTTAGAACTGATACTACACGAAATCGTTGACTGAATATTATAAAGACGGCTCCCCTTATGGGACTTTGTGAGCCGCCAAAGTGGGCTCGAAGTGGGCTTGGGGATTGAAGAGTGCCCGAAGTTACCGACTAAAATAGCATTGCAGTATATCTATAGTGTTCGTATATATTCGTATATATAGATATACTGCAATGGTAGTTCGGTCGGTAACTTCGGGCACTCTTCAATCCCCAAGCCCACTTCAAGCCCACTTGGTCGGCTCACGGAATAGCCCAGGGTGAGCTATCTTTAGAATACTCAGTCAACGACGAAATGAACTGATTTTAAACTTCAACCGCTTACCAAGGTCGAACGGTTCACTTTTGGAAATTGTGGCAATGGTAACTTTTGATCAGCATCGCATGAACTACGAAACCTGAAAACTTCAGCCAAATCCATCGGAAAGCCAGTTCCCATAAGAAATGTGCGGGGTCCTTTGTTGATGGTTTTTCATATCGCCGAACGTTTCAGTTTCATCTAGATTGATATGGACGCAAAATCGATAAATGTGTCACAAAAAATAGCGTGTGCACCACGGGCGAGGGCATTTTTCGCTCTTGGTACACAATATACTATTTTACAACGCAAGCATGTTTTACGCGTTTTTCATGCTCGATCTCGGTACACAAAGTGGGAGTTTTAGTGACAGCTGAGCGGGCTTGCGAGTGCGCATGCGCATGGTTTACTTTTAGCTCCTAGGAGCAAAATAGAGCTACTTTTTATGTCCTAGGAGTTAAAAGTGGTCTCCGACGTACGCGTTGTTATGCGTAACAACGCGTCGTTATGCGTTGCTATGCGTGTTGTAGTCCATCGGCTTTGTGTACCGGATCGAGCATGAACTTGTAAAACATGCTCTTATTGTATAAAATATCGTGTGCACCACGGAGGCAAAGAAGGTCTTTTACGCCGAGCGTTAAAAGATCTTTTTTTCATCCTTGGTACACAATATACTATTGTTCCTGTAAAAGATCTTAAATTATTAAATAACCTTTCATAGTAAGAACCCAATCTTATCCTTCCGTGATTAGCTCAAAACTTTAAAGTTGATTCAGGCGTGGATGAAAAAAAAAATTGAATAATAATATCTGACTAGTTTGTAAACACAAAACGCTTGTATGTGAAAAAGAAATTATTATTTTTCCACATATGAAGGATTTTTTCTCGAGTGGGCCACCCATTTTCGTCGTGGTCTCGAATTAATTTCATTACTTCCTCCAATGATTACCCTACTTTTTAGGAGTTTTGCTGAATTTTTGCAGATTTTTAGCACTGAGATATACGAAATATCTGGATAATCTGTTCATTTTACGTATTTATAAATTACTGATAATGAAAGAAAAATCAAAATACATGAAAGTTATGTTTTTTTATCAGCTTTCCAGTAAAAAATTGTAGTAAATACACTGTTAAAAATGATTGTGAATTTACAACATGCCTTGTTGACTGAAAGATAATAGCAATGGTGATGAACTGTTACTATTGGAGGTAGGAGAGGGGATGGAGGGAGGGGGGGCCACCCGCCCACCCACTTCCCCCCCGTCCTCCAGGGGGTTACTTGGACTAATTCCACTGCTTGAATTGTTATTATTGGAGGTAGGAGAGGGGATGGAGGGAGGGGGGGAAACCCGAAGCCCGAAACGTCGGAGATGAATAATCTTTCAAGCAGTGGAATTAGTCCAAGTAACCCCCTGGAGGAAGGGGGGGGAAGTGGGTGGGCGGGTGGCCCCCCCTCCCTCCATCCCCTCTCCTACCTCCAATAGTAACAGTACAACATGCCTTACTAAACAAAAGTATTGGAAAATTACAAATGTGGCGTAGCAAAAGTAAATTGCTAAGCTTGTTCTGTAAATTTACAAATGAATTCTTGATTTTACTGAACCTTCATAGGAAAAACACAAAATTGTATTTGAATTTTCTAATAATTGTTTAGTAAATTTGAAGTATTTGTGAATTGATTTTACAGGAAATGTCTTGTAAATTCACTACTCATGTATCTGCCAAAAAACTTCCAACACAATTCCAAATGTATAGGAAGTTTCACACAGAAATTTTTAACAGTGTATAATTTATGAGTTACAAAGATCCTTTATTCGTCTCCGTATATAATAATTCTTATGAGAGGCTTATAGTACACGTCAGTTCCCTTCCGAACCCTGTCACCGACTGGCGTCTAGCCCGTTCTACCCCCACGATCCGAACCCAGATGTTTATTATGCCCGGTTCTCCGCATTGTTTACCTCTTCTTCCAATAGCCAGTGTTTCGCTCCTAAGCCGGAGACTCGGACTCTTCCGAAGGTCTCGCTTCAAAATATTTCTAATTTTAATAGAATGACATTTAGGGCTAAAAATGCCAAAAAAACCCAGAAAAAATGCGAAAAAAGGTGGTTTCAAGTTTTCGGGCCACTTTGATTTTGATGAAAAAAATTTGAGAAAGACTCTCTCATTGCTCAGAGTTTACTGTGTAAATCTTATTATGGGACCACCACTCCTTTCTAAGGTGAAGTGAAACGTTTCAAGGCCACGGCCGTGTGCCTTGCACCGCGGTAAAACCGAACTACCGAACGTTTGGTACCTGTGCCCACCGCTAGATTGTTTGCAAGTAAACTGGCTGCAAATTTCAGTACAGGCAGTGATCTCGACTAAATAACGATACGGGTTGTGATCTCAACTGAATGTCGGTTTTTTAGTTATGAGTAACGGAGAATCGTCAATTCTCAGCCATTTCTCCATCAAATGACACGGGTTTAGGCCCAAAGTGTGTGGTTTTTCATTGCGGAGTGGTTAATTATCAGGAAAATACGATTATCTACGGCAACAGTGAATAATCTCGCGATTTATGTGGTCGTACCGTCAATCTGTGAAAATTTTTGTCAAATTTTGGAAAAGTGAAATAATCAGCCACTTTCTGCCACAATTATGTGTAATCCCTCAAAGTTTCATCGCGATTGATTCAGTAGTTCCGGAAAATTCACGATTCCCGTTTTCGAGATTCTGACAAACGTTTCACTTCACCCTAAGAAGAAAACATCCGAAGATAGCCCAATGATTGTTTTTGTTTGTATGACAACTTGGAACGCTTTAGGAGGGCATGGCGGTCCCATAATAAAAATTCCACAGTATAAGCTCTGTGCAATGAGAGAGTCTTCCTTGAATTTTTTCATCAAAATCAAAGTGGCCCGAAAACTTGAAACCACCTTTTTTCGCATTTTTTTCTGGGTTTTTTTGGCATTTTTAGCCCTAAATGTCATTCTATTAAAATTAAGAATATTTTTACTGGAAAGGTGATGAAAAAACATAACTTCCATGTATTTTGATTTTTCTTTCATTATCAGTAATTTATAAATACGTAAAATAAATAGATTATCCAGATATTTCATATATATCTACGCTCCTGCCAGTGCTAAAAATCCGCAAAAATTCAGCAAAACTCTGGAAAAGGATGGTAATCATTGGAGGAAGTAACGAAATTAATTTGAGACCACGACGAAAATGGGTGGCCCACTTGAGAAAGAATCCTTCATATATGGAATCTTCGAAATGACGAGATCGTATGTATAAATATATCCGTCGCTCGCGGATGTGAGCTTACCTTGATCCTTGTATTTTCGTCAGTACAATCGTCAAAGCGTATTGAATATCCCACGACAGTACCGAGGATACAGTTTTGCTCGTCAGCAACACGGCTGGCCAGGGAAGTAGCGGCTACTCTCCTCGGTTCCGTGATACCGATCATCTTCCCATCCGCGGTCCATCCAGCTTCCAAGAGATACTAAACAAATCATAAGATACAATAGATGCGGGATTGCGGAAAAAAAAAGTACCCGATATTGGACAATATTCATGATACAGTTTGTTGGAAATCCCTGCAGTTGGTTCCATTTTCCGACCGTTAATTACCCCGATGATTACGACCATACGACATACACAGTAAGTATAGGGTGATAACTTTTCAATTTGAAATTCTTAATTTTCAATCTCACCCAACATTTTTCATAGTTTTTAATATTTGAATACGTCTTCCAGAATATTAGCGTGATCAACCATTATTTTTGGGTCACTTAATGGCTGATTTATGCAGCGGTCGTAACGTTAACTTAGCCCTAACTTAAAAGATAGATGTGAAGAGTTAGACTAGGCCGTTCATATAGTAAGATTTTTAGCACTAGACCTAGCCGTAACCCTGAAAATTTACGAACTTTTTACTTCAGCCTTAAGGCGTTTATGCACCGGTCGGAACGTTAAGTTAGACTTAACTATGGTTTAAGTAATCGTAACTCTTGCCCTTACAAAGTTCGTAAATTTCAACTTTTGACCGAATTTTAGTCGTGGAAGACGACAGCGCATGCGTAGTCGAATATTGAGAATTCAAAAAGATAACAGAAATGTCAAATAGACTACCACAACAAATATATATCGAACGCAGACGGTTATACCGCGAGGACCAGGTGAAAGAGAATGGTCCATCCGCCCAGGCAGATAATATTTCGTATTTTTAGGGGGATAGCCACTCGCTGCGCTGAAAAAATCCATATGGTGATTTTGGCGCGCGGTCGATGCAACTCGGCAGCCATTGTTGATACAAGCCGGCTGACTGTCAATACATCGCGGAAGGTAGACAAGTGTGGTTATGTTCGTTTATTTGAAGGAAATGATAAATAAAGTGAATGAAATCTACGTGAATAAGCTAGGAATATTTATCAAAAATCGATCAATTAGTTTTAAATGATATCTTAATGCAATTAACGACTTAACCTAAGCTATAACTGGAAATTAATGAGAATCGAAGAGTTCATCGAGAACAACTAATTTGAATGAAATTATTAATTGTATCCTAGGGTTGTGGGTTCAATAAATTGAACTAGGTAAGTGAGAAAACTTTATTGAAGCTTTCTGAAAGTTTATTCAATGCATAACAAGGATAAGTGTCATGTTGTAATGAATTTGTCTTCGTTACAGCAAGTAGCGCAGTTCAAACCGCCAGGTCTTGGAGTCTTCGAGAAATGCACGAATCCTAGACTGGACATCATGCCTGTGCCTGTAATTTATTGAAGCCTCAACCCTAGAATACAATTACCCAGCAAACAAAACCTGTCGTTCAAAACTGCCTTTTGCTAGACTGACGCTAGATCAGGGTCAGATTTATGGTGTGCTGTAGCGCCTGATCTATAGACTTCTGTGTCGCTACTTGCATCGGTTCTAGCGTCAGTGAGTAACGTTACCGAATGACGTACAGCTGGCGCAAATATATAGCCATTCAGTACTGCCGCCATATCAACATCTTAGCGTTAGGTTGTGACAGCATTCTAGCATTACGTGAAAACGGCATACTAGCGTTCACCATTAACCACATTATTGGTTAAGTTCGAACTGCATTGACAGTCTCACTTTACTTTCTTCGTGCAAAATGTACCAAGAATCGCATAGTGTATCGCGAATTGGTTTACTACATAAGTCTTTTATATTTACATAAATCATAAGCAGTTGTTGGCGCAACGGCAAGAGTTCGGATTCATGTGACGAGGGTCGTAGGTTCAAGTCCTCGTGTGGTCAATTTGTTTTTCAGTTTCTTTAAAATTTTTATGATATTTGCATTGTACCGGTACTGATTGAGGCGAAGGTAGTGTCAACTTTATGAGGCATTCTAACGCCACTGGCTGGAATGCGGCAAGATTTTCGTGTTTCTTGCTAAATCAAAAGTAGCGCCAATTTTACGTCACGGCGTAACGCCACGGCCTCACGTGAGATATGGAGGATTATAGCGACACAGCACTCTACGTTATTTGCGTTATTTACTAACGTGACGTTAGTCGCTAACGTATATCTAGCGTGTTTGTTACGTTGGTTGGTTTGCTGGGTAATAATTTCGTTCAAATTAGTTGTTCTCGGTGAACTCTTCGATTCTCATTAATTTCCTGTTATAGCTTAGGTTAAGTCGTTGATTGCATTAAGATATCATTTTAAACTAATTGATCGATTTTTGATAAATATTCCTAGCTTATTCACGTAGGTTTCATTCACTTTATTTATCATTTCCTTCAAATAAACGAACATAACCACACTTGTCTACCTTCCGCGATGTATTGACAGTCAGCTCAGTGTTGCCAACCTCCGAATCGAAAAAATCTTTAGAAGACGATTGAAATTCCTGTAGACCCCTTAAGGTGAAGTGAAACGTTTGTCAGAACTTCGAAAACGGGAATCGTGAATTCTCCGAAACTACTGAATCAATCGCGATGAAACTTTGAGGGATTACACATAATTGTGGCAGAAAGTGGCTGATTATTTCACTTTTCCAAAATTTGACAAAAATTTTCACAGATTGACGTACCGACCACATAAATCGCGAGATTATTCACTGTTGACGTAGATAATCGCATTTTCTCGATAATTAGCCACTCCGCAATTAAAAACCACACACTTTGAGCCTAATCCCATGTCATTTGATGGAGAAATGACTGAGAATTTATGATTCTCCGTTACTCATAATTAAAAAACCGACATTCAGTTGAGATCACAACCCGTATCGACATTTAGTCGAGATCACAGCCATGTATCGAAATTGCAGCCAGTATACTTGCAAATAATCTAGCGGTGGACACAGGGGCGTCGTTACCGGTATGGTGGCTATGGTCGCAACCATAGCTCGTTTTTTCGAGGTGTGGAATTCCACACCTCAGATCAACAGTGAAAATTTTTATAAAAAAAAATTAATGGAAAACTCGGATGCTAAACACCTAACCCACGCACAGCAAGTGGCATTGTTATCTTAACTTTTGATTGTACGTTCATTTTTGCCTATCCCAAATATTTTCTCATAAAATATATGTTAATCGGTCATTTGTTGTCCGTGCGTAGTGTGGGTGGGTTATCTGGTTCATTTGCTCTCGATGGTGTTTGTGGGTTCAGGAATTCGTGGTTTAATATTTACGTTTTCAGTCAGCCACTAACCCCCCCCCCCCCCACCCCTCCCACCCTAGCTTGATAAAAATTCCATACCGCGGAAAAAAACGTAACGACGCCCCTAGGTGGACAGAGGTACCAAACGTTCGGTAGTTCTGTTTTATCGCGGTGCAAAGCACCCGGCTGTGGCCTTGAAACGTTTCACTTCACCTTAAGATTATTTTAGTTGGTATATTTCTTATTGTAATTTGAATTTAATTACGTTTTGGATGTCAATAAACACCAAAAATATTGACAAATCACATGTCATTACCCAGACGAACTTGAAAGCGAAATTAGGAACTTGGGAACAGAATATTTAGTGACGTTTTCATCATATGCCGTGTCTCAATTGGTACGAAGTACACACTTCATACACACTTGCCCTTGGACAAACCGGTAGTGACGTCATGAAAGGCAGTCCAACTCGCAAAGGCGGAGGGCGCAAGGTTGCAAGTGTTGAAGGAACGAAATTGCACATTTCATCCGCCTTTCTTCTACCCTTCGGTCAGCCGCCATATTGTGGAAGTATTAGCTGTGTTCTTCTTAGCTACACTTTCTACACTTTTCTTACACTTCTTACGCTCGCCCAATAGGAGGTGTGGATTTCTAGTGAAAAGTGTAAAATCTAGTCAAAGTGGAGAAAGTGTAGCTAAGAAGAACAGAGCTATTCTTCGACACTGCTGGTTCAGGTTTTCAGGTTAGGTTCAATTATCAACGTCAGCAACCCTAATCTCTGAAATAAAGAGTGCGCAAGTGATGCAAATGTGCCTTTACGTTAGGTAGTTCCAATTGGCGAGGGAAAGGCAAGACCGAGGGTAAGGGGAAATGTAAATGCACAAGGGTGCTCGGACCAATTGAGACACGGCAATAGTATCTATCAGGCCAACTATATTTATTCATAAATATATATATATATATATATATTTTCTCTCTCTTATCATTAACCATAATATAAAACAGTCTTTGTGTGAGGTCCCATAACTTAGAACGTAACATACTATGCAATCAAAATATTTTTGTACCTTCGTGTTCATCATATTCCTCTCTATTAAATCTAATAAGCAAAACAGAAATGAAAAACGAAATAGTTTCTACAAAAAACGTAAATATAGAGCTATATTTTTATGAACACGTATTCCTTACATACTAAATAACATTGGGTTCACATCGTACATATCGCACACCTAGATCTAAACTAGGACAAGTAAAAGAACCTGAATTTTCAGTCATCATTATTTTTGTATCCCCGATACCATACGAAACTAACCAGAGAAAACATTCAACTTAATGTTCATAATCATGGTTTTACTGAATTAATGAATAATAAATAATAATTACAGAATAATATAATTAATAATAATGAATGATCATTATTATTAATAATAATATATAATTATATTTATTATGAATAATGATTAATAAATTACTTATCCTATACTAAAAAATGAGATTTTTTCACTTGTCCTAGTTTAGATCTAGATGTGCGATATTAGAGCAATTCCACGTCAGACCGGACAGCTTTCTGACCTCGATGTTACCGATTTCGCTATCATTTTTTTTACGGGTTCTATGGAACAAATAAATTCATCAAACAATTTTTTTTTTTTTGCCCTTATTTTCCAAGTTACACGGGGGTGAAATTCACGAAAAAGGGCCAAAAATCGAAAACATACTCCTCTTCAAACGGTCATATCTTTGATTGTATTCATCCTAGAGACTTCATCCAAGAACCATTTCAAAGCTATTGAATGACACTATTATAATATATTTATTTGATTTCGCGGTAACAAACAATTTTATTTGTTATAAACAAATATATTATTCAAACGTGATTTTCAACGCAAATACCAAGCGATAAAATTATCAAAAAAATATGAGCGTATTCCTTGATCAATTCTCTACGAAATCGTTGAGTCAATTTCATGGAGAACCGATGGGAACTATGTTAAAACGATTTATTTATAAGCGACGGCGCGCGCTGCCACCCAAAAACCCGGCTCAGGTACGTGTGGCTAGCATGAGAAAGCATCGATGGGCATGTTCGCGGTCATATCTTTGGTTGTTTTCATCCGAAAGACTTCTTCCTAGAACCATTTCAAAGCTATTGAATGCCACTATTTCTATATATTTATTTAATTCTGCAGTAACAAACAATTCTATTTGTTATAAACAAATATATTATTCAAACGTGATTTTCAAAGCAAGGGCCACGCGATAACACTCTCAAAAAAATATGAGCGTATTCCTTGATCAATTCTCTACAAAATCGTTAAGTCAATTTCATGAAGAAATGATGGAAACCATGTGAAAACGATTTATTTATAAGCGACGGCGCGCGCTGCCGCTGAAAGACCCGGCTCGGGTACGGTTTTTCGGTGGCAGCGCGCGCCGTCGCTTATAAATAAATCGTTTTAACATGGTTCCCATCGGTTCTCCATAAAATTGACTCAACGATTTCGTAGAGAATTGATCAAGGAATACGCTCATATTTTTTTGATGATTTTATCGCTTGGTATTTGCGTTGAAAATCGCGTTTGAATAATATATTTGTTTATAACAAATAGAATTGTTTGTTACCGCGAAATCAATTAAATATATTATAATAGTGTCATTCAATAGCTTTGAAATGGTTCTTGGATGAAGTCTCTAGGATGAATACAATCAAAGATATGACCGTTTGAAGAGGAGTATGCTTTCGATTTTTGGCTGTTTTTCGTGAATTTTCCCCCCGTGTAACTTGGAAAATAGGGGCCAAAAAAAAAAAAAAAAAAATTGTTTGATGAATTTTTTGTTCCATAGAACCCGTAAAAAAAATGATAGCGAAATCGGTTGTTACCGATGTTTCGATGTTTCGATGTTTCGATGTTTCGAGGTCATTTTTTGATTTATTTTGTCCGGTCTGACGTGGAATGGCTCATTAACAAATGACGACGAGTGACTATCTTCATGATAAAAGTCTTTGTGTATAGCTCCTTGTATATACTTCTCTGGATCAAATAGGATTAAATAAAGAAAATGGCTTTAAAACTAGATTTTTGACAAAAATTCTTCAACAGACATGAATTTTCTTTAGATTTATTCAAGAATTGTCAACTTTCTTTAGAAAAATCTTCATTCTTTAGTTTTCTTTAGGGGACATCAAAATTCTTCAGATCTAAAGAAATTTCTTTAGGGTTGGCAACGCTGAGTCAGCTGGCTTGTATCAACAATGGCTGCAGAGTTGCATCGACCGCGCGCCAAAATCACCCTAGGGATTTTCAGTGCAACGAGTGGCTATCCCCCTAAAAATACGAAATATCAGCTGCCTGGGCGGATGGATCATTCTCTTTTACCTGGTCCTCGCGGTATATGGGACAAAAAAGATCCGAATCATAAAAATTAATTAATCGTTCATAGGCCGAACTGCATATCTACGATATCTATTCGCCGTCTGACTTCTTCTTTGTATCAAACACGCTATAGAAGCGCTTGATAATACAAGAATCTTTTCTAGCATCAAAAGTAAAAGTTGCCGTCGATTCATTTTACCTATTCTTATAGCAATAGTACTAAATTTTTGATAAATTTTTTTTTTTTTTTTTTAATTTTTGTTTTAGCCAAAGGCGAGGATTATAATGAAATTCGTCAGAAAATACTTGATGGGCCGTATGACGTATACGATTTTATGTGTCTAGGCCAAAAACCGCGTTCAAGACGAGCGAAGCGAGGTTAGAATTGCGGTTCTTCGGGCCTAGACACATAAAATATATTTTCGCCGGTTCGATTCACATACTTCGTACTTCTATTGTTATTTTATGTTTGGTTAGGTTTCCTGAAAATGCGCGGCCGTGAGGCGACTAGTAACGCGGACAGTGGGCATGTGCTACAACTTTCGGACTGTTAAGTTAAGGCTTAAGCCTAAATTAAGTTAAAAACTGCATCAACGGCTGGATATATCCTTAAGTTACGTTAAGGCTAAAGTAAAGTTACGACCGCTGCATAAACCAGCCATAAGGGGCGTTACTATAGTCGCATGGGAATTCCGACACGAGCCACTTTTATCGCCTGATTGTGTTGCTGCAAAGTGTCGCCTTCGTGATGCCTGGTTTATGCAGCGCCGTAACTTAACTCAACTTTAGGATTGACTAATCAGGAGGCTGCTTTAGCCACACGCCAGGTGAATCGAGCCTCCTGATTGGTCAATCCTTAAGTTAAGTTAACTTAAGTTACGGCGCTGCATAAACCAGGCATATCGGTATTTTTTGTACAAGACGCAAAATCGTAGTTTTTCGGTCATTATTGCTTTATCAAATGAGATGAGATAGTGTTCAAAATGTGTGGTTTGTCACCACCGGCCGAGTGGTTAAGTATTTAGAAATTGAAAAATCGAGTGCATCTGTGAATAATTTCACGATTCCTCCAATGATAAGTGAATCTAAAAAAAAAAAAAAAAAAAAAAATTCGAAATTTTGAAGAAACGAAATACTTAGCTAAGGTAAACGGCCCGGTTTCCAACCCCGGAAACTTTCGAGTTTAGCCAAACTTTCTTCGGTGACACCTCTCCTCCGTCAGCAGAGCGAGATATTATAGAA
This sequence comes from Tenthredo mesomela, assembly GCA_943736025.1. NCBI lineage: Eukaryota > Metazoa > Arthropoda > Insecta > Hymenoptera > Tenthredinidae > Tenthredo > Tenthredo mesomela. Next base: position 17,156,078 of record OX031021.1, read on the forward strand.
TAAAGCGAAAAACGACCATGGGGGGTCGGAAACCGGGCCGTTTACCTTACTTTCTGCTAAAATGAAGCAGTAATCCCCAAAGTTCCATTCCTAACAGTTGTGTGGTATGGGAAAAACTACGAATCGCGTTTTCGACGTGATCAGAGCGTGTATTGTTATTGAAGCCCTTTAGGAATTTTGAAACTGATTCGATTCAAAATCAATATCCATAGAAGTGCGTGAATTAGTGCACGTTAGGCAAAAACATGAGTATGTAGGGATCGATAAAAAATGTCTAAAATTTATAGAAACAAACTTTAGTCGCTTCATTCTCAAAGCTCTATCTCAGAAACTATTAATCACACATATATTTCCTCGAAAAATAGTACAATTATGTCATTCGACTTCGACCTCAGGTTTTCAGTCTAATGACATAATGTACTATTTCATCATTCTAACCTCAAAATCGCAACTTCGTCGCGATTTCTTGGCAATCCTGATGAAAAATAATGATCGTTACTTATACGTAAAGGCTTTATGACGAACCTCGTTACAGCACTCACCTTCGGCTCGTGCCGTAAACCTCTCGTTTCGTCAATAAAGCCTTTCCTTACTCGTAATGAAATCGATGGCCTAATGCCAAACGGGCGTAAGCCGCAAAAAAAAAAAAAAAATCCGTTTTAATAGTGGCAAAATCTTTTTCATGCAATGGAGAATCTTTTGGGCATATCCGCAAAAAAAATTATTTTTTGTCGCTTACGCCCCTATGGAATTAGTCCATCGAAATGTACTGTTATTCGTAGATTAAACTCTTATTCATTGAAAATAAAAGACTATTTTACATTGTATTTGCGACTTTTATTCGACGAATAGAGTTATTCTATAAATAAGAAGTTATTCGACGTTGGTGAAACCGACCATAAATCAACTATTGTCAATTCGATCTACTATGTAATTATTTTACTCAACTCACAAATGATTTTGTTATTATAGTACAAGTGCTCGGCCCTTTCAGCCAAATAATAGTTAATATTCAACATAATCGTTCTCAACAGTTGAAATTCGGGTCAACCAACAGAACGCCTTTCGTAACCAAACCGCGGGGTGTGGCGGTGTTGGGGGGGGGGGGGGGGGGGGGGGGGGCTCCGAGCTTATGACCGGATGAAGTAATTTAATAGGCTGCAGAGTATGAAGGAAATAGTTTTCATTTCTGAGAAATTTATGATTTTGAATTTGACCCTACGTCTTCCTTAACCATGAACTCTTCATAAACTATCACAAATATTCCATTCGCATAAGGGGATTCTACCCAGAATTTTTCCTCAAAGAAAGCATCTTCGGTATAGAATGATAGTCTGAAGTATGTTTGTTGAGATTTTGAGAAAATCTTATACTAGGCGCCGCTGATCATGACCCGCAGGATCGAGGAATGAACCCTGCAAGAATGATTTTCCGTAAAAATTACTCGTGATCGCTTGTTCTCACGACCAACATAGTTAAGATCAATCTTAATGTAGTGTATTAAATTTCCTACAAAATCTTTTTCGTCACAAATGCACAATTGGCAGCCTTCCAGTCCGATTTTTGGACGCCTAGGCAGAAAAAAGTGATTTTCACTACCTAGGCAGTCACATGTCACCTTTTCACGAACAATACGAGAAAGTGCCATCTATCGCCGCCAAATCGGACCAGAAAAAGCTGTCAATTGGGCATGAGTGACGAAAAGTTATTCATCGTTGGTGAAACCGGCCATTGGACAACGATTTTGATGTATCTATTATCTATAGAATGTAGACCAAGAAATACCATTAGTTTTTTTTTCCGACAATTTCAATTGCGTTTCCATCATTTTTATGGCGAATGCTGTTAAAAACGAATTATACAATCTTTTACCATCAACAAATGTGATTTAAAAAAAATATATATATTAGTGCTGAATTATGAGGCGTATCCGCCTAACATGCGATCTTCGAGCGGTCAAATTGAGGAAAAAAGAATTGAGAAACTCAAATGTAGCAAATATCGCGAAAAAAGAAAGTTGTACGCTCTTTTACCATGAAAATCGCCCAAATGTCACATGCGACCTTATACCGTTAGACACGCGATGTATGATTGGTTGTGGAATTTATTCGCGATTGTAATTTTCTTTAGTTCTTCTTTCAAGGAAAATTTGTCAATTCTTTGTAAATCTATACAAAATTATTAAGGTGCCACATTAGTCGCATGTCCTATTTATGGGGAATTTCACCCCAACCCGACCTACGTCTGACCCTGACCCCTTCCGATTCGAGTCATAACTTTTTATGTCGTTCCACATTTTTGAAAAAAAAAAAAAACAGTGGTAAATCGGACGGTTTCCAAAAAATCTAAAAAAAAATTCAGTGTTTTTTCGAAAAGGTGGAACATCATAAAAAATTATGACTCGAATCGGAAGGGGTGAGGGTCAGACGTACGTCGGGTTGGGACGGAATTCCCCATATATTTTGTGACGTCAGAAGCGTCAAATACGAGGAATTTCGTCGACAAATTGAGCCTTATTGACGGGACGCAGATGGGTGAAATAAGTTTTCGTGTAACCAGTGTGTATTTCTACAGGGCGCTTGCTCCCTGTATTGAATGATATACGTTTTCATTTCCTGGATGCGATCGAAATACGACAAGTCGATAATTGCAGGGATTCTGCACCCGCCATGATGGATATGTATAAACGACCTGTCATTTTTATTTATTCGCAATACATATTACTGGGTAATTTACGCTGAAAATCATTAAGCAAGCGCCCTACAGATCAATTTAAGCTTCTATAAATAAAAAAAAATACCCGTGGAATTCGTTTCCTTGTTTAGGCTCAATTTGTCGACGAAATTCCTCGTATTTGACGCTTCTGACGTCACAAAATATATATAGGACATGCGACTACTGTGGCACCTTAAACATAAATCGATTTCAAGATTGATTTAGCGTTAACCCCTTGACTGGTGAGCCCGCCATATAGCGGGCTGTCGAAAAAAAATGCGTTATATACAAAATCTTCAACCCCCCGAGTACCAAATTTCAAGTTGATAGTAAGAAAAAGAATTGTCCACCAGAAATGTCCACTTCACTCTCAAATCCTTTACCAGTGAAGGGGTTAATTAGGTTAAAAGTAAATGTTCAATTTCACTCTGATAATATTGTTACGCCGGGTGAAACGCCCTATAGCTATTGAATCACCAACATGTAATTTGTCAGATCATTTAGTAGCTATATGAGATAAATGAGGTACCTCTTAAAACATAGGAGCTAGGTTTCTACATCAACAACTATTATTGTAAAAACAAATTAGTCTTGTTCCAGACACAAACTCGAGTACTTGTATTTCAAAATATAACTAATCTTCTTTAAACCACTTTATTTGAACCTTGAATTGCTTTATTTCACCCGGGAATCCACGTCATATTTCAGTTGTAACTCAGTTTTACAACAATATCATAGAACATTTTATAGATACACTGTTTTTTGGGAGAGTGCCGGTCAGTATGTAATTGGGTGAGGCTAGTTCAACGTGACGGCGCTGCCGTAGCAGACGAAAATTAAGTTAGAAAAGGCGTATTTCTAAAATTATTTTATGACATACAAGATATTCTCTTGATGAGCAAAATTTCAATTTTCAGTTCTTTACATGGCATATTGGGGGGTCGAAAAAAAAAAATTCACGCGCGAGCCATGATTCTATTGAACCTACAAAGATGTTACCCACAAATTCTGAATCTTTTTTTGTGTATAGAACAGAAATTATACGCGTTTAGACACAAAAAGTCAATTTTCCATGTATTAATCGAATGGAAAAAATAAATCCTCCGTGCGACACCTCTTAAACTCGCCGTACAGAACTCAACTTAATCGAGGAGCCAAGTTATAAGACATAGTATTAGGGTGCGAGCTAAAAAAAATAACTTTTCTTTCTGGGGTGGTCTAATATACCGTGCAATCATGTGGAAATCACAGGTTCCAAGGGCGCAGGCGCTGATTTATTCGAATATTAGGAGGGACGCTAATTTCAGACTTGCCACGAATATCCCTGGAGTCCGTCTGCTATTTGTTTCCAGTTGTTGTTAAATACAAATGTCAGCAGACCGTGGCAGGAATAGGTTATGTTTGTTGTGAATCTAGCAGACGACAGAACTAGGGATATTACTGAAAAGTTGGTGGAGTTGATAGCGATGATATTCGAATAAATCAGCGCCTGCGCGCTTGGGACCTGTAACTTCCACATAATCGCACGGTATATACAGAGTGATTCTCTGAAAAGTTACGCGGCTAAAAGGTCGGCAAGCGCGCCGACACCTGCATCGAGTAGCTCAAACATCAACGATTGGGTTTTATTTCCCATGTACCCAAAGGGCACGCGATATGCGAAATGAAACACAATCACTTGATATTTGGATTGCCTGTATGCCGGCGAGGCGCGTTACTTTCCAAAACTCTGGATAAACAAGCGCTTTGTGTAAACAAGGATTGTCTTTACCAAAAATGAAGGGTTATTTTGTATACCACACTGAAAAAACAGTTTTTTTTTTTTTCCACCTAGTAAACTGTTTCCTTCAGTAAAGAAACTCGTATTCTTGTAGTAAGAATACCAAAGTTTATTTCCCACAGTAACAAAATTTCGAATCCCTCTGAGCATAATACCAAATTCTAAATACAACGGATTTAACCTCACTTTATCGGCATAAATTCATGAGTGAATTACCTTTAAATATTTGTTGCAGAGATGATGAGTCCCATTCTTACAACTTTTCGCGTACCCAAGAATCCATATAATTTTTTAATCAACACGTAAAATATTTCTCCAACGATACGATTAGGTTTTTCACAAATAAACACCTGCTTTTAACCGCCAAAACTGCGAAAAAGGAGGGAAATGATGGAGCCACCAATACGATTGTCATGGTAACATACAGTGTGGTTTTCGCCTCAGCATTATATTTGGCATTGCTGTGGGAACAATATCCGTATCCCTCCAGTAAGAATACGTATACTTACTGCAAGAATACTCGCTCAAAAATACTTTGTATTCTGGGAGGAAATAGTACATTGTTTACCGAGCGAGAAAACAGTCGTTTGCGCGCCGAGTATGAAGGTGAGCACTGAGGCGAAGCCGAGGTGTTTTACTATAGGCTAGCTGCGTAACATACAAGTACGCTACTAGTGTGTGTGTTTTTTGTGCACATATACGCCCGTCAGCGCCACCTATTTGGGGCTGAGGCGTAACTGGGAAACAATTCATGTGTATGTATACAACGATACAAGCTTGATTCTATGCATGTGGAGGTACGCAGCTAGCCTATTACACTCAGAGAAAAAAACAGTCAGGTTAACTACAAAATGACAGTTAAATAGCGCTTCAACTATATATTATTTTGTTTTCATAACATTAATATATAGTTATGATAAAAATCTAAAAATAGTTGAATTTACTACTTCTAGATAAATGAATTTTAAAAATATATTTATTTATATAAATATAAATATAAACATTGATATAGTATTTATCGTCATGTTTTGTAGACATCAGTTGTAACTTCGGACTTGTATATATGCGAAGCGTAGTCCTAGTTTGGTGCTAGTGGGAGCGAAGCGCTGCGTAGTGAGCGTGAAGTGAAACTCAACTCAACTGTTTATTCAATTTTTTCAGTTACGTCATCAATCTTAGGTTGCTAAAAAGTTTTTGCTGTAGTACATACTACAATAACTAGTACTAGCAATTATTTTCAAATAGTTAACCTTTTTTAGTTAAGGTGCCACAGTACCGGAAGTCAATTCTCAGATTTTCGATAGATATATGTCATACCGAGACGTCAAATACGAGGAATTTCGTCGACAAATTGAGCCTTATTTACGGGACGCAGATAGGTGAAATAAGTTTTCCTGAAACAAGTGTGTATTCCTACGGGGCGCTTACTCCCTGTGTTGAGTGATAGACGTTTTAATCTCCTGGATGCGGCGAAAATACGACAAGTCGGTAATGGCCGGATTCTGATGCCGCCATGTTGGATATGTATAAACGACCTGTCACTTTTATTTATTCGCAATACACATTACTGGGTAATCTACGCTGAAAATCACTAAGTAAGCGCCCTACAGATCAATTTAAGCTTTTATAAAAAAATAATACCCGTGGTATTCGTTTCCTCGTTTGGGCTCAATTTGTCGACGAAATTCCTCGTATTTCACGATTCTGACGTCACAAAATATATATAGGACACGCCAGTACTGTGGCACCTTAAGGGGGTATACCGGGATGATTTCTTGATAGTATACAGGTGACTGCGCATGCGCGAGTTTCGTCGTATGCTGAGGCAGGCTGGCCTCAAATAACACTGCGTGACGACTTTACCGACCAATGAAAATGAATTATTTGGCGCATGCGCTGTCACCTGTATACTATCAAGAAATCATCCCGGTATACACCTTTAAATTGGTTGAATTTCTAAAAAACAATTTTCCTTTTTTTTTCAACTTGAAGACTCTGATAAAATTCAAAAAAATCATCATGTTTGGGGAGGGTTTGACCTTCATTATCCATATATTACATCATGTATTACTTCCAGTCTAATAGTCGCTGCGCTGAAGACAGGAAAATACAAAATCACTCGGTTGCCGTAAAGAATCAGACCCAGCGTTGGACCGATCTTGGAATTTTTGGTCCTCAATTGTTCATAAGACATGCCTCTATCAGATGAACAGAGAACTTTTTGATATTGCAAGAATTACTTGAGTTATTGAATTTTTTCGATTTTTTTTCTGAATTTGAAAAAAAATTTTGCTTATTTTTCTAATATTTCAACTAAAAATGGGTTTATCAAAAAGTTCTCTGTTCATCTGATAGAGGCATCTCTCCTGAATAATTCAGGACCTAAAAATCAAAGATCGGTCCAACGGTTGATTTTATTCTTTACGGCAACCGGTCAAAATAATGATTGTTCAGGAATCAACTTTTAAACTTTTTATTTTTTTATTTTTTTTTTATTTTCTACTTCTCCTAGAGAAGGAAATGTAGCTATAGAAAATCAAGTTCTAAGATTTTGCTAATGATTAATATGCTGGATCCGCAGCTGCTCTCGCATCGATGTGTTATGAGTCGAGTCTAGACACATGTGCCAGGCGGAGGTTTGTAGTGAGTTTTGACCTGTTCTGTCCAACAACAGTGTCCGGTAGGTGTCCAGTAAGACTGCTAGAAAAAGAATGAATTGCGTCAGGAAAAATCTGATCAAAATTTTTCAAGACATAAAAATCCTTCAAAATTCTTAAGGAGAAACTTCGGTGAAATTTTTGGCAAAAACAGGTTTTTTAATTCTTACAACTTTAAAAAGACGTGTCTAAAAAAATCTCTGCAGCAGTTTTTGAATTATGTCAGTATAGATAGTGAAAAAAAAGTTTCAGCCTCCTGCGATGAAAGTGTAGACGCAAGGAATTTTTGACAGCGGTGAGAAAAATCTTCTTCGCAAGGTTCCTTGCGCTTACATTTTCATCGCAGGAGGCTGAAATTTTTTTTCACCGTCTATACTGACATTATTCAAAAACTGCTGGAAGGATTTTTTTATACAACCTCTAATACCGATTTTCAAAATTTCACCGAAGCCTCTCCTTAATCTTCAATATTTTCGAGATTCAGAAAATGCTAGCACAATTTTTGTCAGTACTCCAAAAATTCTCCCATCTTTCATCAATCATACCTTTTTTCTTATAATATTTATCAAACTTTCGCAATTAATATATTATAGAAATACTCATCTTTTTAGAAATCTGAATGTGTAGTCTCCTGGCATCGATTTCAAATGCACTTTTCGGGACCAATATGAGCGTCTGTGCGCCGCGCGGCGGCGCTTTTTCGCAATTCGGCACTGTCATGACTGTAACTTTTCAAATCCTCTAGATTTTCGGACGCTAATTTATTTGCAGGTAAAGTAGGTCACTAGCATTCCAAAAAAAATCTAAAAACAAAAACGATTTTTTGAAGATTCAAAGGTGTATACCCCCTTAATATCACTATCGACTTTTCTCTGAGTGTACTACTATTACATGTTATACTATATTATGTGTTATACTATTTGTTATGTTTCAATCTCAAATAATGGCGCGCAATACTAGAGTCAAGCGGTGAGCGATTGTGCTGCCTCGCTCTTTCAGCGTCGCTACCTTTTGAATATAGTTAGTCGTAAGTTGTACTCGCCACGTTATAGAAGTAACCACGCATGAGAATAAAGTGATACAATACAGTTATATATATATATTCGCGTATAATTTATCCTTTCACCGCATGTGCTTCCAATATCCTAAAAGGTTATGGGCCCAGACAAGTGCATCCGAAGCGGGTTCAAGGTATAATTACAGTTAAAAGAGTGAATATCAGTTTATTGACAGTTATAAAAAAAATGGCGAGTAAAAGTTCCTTTGGCGTTCTGCAGTCTATCGAACGTTTAAGCGGGAGAGAAAATTATCACACGTGGTCTATATCGATGAGAGCGTACTTGGAACATGAGGAACTTTGGGATACAGTTAAGGTTGTCTCAGGATCAGTGTCTACCGACCCGAAGAAAGTTGCTAAAGCACGTGCAAAGATTATTTTGTCGGTTGATCCGTTCGTACTATCCCACATTGAAAACGAAGAAACTGCGAAAGGTGCGTGGGACAAGCTGAAGCAAGCGTACGAAGACAACGGTCTAAGTCGTCGTGTAAATTTGTTGTGCGAGTTGACGACCACGAAATTGGAGAATTGTAACTCCGAAGAAGAGTATGTTAATACAGTTATATCTACGGCGCATAAATTAACGGACACTGGTTTGAAAATTCCGGACGAATTAATCGGAGCTCTATTGTTGACGGGATTACCGAGTAAATACAGACCCATGATAATGGCCTTAGAAAGTTTATCAACACCAGTGACCTCAGACCTAGTCAAACAAAAGATAATACAAGAAGTGAAATGGCATAGCAATAACGACAATGAAGGAGAGGCATCAGGATACCTTTCATACTCCAATCAACGCAGAGGTTTCAACAGAAGGGGGCGTTCTTCAAGAGGAAGAGGCCATCAAAACAACACGTTCAAAAGATACATTAGATGTTACCAATGTAATCAACACGGACACTACGCCAGAGAGTGCCACACATCCAAGGATGAACCGAAGAAAGATGTGAAAGCCTGCAGTGCAGAAGAGGAGTCATGTGACGTAAACATTGCTTACGCGTTTTTGGGTATGTTAGCAGCCGATGCAAACATGGCAAGCGATTGGGTAGTAGACTCAGGAGCCTCAAGGCATATGTCTAACAACAAAGCATTGTTTGTCTCCATACGTAAGTCAGCAACTACCCGTATTACCATAGCAAATAAGGATACATTGCCCGTAGAAGGAGAAGGAGAAATTTATGTACAGTTAGATAATAATAAGAAAGTCAAATTGTTGAATGTATTATATGTTCCGAAAATAGCAACAAATTTGTTATCTATTAGTCGCATTATGAGTGTTGGCTGTAACGTAGTATTTAATGAGACAAGTTGCGAAATAGTCAGCCAAGCAGGAATAGTAATTTTAAGCGCTCGTCTGACGCAAAGCGGCGTATATAAGTTAAGCTTAGATCATAAGAGTAATATTGAATCTAAAAACCCTAGCAAAGTCATTAAAGCATTCTCAGGCAGGACAACTGAGAGCATGGATCTATGGCATAGGAGGATGGCGCATCTAAATGTGGAATACCTAAAACGTCTGCAAAGAGACGCAGCTACAGGCATAAGTTTCGATGAGAATCAACGGCTACCCCAATGTGAAGCCTGCATACGAGGGAAATTGGCGAGGAAGCCATTCAAACAAAATGAGAAGAGGGCAGACGGCAAACTGGTACTGGTGCATACCGATCTATGCAAAATGGAAACAAAATCGTTAGGTAACGCTGTATATTTTCTCACATTTCTGGATGATTATAGCAGGAAAAGTTTTGTTTATTTTCTAAAAACTAAAGATCAAGTACCCGATACATTTGCCCATTTTTTGAAGTATGCTGAAAATCAGAGCGGGTGTAAAATAAAGACGATAAGGAGCGACAACGGTAGGGAATACATAAATGAAAGATTGCGTCGCATAATTCAAGATCATGGCATCAAACACGAAACTACTATTCCGTATAGTCCGCAACAAAACGGTCGAGCGGAAAGATTGAACAGAACTCTTATAGACAAGGCGCGCTCGATGATGATGGACGCGAATTTGAGCAAAGAATTTTGGGCGGAGGCTATCGGAACAGCCTCATATTTGTCGAATCGAGCACCGAAGTCTTGCCTACAAATGAAAACCCCAGAAGAATTATGGACGGGAATGAAGCCAGACCTATCACATATACGAATTTTTGGATGCAAGGCACATGTGCATATCCCAGCACACATGCGCGACAAGATGGACCCAATAACTAAAGACTGTTTTCTTTTAGGTTATAGCCCAAGTCAAAAAGGTTACCGCATGTGGGATATCGCAGCCAGAAAAGTACTAAATAGCAGAGACGTCGTCTTTTCAGAGAACACACAGGTGGTTAAGGAGAAATCCACAGTACTATTACCCATGGACAACCACACTGATGACGAAGGCGGAACGGACGACTACAATAACGACGAACCAAGAGAAACAGAGAAAGCGGATGAAATCTCTACGCCAAAGAATGACAAGTTCGAGAATGAAAACCTGGAAGGAATAGACTCAGGAGAGGATTCGGATGTCGACACCCCGACAACCCGGCCAAGAAGAACGGGTCGAGCATCTAAACTGCCTAAAAGTTTAGACGATTACGTCATATACTCAGCGATCAGCGATTGTGGAGAACCACATGATTACACGTCAGCCATCGACAGCGAAGAATCAGCGGCATGGCTAGACGCTATGACTGCTGAGTACCAATCAATAATCAAGAACAACACTTGGGAACTATGTGACCCACCGGCGAACTGCAGCGTTATAGGGACTAAATGGGTTTACAAAAAAAAGATGAACGGCAACAAAGAAAAACACAAGGCAAGATTAGTCGCAAAAGGCTACAGTCAGACTAAAGGCATTAACTATCATGACACATATTCTCCTGTAGTCAGACTAACAACTCTACGCTTACTGTTCGCATATGCAGCTGAGCGTAATTTAGAAATGTTCCACTACGACGTGGACTCAGCTTTTCTACACGGAGACCTGAAGGAGGAAATATATATACAACAACCAGAAGGCTTCGAAGTTCCAGGGCAAGAGACAAAAGTTTGTCGACTCAAGAAGGCAATCTACGGATTAAAACAAGGAAGCAAAGTCTGGAACGACAAGCTGGACACCAAACTGAAGAGTATGAACATGCATCAATCAGAATTCGACGCATGTGTATACCACTACATCGGCCGGCGAGAATTCATCATCGTGACTATCTTCGTGGATGATATCCTTGTCTTCTCAGACTCGAAGGCACTGATATCGATTTTGAAAGAAGGACTCTTCTCAACTTTTTCCATGAAGGATTTAGGAGAAACGAGAAGGTGTTTTGGTATCAACATAAAAAGAGATAGGTCAAAGGGAATTATCCAATTAGACCAATCCGATTATATCGAATCCATTCTGAAAACCTTTCACATGGAAGAATGCAACCCAGTCAGCACACCGATGGAGCCTGGATGCATCTTAGCAAAGGCAAACACACCGAAGAATCAAGGAGAAGTCGAGAGGATGCAGCGCATACCTTATCAAAACGCAGTAGGTGCGATCATGTACTTAGTTCAAGCGACTAGACCAGATCTAGCCTTCGCGATCAGCTCAATAAGTAGATTCAACAATGCATACAACGAAAACCATTGGAATGCGATAAAAAGGATTTTTCGTTACCTAAAATCTACCTCAGACTACAAATTGACCTACCTCAAAGGAACCAACGACCAAGTGACCGGATACAGCGATGCAAGTTGGGGAACGGACGAAACTGATTCGCGATCAGTGACCGGTTACATTTTTCAACTTCAGGGAGGAGCAGTCTCGTGGAATAGTAAACGACAAGCCTCGATTGCACTATCAAGCTCAGAGGCAGAGTACTACGCGCTGTCAGCGGCAGTGCAAGAGGCCATTTGGCTCAGGAGACTGACAACCGAGTTAAAGATTCTGAAACCAGAGCCCTTCCACGTTAGGTGTGACAACAAAGGCGCAATAGATTTTTCTAGGAACGCCAACTTTAGCCCAAGAACTAAACATATAAACCTACGACGTAACTTTGTCAAAGAATGTATAGAAAGAGGCGAAATAATAGTTGACTTTGTTCCGTCTGAGCAACAACTAACCGACGCTTTAACTAAACCTACACCCAAAAACCAATTAGAACACTTTGTAACCGAAATAGGCTTATTAAAGTGATTTCTCTTATCAATGTAAAAATGTCTAATGCATGCAAAGAATGTAAAGAATGAAAAGAATGCGTGTTGTTGAAAGTATGTTTTCTTTTGATATATTGTTGTGCAAAACCATATTATTTATAATTGTCCATTAAGTTTTTCGATTGAGGAAGGATGTTATGTTTCAATCTCAAATAATGGCGCGCAATACTAGAGTCAAGCGGTGAGCGATTGTGCTGCCTCGCTCTTTCAGCGTCGCTACCTTTTGAATATAGTTAGTCGTAAGTTGTACTCGCCACGTTATAGAAGTAACCACGCATGAGAATAAAGTGATACAATACAGTTATATATATATATTCGCGTATAATTTATCCTTTCACCGCATGTGCTTCCAATATCCTAAAACTATTTTCTTCAATAGCGGAGCGGAATCAGCGAGTTTCCATCCGCAAACGAGGACCGGCAATCGACTGGTTTCCATCCTCGTTTGCGGATGGAAACTCGCTGGTTTCGCTCCGCTGTTGAAGAAAATACTTTTTTTTCAGTGTAATAGGGGGAATTCCGGCAGTACCGACACCCTAAGTTATTTGTATTATTTTTCGCGGAACATGAACGATATTCATTGAACAATTGTTGAAATATGTTCACTGTGTTCTGAACTACGAATACACTACATGGGACACGGTTATATTTAGGTAGTGGCAGTTTTATTTTATTTTTATTTTTTTTTGTCCCAAATAAATGATTTTAAATTCGTTGATAAATTTTGAAAATGAATGTTCAAATCAGGCGAATTCTTTTCATTAGCGTTCATTCTTTTCCGTGTTCAGTGTGATGATTGCTTTTTAGGTTAAGTATCAAGGCGCGGAAGATTCGGTAGAAGCACCACTGGCCGCCTAGCCCCGCCTGCCGAGCCTCACGCACGTAGTGCGCGTCTGTGTTGGTTTTGCCCCAGGGAGGGGGTCGTTCAGATTCACCGCATACTCGCGGTATATTGAATAGACAATAATTATACATTGTTGTTAGAGAATATCAGATAGCCGCTAACACACCACACGGACGCATATTAAATAGTATATTGTGCATCTGGGGGGGGGGGGAGGGGGGGGGGGGAGATGGCCATTTCGAGCGAGGGTGAGATGTTCAGCACGAGTCGTAGTAGAGGGCGCAGGCGCCCGAGACGAACACGAGTGCTAAAAACTCACCTGAGGTGGAAATGCCCCCCCCCCCCCCCCCTAACTGCACACTGTATTTTTTATAATCAGGGGATGAAATGGGCCTTCTTTGATGCGCGTCGATCGGATTGAGGATGGCACTGAGGCGGGAGGGAATGTATATTCCCTCCCGCTGTTGGATATTCGGTACTCACGGTCGAAACACGTGATTCCCCCCCCCCCCCCCCCCCCCCCCCCCGACAAGCATGAAAGAAGGCTCATTTCATGCCCGTGTTATGAAAAAGATATTACAGATCTCCAGTCACATGACATTAGCGATGACTATTGTAGAAACACATGCCGATGGTAGTGAAGGTTGGAGTACTGAAGTTCGTGGTGGTAGCCGGATCGTTAATATGCTTATCGGACACATACATCTCAAGCAAACGTCAAAATACCGTGGCGATCATATCTATTGATGAATTGCGGTGAAAATCGGTCAAGCGATCAAGAAAGTAGTAACAACAAAATGGATAAATAAAAAGTAAGGCAATCAGTTAGACTGATTGGGTAGTGTGTCAGTTAATTGCATCGCAAAGTTTGTTTCCTCCCTCCTTTTCTCGGGCGGTAGTGGTTCTCCCAACCGTAGGTAGTGGGTTCAAAGTACGAGCTGCAAATCGATTCCTAAGTACACTTATCGTCAGTCACACGAGCAGCCCACCAATCATGCCACTGAATCAGTGTTGTAAAGGTACTTTATAAATAGTACCTAGGTACAGGTACAGTTACTATTTAAAAAATGTACCTATATGTAGGTACTTAGGTACATTATTTACGTTGAGCATAAGAGTGATACGAAGAAGGGTGGAAAAAGTATACGAAAACCAAGTTAGTCAATTACATACTTGTATAGTTATACGTTCATTTACCACATTTCACACGACGAGATTCTTACGTAAATTACGTACCTTACATTTTACCTATAAATAGGTACAGGTATTCCTTAAATGTACCTAGGTACAGGTACAAGATACTTGCTAGGAAAAGTACCTAGGTACAGGTATAGGTACTGAAAAATGTACCTAGGTACAAAAAAAGGTACTTGTACCTAGGTACTTTACAACACTGCACTGAATTTTCAATAAATATTGTACTTTAGCGGCGCCAAGGTGCCGAACGTGATCAGACGTTAATGATTTAAGTAATATGTACACGATAGAGTCAAAGTGATGAGAAGAATGACGGCGGTCCGTGGGCGAGCGAGGTGGTCTATCGGCATAAGTCCACGGATAGGCTGCGGTAGGCACGGGTTCGATTCCCGGATCGTCCGTAAAATTTTTCTGATCATATTATTCATTGAAATATGACTAAAATGAAGCAAGAGAATAATTGGAGTCAACTGTAGTTATTTCCTTGAGGTGGCCAAGAGTCACACTGTTGATAATTTGACAGTATTAATTTCATTGAATGTATCGGCTGATACCTTCTCTCAATAATAAAGTTAATGATTTACAGTTGCAGGCTGTGTGTTAACATTGGTCGCAGCGCCTCGCATAAAAACCTGTCGACGTTGTGGATTATCTCTTTCAAGCTGGCGGATATTTTTCGATCGAATTTATAGGACCATGAGGTTGAGAGTTCTATTCCAGATGACCTTTATGCTGCCCAAGTTTCGACGCAATCGGCCGAGTGATTCGTGAGATATTGATTGTCAAATCCGATCGGAAAACATATTATATTTCTTTTTCTACTTCATCGCATGTCACGCTCTGTATGAATCACGGTAGCTTTCGAACCGTTGCATGTATTGACTTGAAATTACAGAACCCCATCAACTATATGGCGACTCCGAAAGGGCAATGAATGATAGTTGAATCTTTCATTTCGAATACGGTGAAACAGACGATAAAAAGTATGAGGATAAAAACAAGTTTGCTTGCGCTTCCTCCACCGCCTTGTACCCTCTCGTTGCTTCTTTAAGGCGTGGGGGGGGGGGGGGGGGGGGGGGCGGCGCTAATTGCAAACTGTATTTTTTATAATAAGGGCACGAAACGGGCCTTCTGTGATGCACGTCGATCAGATTTCAAAAAGCGTTGAACCGGGAGGGAATTTACATACATTCCCTCCCGCTCCAGCAAGAGAAATAGAACAGCGGGAGGGAATGTATACAGCATGATTCCCAAGTCGCGGAAAAGATTTCACATGCAGATTCCTTGTCGAAATCTAAGAATAAAGTTCCTTATCAAAAACTTCGAGGGAGCAGTCGTTCCTAAGTTATAGAAGGTATAGTCCACCCAATAAGACGGCCGTAATGTGACGTGCTCAGTCTCGTAGCAATGCTGTCAAAGTAATAGTGCCCGCGTCGTATGAACTCTGCCCAAAATTTGGGTTGATTATTTCGTAAGTTTCAGTCTTTACGTCGTCCGATCGGTCATTCTCGTGCCCTACGTCGTTCGCCCCGTAGTTGACGTTGTCCAGGTGGTCAAACTGGTGACTTACATTCCCCAGGTCTGTTGCTTCGTAGCGTTCGTTATCCAGGTCGTCAGGCTAGTGATTTCCCTACTCCAGGACTCGAACCCCGTGGTTGACCTTGTCCAGGTGGTCAAACTTGTGACTTACATTCCCCAGGTCTTTTGCTTCGTAGCGTTCGAGATCCAGGTCGTCAGGCTAGTGATTTCCGTGCTCCAGGACTTTAGCCACGTAGTTTGCGTTGTCCAGGTGGTCAAACTGATGACTTGCGTTACTCAGGTCGTCCGCTTCGTAGTTTTCACTCTCTTTGTCATCAGGTTGTTGATTTCCGTCCTCCAGGACTTTTGCCACGTGTTTCCGTTGTCCAGGTAGTCAAACTGGTGACTAACATTCCCCAGGTCTTTTGCTCCGTAGCGTTCGTGATCCAGGTCGTCAGGCTAGTGATTTCCGTACTCCAGGACTTTTACTGGTGACTTACGCTGCCCAGGTCTTCCGCTTCGTAGTTTTCACTCTTTGTTGTCTTCGAGTTGTTGATCTCCGTGCTCCAGGACTTTAGCCACGTAGTTTGCGTTGTCCAGGTGGTCAAACTGGTGACTTACGTTACTTAGGTCGTCCGCTTGGTAGTTTTCACTCCCGTTGTCATCGGGTTGTTGATTTCCGTCCTCCAGGACTTTCGCCACGTAGTTTACGTTGTCCAGGTAGTCAATCTGGTGATTCACATTTTCTAGGTCTTTTGCTTCGTTACTCAGGTCGTCCGCTTCGTAGTTTTCGCTCCGGTTGTCATCGGGTTGTTGATTTCCGTCCTCCAGGACTTTCGCCACGTAGTTTACGTTGTCCAGGTAGTCAATCTGGTGATTCACATTCCCTAGGTCTTTTGCCTCGTTACTCAGGTCGTCCGCTTCGTAGCTTTCACTCCCGTGGTCATCGGGTTGTTGATTTCCGTCCTCCAGGACTTTCGCCACGTAGTTTACGTTGTAACGTAAGTCACAAGTTTGACCACCTGGACAACGTAAACTACGTGACGAAAGTCCTGGAGGACGGAAATCAACAACCCGATGACCACGGGAGTGAAAACTACGAAGCGGACGACCTGAGTAACGAAGCAAAAGACCTAGGGAATGTGAATCACCAGATTGACTACCTGGACAACGTAAACTACGTGGCGAAAGTCCTGGAGGACGGAAATCAACAACCCGATGACAACCGGAGCGAAAACTACGAAGCGGACGACCTGAGTAACGAAGCAAAAGACCTAGGGAATGTGAATCACCAGATTGACTACCTGGACAACGTAAACTACGTGGCGAAAGTCCTGGAGGACGGAAATCAACAACCCGATGACAACCGGAGCGAAAACTACGAAGCGGACGACCTGAGTAACGAAGCAAAAGACCTAGGGAATGTGAATCACCAGATTGACTACCTGGACAACGTAAACTACGTGGCGAAAGTCCTGGAGGACGGAAATCAACAACCCGATGACAACGGGAGTGAAAACTACCAAGCGGACGACCTAAGTAACGTAAGTCACCAGTTTGACCACCTGGACAACGCAAACTACGTGGCTAAAGTCCTGGAGCACGGAGATCAACAACTCGAAGACAACAAAGAGTGAAAACTACGAAGCGGAAGACCTGGGCAGCGTAAGTCACCAGTAAAAGTCCTGGAGTACGGAAATCACTAGCCTGACGACCTGGATCACGAACGCTACGGAGCAAAAGACCTGGGGAATGTTAGTCACCAGTTTGACTACCTGGACAACGGAAACTACGTGGCAAAAGTCCTGGAGGACGGAAATCAACAACCCGATGGCAACGATAGTGAAAACTACGAGGCGGACGACCTGAGTAACGTAAGTCACAAGTTTGACCACCTGGACAAGGTCAACCACGGGGCAAAAGTCCTGGAGTACGGAAATCACTAGCCTGACGACCTGGATAACGAACGCTACGAAGCAAAAGACCTGGGGAATGTAAGCCACCAGTTTGACCACCTGGACAACGTCAACTACAGGGCGAACGACGTAGGGCACGAGAATGACCGACCGGACAACGTAAATACCAAAAATTACGGAATAAGAAACCGGAATTTCAGGCAAAGTTCATACGACGCGGGCACTATCACTTTGACAGAATTGCTACGAGACTGAGCACGTCACTTTACGGCCGTCTTATTGGGTAGACTAAACCTTCCATAACTCAGGAACGACCGCTCCCTCGAAGTTTTTGATAAGGAACTTTATTTTTAGATTTCGACAAGGAATCTGCATGTTAAATCTTTTCCGCGACTTGGGAATCACGCTGTATATTCCCTCCCGCTGTTGGATATATTCGGTACTCACACTCGAAGCACGTGATTTCCCCCACGCCTGGCAAGCATGAAAGAAGGCTCATTTCATGCCCGTGTTATGAAAAAATGATTTTCTTATGTTTAATAATGCAGGTGATAAAAAAAAAAAAAAAAATACTTCGTATCGTGGTGTGAATATTAGATGGTGTGCCTAGAACTACCCTGACACGCCCACTTTTCAAAACAAAACAGACTTAAGTACGATGAGTACCAACTGTCTAAGAAAACCCTATATTGCTGCAGCAATATATTATTATTATTATTATTATTATTATTATTATTATTATTATTATTATTCCCCATGGGGAATAATTTTTTATTCAACTATGGCACCACTTTTTGGTGACGTCACAGCGCATGGAATACACGCCGCGCTCGTGGTGTTGACCAATAACCGCCAATTTGTTGTAAAATAAATTGTGTATTTCTCTCCCGTTGTTTGCATGCAAGAGTGCTGGAAGTTTCTAGTGTGGGTTACGATTGCTGAAATGGCGTATGCGTGTATTGTAGAAGGCTGTAAAAATAATCGTACGAACGTTCGGAAATCTAACGGATACATAAGCTTTTTTCGTTTACCACAATCCAGCGTGATGCGTGAGGGTTGGTTGAAGAGGATTGAGCAGGTGAAAATGCCGGCAATCTTTGAGAATGGTGAGTATCAATTATCGGTATAAATGTAATCAGTTATTTTACCCTTCGCGGTCACCCGGGGTTAATAGGACCCCGGTGTTTTTCGTCGTTTTTGTCTAAGTTCACATTTCAACTTTCAAGCATTTTCCACATTTTTTCAACGTATGTTGTCATTTAGTTTCTTATATATTAACTTTTGCTACATATTCTACAAGGTTCAAAGTACGTTCCATAATTTTTTGGTTCCGAAGGACACGGTTAAATTTCATATGGCAAGCGTTTGAGATCAGCTGGGGTCCCTTCGACCCCATGTGACCATCCGGTAAATGTAGAAACGTGTGAACGCAAAGGATTAAGATCGTAGACCATATTCCTGGGAAATTGTCTGTGAATTGTCTACCAATTATTGCTTACCATACCTCGTTCAATTATAACAATTTTTGTCTTATTCTTTCAGTTAGAATATGTTCGGGCCGAAGAGCATACAACCAATACGAAAAGAAATAAGTATTCCATATTACCGAAAACAAGTTTTACTTCCATCATGCAGTGAAAACTTCGACTCCGACAAAAGACCGACATTATTTCTCGGCTGACCGAGAAATTCATAACTTTGACACATCAATGACATTGAAGTCTGCATCGTTGGAACGCAACGAACTCCGAAAAAAAATAATTTAAATATATCAATTTACCAAAAATGATCCTGCTATGTTTGAAAATTGAAAACGACTAGAAATAACTTGAAAATGTTAATAAACCTAGTAGGATCATTTTTATGCTATGTATATTTTTTTTAAATTCACGTTGAATTTCGTTGCGTTCCAACGATGCAAACTTCAATGTCATACACATCAAACAACTAAATTCAGTATTATTATAAATATAATGATTTTTGGAAGAAATAGTATTCTTTGACCTCGTTAGTATGTGTGAATAAATCTTGGGTAGAGGTCGGTTATAAAAACATCGGTTGACGTTTCGGTCCTGTTGAGGACCCTCTTCAGAACGAATTTTATTCTTAAGAATTAATAGACAGAAACATATAGGCAACCCGTAACGGAACCATAACACTGCAGTAACAGCTTAAAGGAGAAAGATTCCTTTCGTTGTTTTTCTCCTTTAAGCTGTTACTGCAGTGTTATGGTTCCGTTACGGGTTGCCTATATGTTTCTGTCTATTAATTCTTAAGAATAAAATTCGTTCTGAAGAGGGTCCTCAACAGGACCGAAACGTCAACCGATGTTTTTATAACCGACCTCTACCCAAGATTTATTCACACATAATGATTTTTCATCATTTCTCATCGTCAGAATAATAATATAAATTAAATGCAAAAAAAAAAATGTAAGTTTGTACTGTAAATTTTATGAGATTCGTAATCTCATTATTATATTAATCATAAGATATCTTTACGTTGTTAACTTTTACGTTGTACCACTGTATTGTATATTGCTCACTGATGTGTTATTTTAATACTGCTAATGTTGTTCCACTGAATTATATTATTGCTTACAAGTTTTTTTAAATATATAAAATACAGACGCGTGACATTGTGCGCATTGCATTATACCAAATTTGCATACTTTATTTTATGCCCTACCAATAAAATTGATAATTACCTATCTACTATTTTTTATTATATCTACAAATTAAATTTCTGAGTTGACATCAAATTTTTGTAGATTTTATAATTTCGCAATATTTAAAACACCCGCTCGTGAATTCCCCAGAGAAATCCACCATTAGCAAAACAAATCCCTAACGATTCTAGGGAATTTCAACGGTTGGTACACTTTGATACTTAAGTCCATCGCCAGACGAGAGAGAAACTTTTTTAGAGAGAGAAGCTGCACTCCTAGGCACACCATCTATACTCACACCACGCTTCGTATACATATACACTACGGTGGTTCATTTTAAACTTGTATATTTTTTTTCGCCTCCCGCCTGAAAACTTGGTGCCAAATTCGGAAAAAAAATTCTCCCTAAATCGGAGACCATGACAAAAAATATTTAGAGGTCGCTACCGAGAAATAAAGAAAACATCAATCATTTTCGATGCATCATTCATGATTGACTCATAAGCAAGAAAAAAAAAAAAAAAAGTAAAAAAACAAAAAAAAAAAAATTAATAAAAATCAAAAAATACCACGCTAATTTGAAAAAACTCGTTGCTGGTAGCGACCTCTAAATATTTTTTGTCATGGTCTCCGATTTAGTGAGAATTTTTTTTCCGAATTTGGCACCAAGTTTTCAGGTGGGAGGCGAAAAAAAAAATACAAGTTTAAAATGAACCACCCTAATATACACATACTGCGCTCGTATGTAACGGTTCAGGGTGTCTAGTATATTTTATCTTTAGAATTCCAGGATATTTCCAGGACTTTTTCAGGACCGGAAAATTGTTTTCCAGGATAATTTACGCTGCCGAATATCAATGAAAAAGGGAGTTTTCGACCGAAAGCAACGTTTGTACTATTGCCGAACATTACTGAACGCCGGCTAAAACTCTAGAAAGTTACGAAATGCACCAGCGGGCACGGTAGAGCTGTGGCATTACCGAAATTGCGAATATAAAAGTAGTACCCATCCAAGAATGAATAGGCAGTTTCAGGACATAATGGGAAATCCCAGGATATTTCCAGGACTTCCAGGATTTCCAGGACCGCTAGACACCCTGGTAACGTGTCTTATGTAGCATCATTTTCATAACGAGAGTAATGAAATACGTGGCATAAGCATCGCGAACTTAAAAAAGACCACCAAGTAGGTAGTTATTTCACCTCTATAGTCGTATAGTCCCGATTGGTCAATCCTTATATTATGAAGTTAAGGGAACCAGTACAGCGACTTTTCGAGAAATTATCATAGCCCGAAATCAATTTATTTCATAACCAAAGTTCACTTCACATCAAAATATTTTTCTTTTTCAAAATCATGTGTCGTAAGGATTTCAGAGCACCGTTGGACCGATTCAGGTCATCTTGGATTCATTTTCTTCAGAAAACAAATCCTCATCATGTGAATGTAGGAATTTTGAAAATTTTTCGTTTTGGCCAAGTTATTTGAGAAATGAGTGATAATAATTTTTGCAAATTTGGTAAATTGATCATAACTTATGACATAATTTTTTCTTTTAAAATTCCTACATTCACATGATGAGGATTTGTTTTCTGAAGAAAATGAATCCAAGATGACTTGAATCGGTCCAACGGTGCTCTAAAATCCTTACGACACATGATTTTGAAAAAGAAAAATATTTTTATGTGAAATGAATTTTGGTTATGAAATAAATTGATTTCGGACTATGATAATTTCTCGAAAAGTCGCTGTACTGGTCCCCTTAAGGTACCCTGGTAGAAAATTGACCAGATTTTCTGGCCATTCGTCATCTTATGGGCAGACAATCTGGGCAGAACCTGCCCAGATATTCAGGGGTATCTGGTCAGAATCTGACCAGAATCTGGTGAACCATTAATATCACGTACTTTTGAGGGTATATGTAACTGTAACGGTTAACTCGTGGCGGGGCAATTTTCAGTGACATAAAAATAAATGATTAATCTAGTGATAAATTCTTTTACCATATGGCATTCAAGTTGCAGTTAAGGTGCCACAGTACTGGCGTGTCCTATATATATTTTGTGACGTCAGAATCGTGAAATACGAGGAATTTCGTCGACAAATTGAGCTCAAACGAGGAAACGAATTCCACGGGTATTGTTTTTTTATAAAAGCTTAAATTGATCTGTAGGGCGCTTACTTAGTGATTTTCAGCGTAGATTACCCAGTAATGTGTATTGCGAATAAATAAAAGTGACAGGTCGTTTATACATATCCAACATGGCGGCATCAGAATCCGGCCATTACCGACTTGTCGTATTTTCGCCGCATCCAGGAGATTAAAACGTCTATCACTCAACACAGGGAGTAAGCGCCCCGTAGGAATACACACTTGTATCAGGAAAACTTATTTCACCTATCTGCGTCCCGTAAATAAGGCTCAATTTGTCGACGAAATTCCTCGTATTTGACGTCTCGGTATGACATATATCTATCGAAAATCTAAGAATTGACTTCCGGTACTGTGGCACCTTAATTATGAGTGTTACCGACGTCGTCGCCGGGAGTTGTCTTTGTACAACATACGCTTTCGTTATTGACCGCATCGTAGTTTTCGTCCTCCAGGTCGACCGCTACGTAGTTTTCGTCCTCTAGGTCGGCTCGATCGTAGTTCTCGTCCTCCAGGTCGACCGCTACGTAGTTTTGATTCTCTAGGTCCACCGCACCGTAGTTTCCGTCTTCTAAGTTCACCGCATCGTAGTTTACGTCCTCCAGGTCCACCGCTACGTAGTTTCCGTTCTCTAGCTCGACCGCTACGTAGTTTTCGTCCTCCAGGTCCACCGCTACGTAGTTCTCGTCCTCTAGGTCGACCGCACCGTAGTTTCCGTCCTCCAGGTCGACCGATTGCAAGTAATTATTGGTAAACAATTGATGTTGTACACACGACGTTGATAATTCATGCATCATTGTTCAGTAAGTTATTAACTGCGTAGCGGTGGATCTGGAGGACGAAAACTACGGTGCGGTGAACCTAGAAAACGGAAACTACGGTGCGGTGGACTTAGAGCATGAAAACTACGTAGCGGTGGACATGGAAGACGAAAACTACGATGCGGTGGACCTAGAAGACGGAAACTACGGTGCGGTGGACCTAGAGCATGAAAACTACGTAGCGGTGGACCTGGAGGACGAAAACTACGGTGCGGTGGACCTAGAAGACGGAAACTACGGTGCGGTGGACCTAGAGCATGAAAACTACGTAGCGGTGGACCTGAAGGACGGAAACTACGGTGCGGTGGACCTAGAGCATGAAAACTACGTATCGGTGGACCTGGAGGATGGAAACTACGTAGCGGTCGACGTAGAGGACGAAACCGACGTAGCGGTGGTCCTGGTTACAGATAACGAAAGCGTATGTTGCGTGAAGACAACTCCCGGCGACGATGTCGTTAACACTCATAATTGTTGTTATTTTTCATTCGAAGCTGTCGAATTTTTTTTCATAATAGTGAATGCTTTATTATTTTTGATATAATTTAAAAATTAATTACGATTCTTAATATTATTTGAAGATAACAAATTATTTTCCACAAAAAATATTCTCACCTTGATGTTATTAAACTTTTTAATTACCTACATTTCTAACATAACCTCGAATTACACCTTAGATTCACCAGATCCTTCAACAGAATCTGCCCAGATACATATGTCATTCTGGTCAGAAACTGTCGTCGAATTGGTGAGGTATCTGGCCAGAATCTGACAGCTCACCAGAAAACTCAACAGATTCTGGTCATATTCTGCTCAATTTTCTACCAGGGTAGTAGTCTCGTTACAATCGTTATTAGATTAATCCACTGATCTCTATATACTGACTGGATAGTGGACTGGGGCTGCTGAGAGAAACCAATTGATCAGCGCCATTTGCAGTATTTTCGGTCAAAGTCTAAGCGGGCAGTTCAAATTTATACATGAAATACACATTTTCTTTTGAAAACTACTTTTTCAAAGTTATTTCTCGGTCGAACTATGCCAGAAATAGTGGAATGCTGAATAAAGTACACATATTCAGTTCGACCCGGGTCTTAAACTGTGCACCTAATCGAAATTCCCGCGTAGATTTTGACCCAAGTTTCGGCGTTCCTCCGACCCCACCAAGCCCCCGGCCATGCTTCTAATGGTTTCACGCTGCGCCTGTAGTAAGAGTACCAGTCCACTATCCAGTCAGTATATAGAGATCAGTGGATTAATCCTTGATTGTGAAATATATATGAGTTGATGTGATGAACTTTTATATAAACCTAAGTATTTGGTACCTTACCGGCGATTTCAAGAAGTAATGTTACGTCGAAAGTGGAAAAATTAACTCGGCGTCTTATGGGAAAACTGTTCTGCCAACATTGTGATTGCCGAATTCATCCCCATATTGATTAGATAACGTTAATAATAAAGTTACTACTTGTGAATTAGATTCTGAGGATTCCAACGCGACTATAAAAGTAAATGGTCACTGAATTATTCGAAGAGAACGTTTAAGATATTCTTGATCAAGTGTTAGTAAATAGCAGAAAATCGACCGCCATGAAGTAGTTGATCATAATCTGCCGATCATAACCAAATCAAATCAGCAGTAGTAAATTATTTATAATCATAAATCATGAAATTCGAATTTGTATCCGTGAAGTTCAAATCGGCCAAAGACTTATGCAATACAGAAAACCTTTTTTATCATTCTGTTTTATTTCGACGATTGATAAGCGGTCATTTGACCACAGCGTACCGAGACTACTACCTTAAGTTACGGCGCTGCGTAAACAAGGCAATTGGCTGGGTGCACGCACATATACTACTTTGAAAATAAGTATGTATTGTGTATACGTTAAGCATGGAAAAATGCTGAGCATGATTTTAGATGGCGCTGACAGTATGTATGAATATGTTACACACTGATAATTAAATAGTATTAGTATTCTCGTGCACCCAGCCAATAAATCACTCATTCGACTGTTCAAGGTGCCACAGTACTGCCGTCAATTCACAGATTTTCGATAGATATATGTCATACCGAGACGTCAAATACGAGGAATTTCGTCGACAAATTGAGCCTCATTTACGGAACGCAGATAGGTGAAATAAGTTTTCCTGAAACAAGTGTGTATTCCTACAGGGCGCTTACTCCCTGTGTTGAGTGATAGACGTTTTAATCTCCTGGATGCGGCGAAAATACGACAAGTCAGTAATGGCCGGATTCTGATGCCGCCATGTTGGATATGTGTACACGACCTGTCACTTTTATTTATTCGGAATACACATTACTGGGTAATCTACGCTGAAAATCACCAAGTACGCGCCGTACAGATTAATTCTGGCTTCTATTAAAAAATAATTCCAATGGAATTCGTTTCCTCGTTCGAGCTCAATTTGCCGACGAAATTCCTCGTATTTCACGATTCTGACGTCACAAAATATATACAGAGAAGAAACCTTGATACTGCACAGTCGATGCGCCTAACTGCGCATGCGCCAAATAATTCAATTTTGTTGGTCGGTGAGATGGTCCCGCGATAATATTATGACGTATGAGGCAGGGGTGCTAACTTGCGAAAAATGAAGCAAGAGCTGTCAAACTTTCGCGCGTCGACTATTCAGTTGAGGTTATGTTGTTGATCATTTTTATTTAACGTGAATTATCAAAATAAAAGTGGCATCGATTAGCAATCTTGAATAAAATAGTCCATATCGGAAGATAATTCAATCGAATCGAAGCGAGCAATCAACTGTTCGAAATAAATTGCGACAGTCGAACATCAAGTTTCAATAAATCTTTTCAAGCCTTTCTGAATCGCTAACGCAATTATTTGAGATTATAACCTCAAAAATTCGTATCAATTACATCGCCGCCAAAAACAAAGTTTGACAGCTAAAACTCGGGATGGCTCACCTGCCTCAGCGGATGACGAAACTCGCGCATGCGCAGTCAGGCACTTTGACTGTGCAGTATCAAGATTTCTTCTCGGTATAGGACATGCCAGTACTGTGGCACCTTAATAGGTAACTTGCATGTATTTGAAATCTCTATATTCCTCTATGGGACTCGAAAGTAGGATAAAACAGAATGAATTTCCCCAGACAGTTTTTTTTTTCGAGCTGTATTAACGCTGCAATAATTTTTCATTTTTCACCAATTTTTCTCGGTAAATTTGAATGGGCAGCCATTTTGCAGACCCCGTATGTGAACGCCGCCAAGTGTCACGTTCGGGAACTACGCTCCGCTGTAAACACTGTCTCCTCCGAGCGAGCCGGATTTCTAACCTTATATTATTATAATTTATACTATATTATAGTAGTTTGCAGGGAATAGTGAGCTTATTATTATAAAACATAGGTAAAACCACGAATTAAGTGCAAGACAAATGTTTTTTTAGTCCTGACAAAAAAGCTGACTATAGCTGAGTATACATCCAAACCTTTCAGTTTTGACGTTACGCATTTCGGCTCCCGAAAAACAATCACTGTTCGAAATGAATGACAAAAGCATTTCCCGATCTACTGAAGGTAGGTTCTCAAAAGTGCCTTTCACAAATTTGTCTTTCACTTTATTCATGGTTTCATATATGTTTCATAATTTATAATAATAAGCTCACTATTCCCTGCAAACTACTATAATATAGTATAAATTATAATGATAAGGTTAGAAATCCAGCTCGCTCGGAGCAGACAGTGTTTACAGCGGAGCATAGTTCCCGAACGTGAAACTTGGCGGCGTTCACATACGGGGTCTGCAAAATGGCTGCCCATTCAAATTTACCGAGAAAAATTGGTGAAAAATAAAAAATTATTGCAGCGTTAATACAGCTCGAAAAAAAAAAACTGTCTTGGGAAATTCATTCTTTTTTATCCTACTTTCGAATAAAATTAAAATTAAAAAACATGCAAGTTCCCTATTCTTCTTGTTTGCAATACTTAATCTATAATTGTAACGTCATTTTATTGTGTTAAATATAAAATAAAAGAACTAAATGATCGTGTCCATGCATTACTTTTGGGGGGGGGGGGGGGGGGGGGGGGGGGGTATTTTTTTTCATCGTGACCATTGCAGATACCATTCTGAAATTTTTTACAGTTCATCACCATTGCTATTAACTGTCAGTCAACAAATTAATGATAAAACTTTATAAAAATTAATGAAAAAAGCAGACGAATTTTCGTAACCGCGATCTGCCAGGGATTATATCTGACAACACCGCAAGCTGGCTGCTCTCGATCCGAATCGAACAATCGAACAATCGTGGCGCATCAGGGCTATGGTGATTGGTGTGAACAAAGTGAAGTCCATCACATGTTTTGCATTGAATGGATGCTCGCAAGGCGAAATTGTGAATTAAGGCATTACCACATCGTTTTTTCAGCCAATTTACGAGAAAATGTCAAAATTTTCAAATGTACACAATTTATGAGAAATTTTTGATTCTGGGTTGTCGTTGGGTATAATAATTGATTATAACTTATTTTTATTACGAGCCAGTCTAATTTACGAATGATTGACAAGGGCCCTACTTATTCGCCCACAATATACAGCCCTCCGCGAAAGGAATACCTTAAACTAATTTTGATGTGATTGAAGACGTTCGAAAGCACCCAAATCATACTATTGTGTCAAAATAATAGGTTCAACCATGGTTAAACTGAATACTGAAGAAATCCAGTATCAAGGATCTCATTATTTTTTCAGCATGTTCAATACTAATATACATGAGCATGAAGAAAATTGATATTTAAATTTAGGTTCATGCTTACAGGCACGCCTTCCTCTTAATCCACATAGCTGGGACTTCGCGTGGATTTTTTTTCTCAGGGTCGGAAATGTTCATTTCAAACTAACCATTGTGTCATACGATAATACAATGAATGCTGATGTAGATAGACTTGTATGATTATTTCTCAGGGTCGGAAATGTTCATTTCAAACTAACCATTGTGTCATACGATAATACAATGAATGCTGATGCAGATAGACTTGTATGATTATTTAAAACTTATTCTTGCGTACTGTAGATCTGTTCCCACATCAATCAAGGCCCTAGGTTGCAATTACGACCTAACCCAGTTCAAGTTGTTTTTTAGTGATATATCGTACTATCTTAGTATCAGGAAATACTGCATACTGTGATATAAAGCTTGCAAAACAAGAGTCCTTTCTTTAGTATTTGTTCTTTGACAAAGTCTCTTGTCAATTTGTCTGAAGAATTTTCATTGATGTTACAAAATGAAGTGACCAGTTCTCGTTGCACAAATTCTACATTGTATGCACAATTTCCTAAACAAAAAGGAGCGTTATTTATCATGGCATACGAAGAAATCAAAACTTCTACCCTCGGAACAAAGTTTTTTTTTCCAAAAGTACTCACCTGTCAATCCTCATTTTTATTCTCGATTTGATAGATGAATAAATTTCGACATTATAAATTCGATAATTTCACTGTGGAGAGAATTAAAAATGCTCGTAGACTAAATGCCCTATTCATTCTCTTTTTTATTAATGGAAAAAAAAACAAAGTTATTATACAAACCTTGCATCATTGGCGTACAATAAAAAAACCTTCAATTCACACGTTTCATTAGAAGGCTCACTATGCCATCGATGTCAAATAAATTTGAAGACCGAGTATGAAAAGTACTACTATACCAGGTGCAACTTTTATGGGTTCATAATTTGAAAGCATTTTCTATAATCGTTTTCCAAAACATGTTATAAAACTTTACGAGTTTTATGTTTTGTAGTAGAGAAAGATATAATTTCGGTTCCATATTTTTAATTGTTTTCAACACGCGCTACCCAAAACAAAGAGGATGACATTTGACTGAAAAATTGTAAAGAGTAGTACGTAAATGACAATTCGACGGTACTTTGGTAAAACCTCGTATCTCCTATGTATTTTAAATGGGAGATACGAGGTTTTACCATGCAAAGTACCGTCGAATTCCTCCGTGAATTTTTGAAAGGGCCTATTGGCAATTATAGTGTTTATATTCGGCGTTGGTGGCAACGTTTGCCATTAGTTGTTCAAGGGCCCTGCCACTCGAGGCTCACGTACGCAATACGAGTGTGTTGTTAGTCACACTATAGTTAGATTCGGTAATCTACGATAAACTCCATCAGGCCTGGCTAAGCAAATTTTGGTGAGGTGTAGAGTAAATGGAGAGGGGAGGGGGGGGGGGGGGGCGCTCGCGATTAAATTTTTCTCCATGATCTATTTTTTTATCGCATCGACTTACGTTTATTTATATTCTAGCGTGTTTTTCATTGCATAAACATAGTTATTCGCAGTTTTTTGTTTTTTTGTTCTTTTTTTGTTTCACGCACTCGGCCGTTCATGATGACGATGGTATTGTTAGAGGGATTTTGATAAGTTTCA
Source organism: Tenthredo mesomela (assembly GCA_943736025.1). NCBI lineage: Eukaryota > Metazoa > Arthropoda > Insecta > Hymenoptera > Tenthredinidae > Tenthredo > Tenthredo mesomela. The sequence goes on from OX031021.1 coordinate 17,186,022, forward strand.
TGAATTGCGGTACAAAGTCGTCAAAATTTGAATTCGTTCTCAAGTAATTCACCACGTCCGTCAGTGTTTTGATAGTCACGTTTTGTATTTCGACTTGACTGAGAAACATCTTCTGAAGCAGTACTAAGCTGTCCTCGTCTTCTAAAGATTTCTAAAAAGATTACCAAAATGCGGGGTGTGGAATTCCACACCCACCAAAATTTGGCATGTGGAATGCTCTACATAGTCCACACAACTAGCGCCAGGCCTGAACTCCATCACTGTTTCCGGGGTCGTCTGCTTGACTACACATATGAATTGATAACGAAAAATCAAATTATCGTCTTTTTCCTGGTCTCACAAAAATGTTACAATTAACAAGTTCCGATGATTGATGGTGTCGATGGTGAGGTGGGAGAATGTTTCTATCATGGCGTGGCTGATAACTGTTGAAATTTCACGAAGAAACGTTTTATTCACTTCTCAACTGTGACCACTTTATCAATTCTTAAAATTTAGAAAATCTAGATTTTACACTGCAAATCACACTAGATTTTGCAATGTACATTATTTTCCGCAAATGGGGGAACAAATATATTAAACTTCAATCAAATCCCATGAAACCTCGCATAAAACTTTCTGAAACTCACTGAAATCTTTGGAATGATTTAGAATCTCTGACAGCACATGAAATCATTTGAAGTAATTAAGGTGCTTTCCTAGGCAATTCCACCAGTCCTGAAAACATCCTGAAAAAATGTGATATTAAACGGAATATCTCTGCCTGGGCACCGAAATCAATGAAACAAAATACGTCGCGCAATTCTATGTGCGACTCCGAACATGTACAGCCCAAAAAATGTTCGTTTTGCGCGAAAATAGAGAAGATATCCATGAAAAACGGTTTTAGAAACGTTTTTCATGGATATCTTCTCTATTTTCGCGCAAAACGAACATTTTTTGGGCTGTACATGTTCGGAGTCGCACATAGAATTGCGCGACGTATTTTGTTTCATTGATTTCGGTGCCCAGGCAGAGATATTCCGTTTAATATCACATTTTTTCACGATGTTTTCAGGACTGGTGGAATTGCCTAGGAAAGCACCTTAAATCTCTGAAATCTTTTGCTATCATCCCAAACGAGCAAAATAATCAGCTAGTTATTTTAACTGGCTGTAATTTATCGAAACCTTTGAAATTTCTTGAAAATCTTTGTAACCTTTGTAACCTTTTGCAATCTTTGGAAATCTGTGAAACCTTGAAATCTGGCCTACATCAAAATTGACGAGTGATTAACCCCTCGATCACAACGTAAGAGCATCTTATCCGTGGAGAAAGAACTCTGTTTATTTGTTGCAATACATAGTATATCGCGTCGAGAATTTGTACCTGTTTTGTAGGAAATCTTCTGAAAACACATTATTGTATTTGAGAATAAAGTGAAAATGTGCGCGGCAAAAAATAAGGACCCGAAATTTCGTTCCCTGAATTCATATGAAATATATAGGTGAAGGAATGGTCATTATTATTTATACCTAACACTGAATTAGTTAATGCATGCCTTTTTTATGACGATTCATTGATAAAACTCTTTATTCAATAAGCATTAATTATAAGTATAATAAGTATTATAAGTATAATTAACATTACATTTCTGAACACATTAGGAGATCGATCGGAATCTAATTAGAATCGGAACCAGACTTATTTCCGATTGTATAATATAGATGTATACTTATATTATTAACTACCTCGTTAACTATTCAATAAATTTATAGTTCTGCAACGTTCCCTCTACTATACATTTTACCTAGATTTTACGCCCCCCGAAACAATCTGAAATGTATATTAATGTGTCGGTTGAAACGATCAACGCAATATTATATTATTTTATAACTTGACTGTTTTACAGCGCAGACTGAGGTCATATTCAGGGTTATTGTTGAAATCATTATCCATGTTCTGAACAAGGTTGATAGCCGATACTATATCTACTGACCTAACCAGCCTGCCCAAAGATCACGTTAAGAAGTTCAAAAGATTATAAATGTCACGGCACCCAGGTAGAGTTTGCCATAGTAAGCCATAGTTGACAATACGGCCCAATACTGGCAATGCACCGGGAACCAACTAATGCGAATCGACGCTGGCCCAGTACTGGTGGCGTATTACTCACAATACTGGGCCAGCGTTGGTTTAATATACTAGTTAAGTATAGAAATGCAGGCCCGGTCCAAGCCCGGTCCAATACATATTGGAGGTGAAATTAATTAAAATGTTGTTTTTAGGTTGCTAATTTATACTGGCCCAATGTCGATAGCCATACGTTGGACCGATCGTATCATCCCAACTAATTACCAGTATTGGATCGGTATTGCTGCCGTCGCTGGGCCAGCACTCAACCGTTGGATGCGGTGTTGGCCCAGTATTCGGCCGATTGTGAAACTCTACTTGGGCAACTGGTATTTCTAGAATAATTTTAATCATCTGAGAACCGCGATTAAGATGTGGCTGTAGCTTACTGATTCACATGGAGTACATCTAGAAAACGTGCTTCAATTGATGACTAGTTAAAACTAATGTTTCATGTTCATTTTGCACAAAATAACATATATCCGTGTATACTTGACCCTTTTTAATAAGTCACTTTACAAATTAGAAGAATTAGCCGCGTACGGTTCAGATTCCATCGCCATTTGATCGATTTTTCCATATACGAGTTTTTGTCCTATCGTCTACTATGATATTAGGCCGATTGGCGAAAACTTATAAGGTGATGCGATACTCGTCGGCGAACTCCCGATTGAGCGTCGAGAACGCGTATTTTCTAGCGCCGAACCCCAAGAAATAATACGATATCGTAGATTACTTTTCCCGTCGCGAATATTGTACAAATCCAATATTGTGATATATCGATTTACTCCTCAATGCTTCTACGCTGGTGGAAAGTTCTTTTCATATGTGTACTATTGCACAAAAATGTGTGAGGTGCCAAAATAAGAGCACGTGTCACTGATCACAAAGAAAGAAAATAGTACATTATGTCACTAGGCCTGTCAAGTATTTTCCGACGAATTTGAGTTTATAATCCGAGCCGAAGGCGAGGATTATAATGAAATTCGTCAGAAAATACTTTATGGGCCGTATGGCATATATCATTTTATGTGTCTAGGCCAAAAACCGCATTTAAACCGAGCAGAGCGAGGTTAGAATCGCGGTTTTTTGGGCCTAGACACATAAAAAAAATTTGTGATGGTCGCAAAATGAGGGACTTTCCACCATTCTATATTACTTGAGCAATTCACTGTCAAAATTTGAATCGATTTCGTTCATTAGTTTATCAATGAAACGAAATCTAAGAATCAGGTAATCGTGGTCGTCAAGAACGAGTATTGCATCACCTAATAAGTCCTGGATTTTTCCTACTATGTATAATCAAGGAAAATTTGGTACGGTGTTTTTAGAGCACAGCGGTTACGGTATACGGAACGATATCTCGCAGGAAATGTTTTGAGGAAAAATTTGGCAGGAAATCACTCTCTTGCCAAATGTATAGTATCAGATGAGTATAAACCATAGAGATATTACTATAGAGGAGGTGAGACATAGGGCCGCGTGTAAGTGGAAGCGTAGTGCGAACAAAGAGAGACAGAGAACCGATATAGTGAAAGCTTCCTTGTCTTTTAACGCGTGCGCACTGAGTCTTTATAGCTGAGCACATTTAACCAGGGGTAGTCGTTCATTGCGCATGCGTTAAAAGGCGCTAAAAGACAAGGAAGCTATCACTATATCGGTTTTCTGTCTCTTTTTATTCGCACTACGCTAATTCGGCCACCTCACCTCCTCTATAGTAATATCTCTATGGTATAAACAAATACTAAGACACTAAAAAGCAAAATTTGATGATGTATATCGAATGCTCAAAGTCAATTGCTGGAAAAATGGTATCCAATATTCGGGATAATGTCAGTCTTATCAATCTGACTAAGAAAATGAAAAATCTAATCCCGCAGTATAGGTATAACTCGGGACCATCTCATGACGAGAGTGCCCTTCGCAGACATACCTATATACCATGTACTACGTGTCCCCATATAAAAAACCCTTCGGAAAGTGTGGATTAGATAAAGAGGGGCCGAGGTGTTGATCACCATGCTACACATTAGAAAGAGACAGATCTTGGCCACTGTCTCTTTCTTTCGGTTCATCCACGAAGTAATAGTAAGGAGACCGGACTCCGTTATACAATTTTGACTATGTTCACTGTACGACAAAGCAGCAGTCCGATGAAAAGAATACCCAAGGTTTCGCGCCTGCGCATTACGCATTCTAGCGGTGTCTCTTTCTCTCTCACAGAGAGTGCGAGAGAGATAGCTCGGCTGTCATCACAAAATAATAAACAGTGATTTCGTGAGGTTATGGTGATCTGGTGGATACGCTGAATCTGGTAAATCGTGAAGGAAATACACGGCGGATCTTTTATTATTTCTGAAAGATACGTGACTAGTTAAAAATATTTGATCCTGTTTCATACTAGCTTTTTTCTTTATATTTTGTACTCGCCAGTTGAAAACGCTCGTTAAAGTTCGCTACTCTTGCCGGTTTTAATAACAACAAAACACCATAACCTCACTAAATCACTGTTTATTATTTTGTGATGACGGCCGAGCTATCTCTCTCGCACTTTCTGTGAGAGAGAAAGAGACACCGCTAGAATGTGTAACGCGCAGGCGCGAAACCTTGGGTATTCTTTTCAGCGGACTGCTGCTTTATCGTACAGAAACCGCTGCCCCATTTTGAAACGAGGCCTCGGCTGAGTCCGGTCTCCTTACTATTACTTCGTGGGCTCATCGTATTCTTCTATATACCTGAGCGCAGCCCACACTTTACCTAGGTCGATGAGTATGGCACGTGGATCTGCAATTTAATTGTCTGAACTCGACGTCAATTCGACGCTTCATACGAAGACTAGCACGTTTCAGACTTTTGATGAAAACTAGCACGTTTCAATTATTAAATAATTCGATTTTCCAGGTGAAAACCGAAACATGCTAGTTTTCGCAGTGAAAACTGAAGCATGCTAGTCTTCGTGGTGAATATCAAAATGTGCTATTCTTCGTAAAAAATCTGAAACGTGCTAGTCTTCGTAGGAAGCGTCGAATTACTCGAAACGACACCACGCTTGTTGAAGTAATTGCCGCAATTATATGTGAAGAAATCTTAAAAAATGTTAGTTTCAAATAGTTTCAAGAGGGTAAGTGTACACTGAAAAAAAAGTATTTTTCCTCCGAGGATACAAAGTATTTTTGAGCGAATATTCTTGCAGTAAGTATACGTATTCTTACTGGAGAGATACGGGTATTGTTCCCACAGCAATACCAAATATAATGCTGAGGCGAAAACCACACTGTATGTTACCATGGCAATCGTAATGGTGGCGCCATCATTTCCCTCCTTTTTGGCAGTCTTGGAGGTTAAAAGCAGGTGTTAGTTTGTGAATTGCCTAATCGTATCGTTGGAGAAATATTTTACGTGTTAATTAAAAAATTATATGGATTCTTGGGTATGCGAAAAGTTGCAAGAACGAGACTTATCATCTCTGCAACAAATATTCACTATGCCAATAAAGTGAGGTTAAGTCCGTTGTATTTAGAATTTGGTATTATGCTCAGAGGGATACGAAATTTTGTTACAGTCAGTATACGTATTGCTGTGGGAAATAAACTTTGGTATTCTTACAACAAGAATACGAGTTTCTTTACTGGAGACAAAAGTTTACTAGGTGGAAAAAAAACTTTTTCTGTCCTCCGGCCGAAAAGCGTCAACTTTCGGGCCGCTGCGCTAAACGAAGTTGCCGCTTTCCGGCTACGTCGAACAGAAAACTAGTATACACACCTTGGCCAGTAAAATAAGAAAGCCTGAGATCACATGTTTGTCGACCTCAGCTTCGCCTCGGCCGACAATTACATGTGATCTGAGACATTTCTTACTTTACTGGCCTAGGCGTGTAATCTACTATTTTTTCAGTGTACTGAATGTTTCGTTTTATTCAAGATGATCGTTGTTCCTCATCTGTTTAATACCGTCTGCACGAAGAAAAGAGTTTACTAAATTTTCTCATACTAATATAGTAATGGTTGGATATCTGCAAATATGACGATCATTCCTATACTTTATGCCAAATGTCACCATGCATAATAGAAATATTCCTATATGCATGGTGACATTTGGTATACAGTATAGGAATGATCGTCATATTTGCAGTATATCCAACCATTACTATATTAGTATGAGGTAATTTAGTAAACTCTTTTCTCCGTGATGAACGTGTACAAATAAAATTGCAGAAAAAACTGGTGGATATTAACCCTTCGTAGTCACTCTGGGTGGATTCCACCCAGGCGTTCTGGCCCAAATATCCATTCTTTGACAAATTGACCTATTTACGATTTTTTTTGAAAATATGTCGTCATTTGAATTTTGACATACCAACTCTTGATACATGTTCTAGAATGTTTGAAGTATTTTCTAGTATTTTTTTGATCCCGATCGACCTGATAGTTTTCACACAGCAACTATTTGAAAATTGACTGGGTGAATTTCACCCAAGTGTGACTACCGTGTGATTCTACAGAAGTGTGACTACGAAGGGTTAAGGGCCTTTCCTACCCAATCCACAACATTGTAATGAACGCGTGCAGAAGGTGCTATTAAACGGAATATCTCTGCCTGGTCATCGAAATCAATGAAACGAAATACGTCGCGCAATTCCATGTGCGGCTCCGAACATGTACCGCCCAAAAAATGTTGGTTTTGCGCGAAAATAGAGAAGATATCCATGAAAAACGGTTTTAGAAACGTTTTTCATGGATATCTTCTCTATTTTCGCGCAAAACGAACATTTTTTGGGCTGTACATGTTCGGAGTCGCACGTAGAATTGCGCGACGTATTTCGTTTCATTGATTTCGGTGCCCAGGCAGAGATATTCCGTTTAATATCACATTTTTTCACGATGTTTTCAGGACTGGTGGAATTGCCTAGGAAAGCACCTTAATCACATTATGTGCGACTACTAACCGATTCTAAGGATTGTAGAAATGGTGATATGGTTATTCCTCATTGTGTTAGTAATCGGAAAAATTATATCGCAAACTACGAATTTGTTCCTGATATCCCGACCACGTATGTGCATACGCCTATGTTATATGACTTTATCAAGTATATCTACCCTTCACAAAAATTGAAGATTGTCCATTGTCTTAAAAAGATATCGATAATATTACACCACGAGGTCACGCAAAAGGCGCGATCCACTTTGTGAAAAACCGTCATGTGAAGATTCCTGTTCAAAAAGGAACCAACTATCTGACGAATCCTGAAAAAATTAATCTCCCGCACCTTGTGCCTGTACAAGTTTTGGTACACAGCGAAGTACCGGCTTTATCTGGCGCTGGATCCCTCTCAAAAATGTTATCTTCATGTCAGGTGAGCCTTTCCTCGTTCACAGCAAACGGCAACAAGTGTAGATCGTCTTGGAGAGATGATGGTACTATCGTGCTAGACAACTGCTGATACACCTTACCGTAATGGAACTCTGTGGCTCCGATTACGGCGAACAAAATAACGTATCCCAAGTAACGGACGGAACGAAGGTACTCCCAGAGGCGGTCGGTAAATATCGCCAACAGAAAATAATCCATGAAAGCATGAACGTTGACGAGGGTCCATGACAAAGTGATAGCCCAAAATGAAGCGGTTCGAAAAACCATCAGCTGGATATTATCCTGACAAGAAGGGGTCGGAGGAATGCTGAGTTTCTGCAGCGTCTCGCCTTCCAGCAAATCTTGGTACAGAGCGATATACCGATTCCACCCTGCGCTGCTTACTATCAGCTGTCCAACGAACATTAGTAGGGTCTTCGTTGCATCCCTCTCAGAAGAAATCTTCTTTTTATAGATTATTCCGGTGCCAAACTCCTTCGTCTCGACGATCGGAAGAAGCTTTTCATAGCCACGCCTCGGAGGATTGTGTCTCATATAGTAATAGACTCCTAGCATGAGGCTGGTGACACCAAGAGCGTCGCATATACCGTCGACCCAGTAACCCAACGTTCCGACCTCCGAAAATTCACCTCTGATGTTTTTCCGTTGCCTAGCCACGTGCCCGTCCAGATCATCCAGCCATGTTCTTATCATAAATAGAACCACGCCGAAACGTCTCTGGGACAGAGAATCACTCGACACACATTTTCCAGCAGCCATAGCAACTAGAACGTGAAATGCGCTGATAATGTTCGGTGATATCCACCATTGGTAGCTGATTTTTAATGTGCAATCTGCGATCGCGGCCAATGGGCTGAGTACGTAATGATTTGCGTTATCTAGCATCATGCTCTTCACTGTGACATCACAAATCGGATTAATGTCACACGAGATACGTGAACTATACCGCGGTAAGGCAAAAGTGGCGTTAGTTTCTCGTCTTATTGAATAATCCCGAACCCGAAAGTAGAGAAGATAGTTCATATACACGAAATAGCTCATAGTTAATATTAAAAGTGCCAAAAAAAGGCGACTGCACACCGCGTTTGGTCCCAGCATGATTTTGGGTCTTATCAGTTTTGTTCACCACGCGAAGCCGCAAAGTAGAATAATGTGCGAGAACTTCAAAAATTTGATCTCATTTTTATAAATGAAACCGATTATTTCTTCGTTTCCATTTTAAAAGTTATTATCATCAACGTGTTGCGTTGCGCGACTAAGTGAGCCACCAATTTAGTATCGTTGCGCAAATTTGGTGATCCTAGTCGTGCTGAGTTTGAAATTTTTTACGCGGCACTCTGTCGCCTCTGAATCAGCCGCCCGTTATTGACAGTAGAGATACTGGTAGTGGGTAGATATAATATTTTAGGGCTTTTGAGTGAGCCCCACGAGTCCTCAACCGTAAAGCGCCTCTAGCACCCAGCTTAAGAACCCCGTTGCAGCAACTGCTTTTATAGAACAGTTTCTGCATGTGTTGGTGTCGACGCTAGCTTGGTACTTTGAATTTTAGTCCACGTCTTATACTGCTCCTGCTTCTCCTCGGGATAATATCAGAAGATTGCTGATATGAATCTATATATACGTTGCGCTGGTTGTCCCACCACCGATTTTTCATTGAAAGTGGAGAAAATAATGTTATTATTTTCCAGTGTGTGTGTATCGGTTATGTATTAGTATTAGTACATTCATTCAGCTTTCGGACACCAGCGCGCGCTAGCTGATAACTTAAGGATTATCCCTACGGAACCTGCGAGTGATCAGTGGACCGATGGAGACGTGATCCGTAGGACTAAATAGCAGTTGTGATGACTGGCCGAAAATGCGTACTCTGGCGGTAGAACAGACGATCGCTCAAAAGCCTTTAATATCCTACGACAACTGGGTCTATGTATTTATTTTAGTACCGAGTACACGCTGTGCTGATTTGAGTCTTGTCGCATCATCTCGTCTCACTTATAAATGAAAAAAAAACTAATATAACTTGAAGAAAACAAACAGCCGAGTAAACAAACGTTCTCTTTTTTAGACATAAACACTTTTTCATTAGTCGGATATACACGCTTGAACAATTAAAAACTTGTAACTTCTTAACACTTCAATGTGGCATCAGTATCGATTAATCAGCCTCCGATTAAGATTTGAAACTACAAGAGCGCGCCTTAATCGCTTGGCAGTTGACAATGTTGTGGTTGAATAGTAACTGTGGGTTCCGTTCAGTACGATCAGTCCTCTATCCAGGCAGGCAGCGCGTGACGCGTCATTGTAGGGCGATGTGCGTCGACGCCGAGCGACCCATGGGTGTTGAAATTCTAGTGAAATTTCTCAACTGATACTATCATCTCAAGATGCTTAGTATCAGTATTAGTAGAGTCAATCAGTATTGGTATTGTGATTATTATACCATTTCGTGTAATTTCGGGAGTATTGTCGTTTCGTATTTACATTTATATGAACAATACACACAGCTTAAAAGCTATATTGAAATTGTTCAACAATATGATACAGTTAACTGCATGGGAATAGCTTTTAAATTTTTTTTTGCTGCTCAGCGTGACTGACCTGATCAGCCGCTAAGGGAGTATCCTGCGGTAATCTCTACCCCCCACCCGATGGTAAATATTCACAACCGAACGGCCCACGAACAGAGGCGCAACCAGCCCCCCCCCCCCAGCCAAACATAATGTCGACTTTAAACTTATATTTTTCATCTATTTAATCACTAGTACAACAAAAAAATCTGTTTTTCTTTCATTTGTCTAATACAACTCCCCCTGCCTGCCCCCCCCCCCCCCCCCCCCCCCCCCCCCCCAAGACTGGTTTCTAGTTACGCGCCTGCCCACAAAGGGCAGCCGATCTCTAGCATGAGTCAAGAGCCGAGCGTCGAGAATCTACTTCAATCGCTTCCAGCATTTCCTTATGCCGGACGCATTTGGTCCGGACGCACACTAGTACGAGACCTTTTCTTTAGGATTTTTCATCCAATCATAGCTCAAGTAAGGAGCATGGACCAATCAGAAGTTAAAAACGCTACTTGGAAGTGCGGCTTACAACTTGTCTACTCGGTTAAGTTACAGCTGCGGCAACTTGTGGAACTATCTTAGATATTCTGATTTGAAATTTGCTTGAAAAATATCACCAACGTAACGATGCTTTTGGAATTCAGCGGGCAAACCCAGACCGATTTTTTTTAGATCGGAATTTATTAATATTCAGAATTTGAAGACAGAACAGACCAGTTTTTATAAACACAAATCATTCGTATATCATGCTAATCATTCTTGTGGTTATTTTTCCTAAGTACGAGCTGTTGTCAAATAGCGCATGGTGAAAGCGTGGCTGAACGGCGAAACGGAATCGCGTTCTGTAATTTTGGGGATGTTAACTAAGCCTCGCCGAGCGCGCGTTTACCTTCTCATTTCCTCACTTTTCAAGATAATGGAGTTTTCGATGAAGATTCTTACAGATAAAAGATGTATCCACGTCATCTTTTTGGCCGAATTTGCGATTTCACTCTCAGCTTTGAAAAAAAAAGTCTTGAAAGTAAGCAATCTCTGCGATGATGTACTACAACGAGGAGTGTTTTTTTTTTTTTTTTAATATTCGGCGAAAACCATAACATTATAGCTACATCCGACTACATCCTTCATCTTCGAATCAAGATCGCGATCGACAAAATCGGATTAAAAATTGAGGAATCACGAACGATCTGAAGCATTGAACTGCTGATTTTGGCGCAAAAATTGGGAGATTGCTAGCGCAGTCGAGGAGTAAGGAGCCTACCGTCCTCAGCCTACCCAACCACAGTAACAGTTACGATGCTCTGTCTTTCTTAAGTTCGTCTGCTGTCTCGCTCGTCACAGTTCACGCGGGAAGCGGAGTAGCCCGCGCTTTTTAGCTACAAAGGAGACGAAGGCTTTTGCTAATTCGCGTTAGGAAAAAAATTCGAAAACTATTGCAAAGTTTAACTGGATTCGTTTCTCTGGACTTACGAAACTAACAAACTGCAGCGATCTAGCACACATGTTGAAATAGATCAATAAACTGCTATCAAGAATAATTTATTCCTATCAGAATATGATTGGTTCTGGTTTGGCATGTCTCTTTTATATACAGAGCGATTCTCTGGCGAGTAACGCGCCTAAAAGGTGGGCGAACGCGAGACGCCTACATTGAGCAGTTCATACATCGACGATTGGGTTTTATTTATTACGTAAAAAATTTTAGGCGCGTTACTTTCTAGAGAATTGCTCCGTATAAGTCATTGAAAAATCGAACCGCTGGATCGTAAAGGGCAACGTAGAAGGGCATGTGAAATTATTTCGGCACTCCGCGGTGAAACCTAGTTATTTGTAGAAAAAAAAAAATCTTGAATTTTGATTTTTGAAACATACATCCTCATCCGAAATTAGATGCGCATTTTTTTTCTCTTGAAAAACTTGTAACTTTCTTCATTTCTGAAATAATGAGAAACAAACACGATTTTTGCAGAACGAAAAATTTTAGTCTTTTTTCACTTCAACTTGCTCTAAATCTTGAAATATTTCAAGTTTCTACTCCAAATTTAAAGGGATTACGTGTCAAACTATTCTCAAGCTAGTAAAGTAATTGAAATTTATCTTCTTTGCAATAAAAAAAAGTTATTCATTTTTTTCTGCGTAATTACGCAAATTGTGTTTGCATATCATGCAAGTGCTCGGTTTATCTACGTAAGGTTGGGCAATCCCAAACTTCCGTCGGATGAAATGGTCATCAGAATATTTAATAGTTTTTTGTAAAGTTTCACAGCAATTAAACTAGTCGTTAATAAATTACGAGTGTTTGATTGTATTACCGTACGTAGTACCGTAGCGGTCCCACTGTGACTGAAAGGGTTAATGGCGAAGCGAGTAGAGAGCTCAGTGGTGGCTTTAACCTGGGTAGGGTCATTTAAATTCTATAAAAATGTATTCAATTTTCCAAGTGTAGATCTTCAGGAAAGGTGCAAAAGGTGGTCGTGCCGCCCCTGCAACATCAGCACGTATTTTGGCGCCATCACAATGGGGTGCGTTCCAAAACCCAACTCTAGTTAACTCGGGTTAACTCTATGCATTTCAATACCCTCATCCCAACTCTGGGTCACGGACTCTTGTTCGTTTCAAAACTTCCGATTCGACAACTCGGCGCTTACTCGATCGACCCCCACTCAGAGCAGAATTTCATCGAGTTGAGTTCAGATTCTGGTGCCAAGCTATGGAAATACGGTCGTTCAAACGTCAATGGCGGTTGGTGACTGGTGACTTGTGAGCATAGTGCGAGCAGTTTCGAAGCAAGGAATAGAAAAAATTAACATGAACATGAATTATGTATCATTTGTGAACTTACGTATATTTGTATTCTGTAACTGATCTCCAATGTTTTGGAGTAAATACTCTAGTCGTTCGAGATCAGTGAAAATGTTTTTTGAAATCAGAAGGTGAATATTGGATAATAACGTCCTAGTAATCTTCAACTCTAACACGAGCCGCGTTGATTAGCTCGGAATTGAATATTGCCGCTGGTAGTAGGTTATCATTGCTATCAGAATCTGAAGAAACGTCACTCTCTACAGTCAAGTCATAGGCCTGTGTTGCAATCTCTTTCGTGAGAGCAAAACTTATTTTCAAAACTAGCGCCTGAAGACCGGCCATTTTCAACTATTGACGCCTGTTACGTTCCAGAACTATGGTCAACTCGAGGAATCAGCTGACTCAACTTGACTCAATTCAACTCGACTCTGGGATTGGGTTTTGGGACGCACCCCATATGACCCATTACTTTCGAACTAATAATCAATATGGCGGCTGAGCGGTTTATGTAAAACCCCAAGTATTATTGACGTCACAAACGGTCATTGTTTGTGTTGCATCTGCGGTCTTACATGCGAGTATTCAATCCCAACAAAAATTATTCGTTTGTGAAAAAAATGTGAACAAATCTGGCCTATAACTGAAAATTTCAAAAGAATTGATATTTTTATTGAAAATCCGAATAGATGTTGTAATGAAGTGTAAATGAAGTAATGTTACACCTTACTTCGCCTTCAGTACGTTTTCCGGAAAGCAAATTATAGGCATTACACAAAAGCCTGTGCAGAGCAAATGAATTTCTACAATTTCGTAACTTAAAAACAATCTAATCAGAGAAACCTTTGATTGTACATGAAAAATTAAGCCCCCGGATCATAAAAGAGATCGCACGGACGAAATCAAATAGAAGTATATTGTCACTTCTGAAAATATGCCGATGGAAAAAAAGAAAGAAAAGGTAATGAGTTAAAAAATAGTCACTACTTTTTAATTTACCGTTTTTTTTTTTTTGTTTTTGTTTTTTTTCATTTTCATATTTTCAGAAGTGACATTACTTCTATGTGATTTCGTCCACGCGATCCCCTTTATGATCCGGGGGCTCAATTATAAAAAAACACTTTATCACATTTTTCGGACACAGACAATAATAGCTATTTATTTGATAGGTTGAAATCTATACTATGAAGACAAAAATTTCGAGATTTCGAAAACAATTAATACACATAAAACTGATATTACGTGAATAAGAGCGTTTGCTTCAACCCCTTCAAAGAACTCTGTCTTCATTTCCCTAGTGGTTGGGTCAATTCTCTTTAATAGACTAGAGACCAATTTCTTTAAATGTGTCTCTTTTGTTTATTGAATTTAGACCCGCTAGCCTCACATGAAAAATGTAAGCGACAGAAGATTCACATATCTCCGTATAAGTTACGAATATTTCTTAAAAATTTTTTGAATGAAAGAAATTTTTGATGCGACAAATGTTAAGATGCCGTAAACTGTTATTAGTTTGGTGATACGAGTTATAAATATAGTTATAAATAAGCACGCGCTCTACAAGTTGATTTAAACTTGTTGATTCCAAAGATTTAGGTGAATTGTCTTGTATCCGGTCTAGTGACGGTTGGAAGAAGTTTGACGCAGTATTAGAATGCTTATGAAACTTACCTGTGGAACCTGAGTGCTTTTACCGCAACCGGTCTCTCCAACTAGCACCAAAGTCTGATAGTTTTCTAATAAATAGACTATGTGGCTTCTGTTCTTGAATATTGGTAATCTTTGACGTTGTATATCAATTGCCAATGAACGGTTGGCATTGTAGACAAACTGTGTACCAGAATTTATATCCACATCTGCCTTGTCCTCTTCCCAAGTATTTTCACCTGTAAATTATTCAAATTGTCATTGAATTTGTTTATTTCGTCAATAAGTACGAACGTGCATTATACAATCTGTGAATATGGTGTTTTACAATTAATAGTACGCATATAATCTCTGTACTGTTTATTTTTAGTGATATGTTGTTGTGATAGAAATTATAACCTCAAAAATATTAATACAGACCTGGTTTCAAGAACTTTGGTTTGATATTCATTTTACTGGGTACTTTCTGTCACGTGTATATTCTAACAGCTTTACTTCGACACTATTGAATGGTTGGGATTATACCATTTTTATAAGCGTAAATAAACAAGGTTGAAATCCTCGGATAGAC
Organism: Tenthredo mesomela; assembly: GCA_943736025.1. Lineage (NCBI taxonomy): Eukaryota > Metazoa > Arthropoda > Insecta > Hymenoptera > Tenthredinidae > Tenthredo > Tenthredo mesomela. The sequence goes on from OX031021.1 coordinate 17,201,082, forward strand.
CAAATCGGTACCAAATAAACATCTCTTCAATAGCAAATTACAACAATATTTTCACAACACGCTACAGTACTGGCATCTGTGACATACAGTGTTGCCAACAGCGAGTAGCGTAGTGTCTGAAATCATGACCGACAAAAGCACCAGAAAGCACTAGGTGTAATAAATTTCGTATGTATGTAGGGATTTGTCAATTGGTATACTTTTCCCGCGTTGAAACGGTTTCAAACTTTTGGCACTACTCGATATTATTATACCAAATAAATAGATAAATTCGAAAATACACGAATTATATATAATTATTATGTTTATTCAATATATTTCAGACTTATCCTCTAAGATTTCAGGTAACAAATAACAATATCTCCAAAAATTATGACATCACTCAACTCATTACTACAATACGTGTAGATATATATTTTAAATGAACTTAAAACGGTCAGTTGCATGCAATTTACTCGTCCTGAGGCGGTATATCTATCAGAATTTGAGGGTCTAGTACAGTGAAGAACACAACCAAGGAAAAGCACTAAAATGACCTAAAAACACCAGACTTCAGCCGCAGCTGAAAATGTAATTTTTGGCTGAAAACGGAACCCCGAAAACACCAGATCTAGTGCCAAAAGCAACAGATTGGCAACACTGGTGACATACGCCGCAACAGTCAAAAGCTCTGTTCGCGTTAGCTACACTTTCTACACTTTTGCGAAAAGTGTACACTAAGGCCGTGTTCGGGGAGCGCGCTTAAAGCGCTTTAAAGCGCTGAAAATCAAGAGAGAGAGAGACGGAGCTTGGGGAAATCAAGAAGTGTGACAGAGACACAAGATTACTGACAGCGCTAAAAGCGACTCCCCGAACACGGCCTAAAGCGTTCGCGTTAGCGGAAGTGACGACAGAATGCGCTGTTCGCGCTAGAAAGTGTAGCTACACTTGGTGCAGTTTGCGCTACACTTTCTACACCTGGTCTGGAGCAAGTAGCTCTGTTCGTCTTAGCTACACTTTCTACACTTTTACTAGATTTTACACTTTTCACTAGAAATCCCATAGAACTTATATTCCTGGAAGGGGAATGTCCCATTTGCGCAATGAGGGGCAGACTGACGCCAACATGTTGAGACAGAGATATATCTCTCTCTCCATTCCTAACGCCCAGTCCCCTCTCCGCGCATACCCCTCGCCGCCATAGTACCGTGCGAAGATTGATAGGTTAGGGCTAGCGCAAACTTGTAATCTATTATGTATTACAGAAATAATTTCGTTATACAGTAATACAGTACTGACAATGGTTATAAATTCACATGCTATCACAATTTTCGGTTTGACATGACATGAGAAGTGACGATGAATTTGGCGACTTGGGTAAGCACACCGTGAGCTATCAGATAGGACGAAATTCATATATTCGTTCTATCTCGTACCATCTCATACCTCATAATATGAAAGAAAAAATCTATGGTTGTTTTTTATTTTCCGAACAGGATGGTGGAGAGGAATGAAGAATGAGGAAACGCTAGAACTGCTAATAGACTTTTACATATGAAGCCTGTCTTTATTGATGTTTAAAGTGTATAAGTTTGGTGTACTTATGTCTAATAAAATCCGTTTTATGTAGATTAGAAATTCTTAATTGAATAATCATAAATATGTATACGACTTGTATGTATACAACACCCGAAAATCATAAAAGCAACAAACAATTAGGTTAGGAATCGCTATGACTAGGGCGGTGCGCGGAGAGGGGACTGGACGTTAGGAATAGAGAGAGAGATATATCTCTGTCTCAACATGTTGGCGTCAGTGCGACAGCCCCTATTCCCCTTCCAGTAATATAAGTTCTATGAGAAATCCACACCTCCTATTGGACGAGCGTAAAAAGTGTAAGAAAAGTGTAGAAAGTGTAGCTAAGACGAACCACAGCTACTAGCTACACTCCACTGATCTCTATATTACACTGGATAGGGTATCCCGTGTGAAACTTTTGTGACGAGTTGAAGCGGTGAGGCGGCCATGTTGCTTGTAGTACATTTGTCAAATTTACCGGGAAATTCGAATGATACCGCAAACAGATGTGCAGAAAACGGTGCAAATTTATTGAAAATTAGATATTATTATAAAAATATTTCCATCTTGAGATTGAAATAAAGTTGAATTTGCATTTTTATCAAAGATTTATTCAGAATATATGAGATACAAAGAGTGGATACTAGCAATTTATGACCAAAAATTATTCATATTGAGAATTCGTTGATGCAATAGCAAGGAAAATAGCGTCACTAAAGAACAAACGTTTTTCCAAATGTATAAAATATATTTCTGACAAATGCAGAAATATTGCAAATATCATATGGGATATGTAAATTCGGATTACAGTCACTAGGAATGACATAATAAAATATGCATAGGCTAGAAAAAAGTGGGTCCTAAATTGATCTCCTCCAACCACACTTGGAGCGTTGACTGAGTATTCTAAAGACAGCTCACCCTGGGTTATTCCGTGAGCCGACCAAGTGGGCTTGAAGTGGGCTTGGGGATTGAAAAGTGCCCGAAGTTACCGACCGAATTACCATTGCAGTATATCTATATATTCGTACACTATAGATATACTGCAATGCTATTTCAGTCGGTAACTTCGGGCACTTTTCAATCCCCAAGCCCACTTTGAGCCCACTTTGCCGGCTCACAAAGTCCCATAAGGGGAACCGTCTTTAAGAATATTCAGTCAACGCTTGGAGGGTCTCTGGATATTTCAGAGGAAATCTATAAAATGACGAATACGGCATGAAGTATTCATCCATTCAAAATTAGATCGAAACAAGTAAACATAACCTCGCGATTGTATATATAATACTTATTTGTGTAATGTTCTTTCTTCTACCCCACGGTTTTTCCCACAATATTAGCACACCAGGACCGGCAGTTTTTTATTTTACTTGTCTGCAATAGCACCACTGACACTTTTTTTTCTTCTTAATCCAGCATGTAAACACACTACAGTCTACATAACCTAACAATTACGCGCGAACAAGTCGATTATGGGCGCCGCCATATTGAAGTTGACAAATGTACTACAAGCAACATGGCGTTCAAGTAGTCACAAGGCTGCCCATTAGAATACCCTATCCAGTGTAATATAGAGATCAGTGCTACACTCGGCCTACACTCGAGTGTAAGAAGTGTACTGCCGTGCTAAGCACAAAGGTGGTAACTGACTTTTTCGTCAAAAACGAGTTAGGACTCTAAAATTGTATAATAACAATCGACGAATATTTTCATCATATTATTAAACATTCTAATTCATTTTTTCATAATAAAATTACGCTATTAAAGTTGCCGTATCTTCGTTAAAGTTGTCAATTACTAGAATAATTAGCCGTATTTAACAGTAATATTAATACAACAGTAACGAATAAGATAAGCTTTTATCTTTTCGATTCAAATCAAATTTTAAAATCGTTCAACTTTGAATATAATTCTTAATTACTGTGAAAATTGAAAATTGAAAACTGTCAATATCTCAAGATGACCAAAAATGCAGTTACCACCTTTGTGCTTAGCACGGCAGTGTAGCTAGCGCCACGAAGTAATAGTAAGGAGACCGGACTCAGCCGAGGCCTCGTTTCAAAATGGGGCAGCGGTTTCTGTATGACAAAGGAGGAGTCCGCTGAAAAGAATACCAAAAGTTTCGCGCCGGCGCGTTACGCATTCTAGCGGTGTCTCTTTCTCTCTCACAGAAAGTGCAAGAGAGATAGCTCGGCCATCATCACAAAATAATAAACAGTGATTTAGTGAGGTTATGGTGTTTTGTTGTTATCACGAAGTAATATAAAAGTATTAAAACCGGCAAGGGTAGCGACATTAACGAGCATTTTTAACCCTCCGCGGTCACCTGGGGTCCAGATGACCCCACGCGCAACTTTAAGCGAAAATTACTATAAGTTGTTGGCAGTCAAGATCATTGGCCTGCCCCCTAACAGTGCTTTGGGGTTCCCTTTGTAAGTACAGACAAGGTTTAGATGAATCGAGGCAATAGTCACCCCGTAGCAGTCGAAAAAACAACATCGTGCGCGAGCTGGGGTCACCTGGACCCACAGTGTGACCGGCGTGTGAACTTTTTTGTGAAAAATAGTAATTTTTTTTCAATTTTTTTTTCAGTCTGGGATTAATTTACATGATGTCAGTGTGACTATGAGAAACGTAAAATTTTTTTCTATCAAGTGCATATGTTTAATTACTTCGAAATTTCTATTATCATTAAATCAGAGTAAAAAAAAAAATTACGAAAAAATCACGAAATTACATTTCTCTGTTAATAACTTCAATGTGTATACAATTATTCAACTATTTTCCAAGCAACTTTTTATAATTAATCGCTCATTTTTCATAATTATCGTTCTTTATTTCACTCCAAAATGGACCCCCTTCAGATATGAGAATAAATACTTTTTTTGAAACGCCCACTATGGAACTATTTTTTTTCTCAAACTATTATATCTCAGGAGTACCACCCTGAAATTTCATGAAAAAAAATTGAAAATTACCAGAGTTATGATTTTTTTAGTAAAACAAGACATTTTTTACGCATTGACCCCTTGCTGATTTTTTTTCCGTCATCTTAAAATTCGGTTTCGATATAATATTGATATTTCCACATTCTAGAAGGTTCAAACTGATACCCTGATTTTATATAAGTCATTCGGAATGATAGGGTCAATGCGGCAGCCCTTCAAACACGGGTGGGGTCACTGTGACCCCGTGTGACCGGCGTTTCACAGCTAGGGTGTGTGACCGCGGAGGGTTAACTGGTGAGTACAAAATATAAAGAAGAAAGCTAGTATGAAACAGGATCAATTTGCAGTATAATAGTACAAATAACGATCATTATTTTTCATCAGGATTGCCAAGAAATCGCGACGAAGTTGCGATTTTGAGGTTAGGATGATGAAAACAAACATACGTTATTCAGAGCTCCCTCCGTAAATATATTTAATGTTTGTCATTATGTTGGATGAATAGTTCGATCATAATAATAATAATATTCGTTATACCCTTGCCGGTTTTAATACTTTTATATTACTTCGTGATAACAACAAAACAACAAAACACCATAACCTCACTAAATCACTGTTTATTATTTTGTGATGATGGCCGAGCTATCTCTCTTGCACTTTCTGTGAGAGAGAAAGAGACACCGCTAGAATGCGTAACGCGCCGGCGCGAAACTTTTGGTATTCTTTTCAGCGGACTCCTCCTTTGTCGTACAGTGAACATAGTCAAAATTGTATAACGAAGTCCGGTCTCCTTCCCAACAAACGAAAAAGAATTGAAACGGATTGAGATTTTTCAAAACGATTGAATCCGGTTTCTTTTTTCGATAATTCGTATAAGAACGATTCGAAAAATGGCAATCCGAATACGATCAAATAGGAACGAATAGAGAATAATTTTGGTATTATTTTTCAATACGATTCAATTCGATTTCTTCATCCGATGATTTGTATTGAAACGAATTGAAAAATGACCCCATACATTTATTGTTTTTGTTTATTTTCGATATTATCCGGACAAAAAATGTTTTTTTCACGAATATTTGATTCTTTTCCGAGCGGTAGAGCACAGTTAATATTTCCAGGATGGTAAAAATCGTATATTCACAGACTCATTGAATTTATTCACGTGGGTCACCCATCCGACTTCTGGCTGCAGTTGAAATTGCTTAACTTCGTTGATCATCTGATGTCCGGTGTCGATCTGGATCTAATCATTGCCTGTTACAATCCCTGACACTTTTCGACTTGATAGGTAAACTTTGATTCGTGAGGATTTACATCAATATGTATACTTTAAAAAAATAAATGATAGTAAAATTTCACGGTCACTTCGAAGATTTTTGATGATTACATAGTATACTAGTAGTAAGTAAATTTAATATATTGAGTGTGTCCCGAATTAAGACGAACTTATAAATAAGTTAATTCGTTAACAAAAATTGATTTTCATCATTCTAACCTCAAAATCGCAAATTCGTCGCGATTTCTCAGCAATCCTGATGAAAAATAATGATCGTTACTTGTACTATTGTACATTCTGTACGATTCAGTTCAATTCAAAATGAGAATATACCATTTTCAAAGCACTGATTCGGATTGCATACAACGAAAAAAAAAAACTAATTGCGTTTCGTTTCTTATTTTCCGTGATTTTCCTAACAATTCACTCGGATCGGAAAAATTATGCTGATTCAGATGATTCGTATTCTCTTGAAAGAATTATTTCGGATAGAAAAACTGTGCTGATTGATTCGGATTGTTTCGAATGATCCGTATTCCTTTGAAAGAATTCATTTCGATGGAAAAAAACCTATGCTGATTGATTCGAATCGATTCAGATAGCTCGTATTCTTTCAAGAGAATTCATTCGGATACAAAAAACTATGCTGATCGATTCGAATTGATTCAGATGATTCGTATTCTTTCAAAAGAATTCTTTCGGATTGAAAAACTATGCTGATTGATTCGGATGATTTGTATTCTATCAAAAGAATTCATTCGGAAAGATAGAACTGAATCGGATTCGGAATGGCAATAAGTTATTCTGAATAAAAAATTGAATCGTATTGGCGATGATAAAGCCAGCATTACCGCAAATAGGACGGGATAAAAAAGAACGGATAGAACCGAATAAAATCGAATAGACGAATTGAAACGAATAGATTGTGATTAGAATAACCTATACTGAATTCGGAAATTCAAAGAAACGGGATTGAAAATTCTGAAATCGATTCCGTTTCAATACTTTTCCGTTTGTTGGGTAGCGCGAACAAACCTAAAGAGTATTGGGAACCTTAGAACCTCGACACGCCAACTAGTGGCAGAAAATAGAACTACTCAAAGAAGGCTAAAATTTCAAAGCCACACCCATTCCAAGGATCCCAATAATGGTGCCGTCCCATGTAGGCCCGGATCGCTGGAATCCGGAATCACGGAACGGAATGGACAGAAAAGTCACTAGAATCCGCGTTCCGCTAATTTCATTCCGTCGTGTTTTTACGGAATGGTGGATCCGTACGGTATTCGCAAATTATAGTCGTAAATAATTTTGCTTTGAGAAATTGATACACTTTTGGAAGTCATGACTAACCGAATCATCATTAATAGACACATTTGAGGATCCATGATCAAATTTGTATCTACACACGCGTCTTTCTACAATTTGCAGGGTTATGTTCATGTAGAAGTATACACAAGTTCAGTGTTCCGTTCCGTCTATTTGCATTTCCCTGCGTCCCATGTACCCAAATTCCGGAACGGAATGCCGGAACGTCAACTTTTATTTGATGAAATTATGAATTAAAGTTACAGAATTTGATCTTACATAGAAGCTAATTAAATAAATTACATATATTGATACAAAAATTGTATCTAAACAGACAAATAAGCGGAATAGCACAAATATGGATCGGCTTCGTTCCGTCGTTCCGTGCAGTTTTGGTACATGGGACGGCAGGGTTTTTCAAGACCCGGAACGGATTCGGAAATCCACTAGATTTCGTCTGCGTTCCGTTCCGTGATTCCGGATTTCGGCGATCCGGGCCTACATGGGACGGCACCATAAGGATAGGTCTACAATGGTGATTGGTGAGTCTACAATGGGGCACCAGCGCGTCGCGTTCGACGCTACGTTCTGACGTCACCCATAAGATTTTGCTGGGTGACGTCAGAACGTAGCGTCGAACGCGACGCGCTGGTGGCCTATTGTAGACTCACCATGAATGCGCTGCCGCATGCGCTTTGCCGCGCGACAACGCTTGCATGGAAACCAAGGGATAGTGGAATAAATTTTTTTGAAAATATCCCGCAGCACAGCGCCACTTGAACGAGATATCTATTTTCGCAGGATAGACTTATCGTTCTCTCTGAGTACATAGTACATGGCGTATAAAAAAACAGTGTAGCGCAAACAAACATGTCGACGATGGAGGGTTCGCTGAGTAAGTGGACGAACGTAGTAAATGGATGGCAGTATCGCTGGTTTGTGCTCGACGACAATGCCGGTCTTCTTTCCTACTACACGGTGAGAAGTTACTGGAACTTATAAACCAACAACTAATAAAACTCTGAAGCTTGTTACTCGGCGAGATCAATTAGTCCAACTACATGACGTTGACAGGTTACATACACACCCATCTTTTCCGTTCGGTAATTAACCCTCAAAGGGCACGTAACACCATTTTTCGCCAAATCGTAACTTCATTTCTTCGCCGCATTGTACGCAATTGACTTTTACACATTTAAGGCTCATCCCTAGTCACCCACCTCCTTTTTGTCGAAATGTGTCACATTTCGATTATTATCCGAGCCCAGGCGTAAAAAACGCAAAAAGGCCAACTTAGCGCAAATTCTATTTCAATTCTGAACACATACGTCCAAAAAAATGTTCGTTTCGTGCGAAAATAGAGTCAACAGACGGTTTTTACATTGTTCGCCGAGGAAATCGAATTCGAATAATTTTGTAACAATGTAAAAATCATCTGTAGACTCTATTTTCGCACTAAACGAACATTTTTTTGGACGTATGTGTTCGGAATTGAAATAGAATTTGCTCTAAGTTGACCTTTTTGCGTTTTTTACGCCTGGGCTCGGATAATAATCGAAATGTAACACATTTCGACAAAAAGGAGGTGGGTGACTAGGGATGGTCCTTAACTCTAAGCTGTGAAATCGAAACCCTAGAGTCTTGAAAATTTGCCTCTACCACTTCCGAAATGATGTATGTTGACGATAAGACTTAATACCACTTCAAAGACAATGATATAATACAAGAAGGTTCCACAAACCACGTATGATACCACAATAACCCGGTATGTACTTCCATTAATTGATTGCAGTCAATTTACCCGTTTTTTTTTTTTTTTTTCTATTAAGCAAAATTTCTTTACAGCCGGTAGGGTGAGTCAAGGTGGAGCGTAACGAAAAGTGAGACACTCAGATTAATCCAATCGCTGGTCACCCAAAACTGTGGCGTACAAGACAAAAAGAACAAGACATGCATTTCTCTAAAAACTTCAAAACAAAATCTCCTATCCCTCTATCTGTGATTTTCACTTCTAACGCAAATTTTTTATTTTTAATTCTACTAATCTTTCGCTTAAGCATTGCATTCCCATGGTAACCACTGGTTGTTAGGCCCTTATTCCAAGCTAAGATGGAGCTTGTTGAAGCCTCAATGAATCAATACGTATGTGTTGTAGAAATTATGTTAGTAAATATTTGCAATTGGGTTAAAAAATGGATTTTTTTTCTCTCGATATTTGAGTAGTTTAGAAAAAAATAATTGTGTCGTATTTTTTCATTTTTCAATCGAACAAACATTGAAGTTGATACAACGGATTGAAAAATGTAACATTGTGACGTCACCCATGTGAAGATATATCTACAAGATATATATGTATATATATACATATATATATATATATATATGTATATATATGTATATATTAACACGAGAACTGGAATATTCAATTACTTCTTATAATTACCTACCTATACCTTACCTACCTATAATTAATACCTATAACTTTCGTAATGATGATTTTCGACGAATAAGAAAAAATACGACCTAATTATTTTTTCTCACTCTATGTTAACCGCCTGTAAAAATGAAAAAAAAAAAAAAAAAAACTTACAACCTAATTCGGAGAATCCAATCACACGGTTTGTTACTTTTTAGGAAATAGTGGGTTTCTCGCATGCGGGGAAACTCTAGTTAGTTTGGATCTTAGTTCGAGTAATGATTTAGCCGAGTTTCACAAGCTTTTTTATTTACATGATTTTGGCAAACCCAATTGCCCTGACTAAGCAGTCTTTTTAGATGATACATAATTTTGTCTATAAAAATTGGCGAACAAGAAAAGGTTCATCAGTAAATTACCAATGTAGACAACAGCTGCCGGTGTTGGAACATCGCACGAAGACGATAACGCTTGGCTGGCGTGCGTCAATAGTACACAAAATTGAACCTATTCAAATTAAAGAAAACCGTAATTAGTATACCTTGATATCTGAAAGTTTTACTTTGAGACTTTGAGACTATACTTTACCATAGAGGTAAAGGTAGAGACTTTGTGCAGGAGATACACTCACCATTTGAATGATGGTAATGTAGGGCTTGATGAAGCTCACTAAATATTGAGTTTCAGGACCTCTTGACGACAATAGGTAGTAGGTATACATCACTACGTGTACCAAATTGTTTACCATTATAGGGAAAGTGCACATGCCTCCTGCAAAGTACTTGACCGATATCCAGGTTATAAAAAGCGTTGTAACGTGGTGATAAAGATGCAGGAAAGATATTTGCTTGTCTTTTTTCCTGAGAACGAACACCGCCGTTTCTGATAGATCGATTAGTTTTAACATCATAGTCCACCAAGTTCCCTCGGCTTGCTAGAATCAGAATTTTTAGAAGAATTATTCTGCCATACAAGGATCCTTCAATTCTTGATGATTTTGGACCACCATAACAGGCATTCAAATTTCAATGGATCCCATTCGTCATTATAATTAAACCCCTTTGCCAAAAAATATAGATGGCTGCCTCCTTGGCAAATATTAAAGACTTTTCTCACAAGGTGTTCGGCCAACTTGACAAAAAATTACCATAATACATTTACAAGAGTTCTGAGGAGATTTTAGAGCAGAATATGAGATCCATGAGTTCGTTTACCTGTATGGCCATTGGATCCAGAGAATAGTCGATAGGCTCACAGCCTATGGTGAGATGTGTCAGCCATCCGGCTGTGATCATTATATAGATGATCCACGCGTTGGCAACGATTTGAAAAATGTTATAGTAATTGAGGAATGTTTTCAACGAATATGGCTTTGCATCTTTCATCCAGCGTGGCCCGCAGACCAACACAAAGTATAGATAACTTGCTAGGATTGTTAGTACTGGCAACGGTGTTGACATCAACCACCAGTTGACTGTCCGTTGATCTAGAATTGGTTGTAAACATTGAGAAATAAAATTACACTAACATTATTTTCATTGTACGACGAATGTTTAGAAAATGTACGGCTTGGATATAATTTTTCTTTAAATCGTTGCTACACGGTGAAGAAATATTCTATTGACTCAGTTCTTTCACAGCTAATAATTATTTTTTTTCTTTTTTCTTTGAGATTTGATTCAAAATGATTTCAGATTTTATGGACTTTGCCTTACATAGGATGAATTTCAATCAGGAACTAGTGGTTGTCGTAGGGCACAAATTGCATCCCTCATCGAAACTTTTTCAATCTTGGAGTGAATATTCTACATCGATGTAAATTTTGGGGCAAACGAATTCGATGAATTTAATCTTTAGATACGAAGACTGTTGATTTTAAATCGTTTTTTAGTAAATGTATATCAGGGTGTGTCACAAAAAAAAATTCCACGTTTCAAACGGATAGTTCTCGTCCAGACAAAGATATTCCTCGTTCGAAAAATTTCTTATGTCCAGGCTAAGTAGTTCTGAAAGTTTTTTTTACTTTTTTTTTTGTATGTTAGTTTTTTGTCTGTTTTTTTGTTTGTTTTTTAATTTTTTTTTCTTTCCGAAAATAGATTTTTTTTGTACGTTAAATGGATAGATAACAAAAAGAAGTTTCGAAACCACTTAAACTTGACGGAAAAAAATTTTACTATGCGGGATGTCTCCTTCTTGATAAGACCTAATGACTTAAGAAGTAGCAGCATAAAAATTGAAGAAAAAAACAAACAGACACACCCTAATGTATATATGGGGTATTCCAGCTCAGCTCAGCTCAACTCAACCAACCATCGACCCTCATGTCTTCGTTTTTTCTTCAAAAAAACATATAGTGCGATTCTGTGGAAAATCACTCGCTTATAGGTAGGCTAACGGGAAACGCCTGAATTGGGCAGATCAAACATCGACAATTGGGTTTTATTTCCCACGAAGACATAAGTGTCGATACCTAGTTGCGTTGAGCTGGAATGCCCTACATATATTATTGGTTTACCCCAAAATGACATCATTTTACAATAATCCCTCTAGATTTCAAAGAGTTTCGATGCAGAAGACCTGTGATCTGCATCAATCACTTTTCTTTGGTAGACTCAATCTATGTAAGGCAAAGTCCATAAAATCTCAAATAATTTCTAATCACGTCTTCAAACTGACTCAATGAGATATTTCTTCAAAGCAAATCAGTGATTTGAAAAGACATTATTTCAAAGGTGTATATATACCCCCAATCCAATATACCCCCTTGAAGAAACAAAGACATTATTTCAAAGGTGTATATATACCCCCCATCCAATATACCCCCTTGAAGAAACAGAGCAGTTTCGAAAATAGGTACTGATATGATATCATATCCATAGAGAAACAAGATTCAACCCAAAAGTGTATTTCATGTATGTTTTTTTTTCGAATTTTAATAATTTCATCACATATCAAATAGTAGGTATAATAATAGCTTACCTGCCAGTTCATCATGATAGTAATGATATGTTTCTGCAAACCCCATGATTGTTTATCGTTTATCCACAAAGCCAACCAACCAACCAACCAAATTTATCTCGCTTCACATATGCACTGTATGTGGCAATAAAATACGAACTTGACTCGAGGCTACGATCCAGTCATAGTGAATGGGCAATACGTAAACCTAATCGATTGGAAGACATGGCTTCATATATTGTCTCTCAAATGCCCCTCCTTCTTCCATTAAATAATTATACTGTGCGTCATTACATTATAATTATATGCAACACCTGTGCCCTTGTACAAAATTGCCAAGAATCTATTTATTGGTCCATTCTGATCTACTCATTGAATTTGAAAATATGAGATAGCACGAATTTTTCCCCATTTTCATTTTCACCAACCAATTGCACCGATATAATAATGACGTAACAGTTTTTCTGTATGAACACTGAAGAGTACCAATATGTAGAGTACTAGTAGTATATACCAGTATACAACTGCAAGGCAATAGTTTTTTTTTTCTTCATCATAATACCACTAACCACAGCGGTAGCATTTCCCTATTTGAATGTGCAAATGTGATATGCAGAATGGATTTAAAGTGACGTGAAAAATGTTAATGGTATTCCGATGGTCTCTGATTAATATTCTCATACAGGCAACCTTTGACCCTAGCGAAGAGGGTTCTTGTATATAATTAAATAATTGTGAACGTCAGCATTGTGATCTTTTGGCTTGAATATTCGAACTCTGAAATGTTCTTTAGAGCAAGGAGAAGATGATGCGAGGTGCACGACGGGGCTGTGTCAGACTACGTGGTGCTGTTATTGGAATTGACGACGAGGATGACAGTACATTTACCATAACAACTTCATCGTCGAAAGATGACGCTAAGACTTTTCATTTTCAAACACGAGATGGTGAGGAACGAGAACGCTGGGTCAGGGCTCTGGAAGACACTATATTGCGGCATGCACATGCGGTACAATCTATAACATGAATATTATACATTTAAAAATTAGAAAACGCAAAAACACTCAGGAGAACGCATCGCGTCGTACTTATCATACAATGCAGGTCAAATGTTCAACCCGGTGACCGTCTCTAGGCGTAAGCTGTCTTCCTCGTAATTTTACTGACGATTTTTGCTGCAGTTGTTGTATCATGTGTGCGGGACTCCTGAGTCGCACCCTGTTATATTATTCCAAAACTACTTTTATGTGTTTTGCCTACTTCACGGCAAAGGAAATTTCAAATTTAATTCCCAACAGATTTTCCAATCAATTCTTATGGCAAAGGTACTTTTACCCTGGCGAAAATAATTCTACTAATTCCAACAAATTATTAGAGAAACTGGAACTTTTTGTAGTGTTTCACAATAGATTGTACTCTTTTATAGTTTGATTGACAAACACACCGAATTTTTATGAAAAACTACGAAAATCTACAATTTTTTTATAAAATATTCCAAAGTCCCAGAAAAATTAGTAGGAGTAGAAATTTCTACCAGCGTACTTGCGCATATTCTGAATTCTTTCTTCCGCTCCGATTGTGAAAAGTAGAATATCAGTAATATTGATCTTCTGTCACATAAGAAGTAGAAATATAAGTTAAGACAAAAATTAGAATCATGAATGAACGTATGTATATACTTAAGCGTTGGGATCCTTTGAAACCACCACCCAAGCAAGACTTCGATCGTAAGGTAGCTGAGGCAGATGCTTATCTTCAATTGTTGATCGACCAAATAAAATTAGTCGAAGTTAAGAAACAAAATATTGCTGAAGGAGAGGAAGAAAAGCTACAAATTTATACAGCAGTTTTGACCCAAGCTAATGCAATGCTCAACTCCGTCAAGCATACCATTGTCCAACTGCAAATTGCCAAGGTAAATAATCTACGAAGTTTAGTAAATTTCAGTTCTAGCCACTTTGAATCTTAATAAAATTTCCATATATCAACTCTAAAACACGTTTTGTCACACAAAAAGAAGTTTTTAAGCATTTGGAAAGATAAAAGGGTAATCTCCACCAACCAGCCAGCTTTTTTCGTCGACCACAAGGATATTTTCAAAACTTGATTCGTCAGTTTGAAGTATTACTTGGGAGAGCATTCCATGAGTTATTTCAGATTTTCAGAATGAATTGTTTAGGAAATAACCTTTTTCCAAGTCACTATGGAGAGTAAGCTATTGGTTGCACGGAAAAAATATTAGGACAAAAAAAGTTATAGCTTCTCCTCAATATATTTGATGAATTTGAGGATGATTGTGTTGGTGAAAGAGATACGCAATGATTCGTATCGCAAAAAGCTCATTCTCCATCATGAAGAAAAAGTATTAGCATTTTCCGGAACATGTCCCGAGTTCGTAAAAAAAAAATTTACATTTAAATGATGCCAACGGTTTAAGAAAGCGTAGTAGTAGTAGTAGTAGTAGTAGTAGTAGTTATATTTTAGTAGTTATATTCCTTGCTCAATTATGTACATAATTTTACATGGTTTGAGAGAAAAGAAAAATGAAATACTCAGAAAATGTGGCATATGGTTTTCATTGCGTTACAAGCTCTTAAGTAATGCTACCCAGACAACAAAAAGCTTCGAAAGACATCCATAACCCGTCTATAGGTCCATAAGACATCTTTTGAAGTTTCTTGTTGCCTGGGTATACACTAGAGTGGTCGTTAAAAAATAAAATTCCACGCCGCCCCCTCAGACTGTAGTAAATGACGAAAAAAAAGGTTATTGCAAAATCTGAAGTCTCTCAATTGAAGGGAACAGGCACTTCTTCACGTTCAAAGTTTCAAAATTCGCTTTTTTTTTTCTTTTTTTTATAAATTATTATTATATTTTCTCGATAATATAGATTTGATGATAGTTATTTGTGCATCTTTCAATGAAAAATATCCTGTAAAAATATCATTTTCATTAAAATTCGTTTTTCTGGGGAACCTTCCGTGTAATCTAAAATCCTTGGCAATTTAAATTAAGAACAAGGCCTTTTAGATTACACGGAAAGTTCCCCAAAAAAACGAATTTGAATGAAAATGATATTTTTACGGGACATTTTTCATTGAAAGATACACAAATAACTATTATTTTATCTATATTATAGATAAAATATAATAATAATCAAAATTTATAGAAAAAAGTGAAAAAAGCGAATTTTGAAACTTTGAACGCAAAGAGGCGCCTGTTCCCTTCAATTGAGAGACTTCAGATTTTGCAGCACTTTTTTTTTCTTCATTCACTATGGTTTGAGGGGGCAGCATGGAATTTTTTTTTTTTTTTTACGACCATCCTAGTATACACTGATGTGATATGAAAAATATGCACGAAATTGACGCAAAAAAAATGGCTGGGTTGACAAAAGGATATCTCATATGTACATATGCATACGTATGCCAAACAGTTAGTTTGGTCATAAAATCACGATTCATATTGTAATCATTCGGTTTATATATTCAATACATTCGGTACGATTTTATGACTGTCATGTAACCGATGGAACATTTTTCTAGAACACAGCGATCCCAGTGAACGGGATATACCGAGGCCCTGTGGAACCAGTTCACGTCTTACCAACACTCACACATGGTAAGGACATCTACCTTTGAAATATTTTTTCAGTTTTGAATTCCAATTTTTGTTATTGCAGTTACTGCAGGAGATCCAGAAGCGACAGTACAGGCTGGTATTGAATTGGGCTCCGAATGCCTTGAGCCACGGATACCAATATTGCCAAATGGTAAATTGAAATTCCGAAGTTTCGTTACCCCGGCATTTGTACTTGTCAGATGATATTCTTCAGCAGACTTAAGCACATCTACATAAGACCATAGAAAGATGGGGAGGTTTTATACTTCGTAATAAAACTGAACATTTGCTTATTTTTATTCCAGCTATCAACCTCCTAGTGCCAGAGTTTTCGTATTCATCCTCGGACGAAGATGACGACTACTTCGACGCAACCGAAGAGATCATTTCATCCCCCGCTTCAGCACACAACCATTTCGCTCTGTAAGTAACAGTAATCATTCTATTTTCAATCGCCTAATTTTCGGGAGAGGCAACAACGTTTTCTGAATCAGTATCAGACACCATTTCGGAAATCGTACTATCAAATAACCAGCACACTTCACTTTTTTCTATATTCTTGCCTATCGCTAACCCCATGAATAGTTTTAACATGCCACGCAAATGAGCCTGATAAAGTAACGAGGCTGAAGCTAGCAGCCAGAGTTAGCAGCCGAACGCTGCTACGCATAGGCGTTCAACGTTGAACAGCAGCGTTCGGCTGCTAACTCTGGCTGCTAGCTTCAGCCTCGTATAAAGTAAGTCAATTAAGCGTTTCACATATCAAGATTCGAGGTAGCAAATTATGTAGTTATATTGAACCGATGGCACGTGAATGAAATCGAAGACATTAGTAATAGCTTTTCCGGTAGAATTTAGTTGAAAATTTCTATTGTAGACGATTCTCTCTCACGAGTAGCTCATGTAATCCGTGAGTTTATATGTTAGCTGAACGGTACTGTAATAAGAATTCCAAAGAGTATATCGCTATCTTACGAGCATTAGTATGTACTTTTTATTACATACGATGTATTGGCTACATGGTAAACACCAGAAATTCGTGGAATGAAGGTATTTCATCGAATGTGTATACTAGGGTGTGCCAAAAAAAAAAAATTTATTTTTATTTCTCGTTTCCCATGTGAAAAATGATTGCTTTCATGAATTTTGAGAAACGTCGTCGAAGGGGGGCTCTGACAAATAATGTTCAAAGGTGTCTCAGTCGACCAGAAATCATAGTGATTGAGGCACCTGCTTGACTCAATTGATCGAAATCCCCTTTCGTGAGGTGAAATTTCACAGCAAGTTGAATGAAATCATAAGGTGATACGGGGTATACACTAATAAAAAATGCTGTTTCTAGAAGAAAATTGAAAAAAAAAAAGTACGTGTTCATAGCTCAATTTTTAACAGCTTCTGTTCATTTTCTACTTATTATACCACATGCTGAAACAGCTGAATGTCATTTAATATTTCAATTGCTGAAAGGGGAATGCTGATAATCAAGTTTAAAGGGTGCCTCATCAGTATGACTTCTGGTCGAGTGAGATACCACTTCGCATTTTTTCCCAATGCTCTCCTTTAGCGAGACTTCTTATTTTATGAAACCACTTTGACTTTTGATGTGGGAGTTGAAAAAAAAAAAAAAGTTTTTTTCTGGCACACCCTAGTGTATACGCCATGGCTTAATCAACGAATTGTTAAATGGATTTGATTGGAAGAAAAAATGTTCGTTTGAATTCTATGCGACGTTTCAAGCAGAAATAATTCAAGAATAAGTTCTGAGGGGGACATTTCAATCCGATCGTACTAAAAGTTGTAAATATGTATATGCGACAACAAGATCGTAATCGAAAAATTTAAAATCTGATTCCTTCACGGAGAAAAGACAAAGGACCTACTCTGTCAATTCGAAGTACTATTCTTGAGACATTGTACTCAAGTGTTGATATTCCCAATTTGTATTATATACCACAGACGGCTCGCCAATGAAAGGTTGCAGCAGGCGGCAGAATGTAGTTCAGTTGATAACCGAAAACAGCCTAATCCACCTCCTACCAAAGGCGACGGATCTTTGGACTATGACGGTAAGTCGATCGTCAGATAAAACTCATGCAATTTTCAATTGAAAAGCGTAATACTTTCTGTGTTTGGCATTGCCGGTAAAATTGCGCTATCTACAGGTTTATCGCGTCAGTGATGCGTATGCATCGATAATATTCAAAATAACTGAGACGCTCACACCTTCACGATGGAGAAAAAGTACATTTTTCTTGATCGCGTTGAATTTTGCGTGCTAGCCCGAACCGGTTCTTCATAAATCATCGAATAATTTAATCAATCAAGCAACCTCTTAAGTGAAACATTTCGAACACTTTGAAAGTACGATTTCATATGATTGAATAAAGTATTCATTATTTTCCTTACAATCCGATTTCGAGCTGCTGCCAAGTGATTTCAAACAAAAGTAAACAGTAAATGTAAAAGTAGGTGCATAATGAACTTGATGCAGTTCAACTACATCGGCAAAAGATAATCTGCGATCCTCAAAACATAGCCTTCCCCTACTATTCGTAACGGGTAACGTTTTACACTTGTATGCGTTTATGCTCAGAGTGACTAATGCACTAAACGCGAGTTTTTTTTTTTTTCTTTAGAATATAATTTGGAAACATTTGGCTGAAGTTTCGCAAAACAAGTTTTGTCTGATCGTTAGTCTGCAGCCTGTTTTTATGTATAGAATGTTTTGGAATAGCGTCGGCACCCTTTGAAAGTTTGTAAGTCACGATGATGTTGAAAAATTGAAAGTCGGACTTTGACACGAAAAATGATACGTAGCCGATCAGGCCTAAATTTATCCAGACACAGATATTATCGTATACAAATTTAAATCCAGTGTACGTAACATCAAATTTTGCAGTTATACCGGTAGGCATATATATTATTGTCTAAAAAAAAAACAAAAAACAAACAGAGGATTTATTGTGAAATTAATTGAAGAACTGTCGAGCATGCCACATATATGCAGGATAATTTTTGGTTTCAAGATGAAAATGTCACAGCACCAAAAGTTGTAAATTTTCAATTTGCAAAGTTGCAAATTTTCTAGTATAGCCAATTATGTATACCTGTAGTGCCTACATTGTATTGAATATTTATAATTTGTTGAAATATTTTTCAACAACAGAGTATTACTATTAGTACTTTTCCAATTTTATTTCTGAATAGGGTTTCAGAAATAATGATCTTTGGGATTGAAGATTATTTTTCCTACATCTTAATACAAGGTGTAAGATCCTTCTCCACATCGAATAATCCTTTCATCGATTGTTTTTCTCTTTTAGCACTCTATGAGGAAGAAAGTGAGCCCGAAGGTGAGTACTCGTAACGGGGAAATTGCATAATAAATTGTTATTTTCTAATTTGTTGGTGTAATTGCATAAGATCGTATAATTTGTCTTTTGTGCCGTAATCTGCTACAAAAATGATGAAACCCCATAAATAATTAGAATTCAGGAATTCGAAAACCTAAAAACTAAAAGTCGTATTAAAGATTTCAAGACGGAAATGATCTTCTGGTCTCAAGTTTCTTCTGGATAATTAGTTCAGTTCAGGTGATTATTTTTCTTCCAGTTGCATCCAGAAAGTCGTATGCACCAGGACTCACGAGCTTCTGCGCTTAACTGACTAATTTTCAACCTCAACGTTCTTAAATATATTTTTTTCCTTTCTCGCGTGCCGAAAAATGCCAAAAATGTCGTATAATAATAGTGCCTACGACCTTATGCCATTAGACAAGCGATACGATATGAATGAACTAAGCAACTTCTCTATTCACTCAATGTCTTTACTCGTTTACCGTTGTTACCACTTGACATTATATTTGACAGTGGACTCAATGGAAACTCACGGGTCAGTGGTGGCTCATTTGTTGTCTCAAGTGAAGATCGGTATGGATTTAACGAAAGTCGCCCTGCCTACATTTATTTTGGAACGCCGGTCACTTCTAGAAATGTATGCAGACTATTTTACACATCCAGACTTCTTTGTCAGGTATGTGTATTTATCAGGGGTTTTCGTAATGCTGTAACATTCGTGTTAATTTCACATGACGTCTTGAGTCTCTAAGACCGCCGCACAGTCTGAAAGTAACACAATGTTCAATCGATGGACTTTCATCAACCAGATGAACATATTTTAGCATAGCAGACATGTCCACTCCAAAGGATAGAATGGTGCAAGTGGTACGATGGTATCTCTGCAGCTTTCATGCAGGACGTAAATCTGGAGTAGCTAAAAAACCATACAACCCGATCTTAGGTGAAGTATTCAGATGTCACTGGGACCTTCCAAAGGAAACTGAATCTGATGGGGTGTCAAAAGCTAGTACCAGGACGGTAAAAGATGGTCCAGTACCTTGGTGTCGAGAGAATCAACTCACTTTTGTCTCCGAACAAGTCTCGCATCACCCGCCAGGTACTATTAAGAGGGTATATGTAGGGCATTCCGTGCCAACTCACCCGGTCTGTGACCCTGAGCATTTTACATTATGTTCATACTTCCAGATAGCCATTTGTAAACAACGGAACATATTGTTTCATTTGTTTTTTAGTTCCAAGTGGCTTCCGCTACTTATTGCATAACGAATAAAATATTTTCTGAATCCTTAATAAATGCAATTTTCTGGCAATATGCATGTTCCACTTATGTTGTCAGCAATGAAGAGGGGCTAGGTAACCTTCAAAATGTTTCCATTTCGACTACATATTTGAATTGAAGAATGGTATTTTGCATTTAACATTTAAGTAGAAATGCAAACGTAATTTCCGTCTTACATTTCAAATGGAAATTTGTATCCATTTAATTTACCCATTTATTAATGGTTTTATATGCTAAATGCTTCTTTATGTGCTGCTATAAAATAACTTGTATAAAGAATCTTGATTGATTTGTGGAATTGTCCTGCGACTAAGCATGAGGAACATCAATGATGAGACTTTGAAAAGAAATAGAATTTGAAATACAGTTTAAAATACGGCATTATGCAGTGAAATCAGAATTAAATCGAGATAAGCCAGTGTCTCACCCATATGTTACTGTGTACCTAATATCTCCTGTACAACACTAATCCATATTGAAATCATTGCATTGTTTCAACTTGCATGTATAATCATGACATTCAATTATAGTTCGAGTATTCATAGTTGGCTACTCAAGCCCGAAGATTAGAGATACATTATACTGACACGGTAAGCTGTAAACATTACGAAGAAGATACTGTTGGAATGATAAAATCTGAAGGGCATGTCGACTGAAACAAACTGTTTTGATGTATCTATGATATTTTTTGTCATTAGTCATCAAACAAACTTTCTCTTAAGTCTAAGCACACAAATTTTTTAGTAACCGTTTTCCATTAAGCAAACCATTTTGGATAACGACTGTGCATTTTAGATTCCAAATGTGTTTTCTAAAGGATCTTACCCAGCCCTGAATTCACCGTAAACCTATTGCAATACGCACACTGATAGAAACATGAGGACAACCTATAATGAATTTTTTTCGGAATGAGTAATTGCTTGATTTGCATGGAACAGCTGGCTATCTGGGTTCCATTATATTGTTGCAAAATGTGTTTTGCAATGAGAATAATTGAGTTAATAGTACACGGAGAGAAATTTCGAGCGAAAACAGCGTGTCGCTTTTTCATGCGAATATAGCCCGTGATTCCCTAGCAGAAGCCGCTTGTCTCTCAAGCGTAGTTGCTTGTGAGCCATGCCGATTTTGCTGTAGATGCGCGCTAACTACGCATGGAAACAGTAGCATGCGTTTTTAGCGGCAAGGGCCACGCTGTTTTCGCTCGAAATTTCTCTCCGTGTAGATTCCCAAGGGAAGTGAAGTGAATCAAAGTGAAATTATATGAATTCAGATAAAGGGTTATGTATTCTGAAATACAGGTCTGCACTAGTGATAAGCTAGAGCAAGACTGATTTGTTTCATAATAATGTTTATTGACGCAGCAACCGAAGTTCTTATATTTTAAAAGACGTCTTTTATCATATAGGCTACTACATTAGACTCTCAAAAGTTGCAAGGCCAAGGGGATGTAGGGGAACCCAATTCTTAGAAATATGCAACTTTCTGAGGCTCCCACTCCTAGAAAAAAAATCCTCCCGGCCTCTATGTTTACGTTTCGCCCAGAACAGAAGCGCGTGAGGAGAAGGCTTTGCAACTTTCGAGCGTGCAACTTTTGAGAGTCTACTGGAAAAACTAAATTCATAGAATATGTCTGCAAACCGTACCAGTTATTGAAAAACAATTATTTACCGGGTGTACAGACCCCCCTAATTGAATTCTGTCTATCCGATGTCTGTTTTAGTTTTATTTTAACTGAAATAAATGTCATTTCAATTGAATTACAGTGAGCGGTTTTTATGCCGAACATTACGCGAAGAAGATCAGCTTCGGGGCTCACATTTGGACAAAGAGTAAATTTCTCGGACTGAGTATAGGTGTACATAACTTGGGTAAAGGGTGGGTGAATGTGCTAGAGCACGGGGAGGAGTATGTGCTCACTTTCCCGAACGGATATGGAAGATCAATTCTTACCGTTCCATGGATCGAGCTAGGAGGAGCAGCCACAATAACCTGTGCTCAAACCGGTTACCAAGCGACCATTGATTTTCTCACAAAGCCCTTCTACGGTGGTAAACGCAACCGCATTACTTGCCAAGTCTTTCAGCCTGCAGACAAAAAACCATTCCTTGTTATTAACGGAGAATGGAGTGGAGCCATGGAAGCAAAATGGACGGACGGGGTAAGATCTTGGCAACCTATTTTTCAGGATTCAGATTCTTGCTTACACTCAATTCTAATATAATAAACAGAGAACAGAGCTGTTTGCCGACGTCAACGAACTCAAAGTAGAAAAAAAGAGAGTAATACCAGTCTCCGAACAAGAAGAAAGTGAGTCAAGGAAGGTGTGGCGCGAGGTCACTGCAGGACTTAGATTAAACGATATGGAGCGAGCTACTGCTGCAAAAAATAGTATCGAGCAACGCCAAAGAGATGAGGCACGTGTACGAAAAGAAAATAATATACCCTGGCAAACTAAGGTAAGTTGATCATTTATACAACTTTTTTTACATTTGTGTGGCACCCAATATTTATAATTGTAAATTTATTAGTATTCATTCTTTTACACAAAATTTAAAGAAAATTTCCTTGTCAAAAGGTCTGCATTTGATGAATACGGCCTGATGAACCCTTTCTACTCTTTTTTTTTTCTTTCGAATGCATCAGATCCTTTCTATGTCTGACTTTTTTTTTAACAGAGAGTATAGAGACGAGAATATATTAGTGAAAAATTCTTTGAGGTAAATTCTTTTCCTCTATAATTTATCCTACCCAGGCCTGTATTTCCGCCTAAGCCGGCAAGGCTCAGGCCTAAGGTGGCAGACACTCAGGGTCCGTCACTGATAGCCCATTTTCTATTTCTTAGACTGGGCGCTAGCACGGATGTTTGCAATACCGTAGATCTGTTTTTTTTTTCTTGTACTTCTCTGAACAACCTCAATGTCATTTGGTGGGTATGCGTACAGTCCGGTAGGGAAAACTTCAGAATCAATACATTTCGTGTTATAATCGACAATTTGTGGGTTGAACTTGATAAAAGAGCTATCTCTTATATGCTATAAATTTGGCTTTATAACGAAGCTACCAAGAATGACAGTAGAAGCGATCACAGAACGTTCGCACAATCTTCGATCATATTATACGTGTGACCCAGATTAGACATTAGACATTGAATTTCAACACCTCAATGCACACTTAAATTAAGTTCTGTCGGAATTGAAAACATATCTATTCCAGATCTGTGCTATATGTTGTACAAGAAGAACCTTTCAACCGTGTATCGAAACGTGAATATTGCGTCGCGAATTTTTTATGTATTCCAGCATCAAATTGTGCTGGTGAACGCTTTTTTCCGTATACTGAGGCACGTCAGAAATCATTTGAGATCGACAACAGAGCAAAAAAGACTGCACGCTTCAGCTCTATTGGCGATAAAAGCAGAGTTAACCACTGAGACAGAATATGATAATATAATAACCGAATTTACCCACAAAAAAGTTCGTAGAGTTAGTCTGTAACCAAATATACTATACTGCTTGAATTTGAATATAATAACTTGAACAAATATTGCAAGCATTTTTATTTTTGAACGCTTAATGTGCATATATTACGGAAAATTTTTCATCACAAAGACATGGGGGCATACGCGGCTCCTTGTAATGGGCCTGGGAGCGCCATCGAGCTAAAGCCGGCCCTGATCCCACCACATTCTTTTCTTTGTCTAGCTTTTCAAGGAAACTAAAGACGGAGGCTGGGCCTATGTATCTTCACTATCGGACAGGCTATCCTCCTCCTCCAATGCGGCCACCCCCACCACCGCCACCGCCATCACAACCACCGCCACTACCACCGCTACGATAACGACCGACCAAGCGAGCACAACATAGGGAAAAGTTGAGATGTTTCTAACGTCTGGGACATGAGGTCAATTGTGAATTGCAAAGTAACGGCGATGTCGTTTAATCCGCTGCCTAATTGAACATCATGGCAGACTTATGAACGTCTGTGTAACATGAAAGCGTAGAATTAGTATCCCTGGCTGCAAGATTAGCTATAAGAGAAAGATTCTAAATATTTTCGAAAGCGTAAGAAATTGGCGAAATAAATTTAGAAGCTTCGTATATAGATGAAATGCAGCTAATCGCAAGCAAGTAGGATATGAAATGGAATATAATATTCGAAGAAAGAACCAACAGTAAACTGCCTATTTTGCTCGCGAGTTTAACACGACTTTGGGTATAACGATTTTATGAAAGGCAACAATTTCGGCAATTTTTTTTTTTTTTTTTGTATCTGTTCGCCACAATCATTCTTGCCTACCTACAACATGTCGTTATAAATGAGCGAGCATAAAGCGAAGGAAGTCATGTACAAATGTAAAATTAATACTACATCGTTAATATAGAGCTAATTGAATAAAAATTTAACGTACCGATTGTGATGCAGAAAATGAGTAGATGCTCTTACAATAGATAGAGCTTAGATATTATTTGACCATTGTATTGTCATAATCTTTTCTTTACAGCTAAGCAATTATTAGTGTCTAGTAGTATTATAGCGCTATTCAACTACGTACACCACGTCTTATCTTTGAGCGTATTCGATTAATTTATTACAATAGGTATAGTATAACATACAACAAATATGTGTAACTTACGGCAGCTAGAAATTGATTCGAAGGCCGATGTAACGCACTATGCAGAAGTGAACCGAACCGAAATTTCATATCGTGTGCTATTTCATGCAGACGTACTACTCAGTACATACATACATATGTACGCGCCCACCATTCGGGAGTGAAATATTGCAAAACTTGCATAAGAGAGCATATTCGGTTTGGCTTATATTTTTGAATTTATAATTCTAGTTCTAGTTCTACTTCTACTTCTACTTCTAGTTGATTTTATGTAGTACAGGCAGTGAATTAGGTACACACGTTTATTTTCGTTGGAATCTATCAAACTTCCATGTAATCATTGGCGTATGATTCATAGAATTTTCATTGGACTTGAACGCAAGAAAAAAAAAAAAAAATCGTAGAGTCTACGCGTTTCTTTCGACCTCTATTGCTGTTAGTTTATATGTGCGCAGCACAATTATTTCCACAGTGAATATATTATTGCCGAAGATCGTATAGTTATAACTTAAGAACTTGAGAGGAGACTAATCTCGGTACAAGAACGCCTTAACACGAATTGGTTTTTAAGACTCACTGTGGGCTTCAAGGTCCAAGTAGATGTGCAAGATTCAATACGTGTGCAGACATTGTGTTTTGACCTCATAGGCAAGAGTATGAATATTGCGAGAAAGAAGATGTAGACGGTTTTTATCTCGTGTTTAAACTCGAAACTTGAATCCGAAGCATGTCACTCCTAAAATTGAAAAACGTCTACATTTCCCATCCTGCAATGAACAAAATTTCTGTGAAATTTGTTGTAATTATTTTCTATCTCTGTCGAAAATCTAAGTAAATAAGTGCCCTTCCATTAAATATCACGGATATGAATTACCCTGTATCTTGCTATAATACTGCTCTCAATCAAATACTCTCATTCCTGTGTGGTATCCCCTAGGTTTGTTCATAATTAATCTCTAGGTATTAAATATTATATAAATAATGTAATGTTATCTAAATTCATAGTTAGATACAGCTTTGACTAACTTTCCAACATCCAAAAGTCGCGAATGCTTTAATAAAGACAGAGCAAGTGGTGCTGATTCCATACTACACCATGCATTTGTTCATTCCTGAAAATAGAAATACCGTCGTCGATCGTGATGATCTGAATAAATATTAACGTAATATCGATTTAGCGCTGATTCGAATTGGACACCATGCATTTCCGATCGACAATAGAAATCGAAAGTCCTCACCTCAGTGCATCTAATAGATGTATAAGAAAGAATCGAATCCTTGGAAAATACCTAAGTAAATAAAAACAAGCTTATAAAAAATAATAAAAACGTAATTTTATTTTTTATCAAAGCCCTAAATATTACAATGATACATTAGATAACTTTCTACACTCTTAATAAATTACTTACAAACAAATAACGTTATATTTAAGTTTTTGAGGATTCATTTGTATCTATTATACATAAATAGTTAAAAATTCGCTCATCTCTGCGTATAGTTATGTAGTTATAAAGTTACAATTGTTAATTATCACACATCGTTATTTATGTAATATGAGATTAAAGCCGTTGCAGGTGAATCTCATTAAAACGAATAACACTATTATACCTATTATATACATATCGCGTGACTCATGCTCCAAGGTCGTATAATTTTCTTCTCACTTTCTCGTTTGCTTCAAAACAAAAATTAAAGGATCAAAAGCTTTGATACAAAGGCCTTATATATATGTTGGCTAATAAGACCTTCTGGCTTTCATTTTTTGAAATTACACATCGGTTAAAGCTAAATGGTCGTGTCCTTTAGTACTCATTGCAACATTCTGCCTTCAAATTTTCATGTCTTCTGTATGAATACAAAAAAACAAAGATACGATTTTTTGGCTTTTGCTATGCGATGTAAGTAGACAGTCTGGCTTCAAAGTATTTACAAATAAATGTAACCCACATAGTATCCATCAACAATTCTATAGGACGGAGGATAACGTTCGGTTGTTGATAAGAGATGATCCATAGCTGCCAGGATAACTGGTAAAGCTACTTGGCAGCGCTCTATGTCTACACAGTAGCTCTTCATCTCCTCCTCAGTCTCAGTGTACTTGTATAAAATTTTGGTTACTCGACCAGCAGTGAATTCGACCGTGTCAGCATTGCTCAACTCGGACCTATTTTTCTCGGTGAGCAATTCTAAGTTTTTGTCCATAAGTTGAACAAGCAAATAATGAGAACGATTGCCATCTATAGCTTCGACTAGAAGTCGATTGCCTGTAAATATATCAGTTTTATCATTAATAATCAGACTGAAATCCTTCAAAGGATCGGAAGCTCTGTAGATAGCTGACGAATTGTCCAAAAATCTATAATCCACACAGCAGTTCCAAATTTTGACGCTATTTTTGAAAGTAGAACGACCACCGAATACGGACAGACATCTGTTACATTTGACAGTGTCGTTATCTTCATGAATCTTCAATTCTTTATTGAAAATTGCCTTGTTCAACAGTTGGTTGTCATTCTCGTAGAAGCAATCAGATTCTCTAGGGTCCGGTATTGTGGAGTAGGCATCGCCGTCATGTTTACAACAGAACCATTCACCCGGGTCACAGTTGCTTGTAGGCAGGGGTAGAATTCGTTTGAATAAAAGTACTTTTGAGAGGTCGTTCTTGCAGCGTGAACAAACCAGTACACACTCTTTTCCCTTCAAACAGAGCTCAATGTCTTCTGATTTTGGCTTAGAATGACCTGGTACATCTGTAGTACCTACTAGTTCGGTTTTGAATGATCCGTGAGCAGATTGAATCGGGTGGGTTTGTACTCTTAATGAAATCCAATTGCTTGCAACTGTCAATGATGAGATCGTCTTCGGAATAATTTTAATGGATTTTAGCGGGAGATATTTAATTTGGTTTCCGATACGAAGGGATATCACAGACTCGTTAAGCTTCAACTGGATCCTATTATTTTCGAAAATATCTCGGGTAGAGATAAATATATTGCAAGAACGTAGACGCGATCTTACTTCTATCGTTATTGTCTCCATCGCATTTTGAGCGCGGAGAATGTCCGTTCATCTTAGTGAATTCTTTAATATCGTTGTACGACAACTTTAGTGATATTTGTCATCATCTATTTATTCCTTGTGATATAAGTAACTCGCCTGACGATACTACGTATTCTTTCGCTATCGCGTTGTCGGATAGCGTGTGCGGATATAACCTTGCCATATGCATACGGATGATAAGCTTTCGCGTCCACGCAGTCTTCCGATTTCTCGCGCAAAAACCACAATCACCAAAACTTCAGACTTTCGTTTTCTCAATGAAAATTTACCCTCAGCAGAGGAGACCTATCACCAATTCGATCGGCGATTGAAATTATTAACAACCTCGCTAGTCCACGACCGTGAACAGCAATGAGCAAAGAGCAAACATGAAACAGCCCCGACGTTTGTTGGCATTCGATTATTCGAAACGGCAGACTTCTCACTTCATTGTACCGGTGCGCCACTGGCGTACAACCCTCGTACCATCACGTCAAAGTCTCAGCTACGTTTCCACTGGGGCAGAGTCAAAATGGGGTATAAGCCAATCGGGAATAAGGCTGGATTCCCATGGGGCCGGAATTCACGGATCCGGAACGGAATTCTAGTGACTTTTTCTATGTATTGCGTGTATGTATACACCTACGCATAGAAAAAGTCACTAGAATTCCGTTCCGTGAATTCCGGTTCCATGGGAATCCAGCCTAAGATTTGAAGAGAAATTCCCTATTTTCTTCTCAAATCTTGTTGCTGATTGGCTTACCCCGTTTGAACTCTGCCCAGGTGGAAACGTAGGCTCGGTAGTCGGTCGGTTGGTCATTACGTCCTCCCATAGAACTTATATTACTGGAAGGGGAATAGGAGCTGTCGCACTGACGCCAACATGTTGATGGTGCCGTCCCATGTAGGCCCGGATCGCCGGAATCCGGAATCACGGAACGGAACGCAGACGAAATCTAGTGAATTTCCGAATCCGTTCCGGGTCTTGAAAAACCCTGCCGTCCCATGTACCAAAACTGCACGGAACGACGGAACGGAGCCAATCCATATTTGTGCTCTTCGGCTTATTTGTCTGTTTAGATACAATTTTTGTATCAATATATGTAATTTATTTAATTAGCTTCTATGTAAGATCAAATTCTGTAACTATAATTGATTATTTAATCAAATAAAAGTTGACGTTCCGGCATTCCGTTCCGGAATTTGGGTACATGGGACGCAGGGAAATGCAAATAGACGGAACGGAACACGGAACTTGTGTATACTTCTACATGAACATAACCCTGCAAATTGTAGAAAGACGCGTGTGTAGATACAAATTTGATCATAGATCCTCAAATGTGTCTATTAATGATGATTCGGTTAGTCAAGACTTCCAAAAGTGCATCAATTTCTTAAAGCAAAATTATTTACGACTATAATTTGCGAATACCGGACGGATCCACCATTCCGTAAAAATACGACGGAATGAAATTAGCGGAACGCGGATTCTAGTGACTTTTCTGTCCATTCCGTTCCGTGATTCCGGATTCCGGCGATCCGGGCCTACATGGGGCGGCACCATTATACACTTTAAACATCAATAAAGACAGGCTTCATATGTAAAAGTCTTTTATTAGCAGTTCTAGCGTTTCCTCATTCTTCATTCCTCTCCACCATCCTGTTCGGAAACTAAAAAACAACCATACATTTTTTCTTTCATATGAGCGTTGACTGAATATTCTAAAAGACGGTTATGGGACTTTGTGAGCCGGCAAAGTGGGCTCAAAGTGGGCTTGGGGATTGAAAAGTGCCCGAAGTTACCGACTGAAATAGCATTGCAGTATATCTATAGTGTACGAATATATAGATATACTGCAATGGTAATTCGGTCGGTAACTTCGGGCACTCTTCAATCCCCAAGCCCACTTCAAGCCCACTTGGTCGGCTCACGGAATAACCCAGGGTGAGCTGTCTTTAGAATACTCAGTCAACGATATGAGGTATAAGATGGTATGAGATAGAATGAATATATATGAATTTCGTCCTACCTGATAGTTCACGGTATACTTACCCAAATTGCCAAATTCATCGTCACTTCTCATTTCATGTCAAACCGAAAATTGTAATAGCATGTGAATTTATAACCATTGTCAGTACTGTATAACGAAACTATTGCTGTAATACATAATAGATTACAAGTTTGCGCTAACCCTAACCTATCAATCTTCGTGCGGTACTATTTTGGCGAGGGGTATGCGTGGAGAGGGGACTGGACGTTAGGAATGGAGAGAGAGATATATCTCTGTCTCAACATGTTGGCGTCAGTCTGCCGCTCATTGCGCAAATGGGCTATTCCCCTTCCTGGTGAGTCTACAATGGGGCACCAGCGCGTCGCGTTCGACGCTACGTTCTGACGTCACCCAGCAAAATCTTATGGGTGACGTCAGAACGTAGCGTCGAATGCGACGCGCTGGTGCTCTATTGTAGACTCACCATAAGATTTTGCTGGGTGACGTCAGAACGTAGCGTCGAACGCGACGCGCTGGTGGCCTATTGTAGACTCAGCATTAAAGGCCCTGGCACGATCAAACGCGAACGCAAACGTGAGCGCAGACGCTGGAGCAGCGCAGCGGCGCTCCTGATTGGTGGTTGACACTACCTGTCCAACTTTAGACCAATGAAATTTTATTGTCCAATAAAGTTGCATATGATCTTGGACAAATATCTAGGGATAACAAGCGCACGCCATTTAAGGCTACCGTCCCATGTAGGGCCGGAACGGAAAAACGGAACGGAATCTAGTGACTTTTTCCATGTATTGCGTGTATGTATACACCTACACATACAACGTTCCGTTCCGTTTTTCCGTTCTGGGCCTACATGGGACGGCAGCCTTAGAAACGGTTCCAAATTTGCATTAGCGTAGTGTCCCTAGGTATTTGTCCCAGATCACGTGCAACTTTATTGGACAGCAAAATTTTATTGGTCTGAAGTAGGACAAGTCGTGTCAACCACCAATCAGGAGCGCCACTGCGCTGCTCCAGCGTCTGCGCTCACGTTTGCGTTCGCGTTTGATCGTGCCAGGGCCTTGAGTCTACAATGGGGCACCGGCGCGTCGCGTTTGACGCTGCACGCTGGTGCCCCATTGTAGAATCACCAGCACAGACTTTTCGTGACGGCTCACCTACGGAGATCGTGACCAGTGTACAGTCACCCACACGCAGCGCCGACTAATCACAGCTATGTGTAAGGGTGCCGTCCCATGTAGGGCCGGAACGGAAAGACGGAACGGAATCTAAAGACTTTTTCCATGTATTGCGTGTACATTCCGTTCCGTCATTCCGGATTCCGGTGATCCGAGCCTACATGGGACGGCAGCCTGAGCGATCGTGGCGCCTGTAGGTGAGGCGGAACAGGCACACGGCAAAGTCTGTGCTCCCGGCTTTATGTAGACCGGTCTTTAGGCCGGCGTCCCAGCCATTGGCTACCGGCCCATAGACCACATGACCGAAGGGGCGATAAGTCGAAAAAAGGAAGAAGAAGAAGATGGCTACCGGCCGTTCCGTCCGTATTCATTCCGAACCATGGGACATACGAGTCAAAGAATATAGTTATTTCTTGTCTTTATTCTGGTTTCTAATTCAGCAGCACAGGCAGACTTTTTCTCAACAATCAACAACGGGAAATGCCATCGAAATACTCAATGGAAGAGAACAGCGCGCTTGCCAACATCGTTAAGGATTTTCACCTCAAATGGAAATCGCGGTAAAACAGGTGAGCGGAAAACATTTTCTCCCATATATTTTTATCTTTTATTCGAAAACGGGTTCAGAATCAATCGCCGCGGAAAATCTTCGTAGCGGATATTTTACTTAGAGACAATTAAGAAAACATGTTTACCGTTTTAAATTGACTATTGTCGGACGGACGAACATACTAATGCGCTCATGGCTGACAATGAATCTTGGAAACTATTACCGTGTCTTAATTGGTAAAAGTACACCCTCGTACACTTGCCCTCACAGCAGAGATATATCTATATATATTAGGATGTGCCAAAAAAAAAAAAAATTATTCAAACGCACATCAACATTCCGGTAGAGCATCTGAAATAGAATATCTCAGGCAAATATGAGCTCCTAATATTGATATTTAGAACTGCCTCACTCAGTTTTCCCATTTTTGATTTGAATAGCACGTGAAAAAAAATCGGGAAATTTTCGAATTGTTTTTTCTCGTAACCGGCTTGATTTAGAAACTATCAGAATACAGATTCTTATAGGAAATTTCACGCTCTACAAAAAAGTACTGAGATAGAATTTTCGTAACTCTCACCGATTAAGAGATATATTCGCCTATAAACATTGAGTCATAGCGTCATAGAGTCATATGACTCTGGGAAAAACAATTTATTTTTCAACCGCGCATCAAAATTTCGGTAGAGCATCTCAAATATAGAACATCTCAGCCAAATATGAGCTCTTAATATTGATATTTAGAACTGCCTATTTTAGTAACTAAAATTAGTAACTAAATTAGGCAGTTCTAAGTATCAATATTAAGAGCTCATATTTGGCTGAGATATGCTATTTGAGATGCTCTACCGGAATGTTGATGTGCGTTTGAATTTTTTTTTTTTTTGTCACACCCTAATATACATAGGGTGTTCCAGACCTCGCGACGAATATTTCACAGGGTAAATCTTGATCAAAAATGGGATCGAAATTCCCTCAGCCGATTTTTTCGGAGATGCATGGATTTTCCGTTATAATTATTTTAATCGCAGCTAATGACATGCGACTTATAAACGGCCGTTTGTCGGTGTAATCACCGCTCGGTTGTGTGCGCGTCTCTCGCCCTATTGTCGCCACGAAAAAAAGTGCACACAACCGAGCGGTAAGCACACCGACGTGCGGCCGTAGATATAGATATATAGATATATAGGGAATTCCACGTGAATTCGACCAATGTTTTTCCCTCACCATTTTTTATTCGCTTCACAATTTTTTATACGATTCTACGATCTCGAAAAAGCACTGCTGAATTTTTTTCAGATTTTTCCCTCCAACCGTTTATTTTCAATGATTATTCAAACCCATTTTGAAAACGGCATTTTTTTTAAATCTCGAAAAATTCTCAAAAATATTATTTTTTATTTCGATCATTTTGACACCCCTCCCATGATGGGATCATTATTGCTTCTTTTTTTTTATCACTTTTAACATTTTGATAAAACGAAACACCATGTTCCAACGTTTCGAAATTCTTGAAAAATTACCAAAAATTCTGTGTTTACCCTGGTAGAAAATTGAACGGAATATGGCCAGAATCCGTTGAATTTTCTGCTCGGTGGGCAGATTCTGGGCAGAAAATATGGCCAGAAACCCCGCGGTCTGACGACGGATTCTGGTGAAGGATCTGGTCAAGTCATCAGCTGTTCATACACATACATAACCTACAGTCCTGAACTTTGTATGTATGCGTGTACGTGTGACACACGGCAAACTTCCAGAGACAGTGGGAGAGAAAGAGATAAAGATACCTGCGTGCGCATCCACCTATAGCTATGTATAAGGGTAAATTAACCGTGGCTTCTGATTTTTGGTACACTAAACGTAATGGATTCTGATCCGGACGAGTTGGACAATTCTAGAAACAGCCAATCGGCGCTCTGGATTTTTTTAATCCAGAGCGCCGATTGGCTGTTTCTAGAATTGTCCAACTCGTCCGGATCAGAATCCATTACGTTTAGTGTACACGCACTGATCTCTATATACCTTTGACTATATAACCCTGGACTGCTAACGCTAACTTCAGGCGTGTTGTCAGGATGTGGCGCTACAGGCAGTCAACGGTCGAGTTCAGAACTACTGAGTTTAATTGTTTCGCTATTGTTTTATCACCCGTATCGTTGACTGAGTATTCTAAAGACAGCTCACCCT
Source organism: Tenthredo mesomela (assembly GCA_943736025.1). NCBI lineage: Eukaryota > Metazoa > Arthropoda > Insecta > Hymenoptera > Tenthredinidae > Tenthredo > Tenthredo mesomela. The sequence continues at coordinate 17,235,379 of OX031021.1, forward strand.
GGGTTATTCCGTGAGCCGACCAAGTGGGCTTGAAGTGGGCTTGGGGATTGAAGAGTGCCCGAAGTTACCGACCGAACTACCATTGTAGTATATCTATATATTCGCACGCTATAGATATACTGCAATGCTATTTCAGTCGGTAACTTCGGGCACTCTTCAATCCCCAAGCCGATTTCGAGCCCACTTTGCCGGCTCACAAAGTCCCATAAGGGGAACCGTCTTTAAGAATATTCAGTCAACGCCCGTATCTTTCTTCAAGTGACTTCACTCATAACCTCAAATTTCTCTGAAGTGAAAATCTTTCATATCGCTCTGTTATTATGTTTATCCGGATGCTGATTTCAGAATACCGAGACATGAGAATTAAAAAAAAAAAAATTATCCTCACGGGCCAATAAACAATTCGTAAAAATTACATTGAAACCAATTTATTACCCTATATTCCTGCAAATAATATTAAGAACTTACGTAAACGTTTCCTAGATTTTCGAAACTCATAATATGCTTCATTTATTAAAAATTTTTATTATTCCGGCATTGATCGATGATATTATTTAGTAAACTATTCTTATTTTGTCCTGTGTTCATCCAAAATACTAAGAACTCATTCAAATTTTCCGCGGAATTGACTGCCGAGAAGTCCAAGGAGTGGGGTAGATGTTGGAAACATCGGCTTCGCATACGGCTTATGGGAATAGTGGGGGGCATTAGCAGTCCAGGGTTATATAGTCAAAGCTATATACTGACTGGATAGTGGACTGGTACTCTTACTACAGGCGCAGCGTGAAACCATTAGAAGCATGGCCGGGGGCTTGGTGGGGTCGGAGGAACGCCGAAACTTGGGTCAAAATCTACGCGGGAATTTCGATTAGGTGCACAGTTTAAGACCCGGGTCGAACTGAATATGTGTACTTTATTCAGCATTCCACTATTTCTGGCATAGTTCGACCGAGAAATAACTTTGAAAAAGTAGTTTTCAAAAGAAAATGTGTATTTCATGTATAAATTTGAACTGCCCGCTTAGACTTTGACCGAAAATACTGCAAATGGCGCTGATCAATTGGTTTCTCTCAGCAGCCCCAGTCCACTATCCAGTCAGTATATAGAGATCAGTGTGTACACGTGTCATCGGCATACTATGTTTGAAATATATATTTATAAATTTTAAGTTTAGAGGTGTTGAGCACGATCATTTTCATTCATTTTTCCAGCTTGTAACATTGGGTTTACATAACCTCAAACATAGGAGCTAGGAATTATTCACCAGATTTTGGTCAGATACTGGCCAAATACACCATGAATATCTGGGCAGATTCTGCCCAGATGATCTGCCCAGAATCTGTTAAAAGGCCAGATCGTCTGGTCAATTTTCTACTAGGGTAATTCTGAACGTATTCGCGTGAGACCCACGACCCAGATAACAAAATGTTTGCATGAAGCCTGCATGGTGCGAGCATGACGTGCGAATTAATCAACACGTCGTGCGGACAAACGTTGAGACATATGTGTCCCCATATGCGTCGCATATGTGACGCACGTCGTGACGGCACGCGTCCCAGTATACTAAAAAGATTTGGAAAGAATTGAAAATTTTCCATTCCCATGAATCCCGTTTTTCTATTCCAGTATTGTAATTATTACGCATATATGATGAATAAAGGAAACGCACAGTTTATTTAATGGCATCAAAATTCTCCAACGGTCACCCATCCAAGTACTGACCCTGCGTATCGTTGCTTAACTTACTTGATCCAGCGTGTTCCTGTATTCGCCTATCTCCAACGATCTCTTGTTGAATAGTCCGACACTTTCCCAAATTATACCGCTATCGTATGATTCTGAGCTTCGCATATTTATATCAACTTTAACTTGTGATATTTATTGCGACGTCAAAATTTTCGGATACCCACGGAAATGTACGAGACAATATTTCTCCATTTTCTCCAATGCTATACATTCCCACTTATTTAAGAAAATTCATAATCTTCGACAAAAATCTACGGAAAACTGTTACTCTTCTTTCTACACTGAGAGAAGTTTTTATTTACCAGTAATGAAAAAAAGTATTTGGATTTCTTTCGATCCAGTACTTCATATTAATGAATATTGATTATAAATAAGTATGATTCTATTACAAAAATAATAATTTAGATTGCCGGAAAATAAACGAAGCTTAGTCATAAATAAAATTTTATCAGTATTTAACAAAATTTCATTAATATTTTATTAATATGTGCTTTATTAAATACTAATAAATTTTATTACTATCTAATAAAAACTTCTCACAGTGTAGATTGAGGTAATTATCATTTTCATCCGAGATGTTCGTTGCAGCTGCAATATTGCTGCAATATTGAATGAAAATATCGTTTGCAATTATGCACAGTTAGACAAATAGGTATTATACGAATACGAATCAATGTCTATGTGATTCTTAGTTACAAATTCATACACATTAATCGATAGTACTTGTGCACTTGAATTCCTTTGGATAGAAATTACGGAAAGTGTATTCTTCGATCGGAATTATTCCGAATTCAGATCAAGAACTGATTCATATGCAAATTAAAATGTTTTCGATTAAACCCTCAGAACAGAATTCAGAAGGATCAGATCGTGCTTACTCCCTAGTCGCATTCATTCGATTCGCTAACCCTCTATGATGAATTCCCGGTTCCAACGCGCACTACACGGAAGCGAAGCGATCGGAAGTTTTCATTAACATGCTTTTCTTATGTTTTTTATGAAAGTATGCACGCACACTCCTAAGAAAGCATGTTAATGAAAACTTCCGATCGCTTCGCTTCCGCATAGTGCGCGTTGGCCTTAACCTAGCGTAACTGTGGACAGTTTATGAGAATAGACAAGGTCTTTTATTCAATTCCGATTTGCAAATTGAAACACATAGACGCATTCGTTCGATCAAATGAGACGCGAATGAATTCGATGAACTTTTTACTGAGTCATTATTAAATAGACCCAAGACTAATGTTTCGAGTTGTGACAGACGAAATCAAGAAACATTTTTTTTTTTCTTGACAGGCCCAATATGTATAGTATAAATATTAACAATATTATATTATACTACCTGAGGATTGTGAATGAATCCTCATGGTGGAAACACTCGATCTGCACAATATGCAGCATAGCATGCGGCCACCATGAGTGCAGGCTGATGAAGACATCTGCACTCATGGTGGCCGCACGCTACGCTGCATATTGTGCTGACTGAGTGTGCCCACCATGAGGATTTATTCACAATCCTCAGGTCGTGTGAGCCCCGTGATGGACTCGTGTCAACACATCGTGTTCGCACGTTGTGCGGCTCTCATGATCACGCACGTTTTGTTATCTGGGGATGACTGACGGAAAATACTTTTTTCCGGAAAAAATACTTTTTTTTTGTCCGTCATCGTGGGTCTCACGCGAAAACATTTAGAATTGAACACAGAATTTTTGGTAATATTTCAAGAATTTTCGAAACGTTGGAACATGAGCTGTGTTCGTGTTAGCTACACTTTCTACACTTTTACTAGATTTTACACTTTTCACTAGAAATCCACACCTTCTATTGGACGAGCGTAAAAAGTGTAAGAAAAGTGTAGAAAGTGTAGCTAAGACGAACACAGCTATGGTGTTTCGTTTTATCAAAATGTTAAAAGGGCTGAAAAAAAGAAGCAATAATGATCCCATCATGGGAGGGGTGTCAAAATGATCGAAATAAAAAATGATATTTTTGAGAATTTTTCGAGATTTTAAAAAAATGCCATTTTCAAAATGGGTTTGAATAATCATTGAAAATTAACGGCTGGAGGGAAAAATCTGAAAAAATTTAGCAGTGCTTTTTCGAGATCGTAGAATCGTATAAAAAATCGTGAAGCGAATCAAAAATGGTGAGGGAAAAACATTGGTCCAGTTCACGTGGAATTCTCCATATATAGATCCAGATCAATGGTTGAACCGAGGGCAAGTGTGCATCAAGTATACTTCGCTTACCAAATGAGATACGGCATTCATCTTATTGAAGTATTAAACATCGAAGTGAGCTGAATGAAACTGTCCTTCAAGTACCATCTGCAGCAGGAAGTTATCATAGTGTTAGTCGTGATTTCCTTTTCGCGGGTCTCTTATATATGGGGTATTCCACGTGAACCAGATCGGTTTTTGGCAAAAAAGAATTGTAAAAAACGGGAGACTGGAAATTTTATCACTTCTTTGTGGCACTTGAAAGTAATTTCGGTGATTATTTTTAGCAGTCGGATTCTGGCCAATCAGAGCGCGGTATTTGATGATGTGAAGGACATCCCAATTCGTTATTATACTGATTATTTTTAGCATTCGGATCTTGGCCAATCAGAGCGCGGTATTTGATGATGTGAAGGACATCCCAATTCGGAATTATACTGACAATTGCATCCTAGATTTTGATAATTGCATCCTAGCTTTTGATAATTGCATCCTACCTTCTGATAATTGCACTCTAGCTTTGCGACTGTTTTTGTAACTCAATATCTGTCAAACATTAGAATCAAAAGTGAATATAATATAATTATATACCTTATTATACCTGCCGCATTCTGCTTGGCCAGATCCGAATGCGAAAAATAATCTATCGAATACCACTCGACCTTCAAAATGAATCGGTAATTTCCCTCATGTTTTGATACTGCGTAGCAACGAACGGGCCAAGTTTTGTACAAAAATCACTCGCGCTGCGCGCTCGTGATTTTTGATCTGCAAAACTTAGCCCTCTCGATGCCACGCAGCAAAACAATCGGGAAATATCCGAATTTTGAAGGTCTTGTGATATTACTACTAAAAATTTCAAGCCAATCCGTGTGACCCTTCAAGTAAAAAAAAATGGAAACATATTTCCAAAGTTTCACATCCTTTGCAAGTTTTTGGAAAAAAAAAAGAAGAAAAACGGGAGACTGAAATTTTGATCACTTTTTAGTGCCACCTCGAAGTAATTTCGGTGAAAACTTCAGGGCAATTGGTGTGACCCTTCAAGTAGAAGAACAAAGAAATTGCATATTTTCAAAGTTTTACATGTTTAAGAATTGCAATAATAATTAAAGTGCTACATATTTCGAAGCAGCTCAAGTTATGCTCGTAGAATGCACTATAGAAAGTTATGATTTTGTTCATGCATGGCTGAGATAAGAGGAGTTGAAAATGTAGTAATGAAATTTTTGGTATAATTATGACAGCGATATAAATTGAACCAATTATTTTCATGCTCTGTAACTGTTGGGGGAATCTCATGTAGTAACAAGGAATCTGAATCTGCATTGGCGTCAAATTCGATGACCTCCAGCCAAAAACCGATCCGGTTTACGTGGAATACCACATATGTATCTTGATAAAATGTGCCGTTGCCATGGTACGCCGCAATCACAGACAAAGCATCCAGGCTCACTCAATAGTATATTGTGTAACAAGGGATGAAGCAAGGTGAATGCAGGCCAGGGTGAAGTTGTCAGATGAGGCTGAATCTAGCGGGCGAAACTAGCGGGCGGGACTGGCTGGGGCTGACTAGTTTGTGGACGTGACTGTACCACGCTCGACACTGTGCGGCGCGCGTGGCGCGTCTACGTTAATAATCAAATTTTCCATATCTGGCTGCTACTTTGACACGCATCGCGAAGAAGACTTGACAATTTACACAATTATTCCTTACATCGAGACGAACAAATCGACATATAATACATCCCGGTGACGGCTTTCATTGATTAGAAAAAAAATTAGATTCGCAACTCGAGTGTTGTCGTGCGTGGCGAGTCTATGTTATTCTCGAAAAAATTAACTAAGGCCGTCACCGGGATGAATCCAACGCCGATCGATTCGTATCGATCTATAGAATATTCGGCTAAATTTGCAAACCCCTATCTTCATGCGTGTTCAACACCTCATCCCATATATGATAATATTTACGTTTTTGGACCAATTTTAATCTTCCGTGATTTTTAAAAAATGAACAAAGGCCGTCACCGGGATGAATCCAACGCCAATCGATTCGTAACGATCTATAGAATATTCGGCTAAATTTGCAAACCCCTATCTTCATGCGTGTTCAACCCCTCATCCAATACATAATAATATTTACGTTTTTCGACTAATTTTAATCTTCTGTGATTTTAAAAAAATGAACAAAGGTCGTCACCGGGATGAATCCAACGCCGATCGATTCGTATCGATCTATAGAATATTCGGCTAAATTTGCAAACCCATATCTTCATCCGTGTTCAACCCCTCATCCAATACATAATAATATTTACGTTTTTCGACTAATTTTAATCTTCCGTGATTTTTAAAAAATGAACAAAGGCCGTCACCGGGATGAATCTGACGCCTATCGATTCGTATCGATCTATAGAATATTCGGTTAAATTGGCAAACCCCTATCTTCATGCGTGTTCAACACCTCATCCCATATATGATAATATTTACGTTTTTGGACCAATTTTAATCTTCCGTGATTTTTAAAAAATGAACAAAGGCCGTCACCGGGATGAATCCAACGCCAATCGATTCGTATCGATCTATAGAATATTCGGCTAAATTTGCAAACCCCTATCTTCATGCGTGTTCAACCCCTCATCCAATACATAATAATATTTACGTTTTTCGACTAATTTTAATCTTCTGTGATTTTAAAAAAATGAACAAAGGTCGTCACCGGGATGAATCCAACGCCGATCGATTCGTATCGATCTATAGAATATTCGGCTAAATTTGCAAACCCATATCTTCATCCGTGTTCAACCCCTCATCCAATACATAATAATATTTACGTTTTTCGACTAATTTTAATCTTCCGTGATTTTTAAAAAATGAACAAAGGCCGTCACCGGGATGAATCTGACGCCTATCGATTCGTATCGATCTATAGAATATTCGGTTAAATTGGCAAACCCCTATCTTCATGCGTGTTCAACACCTCATCCCATATATGATAATATTTACGTTTTTGGACCAATTTTAATCTTCCGTGATTTTTAAAAAATGAACAACCCGTGTAGAAATTTTCCCCGGGCGCTAATAAGGGCCAAGTTAATTTTCCACAATAATGTATAGGCCCAAGTTTGGTCACCAATATTGGGCCTATATCGATTTGTCCCGCTTTTTTGTTGTGGCCCTATATACGGTGTCCACTTTGGGCCCTACTGGCTGTCCAAATTGGCCCTAGTTTGACCACGCATATGGGGCCGAATCAAATACGTGGGACAATCCAACATTGGCCCAATACAGGCGACCTTACTTGGGCTTGAATAATATCGAGCCAAATGAACTTGGCCCCTGTTTGCGCCCAACAAAAATTTCTACACGGGATATATATAATATATATGGGCTGTCCAAATTCGGAGCAACATTGGGTATAAAAGGTGGGCCATTATGGGATACCAAATTTGGGCCAATATTGGTTTTAAAATTATCCTGCGAGCCTGGATAAACCCTGACTCGGGCCAACTTTGGCAGAGGTTAGGCAAGCCCAGACAAAATGAGTCCAAATGCCCAGTTAACCAATTTTGGCAAAAATTAGACAAGCCTGGACAAAATGAGTCTGAATGCCTGGCTACACCCCGACCCTGCTATATCCAGAGAGATAATTTTTCCTCAGATTAAATGCTATTCTATTGCCCGACTAGTTAATTTCCGTCGTTACTTTGTTAGCGAGAAAGATTTTTAGACAAAATGGCGTTTACTGTGAGTTGACCGCGCCGTGGTAGATGGCGTCTGATATGGTTGACCGAATGCCTAATTAACCCCCGACTTGGCCCGAGTTTGGCACAGATTGGGCAAGCCTGGACATGATGAGTCTGAATGTTTGGCTAAACCCCGACTTGACCCAAGTTTGGGACAGGTTAGGCAAGCCTGGACAAAATGAGTCCGAATGCCTGGCTAAACTCCGACTTGGCCCAATGTTGGCACAGATTGGGCAAGCCTGGACAAAATGAGTCCGAATGCCAGGCTAAACCCTGACTTGGCCAAAGTTTGGGACAGGTTAGGCAAGCCTGGATAAAATGAGTCCAAATGCCTGGCTAAACCCTGACTTGGCCTAACGTTGGCACAGATTGGGCAAACCTGGAGAAAATGAGTCTGATTTCCTGGCTACACCTCGACTTGGCCCAAGTTTGGGACAAGTTAGGCAAGCGTTGACAAAATGAGTCCGAATGCCTAATTAACCCCCGACTTGGCCCAAGTTTGGCACAAGTTGGGCAAGCCTTGACAAAATAAGTCTGAATGCCTGGCTGAACCCCGACTTGGCCCAAGTTCGGCAAAGGTTAGGCAAACTTGGAGAAAATGAGTCTGATTTCCTCGCTACACCTCGACTTGGCCCAAGTTTGGGACAAGTTAGGCAAGCGTTGACAAAATGAGTCCGAATGCCTAATTAACCCCCGACTTGGCCCAAGTTTGGCACAAGTTGGGCAAGCCTTGACAAAATGAGTCTGAATGCCTGGCTGAACCCCGACTTGGCCCAAGTTTGGAACAGGTTAGGCAAGCCTGGACAAAATGAGTCCGAATGCCTAATTAACCCCCGACTTGGCCCAAGTTTGGCACAAGTTGGGCAAGCCTGGACAAAATGAGTCTGAATGCCTAGCTATACCCCGACTTGGGCCAACGTTGGCACAGATTCGGCGAGCCTAAACAAAATTAACTTGGATGCCAAAATAAACCCTACTTATGCCCCAGTGAGGCAACAGTGAGGATGCCTTTATAGTGGATGCCCTGTTGACGCCCAGAAAGGGCCTCTTTTCTAATTGGGACGCCCTAACAATTTTCTACACGGGAAAGGCCGTCACCGGGATGAATCCAACGCCAATCGATTCGTATCGATCTATAGAATATTCGGCTAAATTTGCAAACCCCTATCTTCATGCGTGTTCAACCCCTCATCCAATACATAATAATATTTACGTTTTTCGACTAATTTTAATCTTCTGTGATTTTAAAAAAATGAACAAAGGTCGTCACCGGGATGAATCCAACGCCGATCGATTCGTATCGATCTATAGAATATTCGGCTAAATTTGCAAACCCCTATCTTCATGCGTGTTCAACCCCTCATCCAATACATAATAATATTTACGTTTTTCGACTAATTTTAATCTTCCGTGATTTTTAAAAAATGAACAAAGGCCGTCACCGGGATGAATCTGACGCCTATCGATTCCTATCGATCTATAGAATATTCGGCTAAATTGGCAAACCCCTATCTTCATGCGTGTTCAACCCCTCATCCAATAAATATTAACATTTACGTTTTTCGACGAATTTCAATCTTCCGTGATTTAAAAAAAAACACGCATGAAGATAGTGGTTTGCCAATTTAGCCGAATATTCTATAGATCGATACGAATCGATTGGCGTTGGATTCATCCCGGTGACGGCCTTAGTTAATTTTTTCGAGAATAACATAGACTCGCCACGACAACACTCGAGTTGCGAATCTAATTTTTTTTCTAATCAATGAAAGCCGTCACCGGGATGTATTATATGTCGATTTGTTCGTCTCGATGTAAGGAATAATTGTGTAAATTGTCAAGTCTTCTTCGCGATGCGTGTCAAAGTAGCAGCCAGATATGGAAAATTTGATTATTAACGTAGACGCGCCACGCGCGCCGCACAGTGTCGAGCGTGGTACAGTCACGTCCACAAACTAGTCAGCCCCAGCCAGTCCCGCCCGCTAGTTTCGCCCGCTAGATTCAGCCTCATAGTTGTCAGCCCGAAGCCGAAGGCGAGGGCTGACATCACCTGTGCCTGCATTCATGTTTTATCCTGTGTCATACACTATGTAACATCTGCAAGAAACTTCAGGTTTTTTCAGAGGGACGAAAGCAGTTTGCTTTCGTCCCTACGCCCGAAATCAATGCATATTTCAGACCGCTAGTACATTGAAGTCGCGATTGAAGCATACGTCACAGTTTGTCATGGCATTCGCATGAAATTAGCTCGTTTCGACTCGCCAAACGCTGAAAAAATATTATCCATTATGCATCCTATACATAATTATATATCATTCAGTAATAGCGTTTTCAGCTGGGGCTACACCGAGCTACACTAGTGTAGTGTAGCTATCGTCATCCTTTTCTTTTCTATGAGGAAGAGAGAGACAAAGATGGCTACACTACACCAGTGTAGCTCGGTGTAGCCCCAGCTGAAAACGCTATAAAATCGAGATGGATGACGTATGATCAATATTGATTTCAGACCACCTTCTAGAATTGGGGGCCAAAGATGACTGAGGTGACAGATGCCCGTACTTCAGAACATCATCGAAATCATAATATAATCTCGTTCACAAGATCCAGTCATCCGGCAGTAACAGCGATTCAGGATAGAGAAGAATTGATCACTGCTGTTAGTAAGAAAGAGGCAAAAACGAGAATCATTTCCGAACCTGACAGAATCAAGCAAATGAACGACTGTCTGGACAAGGGAGCAAATTAGATACCGTGGATGAGAATGAGAATACAGCTTTACATACGGCAGTGAAAAGAGGCTACCAAATAATTGTATAATTCTTCCTAAGAAGTGGAGCAAGGACTGACATTTCTGATCTCAAGGGTGACACTGCAACAACGTTAGGTGAAAATCTTGGTAAACAATAGAGATTTTGAGTAACTTGAAAGAACCTTCTGCTTTGTGAAAGAGTGATTCGTCAAGTGATGATTCTTCATTGAATTATTCTCTAGAGAGACCAGATCGGGAACGTACTACTGATGCCAAAGATGTCAACTTTGATGAAAATCTTCGTAAAATAAGATTGATCGATATCCCTGATGTCCCAGAACTAGATCTCCAACATGACGCTGCTTCGGTTAAACAGACCTCAGATCATAAGCCTACTGAGATTGAAAAATATCCAGACTTTTGCGGGAGCAGATCGAAAAACTTCATACTCTGTACTAATATTGGCCTTGAAGTTAATGGTTCGAAAGAGTTTGAAGAAACAGTCTGACGTATAAGATTATTGTGATTGATGTACCCAAAGCACTCGGGTAACATGGAATCATAAAATTGTTTGTCAATACTAGACCACATACCAGAGGAATGTTGGAAAGTAAATCAAACGCATTTACCTTAGAGGCCCAGCCACTGTCAGTGGCTGATTACGTAAAGTTTTTATCCAAGTATTGGATAACTAAGATAGACTCCGGCGGCAATTCCGAACAGAAGACTGAATGATGAAACTGGCCGATTCGATTAAAGTTCAGAGAAACAATTTCACTGGTATTTCCTTACAGACGAGGCTGGTAGCAAGACTATTTCAAAATTACAGCGAAGAGATTCGTGCGAGCAATTTTTAGATTCGGAAGTCGTTCATCCCAAGTTTCTGGAGAAAATTATTCTTATTCTGAATTCTGGTGATCGAAAGGTTCTATTCAACATCAAGAATATTTATAGCAGGATGGCAGTACACGGGGCAGTTGAATATGAACACTTGGGCGTAATACAATTGCTAATAGAACATGCAGACTTTCAAATCAACTCTCTGGATTTGGAGGATGTGACACCGCTGTATGTGACTGCCAAGACAGGTCAATTAGACATAGTGAAGTATTTGCTAGACAAGAAGGCGAATGTCGATTCTGATACAAAAGATGGTTGAACACCACCACACATAACTATGTTCAATGATAAATCAGATGTTGTGAAGTATTTGATCGACAATGAGGCCAAGATTAGTTGCCAAACGGATGATGGCTGGACGAGGGTGTGCTAATATTAGTTTTGAAATCACAGATGGTCAGATACCACTGTACGCAGCTGCTCGAAAAGGTCAATCGGATGTAGTGAAGTATTTGTTCGGCAAGGGACCCATTGTTAGTCTCGAACGCATGATTCTGGCGAGACAAACTAAAAGAGTGCACTAAGTTCGGTTGAATAAGTTACCGAACTGTAAACGGCCATTTTTCAAATTGCAACGATTGGTTTGAAAAGAAAATTGCCTACCGAGAACATAGCCCTTAGCTACTAATTTAAGCCTGTACGCTAGTTAGTATAATAATTGAAAGCCTGATAAAATGTTATAAAGGTTCATTCGTGAGTTTCATAGAATTTCACTTGCACACAAATGTTCTATAGTAATAACGATCTTATCGAATAATAAACTTTGCATATCTCTCATTATTTCCTCTACTAAATACTACATTTTACTGGTAGCTAGTATATTATTACAATATCTACCTATTAGGGTGATTCAAAAAAAAAAAATTCATTTCTCTCACTAACAGGCTCAAAAGTTTCATTTAGGTCAAAAAGTATGCCTGTTAAAATATGAGCTCTTAATATTAATATTAAGTTGCTCCGCATCGCACTTTTCGATTTTCCATAAGAATAACATTGGATAAATCATTTTTCCTTCTTCTGATTTTTATAACTAACAAATGATATGTCACACAAAGAATGTACAAACATATTTTTGTAAAAAAAATAAAAAACGAAAAATAAAAAAAAAATAAAAATCAATTAAATAGTACATTACGTCATTAGGCCGATGAAGTATTTTCCGACGAATTTGAGTATACAATCCGAGCCGAAGGCAAGGATTATGATGAAATTCGTCAGAAAATACTTTATGGCCGCCGTATGGCATATACAATTTTATGTGTCTAGGCCACTGATCTCTATATACTGACTGGATAGTGGACTGGGGCTGCTGAGAGAAACCAATTGATCAGCGCCATTTGCAGTATTTTCGGTCAAAGTCTAAGCGGGCAGTTCAAATTTATACATGAAATACACATTTTCTTTTGAAAACTACTTTTTCAAAGTTATTTCTCGGTCGAACTATGCCAGAAATAGTGGAATGCTGAATAAAGTACACATATTCAGTTCGACCCGGGTCTTAAACTGTGCACCTAATCGAAATTCCCGCGTAGATTTTGACCCAAGTTTCGGCGTTCCTCCGACCCCACCAAGCCCCCGGCCATGCTTCTAATGGTTTCACGCTGCGCCTGTAGTAAGAGTACCAGTCCACTATCCAGTCAGTATATAGAGATCAGTGGTCTAGGCCAAAAACTGCGTTTAAGGGGGGGGGGGGGGGGGGGGGGGGTTACCCAATCGGTTACCGATTTGTCTATTTTCTCCGAAACGGGGTAATCAATCGACTTGTCCTTTCGGCAGCCGATGTTTGACGAGTAATGAGTTCGAACTGGTAAGTTTGATCGGATGTAATCGGGATTTTTTTATTTTTTTCGATCGGAAAGTGTTGGCGTGCCATTTATTGCGACTTATATCAAAGCCCACGCATTAAAAATGCAAAATCGACTTCCTGAGCCCGATTCTGTGAGAAATTCTGAACATAACAATCCCAAAACATCTTTGTTTTTGACAACGATAAAGGGGCAATATGTATTCCACGTTTTTGTGGTAATGTGGTAATTCTCGCGATTGTCAGAGACTGGGGGCGGCCATTTCCGCTACAGCTGCTGATATCATAGACTGCTGCTGATATCATAGAGCGTTCCCTATACTGCCTGTGGTAACGCCAAAAGTGAGAGAGAAGGGTAATACACGCGGCCAATCTCTGTCTCTTTCTAAGCATTTGACGTTGTTGGTTAGAAAGAAACAGATTTGGCCGCGTGTGTTACCCTTCTTTCTCTACGGACCGAGCGATTTTCGGCCCGAATGCGCAGTCCATGTTCTATGTCTATGGCTGATATAATGCGGTGGTTCCCAGAACAACCGTGAGATGTCACCGTAAAAGTATACTATACTATAGTAAAAGGATGAAGTTCAGATCGGCGCGTGGTGACATCTCACGGGCGTTCTGGGAACCACCGCGTTATATCAGCAGTGTTGCCAGTCTATTACAATTGTACTAGATCTATTACATTTTCACGCAATTTAGTACGCTATTACGACGCTCGCCATTTCTATTACGTTTTTGGAGAAGACGCCGCATTTTCTTTTTTCGCGGATTTCGTTTCGTTCGACTCGCTAATCGAGCGTCTTAAACCTCGAACAATCGCAATATAATTATAATTAATATAAAAAAGAAAACGAGGCAGAAGGAGAACTGAGGACTGATGATATTCTCATACTTATAGTATACTATATCGACGGTACTTTGGTAAAACCTCGTAAGTCGATTTTTGACGGTTTTGCGTTAAGACCGTAAAAATGATCAGCACATGTCCCTTTTTATAACTTTTATAATTTTATGTAAAAATATTAAACAATTTATTTTTTATAAAACAAATTGAAACCTTGCATCTCACACCGCAATAAGTTGACAATGCAAAACCTCGTATCTCAAGATATACATGAGCGACACCTCATTTGTTTATCAAGTATGATTGTCTTTTGCTGTTAAAAATGTAGCGTCTGAATTTTCTATCAAAATAACTTTTTAAAATATTATTCCCGTTATTTAATTAATAAATAGTACATTTATGTCACAAGGCCGATTAAGTATTTTCCGACGAATTTAAGTTTATGATTGAATTCTTCAGAAAATACTTTTTTTTCATATTGATATAGAGTTTTTTTTTGTTGTTCCTGTAAAGTAGTGATTTCTGAGATACGAGGTTTTACCCAAGTACCGTCGATATGTATAAAGATAATATACGGAGCGATTCTATGGATAGTAACGCGCCGAAAAGGTAGGCAAACGGGAAACGCCTGCATTGAGCAGCTCAAACATCGACGATTGGGTTTTATTTATTACGTGGAAAATAAAATTCGCGTAAGTACAAAAAAAAAAAAAAATGAGATTTGGTGTGCATTCGATGTAAAAATAAAAAATACATCGAATGCACACCAAATCTCATTTTTTTTTTTTTTTTCTCTTGTATTGACGCGGTATTGCACTATCACCGACGATATGTATATAATATATTATCCTCTTTGAATCTGTTACGTTCTAGTACGTTCTCGTGGCTCCATCTAGTACGGAACCAAATTTTATTCTGGCAACACTGTATATCAGCAGCTGTAGCGGCAATGGCCGCCCCACGAAGTAATAATAAGGAGACCGGACTTCGTTATACAATTTTGACTATGTTCACCTCACTGATCTATATATTACACTGGATGGCGTATTGGATAGGACGTTTTGTGACTCATTCGGCCATCTTGCCAGGGGGACAAATATCGAATAATAATAATAAAGTCAATATGCAGACTAGTTGTGGCGGTCCACTGATCTCTATATACTGACTGGATAGTGGACTGGTACTCTTACTACAGGCGCAGCGTGAAACCATTAGAAGCATGGCCGGGGGCTTGGTGGGGTCGGAGGAACGCCGAAACTTGGGTCAAAATCTACGCGGGAATTTCGATTAGGTGCACAGTTTAAGACCCGGGTCGAACTGAATATGTGTACTTTATTCAGCATTCCACTATTTCTGGCATAGTTCGACCGAGAAATAACTTTGAAAAAGTAGTTTTCAAAAGAAAATGTGTATTTCATGTATAAATTTGAACTGCCCGCTTAGACTTTGACCGAAAATACTGCAAATGGCGCTGATCAATTGGTTTCTCTCAGCAGCCCCAGTCCACTATCCAGTCAGTATATAGAGATCAGTGTGGCGGTCGCTATTTGAAAACTACTGACGGGAATTTCGTGTGAGAAGTTGTTTATTCCAAGTGTTATGAAGTGAGAACTGAAAATGGTGAGGAAATGCGTATTTTGCGGCTACCAGCGGGAAATCGGAGATAAAACTTATCACAAGTAAGCGTTCCAGATTTATAGGTTATAATACACCAATCTTTCATTACAATTCCGCAAAGTCAATACATATTATAAAATGAAATTTTTTAATAAAATAAATGTCAAATAAATTATCTTTTTTAATTAATAATTCAGTTCTAAATTCAAACGAATAAATCGTGGACGTCGTACAAATTTTTGCTACGAGTAATAACCATACTAATTGGATGATATAGTACAGTATTCATATTATGACTGCCATGTGAATTAACCACCAACCACATACTTAGTTGCCATTTGGAATATTTTTAGTCCGCAAATAAACCCCTTTTTATTTTAGACCAAAGAAAAATCTTAAAAACCGATCGAAAACACTGAATGAACCTCAGCTGATTTTAAAAAAGGCCGCTCAAAGTCCGCCATATTTAGATAATCGTCCCCCTGACAACATGGCCGACCGGTTTCAAATCGTCACACGCCTTATGCACGGCGTCAGCCATCCAGTGTAATATATAGATCAGTGGTTCACCTTAGACCATATAGAATGGACCGGGCATTGCCTATGCTGAAGTATTGTAGACTTGCTGCCGAGTAAAGCAAAAGAGACGGAAGACACTACGTCGTTCTCAAGAGAGAGACGAAGTGCTCTATCTACAGAGTAAACGTTGCCACATTGAACAGCAGCGTTGCCACTTTAGTATTCTAAACCCTATGTGTAATAAGTTTTCAGCTGGTTTTCAGTACCTACTTGATTTCGAGAGTTAGCATGAACAAGGCTTATTTGTGCGCATATATATCTGACTATGGCTATCCTTGTCTCCTTACTCGGCAGCACTCCCACCACTCCAATGCCCAGTCCATTCTATATGGTCTAAGATGTTCACTGTACGACAAAGGAGGAGTCCGCTGAAAACACTGATCTCTATATACTGACTGGATAGTGGACTGGGCACTGAAATATAATAATACTGGAACGCGCGCTGACGGCTTTGGCCCGTATAGAGAGAGATAGCTCCGAAGCGGCGCTGGTAGTATCCCCGTCTCTGTTGGTACAGTCCCGTCCAAAACTTTAATTTAACAATACGTGAGTGAGCGAAGAATCGCCTGAATGCAGGAACTGACACACTTATTGCAGATGCTGTACGATACTTCATGTGCGCAGTCGCGACTCAGTAAGACAATGACAAAGATACTACTAGCGAACTATCTCTCTCTATACGCTGCTTCTAATGGTACAGAATGGTCGGCGCGCATTCCAGTATTATTATATTTCAGTGGGACTGGGGCTGCTGAGAGAAACCAATTGATCAGCGCCATTTGCAGTATTTTCGGTCAAAGTCTAAGCGGGCAGTTCAAATTTATACATGAAATACACATTTTCTTTTGAAAACTACTTTTTCAAAGTTATTTCTCGGTCGAACTATGCCAGAAATAGTGGAATGCTGAATAAAGTACACATACCGGGATGATTTCTTGATAGTATACAGGTGACTGCGCATGCGCGAGTTTCGTCGTATGCTGAGGCAGGCTGGCCTCAAATACCACTGCGTGACGACTTTACCGACCAATGAAAATGAATTATTTGGCGCATGCGCTGTCACCTGTATACTATCAAGAAATCATCCCGGTATTCAGTTCGACCCGGGTCTTAAACTGTGCACCTAATCGAAATTCCCGCGTAGATTTTGACCCAAGTTTCGGCGTTCCTCCGACCCCACCAAGCCCCCGGCCATGCTTCTAATGGTTTCACGCTGCGCCTGTAGTAAGAGTACCAGTCCACTATCCAGTCAGTATATAGAGATCAGTGGCTGAAAAGAATACCAAAAGTTTCGCGCCGGCGCGTTACGCATTCTAGCGGTGTCTCTTTCTCTCTCACAGAAAGTGCAAGAGAGATAGCTCGGCCATCATCACAAAATAATAAACAGTGATTTAGTGAGGTTATGGTGTTTTGTTGTTTTGTTGTTATCACGAAGTAATATTAAAGTATTAAAACCGGCAAGGGTATAACGAATATTATTATTATTATGATCGAACTATTCATCCAACATAATGACAAACATTAAATATATTTACGGAGGGAGCTCTGAATAACGTATGTTTGTTTTCATCATCCTAACCTCAAAATCGCAACTTCGTCGCGATTTCTTGGCAATCCTGATGAAAAATAATGATCGTTATTTGTACTATTATACTGCAAATTGATCCTGTTTCATACTAGCTTTCTTCTTTATATTTTGTACTCACCAGTTAAAAATGCTCGTTAATGTCGCTACCCTTGCCGGTTTTAATACTTTTATATTACTTCGTGATAACAACAAAACACCATAACCTCACTAAATCACTGTTTATTATTTTGTGATGATGGCCGAGCTATCTCTCTTGCACTTTCTGTGAGAGAGAAAGAGACACCGCTAGAATGCGTAACGCGCCGGCGCGAAACTTTTGGTATTCTTTTCAGCGGACTCCTCCTTTGTCATACAGAAACCGCTGCCCCATTTTGAAACGAGGCCTCGGCTGAGTCCGGTCTCCTTACTATTACTTCGTGGTCCTGTCTATGTTGAAGCTCCGTCACATGAAGATTATCTTCGAATAGCAGAGGGTTTCTGGAAACTGTGAAATTTCCCACATTGCATTGGCGCGATTGATGGAAAGCACGGTGACGCGAAATGCTCGCGGAATTCGGGTTCGACTTATTTTAATTATCACAAGCGGTACAGCATTGTACTAATGACCGAGTGTGACCACAATTACAAATATAGGCTTGTGGACATTGGCTCTATTGGTAAAAACAGCGATGGGGGGATTTTTTAGAACAGCCCTTTGAATGTAGAAAACGGAATATGAGATATCCCACGAGGATCAAGTGCACTAAGCGGAACCGATGTTCAGATTCCTTATTTGTTTGTGGGTGATTTTGAAATGGGAGATTTACAAAAGGTCAATCGCTGCGAATCCCAACAATATTAACAATAGTATATTGTGTACCAAGGAGGTGAAGAAGGTCTTTTAACGCCGACCGCAAACTCGCTCGGCGAAAAGACCTTCGCCTCCTTGGTGCACACGATATTTTATACAACAAGAGCATGTTTTACAAGTTCATGCTCGATCCGGTACACAAAGCTGACGGACACATACACGCATAGCAACGCATAACAACGCATAACAACGCGTACATCAGAGACCACTTTTAACTCCTAGTCCAGGATTTTTAGACATTCGCTCCGCAAAAAATCCTGATAATTTATTTTTCAATTGGATTATGTCAGAGAGTGTCCCCTAAGTATGAAACCAAGTTTGTGTCGTCCGAAACCGCGAGCGTTAGCCGCTATCTTGAAAAACGTATTTTTGCAAATATCTCGGAAACGGTGAGTTTTACGTTAAAAATTGTAGGAACCTTTTTTGTAGAAGATAAAATTTCCCATCTTTTTTATTTGAAACTTTTTTCTCTATTGTTAATATTTGCCGAGATATAGTCGATCGAAAAAAACAATTTTTACATTTTTTTTCGTATTTCCACAAATTATCGAGATATTTTCCAAAAACAAAAATTTGTTTTTTTTGAAAAAAGCCTCATTTCACGAACTTTTTTTTACGACTGGCAAGATTTCCACCACATGTTGGATGACTGTTAATTGCATTTCCTGATTAGGTATTTGGAATTGAACCTAATTTTCAAAAAGTCAGTCGTGAACTTATCATAAAAAAGTACCTACACTTTTTTCCAAAATCGGAGGGCCCACGCCCTTCCGCCCCATTGAAAAAGACTGACGGACGAAATTTGTGTTGTTCAGAAGCTATAATGATAAGATCCCCCCCATTGTCAGTCGTAAACTCTCAAATTTTTTCGGCCCCGTTTTTTAGACATCTTTTGAGAGTAATAGCTGGTGGACGCCTCGTTGTAGACGACTGACAACCGGCGAGCGTCGGGCTGTTTTATTGAAAACTCTTGTTTCCCACTACCCTCAGTCGTGAACTTTGAATCTTTTGTACCTAGTACTTTTTGATAACGATTCCATAAGGCCCCTACCCTGACTTCGCCCCAGAAAAAATGTATGGCGAGCATATCGGTAGCATCGTCGACATCGATAATACAGGTTTCCGTCGTCAGTATGCGTAAACTTATGATACGATTTAAAAGTGACACGGGCTCTTGGTCTATATGGCTCAAAATCACCAAGGTGGTAAATTCCAAGTTTGGAATTTCTCAAAAAAATTTATTATATTTTTGTTCTGCAAACCAGTTCTAATCATTGACCAACTTATCTTTAATTGATATCCGAACGGGGCAAGCTGGAAATTAAAAATTACGTGAATAAAAAGTATTTATGGAAAACAAGTCATGAGCTGCCGTCATTTCGGGAACGCTTGAAAAAGTAATAATTACTAATGCATAAATACGGAAAATGATTTGTTTATTATAGTAGATACATAGCTGAGATATGTCCTCAATCTTTAAAAATGATAAACATATCAATTACTGTGTGAATGTGAAGTTTTTTGAAAAATAAATCATGAGAAACATAAATTTACATGTTTTCATAGTTATAGTTCCTTTAAAAGTAATATTCATATAATTTTGGACATTTAATTTAGTATAAAAGCAAAGAAATAAATTTGTATTTGCAATTGATCATTGATTTGATGAGAAAAAAAATGATTTTTGCTTATTAATTCGTTATTAATTGACTTTTAGTAGCGTTCCCGGAAATGACGAATCGTTCCCGAAATGACGAATCATTCCCGAAATGACGAATCGTTCCCGAAATGACGATATGCATGCAATCCTGGAATCTTCAAAAACAAATTCATAAGTAATCCTAAAAAAAAAAATAAAAATAAAAAAAAAAATAAATAAATAAAAATTAAAAAATTAAAAATTAAAAAAAAAAATCAATATTTTAAATTTTAAACCATCATTAACAATACAATCATAATTCCGGGAACCCAATGATCATTCCGGGAACGCATGTCATATGCGGGACCGTTCCCGGAATGACGTTTCTACATAAAGATGCGTGTAAAATAAGTATTAGTCACTTAAACGGGATTATTTGAGATTAATATAAAGCGAGTCACATTCATCTTTAAGAAATATCGTATCAAAAAGCATTTGCTTGTTTTTTTCCTACAATTATTGGCGTTCCCGGAATGACACTGAATTGATGTACGGTGCCAAAAATTCAAACAAAACTATGCTTAGCTCTTAAATTTTTCACATTTTCACAAAAAACAGGCTGGTCAACCGATTGTACTTGAGTGTTTTATATGATTACCCACTAGCGCTATTTGTTGCGTTGTGCTGAAAATTAATATATATAAAAATGTCTGCGTTCCCGGAAATGATGCACAAATTGTCAGACAAACTTTGTATTAAATTTTCGGACAAAATAATATTGTGTCGATTCGGGAACTTATAAATATCATTTTATAATAAAATTAACCAAGTTAACAAGTACCGTCGAAACATTAAAAAATTTTTTTACTATGTGTTTTAGCTGTTGTTGTCCGTGGATTACTACTTAGGGACGCGTTCCCGGAATGACTTTTCGGGGGTATTTCATAGAAAAAAATATATTCTATGAATAAATTCCAACAAATTTTTCTGATGCATTGCTTAAATGAGTTGATGTGAATAATTTGTGCTACATTATTTTAATAAAAACAAATAAATTTAATGATTTAAATGTCTCAGACACGAATTTACCACCTTGGTGATTTTGAGCCATATAGGAGTGATTATGCATGATCATATATGATTAGACAAAAACTTTTTCCATCGGGAGACGACTCCGGGGACAACTTCATACTGGTCAGAATCAAACACGCTTAGTGTACCTGTTGACTATTGAGAATGTCGGATATGGTTTTTGGGTTTGTGTATAAGTTATTTAATCACAGATGGGTTTCAATGTAATATATTTAATGTCCAAGCGGACTCAATGCCTTACATTTTTATTTGGAACATGTACTTCTCTTGACTGTCTAACTGCACTTACTGATTTGCGCTAGCCGCTACCCAAGTAGAGTTTGCCATAGTAAGCCATAGTTGACAATACGGCCCAATACTGGCACTGCACCGGGAACCAACTAATGCGAATCGACGCTGGCCCAGTACTGGTGGCGTATTACTCACAATACTGGGCCAGCGTTGGTTTAATATACTAGTCAAGTATAGAAATGCAGGCCCGGTCCAAGCCCGGTCCAATACATATTGGAGGTGAAATTAATTAAAATGTTGTTTTTAGGTTGCTAATTTATACTGGCCCCTGGACGTAATGCGCCCTGTTTAACTGAGCCATATAAGACTATAGACTACCCTGCTTAAAATGACCGATAGGAAACGATAGAACCGGACAGATTTCCGGATAGGATTCCGGATAGACGTTCCATCCGTTTCTATCCGTATTTCATCGGTCACGAAAGTCCTGTCCGGATCCTATACGTTTGTGTCCGTAATTCGTCGGAACGAACATCCGTAGGCTCGGTTATCTATCTGGCTTCATTCGGAAAGTATCCGTCACCCGAATCGGTTTTGGGACTGTGTACGTTTCTATTCGGTTTGGATCCGGCAATTCTAAGTTGGAATCGGGTCTCTGTCCGTACCTATCCGGTTTCGATCCCGCAATTCATAACGTGATTATTCACATCAGATTTTCCAAGTTGGGTTCGGGGCTTCTGTCCGTACCTATCCGGTTTCGATCCCGCAATTCATAACCTGATTATTCATATCAAATTTTCCAAGTTGGAATCGGGGCTCTATCCGTATACCTATCCGGTTTCGGTCCCGCAAATCATAACGTGATTATCAATACAGCTAATATTTTAAGTTGGAATTAGGGCTCTATCCGATTTCGTGCCGTATCAATTGATAATCACGTTATGATTTGCGGGACCGAAACCGGATAGATACGGACAGAGTCCAGATTCCAACTTTGAAAATTTGATGTAAATTCAATCACAAAAAAATTTGCGAAATTTTTTTTTTGAATTTTTTTGGCAAAATTTTTTTTTTTCAATTTTTAATGCTTCCGTATTTGAATGCGTCTTTGATCTCGCTATCAGGTGCCCCCAACCAAAACATGTGTTCCCTATCTAAAATCCGAAGTTACTTGCGAAATCTCGGAATTGGCGAAGTCTACAAGTTAACACATATCAGCATCATATTTCCCCTTCGAAACCCTTCAAGTTTTGTATGAAACTTTTTTTTTTATAACTGTTAGTTTTCGAGATATTCGCCTGCGGAGATTAAAATGGACCACCCTGTATATAGAGGCGGAAAATATCATCTATAAGCGTCGCCTAAGTCCTGTATTGCTTATGTGTTATCAGTGTGTCTGTTGTCGATATATGTTGCGCCCCCTGAAGCACTGATACTTGAGAAGAAAAAAAAAAAGAAAAAAGAAAGAAAAAAAAAAGGAAAAAAAAAAGCTTCAATTTTTTGAAAATGGATCCGGATAGAACCATACAGGAAAAATGCCTAGGGCGGGGTTACTTTCCGGATAGAACCCGATAGGAAGCCTATAACTGTATGTTCGTGAAAATGGCAGGATAGGTCCCGCATAGCACCAGACAGGGACACGACCGGAATCCCGGATGAATTCCGGACAAGCCCGGAGGTCTACTGGACCCAAATTACGTATAGAACCGGACACACTGGCGATCCGGTTTTTATCCGGTTTCTATCCGGCTTTTTAAGCAGGGTATTGATTCTCTTAGCGAGGAATTGATAGTCGAGGTATAGATCGCATTTCATCGCATACTTCACATACTACAATTCATATTTTCCCCATCCTTTCTCTCATCTTGCTCCACCCGCCTGGCCCGTCGGCTGGCGACGCCCTTGAGTTGGAATCGGGGCTCTACATGTCCGTATCCATCCGCTTTCGGTCCCGCAAATCATACCGTGATTATCAATTGATACGGCACGAAATCGGACAGAGCCCCAATTCCAATTGAGAATATTAGCTGTATTGATAATCACGTTATGATTTGCGGGACCGAAACCGGATAGGTACGGACAGAGCTCCGATTCCAACTTGGAAAATTTGATGTAAATAATCACGTTATGATTTGCGGGACCAAAACCGGATAGGTACGGATAGAGCCCCGAGTCCAAACCGGATAGGTACGGACAGAGCTCCGATCCCAACTTGGAAAATTTGACGTAAATAATCACGTTATGATTTCCGGGACCAAAACCTGATAGAAACGGACACAGTTCCAAAACCGATTTGAGTGACGGATACTTTCCAGATGGAGCCAGATAGATAACCGAGCCTTCGGATGTTAGTTCCGACGAAAGGACACAAACGTATAGGATCCGGACAGGATACTTTCGTGACCGATAAAATACGGATAGAAACGGATGGAACGTCTATCCAGAATCCTATCCGGAAATCTGTCCGGTTCTATGGTTTCCTATCGGTCATTTGAGGCAGGGTTACACTCCTTGATAATTATATTGTTATTGTTCATCCTAGAAGCTTATCTTTTTCTTTCTATTTTTTTTCCCTCTCACTTTGAAATTTATCAAATTCGATATTCTTAGGAACTAACCGATTCCGTCTATGACGCTATTTATACAGTTTCCGACTTTACAGCCCGCTAGCCAGACTACTAGTATTTAGTATACTAGTAAACAGTACTAACGGAACTGAATATATTCGAGGTAAGCTTTGACGATTTTGTTTATTCAATATTTCCTTCGTTTTATCATAAATTTCACAGTAATGTTATAAACATGAAATAACACTTCAATACATCCGTCCAATCATTTATTCGCGGATATGAATGAAGATTTGAAAACATGCCAGATTTATTTATTTACCTGCTACACATCCATTTCCAAAAATTAATAAAACCCATCAATCAGAGCTATCAACATCAATCTGAACCGATCATCAAGATTACAGGATAATTCGGTGGTCACTGATTCATTGAAGTAATCGGTTCGATTTGTTAAAAATGTAAATTATTCAAAAAATACAGACTATTTGGTTCATTTGAAGATACAGTATCCAAAAACAATACTAGACTAAGTCAATACATCGACTTGGTTGGATGAAGAAAATATTTAGTTGATTCAACTGAATATCACCAACTAAATACTCGTCTGAAAGACAACAAGGAGATTCATTGTATCTTATCAAACAAATTTTTGATTCAACTTGATCACAATTTTGTATCGAATTAAAGAGAATTAAACGAAACGAAATGCTTGGCTTGAACTGACCAAACTTTTTTCTTACTGTAGAAAACAAGTTAAACAATTTTCGTGAAATTCAAATAAATGCCACCAACCGGCGATAAGATGATCGATTGCTTGTCAATGGTGTATGGAATTTCCGTCTTCGAGCAAATTGACACTCTGTGGTTCTTCAGTATTTTGATAATACCCATCTTCGTTTGGTAGTTTGCAAATCGAGCGCCTGAAAATATGGAAAGAGTGTCAAAAACGGAAAGTCAGATATGTTGGCATTGTGTGGTGCACATTCATCTAAATTTCATCATATATATCAAGCCACTGAAAGGTGCCGGCGTACTCTCGAATATACAATTTCCATTTCTCTTACCGATACAATTGCGTGGTCCATCTCCAAAGGGTAAGTACACCATCTGAGGCCTTTCTTGGATCTCCTTGCTTTCGAATCGTTCGGGATCGAAGACCTCTGGGTTGGGGTAGTACTGCGGGTCATAGTGGAGTCCCAAGACTGGTATAAAGACTTGCGTGCCGACCTGAATATGAACTTTGGTGTCTGGAATTGTGTAGTCTTTTACAGATTTTCGTACCAGAAATGGAAGAGGTGGGTGTTTCCTCAGGGTTTCTACAACAAGAAAAATTCAATGAGTCAATTAGCAGCGTCAGCTGAGTCAATTGATTCATTAATTCACCAAGAGTATTGTAGTCCCTACCTTGAACCACCTTGCCCAAATAGTCGAGGTCCTTTATTGTTTCATATGGCAGGTTCCCGCTGTGTGTTCTTAAGGCGTCTTGGATCTCAGCGCGTAACTTCTCCTGCACGTCTTGATTTTGGGCAAGCTCGTATAGTGCAAAGCTGATGGTTGTCGAGGAAGTCTCGAATCCAGCCAAGAAAAATACGAAAGCTTGAGCAGCAATCAGGTTATCCGTCAGTTCTGAAAACGACGAGGATTCCCTATACAGATCATGCAACAATCTATTCTGTGCTGATTGTGGGTGTGAGTCTTCCATGCAAAACAATATAACGGAATTCGGGAAAGAAAGTCAATCATTCGGAATAGATTGTGAAAGGTTAACAATGGTGAATCTATCGAAGGAAATTCGTTTTGACGATTAACATCTTTAGTGAATAGAAAAAATGCTATCCCTGCTTAAAAGCACCGATAGGAAACGATAGAACTGGACAGATTTCCAGATAGGATTCCGGATAGACGTTCCATCCGTTTCTATCCGTATTTTATCGGTCACGAAAGTCCTGTCCGGATCCTATACGTTTATGTGCTTAATTCGTCGGAACGAACATCCGAAGGCTCGGTTATCTATCGGCTCCATCTGGAAAGTATCCGT
This sequence comes from Tenthredo mesomela, assembly GCA_943736025.1. Lineage (NCBI taxonomy): Eukaryota > Metazoa > Arthropoda > Insecta > Hymenoptera > Tenthredinidae > Tenthredo > Tenthredo mesomela. The sequence continues at coordinate 17,261,586 of OX031021.1, forward strand.
CACTCGAATCGGTTTTGGAACTGTAACCGTTTCTATCAGGTTTTTGTCCCGGAAATCATAACGTAATTATCAATACAGCTAATATTCTAAGTTATAGAATTGGGGCTCTGTCCGATTTCGTGCCGTATCAATTGATAATAATGACGTTATGATATGCGGGACCGAAACCGGATGGGTACGGACAGAGAACCGAGTCCAAACCGGATAGGTACGGACAGAGCTCCGATTCCAACTTGGAAAATTTGATGTAAATTTAATCACGTTATAATTTGCGGGAACGAAACCGGATAGATACGGACAGAGCCTCGATTGCAACTTTGAAGATTTGATGTAAATTTAATCACGTTATGATTTGCGGGACCAAAACTGGATAGATACGGACAGAGCCCCGATTCCAACTTTGAAGATTTGATGTATAAATATAATCACGTTATGATTTGTCTGACCGAAACCGGATAGATACGGACAAAGATTTTCAAAGTTGGAATCGGGGCTCTCTCCGTACCCATCCGGTTTCCATGTAATGTACATTACTTCAATATTTTCTCGTAAGGCGATACCACCGCCTTCGATATTCTCGCGAGTACCACTTATTGGAGTTGTTGAGTATATATACTGAAAATATCATCTATATAAGCGTCGCCTAAGTCCTGTATTGGTTATGTGCCCCCTGAAGCACTGATACTTGAGAAGAAAAAAAAAAAAAAAACGAAAAAAACGAAAAAAAAAGAAAAAAAAAGCTTCAAGTTTTTGAAAATGGATCCGGCTAGAACCATACAGGAAAAATGACTAGGGCGGGGTTACTTTCCGGAAAGAACCCGATAGGAAGCCTATCTGTATATTTGCGAAAATGGCAGGATAGGTCCAGATAGGGACACGACCGGAATCCCGGACAAATTCCGGACAAGCCCGGAGGTTTACCGGACCCAAATTATACGTATAAAACCGGACACACTGCCGATTCGGTTTCTATCCGGCTTTTTAAGCAGGGATCTGATGTCCAATTTCGGACATTAATAGTGTAGGCTTAATGTAAGAAAATCCTTTAGCGTATTCATCAATACTACTTTTGCGAAATCTTGGAGGATTAATTTTAAGGTAAAAAAAATTAGATTTGGTGTGCATTCGATGTAGAAATGAAAAATACATCGAATGCACACCAATTCTCATTTTTTTTTTTTTTTTTTTTGTACTTACGCGGTATTGCACTATCACCGACGATATACAATTTAATCATCAGAAATATTCGAAGTGACCGTCAAATTTTGCTATCATTCATTTTTTTTAAGTACATATTATAATTGATGTAAATCCTCACAAATCAGTTTACCTATCGAGTCAAAAAGTGTTAAGTATTGTAACAGGCGACGATTAGATCTAGATCGACACCGGACATCAGACGATCAACGAAGTTAAGCAATTTCAACTGCAGCCAGAATTTGGATGGGTGACCCCCACATTAATATATCTAATTAGTCTTTCAATGGATGATTTCTAACATCCTGCACTGAGAGAAATCTGAATAGTAAACACAACTAAAAGACCTCAACTATATGAAATGTAGTTCGCGCAACGATTTTTTTAGTTCCGTTTACTATTTTCTTGGTACCGATAACCATAAATTGGTTGACCCTAACTGAAAAAAAATAGTTGCCCACACCATATTTGCTATCGTTGAGGTATTATAGTTACTGTCACCGAATATTTCTCTGAGTGTGGAATTATTAACTGTCTACCGCTCGAAAAAAAAATTAAGTATTGGTGAAAAAAAATATTTTTTGTCCGGATAATATCGAAAATAAACAAAAATAGAATGATCGGGTGATCGGCTGATCAATATTGGGCTCTTGTTGGGCCATTGACGATTGCCCGACAGCCAAGTTGGGCCATTGCTGGCCTTGCGCTGGCCAAACGTTGGGCTGGTGTAACACTGCCGGCACTGGCCCAGCTGTCGGCCACTGTGACACCAGGGTACAGGGCCATCACAAGTCTTCCGACAGCGGTTCGGCAACTCAAGTATCGGCATTCCGCCATCTAATTAGCAATGGCCCTGCAATCTGTGTTTGCTGGGGAGTCACACAAGAGCCACGCAAAAATGTTGTACTGCTTTTTTTGGACTGCTGAACCAACGGGTGGGTCGCTCCGCGGCGCGACCCGGCTCACAATTAAAGAAAATCATCCCTCTCGCCCCCATACCACCTAGTGGGCGGTTCTCGGACGGAATTCATACATTTTTGTGTAACGGTTTGTATCGGTCGAGAAGTATTTAGTAACACATTTAACATGTGATATTAAACCGGGATAAATGGTGTTGTTTTACCCCGAGTTGTTATTGTCGGAGTTGATTTTGCACCGAGTTGTTTTTGAACGGAGTCGTTATGAGCGGAATTGTTTTTGTAGGGAGTTGTTAGTGCACGGAGTTGTAATGACCGAGTTATTTTGACCGGAGTTATTAAATCCCGAGTTATTCATGTAGGTTCCCCATTTTTCTAATTTGTGAAAAACTTCACACGAATTTCATGTTGAAAAACAAATATTCCTAGCCCAAAACTAGTGGGAATACGGGAATTCTTGACAGCTTGGATCCACTGTTTGGAAATTCTTTAGATCTATGTATTGCAATTTTTATTGATCTGAAATAATCAAAATCACTATCTTCATTTGGGGCCGAGAATTTTTGTAACTTTCCAAGTTATACAAAACGAAAAATAGACATGAAAGACGAAAACGTGATTTTCTATGGACAATCGAATTCTTGTGCGTCAATACGGAAAAAAACATATTTTGACAGTTCGAATAATTCTTGGGCCAGTATGGTCTTCGGTATAAGGTCACCCAACAAAACAGGAACCAACAAAATTTTCAAAACAATAACTAACCAGCAAAAATAGACAAAAATATGAAAGCGACAAACATGAGTGTGGATAAACATTTAAAGAAATTCAATTCGTCAATCAGTTCACAAGACGATTTATTTATGACTGAAGGCTACAGGTCGAAGCCAGAATTACGAAGGCTATCTCAACTGTAGGTTCCGAAGGTTCAAGCTAGAAGTTCAAATGTCTCGTTTGCGCTCAGACTTGCTCCAAACGGACATGACTCTCACATTGTGTTGGAAATCGAAATATCATTACATGCATGATCTTACTTTCCAATTTTAGTTTGTACTTCCAGGTGGTCAGTTGGAACTTGTAAAATGAAACTGGAATTTCTATTCCGCCAAAGGTTGAATAGGTATATCGATTCCGAGAATGCCCCCTGTGATTTTGAGATCTTTGGGGCGGGTGCTCGAGGGTTATTTGAGATAGCGGTATTCGAGGAACGATGTATTGCCCGTTTTTGCCCATCACCAGTTATTGAGAACTCACAAAATTTAGTTTACGATGAAAAATTGTATTCTTAAATTTCACTCACGAATTCATTAAAAGCCGAGAAAATTCAGGTTGACACTATTTAAGGCCAACGCGCACTACGCGGAAGCGAAGCGCGGCGAAGGTATCGGAAGCGAAGCGCGGCGAAGGCATCGGAAGCGATCCGAATATAAACGAATTTTTCGTTAGCTATCGGATGCTGTAGGCTGGTCCACATCTTTATTTTTAATTGACCTTTTATTATTCTCACACTTTTCTATCTTTAGGTCATGGAACAACATTCATTCGATTGGTATGAATTTTTGTAAGGTGATTAGGCACGATCGCATAGCGGAGTGCCTATTAAATTCGTCATCGCAGAAAACGTTGATCTAAAAAAAAATTCTTTTATAAAAGATGGAGCTTTATAGTATTGACACTAAAACTGTTGGTTGAATCTGAAATTAAACGTAATTCGTAATCCTTTCACACATACACATGATGACTATTGTAAAATATTGACTTCACACACATATCAATTGATAGAACTGTCTGAATTAATAATGGTCTCATATATGTTGATGCATTTTTATTTTCAGCCTCATACATTTTCATAATTTTTCATTTGAAATCCAAACCAAAGCTAGCGCGTTCTTTTACATACTCCTGCAGCTTTGACAACAACTATATAAGGGGCCATTCAACAAATACGTTCGCTTTTAGGGGAGGGAGGGGGTCGAGGTTGATGTGACGTTACAAGTCACGGGGGGGGGGGGGGGGGGGGGGGGTGCAAAATGTGACGTTCGGTTTTTATGTATAGAATTCGTGTTTTGGCACGAGAATTTTGTTAAAGTGAAGTGAGAAATAAAGGACTGCTTTTAAATATCTCTTTTATCTCTATTTAATGCCAAGTGACATCGAAAGGCAAATCTTAGAAATAGATCGAATTATGGATCGATAGACCAAAAAAGGCAATAAAGGCCGGGGGGGGGGGGGGGGGGGGTCGAGATTTGTGACGTATTATTTTGGGGGGGTCTAGTCAAACGAACCATTGTTACATAGGGGAGGGGGGGGGGTCTCAAATTGTCCAAAAAAGCGAACGTATTTGTTGAATGGCCCCATAAGTGCGTTCGGTATATGTGCTTGACTCACTTGGAGCTCTTATATCTCTTTTCTAGCCATGAATATTTAAAAAAAGGGGTAGAGTCGGAGCATTCGGAGTAGTCAGATCTGTATTTACCGAACTCAGCATATCGCGTGACTAATTCCATAGGTCGTGAGCGCCACAAAAATTTTTTTTTTTTTCGGATATGCCCAAAAGATGTGATATTGCATGAAAAAGATTTTACCACCCAAAAAATGAATTTTTTTTTTTCTGGCGCTCACGATCTTATGCCATTAGTCATGCGATATATGAAAATCGATAACAACCATCATTGCCATTGAGATTCGCATCATAGAAATGTATCCATCGATACGTAGATTGTCGTTTTGGTGAATGTACCATCTTAGAAATCAACAAGAATCAGACATTTAAGTCACGTTGAGATCATCAAAAAATCAGAAATGGATAGTTCCGACGAAGAAATAATTATGTTAGCTCTCTTCTGCGAGGAGGCTAATCGCTTGAAGAATCGTAAAAAACGAATGTGGGTGCACCCGATATGTGCAGATCGTCAGATCCACGGAGAGTTCCGCACCTTATTCCCGCAACTTGTGCGTGATCATAATAAGTTTTCGGATTATTTTCACATATCACACGATAAATTTAAAGTTTTGCTGAAGTTATTGGAACAAGATTTGATGAAGCAACACACGCGTTTCCGGCGGTCGATATGTCCCGAAGAAAGGCTTGCCGTTTGTTTAAGGTAAATATTTAAAAAAAATATAAATACCAGCATTTGAGTTAATTCATGTCGCATGTAATTTTTTAAAGATGCGAATGCAGGGATTCAGTTGTATCGAATTTCGCGCATATGTAATTTATAATAAAATAAAATGCATACTTACACTTCGATGATGAAACTGTACGCACAATAAATAGTAATTATATAATTTATTGTGGATCAAATGTCAATATTTGTCTTCGAATTTTTTATTCAAATTTTCACCATCAAAATACGAAGTATGCGAAAATATGACTATGAAAAAATTAAAACTCATAAACAATAACGTATGATTTTATAAAATTCAAAATCCAATATCCTACTATAAAGAATAGAATAGAAGCTAGACTATATAAACTATAAAGTGAACAATGTACCAGATAAAGTAGGATCTGTTGGATCCTCTATTATTTGAACGTTTTCCGATCCACCTGACAAGTTTACTAAATCGCGGTTATCGTCATAATCGCGGTAATTGTCATAATCGCGGTAATTGTCATAATCATGCTGATCGTCATCGTATGGTGGTTGATTCCTATTAAAATGTCTTGAAAGCGTATTTGCGATACGCATCTCACACTCGTTAACTGCTGTAAATAATTTAGCTTTAATGTCTACTTGATCCTTGACTGGAAATTTTTCTACGGTTTGTGCCATTGCAACGAAAAAGTTCATCAATGCACTAGGTGTTTGTTTCTGCCCATGGTCACTAGGTGCTTGTTTCTGTTTGTCTTGTTTGCCGTCACCTTGTCTTTTTTCCAAATAATTGATAAGAGTACATGATAAATTTGAGTCAGGAGTAGTCGTTACATTTTTCTTTTTTGATTTACGCATTTCTACTGGCCGGTTTGAAGATGTCGATGCGATGTCTAAGATAATCAACAATTGAGGTATGGATTACAGAAATTATAGAAAATTACACATTTATTTCACAATGATTCAATACTTTGACGAATATTGAAGTTGTATAATTCTTAGTTCCAGATAGGTGATTTTGATTCGTATCAAATTATTAATTCTGGCGCAAAATATTTTGAAGTATGTTTAAATGATTATAGTCACGAAGTATTGGTATCACAATGTATGTCAATATTATCTCCCACCAGGTCCATTAACCGCCTTGCTTAATAATTCGAAAGTGCCGTTATTGTCATTATCATCCGAGTCCTGCCACGGTGAGTCATCTTGACTGGTCTCTAATTGAGATTCGTTGGACGAATTTTCGCAGACGTTAGAGTGGGTTTTCCGGTCGGTTAAATATGGCAAAATAAACTGCATTTGTGCTTCATATTTCCATGGCCTTTTTTTGCTAGCTGCCTGCCCACTTTTAGGTTTTCGTGCAATCACTGCTTTGCGATAGCAATCGCGCAGCTTACGCCAACGTTGTTTGCACTCTTCAACTATATAAACGAAAGTCAAAATGAATGCATAAATACTCGCATAGATCGGCAATGGTTCGAAATATTCAATTTTGTCATGTTACTAATCATTAATTTCATTTGAATAGAATGTTCTTTTTTAATGAGGTATGAGCGGCTGCCGTGCAAAGTCTGGGACACACCCTTTATTTATTCAAAACGCAACAGTTACATTAGATTATCAGTGAATTATATGTATAATCGAAGCCTATACATTCTGTCAAATTCAGATTTTTACTCATGTCTGCACAAAATTAAAATTTTTGTTATAGATATTTAACGACTGGGAATTCCTTCAAGGCTATTGCGTCGAGTTACCGATTGGGTGACACAACCGTACGTGAGATTGTTCACGACACTTGTTCGGTGATTTGGGACAGACTATCCCCAATTGTGATGCCAGTACCCGATATGAATAAATGGAGAAAGATTGAAAGTGTTTTCAAAGAAAGATGGAATTTTCCGAATTGCATTGGTGCGTTGGATGGGAAACATGTAGTGATCGAAGCGCCGGGAAATACTGGGTCCATGTATTTTAATTATAAAAAATCATTCAGCGTCGTCCTAATGGCCCTAGTAGATGCCGACTATAAATTCATTGCCGTGGACGTTGGTGCCTACGGCAAAAATAGCGACGGCGGCATTTTCGCGAACAGCACCTTCGGCAAGGCCCTTAATGATGGCAACTTCAACGTGCCTGACGATAAGCCGCCACCTGGAAGTGTACATCCACTTCCACACGTAATCGTCGGTGATGAAGCGTTCCCTTTAAGGAGGAATATAATGCGCCCATATCCTGGTGCGCAATCACGTGAGGATGAGACGAAAAAGATTTTTAATTATCGACTGTCTCGAGCAAGGCGAGTTTCCGAAAATGCGTTTGGAATACTGACCCAAAAATTTCGAATATACCAGCGCAGAATCAAAATGAAACCAGAATATGTAGACAGAGTGATCCTGGCTACATGCTGCCTGCATAATTTTATTAGAGATACCGTACAAAATTTTATCCCTGACAATATTGAAGAAAATCACGGCGCGAACGCTGTAAGGAACACGGGTGGCAATTCGGCGATTGAGGCGGTCAACATCAGAGAAAAATTCAAGGACTATTTTATGTCTCCGATGGGCAGTGTTGAATGGCAGACTGAAAGAGCCAGAATGGGTATGAGGGGAAATTAACCAGGCTACAAATACTCCGCAGTCGAAATCTGGGATTTTTTTTCTTTCTTTTTTCAAATTACGTTAAATTTTTCATTTTTTTTTTTTTTTTTTCTCATATAGCGCAGTAAATCATATATTGCATTATGATCATATATAGTTCATACCTCAGAAAAATTTTTAATTTCCAGTTCACCATAATGAATTTTGACTACACGATTGCAAAAAAAAAAATAAATAAAAAATTTGCAACTCAAGAAAATTATCAATAGACTCGGTAGAGTCTCGCGCCAAGTACATATGTGGAAAACAGTACAATTTTATTAATTTTTTTTTTTTTTTGTTCAATTGCCGCAGTCTACTCACTCGGTAGCTGCATTGCCCTAGAAATATCGTGCCAACAATTATCGTTGTACTGCTGATTCGAATACCGTGGATCACTCATGTCGTAAATCGCTTTGTATTTCTCGACCAAAAGTATAAACGTTTCATCGCTGTTCGACATAATTTTTTAAATTATGTACGTTGACTTTGACTTACGTAACTGCAATGGCTGTTAAAATAACAGTCGGCAACGATAGCAATATGGAAGTTTCGTATCAAATCAACCAAGCTATGAACCACAGCTTACTACCTTTTTTAATGTTCCTACTTTTCGATTATCTCCCATTACGTAATTTGTTAAATAATTTGTAAGTCACTATACGATGAGTGAATTTGTCGAATGTATTTTTTTCCTCATTTAAAAAATACGATTCCTTGTGAACAACCATTTGAAGAGTTTAATCTTACATATCGGGCATTCAACGCAAAATCGACTCATACCCAGGTAGAAAATTATATTGGCTAAGAAAGTTTCAGCCTAGCCGCTAGCCACATTTTATGTTGGCTTGCGAGACACGTTACCGCGATATTGGCTATAGACTGGCGCTAGCTATATTCGTAGTTTCGAGCTATAAGATATATTATGGCTAAATAAAATTAGATCGCAGTTAGCTATACTTGAAATGCATTGTCGAGATTCGTTACTCTCTTTGTATTGTATCTAGCCGCGACCCATCCACGTGCGAGAGTCGCTGCTCTGAGTTCAGCATGTACTGCTGCTAGCTAAACTTCATACGTATTCTCAAGATTCGTTATACTCTACACTGTGATTTTTGAGGTTACTTGTAACTCTTGTAACTGTTGTACTATTCGCAGCCTCTCTATGCGTGAGACACGTTGTTGTGCAGAAAGTGAGGTTAGGCCCGCGCTGCTAATGTGTTAGTTGTATTTTAGAAATTAATTATGAGCAAAAACTATAAGATAACTTTGTTCTGTTATACTTATAAAGCACATGATATGAATAAAATTTATGTCACGAAGTTTTATTATTATTGCATGTTCCATATAAAATAACCTAATTTGCGATATCATATAATTCTGTACGCGTTACGCTCATATTTTTTTCAACATTTTCCAGGCGTGATCTCGGTTTGACACTGATCAACCATGATACTGATCGGTGAGATTTAAATGTCTATTAGTCCTTAATTCAACACCGTGATCATAAGTTCCATCAAATAGGAAAATGTGAGATGCAGTAGTAATAGGATAGTTTGGCGTAGTAGGTAGAGCGTGCGATTAGTAATTTAGCGATGCGAGCGGAATTGGGTTCAAATCCCGGTTAGGTCGAACAAATCGGATATCGAATAATCACGCGTACGTAAGTTCATTGGTTTTTTTTTTTTTTTTTTCACGTTTGTTTTGTTTTTCTGCAGTGTACCAATAATGATTAATCATATATTGATTTTTATTTCACGTACAGTGGAACCTCGTTATATTGCCTCGCGTTATATTGCCTAGCTCCGGTTTTCCCCTCACACGTACGCTCACTCACACAATTCGCGTCCCCCCACTTCGCTCAGATGCGTAGTGTATGTATGTTTGTTTGTTTGTTTGTTCGTTTGTTTCCAAATAAAATGTTGCGTGGAGAGGGCACTCGCTATATTGCCATTTCTCTCCCCTACTGGCCCGCATCATGCAATATAACGAGGTTCCACTGTATATTCAGACGAAACCCCTAAGCGAGCGCCAAACTGATTCGGTTTTATTGGCATTAGCTACGTTGTGAAGGTTGGCCCAAGATAAGTCATTAAGCTTGCTGCTAGCTCGAATGAGCGTTACATACCGAGCTTGCACCAACATGATTCAGTTATCTTGCGCCAAGATAAATAACTAGTACAACTAGCTAGCAGCTAGCTTCTGCCAAGACACGATTTCTACCTGGGTATTGCAATTAATAAATAGTTTGTTTAAAAAGGATTGCAGGCTTGCGTATAAGAATACGATAAAAAGTTATCAGAATAACTCTATCAATATGTGGTTACAGAAAAAACAATAAAACTTCCATATGGTTATTGTCAAAGCTGCAGGAGTATGTAAAAGAACGCGCTAGCTTTGGTTTGGATTTCAAATGAAAAATTATGAAAATGTATGAGGCTGAAAATAAAAATGCATCAACATATATGAGACCATTATTAATTCAGACAGTTCTATCAATTGATATGTGTGTGAAGTCAATATTTTACAATAGTCATCATGTGTATGTGTGAAAGGATTACGAATTACGTTTAATTTCAGATTCAACCAACAGTTTTAGTGTCAATACTATAAAGCTCCATCTTTTATAAAAGAATTTTTTTTTAGATCAACGTTTTCTGCGATGACGAATTTAATAGGCACTCCGCTATGCGATCGTGCCTAATCACCTTACAAAAATTCATACCAATCGAATGAATGTTGTTCCATGACCTAAAGATAAAAAAGTGTGAGAATAATAAAAGGTCAATTAAAAATAAAGATGTGGACCAGCCTACAGCATCCGATAGCTAACGAAAAATTCGTTTATATTCGGATCGCTTCCGATGCCTTCGCCGCGCTTCGCTTCGCTTCGCTTCGCTTCCGCGTAGTGCGCGTTGGCCTTTATCGTTCAATTCTGACTACTATACCGGGATGATTTCTTGATAGTATACAGGTGACTGCGCATGCGCGAGTTTCGTCGTATGCTGAGGCAGGCTGGCCTCAAATACCACTGCGTGATGACTTTACCGACCAATGAAAATGAATTATTTGGCGCATGCGCTGTCACCTGTATACTATCAAGAAATCATCCCGGTATGGCAATAGTTTCTACAATTCCGTAACATATATCCATGGGAATTTATCTGCGAAACAGTTTAGACAAGTCTGACCTAAGGGTTTACAGCTACCGTGCGCACGATGAGAAGGTCAGAGTGAAAGTGGAGAAATGGAAAGAAATTCGCTTGCTCAATAGACAAATAATGAACCATGGTGAATTCAACGACAATGAACGAACTTTAACGTACCAAAATCCGTTTCATCTGGGCTCGCCTGAATCTGCATCAATATGTCTACAAAGTCGTGCCGCACGATGCCACTCTTTTTTCTGTATGCGATGGTCTTGGCTATGCTGTCTGTGAAGAACTTCGTGATTTCGAGGGAAAATGCTCTGAGTTTCAAAAGTTTAAACAACCCTGGCGACAAAGCTCTGATTATTTTCGTAACACCCGCACTGAACGATGACTTGAAGATCTTTCGTCCCATGTTTCTGAATTCACTGTCCTCGCTGCTCAATGCATTCATATTGAGCCCAAAAGCACACGAGCCAATAACGTCAGTGGTAAACTTGGCTGTGATCTCTCTGCACTCGATCGGTTCCTCCTTGGCCACCAAGTTATCTACGTACATTTCAAAGTGATCTGCACATTCGCAAAGCAGGTAGTACATCTTCCGAAGTTTTCCGGACGTGAATGCTGGAGACATCTTGCTTCTAAGTCCCTTCCAACGTTTACCCTCTATGACAAATAAGTGAGCAGACAAAGGATCAACATCTTCGTTTGTAGGAAATCCTCGATCCGTAAACGTTGTGAAATCTTTGATCATAATGTGCTTCAACAGTGTAGGATGATTGATAATTATAGCTGGGGTTGTTCCTCTGTACAGTCCGATGAACGGCTCATGCTTCCAGGCCTGGTACAGGTCCCGGAATTTCTCGTGTTCTGAAGTCCTAAAGAGAGCAACGTCCAGGAAGTTACCGAAGATCGGTACTGGCTTCGGGCCTTCGACATTTTTTTTTTTCCAGTACGACTGCGCCGATACGTTGTAATAATAAATCGCTAGTAAAACAGCCGCAAAGCCAATCGCGATTTCAACAAAATCGAAATCCAACATTTTTCGAAATTTATCCTAGGGATTAGTTTTCGGTGGAAGACCTCTGCTCGGTTGATAATTGTTTTAGAATTCTCACTCTTTCGAATAAAAAAAGTTTCCAATATTTGGTTTCAACGATGTATTCAGGTAATTCACTTCAGCGGTATTCGCGCAGTCGTCTAACCAGTTTAAATATAGTTTTCCCAATTTTCTCAAAAGACGTGTTCGTGGTTATTCAGCTCTGCCGGAAATGGAGATGGCGATCTGAAATGCAAGTTGTTAGAGGGTTTTTCTTTTTGTGTCAGGATAAGTTTGAGACGGGTGATTTCCTTATTATTTGAATGACCGTTAGACGTTATGCCGGTAATTAACTTTATTTATTAATTAGATAAGACGAGACAACAGAAATCTCGTATTTGGGACCGCAGGTCCCATATTTAACAATAACACGCTTAATTGAATCTATATAATTTAACTAATTATAAAGGGTTAAACTAATAATTTAACTAATTATAAAGGCTTAAACTAATAGACCTTTTTACGGCTAGTTATGCGCAAGCGTGTCCGCCATGTTATAAAGGTGGTAATATGAAAGTTTCGGGCACTTTTTATAAATATGGCTGGACAACAAGGTTCGTTACCCTTATTATCGGTAAGATTAAATGAAAAATTAGTTGATGATGCTTCATTAGTTCATTCCACGATAAAAGCTCATAATTGTATTCAGTTACGACGATAGTTAATATGCCATGGTCGTCCCCAAGGTGGAAATAAAGCAGAACTTGCAGTTGCGAGGTTAAAACAATTGTACTCATATTAGGTAAAAAAAAAATGAATATAATAATAATTGAAAAATAGTGATTAATAATGAATAAAACACATTATTATATTAATACGAATTCTCCAGAAATCATTTTCCACGCGTATCGCTGCGACATAACCTAAAACAACAACGTTTTTTTGCTCTTTTTTTACTGATGACATCAGTTATTTTTATTAAAATACTTGTATTATTGTTTTATTCTAAGTAAATAATAATAAAAACTGCCCGAGTCGAAATTTAGCGCCTCCATCTGACCCTACCAAGGTTGATTTAAACCTACTTTGGAGGAAACTGAACCTAGAAATCCTACATTGAACCTTGAACTCCTAAAAATGTTAATTTTAACCCTACATTGAACCTCCAACACCCACAAATTTAGATTGAACCTATTTTCACGCTATACAACCTATGTATAACTCCTCCCCCATAGATATTATTACGGCGCTATTCAAGTGTTCACAATAAATCGTACGATTCCTAACCTATGAATTTATTATCTGCACTAACTATTTTCAACGGAAAAGTGAATTTTCAGACCTGTTGATCAAATTCGGATTATCTGTCACGCGTATGTTTTCAAAAGTGACATAGATCGTCAGCGTAAGTAAGCGAAGACCGAATCTGGGCGGTTGCGAATGAAAAAATCTAGAACTATTCGAAATGCGATGAGGGAACCTGTGTAGAAATTTGTTCGGTAAGGCCTTGACAACACAAAGGCCCATATCAGGATCAGTTGTGGATTCCACAATAATAGATCCCCATATCTCAATCGGTTTACCGGATTTGTAAAATATATAGGTATACACTGTTAGAGAAAAAAAAATGTTCCATGGGATCCACTAAAATTTTCACGGTCATTTCAACACTGTTCTTAGTTCATACCATAGAAGAATTCGCCACTTTGAATAAATTTATGTTGTAATATCTGAAAAAAAGGGTCGAAATAATCATGATACTTTTAGTGGACCTCTTGGAACATTTTTTTTCTAACAAAATATCATATATGACAGCTTAAACGAAAAATGCATGATATAATATTTAGTAATTAATCGTAATAATACATGCAAGGACTTCAATCTAGTCCAGAAAATGAAAAAATTTGATGACATTGAAATAGTTCAAGTAATAACTTGACACTTCGATAGGCCCTGAACAAGTAGCAAAGTGTTTGGTCATATGTTATAAGGTAGCTTAGCGTAGTGGTTAGGGCGTGCGACTAGTAACCGAGCGGACGTGGGTTCAAGTCCCGGCGGGGACGAAAAATGCGGCGGTTTTTTCAGTAGGTGTATAATGCAATTGCATCGATAGGACGCGTAGGCTGGATCAACCGACGACAAAATATGTCACAATTCGTATTGTTTTTTTCTTTTACTATTATTACCTTTTAATTTCATGAAAATGAATCAGGGACTCCGATATGAGGGCGGCCCGATTATGAGTTTAGCTAGCCTGGCGCTGGCAAGCGCCCGGTTGACATATTTCTACTGAGGGAAGCGTTAAAGGAGGTTTTAAACAGACCCTACTTTGAGCCTAAACTTGGCAAATCGGGAAATTTCGGACACTTTTAGCGTCAAAGTCTACTATTCCATTGGTCTACTAGGTCTACTATTGCATTGAAATGGAACCTACTTTACTATCTTTAACCCCTACGTAGGAGCTCCCACGTAGGTTGAAAGTAGGCGCTAAATTTCGACTCGGGATAGAAGAACGGCCGAGTATGTACATCATAAGAAGCTGCGACGTTAATAATCCCCGATCGACAAATGCCTACCCGAGTCGAAATTTAACGCCTCATTAGAACCTCAAAATTTTACCGTTGGGAGGTTTTTGAGGGTCTAGAGAGGTTTATTTTGTATGGGAATTGAAACCCTCTTTAGCGCCTAAAACTCGTAGTTACCAGACAAATGCAGCATTTTAGGGTCAAATGAGGATCTCACGAGAACCTCGCAAAACCCTCACTGCGCCCTGCCGCGTAGCGATGCACGGCTGCATGGTGATCGGACTTTATGAGTATCAAAATAGGCGCTAAATTATTATTACGGATTGAAAAGACGTTCATTTGTGCGCTATGAGTACTCAAGCGGGCGCTGAATTTCGACTACAGAGTTGTAGGTTGATAATAGGAGTTTGAGGTCTAAACAGGATCTGTAGAGACGTTATGAGTTGGATGCTATGAGTATCAAAGCAGGCGCTAAATTTCGACTATGGAGGACTTGTAGGTTCAAAATAGGAGTTTGAGGTCTAAATAAGATCTAGAGACGTTGAGTTGGATGCTATGAGTATCAAAGTAGGCGCTAAATTTCGACTCTTGAGGACTTGTGGGTTCAAAATAAGAGTTTGAGGTCTAAATAGGATCTAGAGAGGTTGAGTTGGATGCTATGAGTATTAAAGTAGGCGCTAAATTTCGACTCGGGTATACAACGACACGAGAGTGTGTGAAACACTATATAAGACGCTCTCGACAACGCTCGAGAGCGATTTGAGGAATAGCGCCGGTCGACTCAACTTGGTATATCATATTGACCGTCGCTTGGTCGAATGATAATTTAGAATCAGTAGAAGCATTATTAAAACTATACAGGGTGTCCCAGAATTCGCGACGAATAATTTACAGGGTAAATCTTGATCGAAAACGGAATCGAAATTTCCTTAGCCGTTTTTTCCGGTAATGCTTAGATTTCTCGTTATAATTATTTTAATTTCAGTCAATAACGTGTGATTTAAGAACGGGCGCTTGTCGGTGTGATCGCCGCTTGGTTGTGTGCACTTTGTTTCGCGGCGACAATAGGCTGGGAGACGCGCATACAACCGAGCGGTAATCACATCGACGAACGGCCGTTCATAAGCCGCGCGTCGTTGGCTGGATTTGAAATAATTATAACGAGAAATCTAAGCATTACCGGAAAAAACGGCTAAGGAAATTTCGATCCCGTTTTTGATCAAGATTTACCCTGTAAATTATTCGTCGCGAATTCTGGGACACCCTGTATAGTATTTGATATAAAATAATAACCTGTTGGTCTTCATTTAAATTACACCGTACTGTATTGATTGAATAAATTCAAAGTCATTTGATTAAAGAAATAGATGAGCTCATTTACTCAAGTATAGAAATCGCTAAGACTTTAGCCAAGCCGAAGATTAGGAAAGAAGGTAGAATTAAGTCAACATTGTAAATATTGAAAGAATTTATTGAGATTTAAAAGCCAAGTAAACTAAAGTTTCTCTATCTGCCTTGTTATCATTGGGACTGCCTATCAAATTAAACATCCTAGCCATGAAAGATCATAGCGACAGTGACAGCTTTGGAAAACTTTAACCTAGTGCGTATGGCATTGGAAACAATTCATGTATCCGAGGGCCAAGGAAAGTCGACCCGAGTCTGGTGTGCAGTCTCTGACGTTCGTCCCGGATCTGTAGAATAGGTTCAATTATAACAATTAAATCATAGGCACGACAGGCTTGAATCTTCTGACTCTGTAGAGGGGAGGCGGCTTTGGTCGAAAAGATCTGAGTCCGTAAATATAAACGATTTAGCTAGTTGAGTAGGTGGTCCTTTATGGCATAACCACTTTCCACCACCTTACAAAGAGGAATTCCAAACATCACTTAATCCTTTAACTGATCCACAAACCGTGACAAAGATATCCACAATAACGGCAGTTTTAGTCAATAGCCGAAAGGCTTGCTAAAACGCGCAAAACCGTTACAGTATCCCTGCTGAAAATTTCGTATAGAGACGGATAGAATCGCAGAAAACGCTATAGAAACGGATAGCTCGCGTATCCGTTTCTATCCATTTCTATCTGTTTCTTTAGCGTTTTCTGCACATTCTATCCGTCTTTATACGAAATTTTTAACAGGGATATTCAATAAAATAATAAAACGTCTGGAAGGAAATTGTGTAACGATGTTGGATGTGTATAATATTATGAATAATTTGAAAAACGAATTAAAAGGAAGAAACACTGATAAGTACTTCGGTTATCAAGCAAGAATGAGATTACAAAGAATTGAAGAGTCATCACCCGAAATGGTCAATACAATTATCACTAATTTTTCACTTTTTATTGATATGAGTATAAATTATTTGATGAAATGGCTCGATTTTAGTGAACATAATTGGCTTTCAATACCTCCTAGCATATCTTCGAAAAATGAGGTTGAATTTAAACATTTTGAAACGGTAATTACAAAGGCCAAATTACAAGATAGATTAAATATTAAGATGGATGATTTATATTCCGAATCAATAAGACTTGAAGAGATCCGAAGAAAATTTACTAATAATGCCAAAGATTTTGCAGAGAAAAATACTGCTGAAAAATGGCAATTTATTATCTAGTAGCAGAGAGGTGCGCATCAATCATACCAAACGTGAGTTGGCTTGACGCCGTTGGTTATTATTGCTCGTCATGTCGTTGACTCAAAGATGGAAAAATATGAATTCAAGATGGCTATGCACTTTTTTATTATGTTGACGACAGAAATTGCTGTACACACCTTCATCGGGCATAGAATGTATAAACAATAAACGTGGACATGCTTATCTGTAGTATGATAATAATTGCTTCAGATATACGCTTCAAGTCAGCACTCGGACAGATTCTGAACGGCGAGCAGTGATGAATTATTGAGATGACAGTTGTGTGTGTGAGTCTGCTCATCTCGCCCCGTCCCGAGACATTAGTTTTATATTGTCGACCTTTCGCAGAGTCATCGTGACTACAAACTAGAAATTCTCGACTTCGGTTATACTTTAATTGCATCTGAGTCAACACGTATCCCGTATTCTGTCGAATGTTCATTCACATCTATATCAGTACATAAAATCTCTGAAAGTTATATCACGGAAGTTGAACTGTGAACAACAGCAATTCGAACAGTTATACTCGATAACATATCGTCTTATTGCGATCTTCACAGATGCAAAATACTATACTATCGCTTCTGATACTATTCGGAACTTATCGCATGCACAGTTTGGATAGCTGCATTCGACCCTTTTTGGGTTTTTTTCGCAAAAACTGTGTCTAAGACAACAGCGCGGCACCAATTCGCTTCTATTCGGAACTTACCCTGGGCACAGTTCGGATAGCTGCATCCGACCCTCTTCGGGTTTTTTCTAAAAAAAAAAAAAAAAAAAAAAAAAAAAAACGCTCACGCCCTATGCCATACATAGAATAGTATAACGCTTGCTTAGGTACAAACGCTATAGACTATAGATATGCGTTCGTACTTATGTATGGATGTATGGATGGTATGTGCGTCCGTGTGTAACCATAAGCGTTGGGAAAAGGCGTCATAGCGACCGCGCGTGCAGTGCTGTATACGTTTTTTTTCTTCTTCTTTTCCTCTTCTCTCAATAGATCAGAGTATTCAACAGTTCTTTTTTTTTCCGTTTTGAAATATCACGGAGAGAATTTTTCTAGGAAAGATTCCCATACTTGCTGGTGAATCAGGTATATACTGGACATTGCACGAAATTTGATACGAAGTGTAGGAAAAAGTAGAAGGAAAATCGTTGACATACCATTAAAAATATTACTGTTTTCAATACACGGTGAGACCTTTTCCTATACTTTGTATCAAATTTCGTGCAATTTCTAGTATATATATATACCTGATACACCAGTAAATATGGAAATATTTCCTACGAAAATTCTCTTCGTGTGGGTGTAATGATCTTCCCGAATTCGACGGCCTCATTTTTAACATGATTAAAGTAAGAAATGCTAGATTTTTGTTCTGAAGAAAGTCCAGTGACGTCGAATAGGCTCAGCTAAATTGAATATCACGTGATTGAAAGCAAAGAGGCGTATGAGCCGTTTTACGCCCTTTATACTAGGGGATACTAGTATACTTTGTTTAAATCTTATACTGCCCTACCTTCGAAAAGCGATTACGACTTATAGGTTGAACGTATGATCAGAATCAGAGTGTGGCCTTTCACTTCACTACCTGTGTGAGCGCGATGTAAACCAACAAGATTAATTCAGTCAGTATAATACTTACCTATACTTCCCAGACAGCATCAAACTTCAAAATATGTCCTATGGATGTCCTATGGACATACCGACGTCCCATGGATGTGTTATGGATATTTTTTGAACTTTGATGCTGTCCGGGTTATATTAAACTCAAACCGGGAATTTTTATTCAGATCTCACGCGTAACGTGTCGCCGGTTTGCTGGCCAGGCGAGAACTAAAATCAGCTTACGATGCGAGCAGACTACACTGTAGTCGGACTTAAGGGGGACTCCAGGCGATTTGTTACCGGCCTGTCTACTTTCTCAAATTTCTCCCAAACGGAGCTATTAATCGAATCGTCCTTTTGGCAAATGGCAGCCGATGTTTGAAGAGAAATGAGTTCGAGCTAGAAAGTGAAAATCGATTGAGATGAATTTTTTTTTCTATCGCCAAGTGGGGGCGCCACTTATTTCGACTCATATCAAAGTTTACGCATCAAAAATGAAAGCACGGCTTGCTGAGCCCGATTCTATATGGAATTCCGAACACAACCATCTAAAAACATCTTTGTTTTCGACAACGATAAAAAAAAGGCATCTCATCGACGATTTTGTGGTAATTCGGCTGGGAGAGAATATTAGTTCCCAGAACGCCCGTGAGATGTCGCCGCGCTCGAATTATAAGGTTCTCCCTCACGACTTGCAGTCAGAGATAATTTTAAGACCAACAAACACTGAAATATAATAATACTGGAACGCGCGCTGACGGCTTTGGCCCGTATAGAGAGAGATAGCTCCGAAGCGGCGCTGGTAGTATCCCCGTCTCTGTTGGTACAGTCCCGTCCAAAACTTTAATTTAACAATATGTGAGTGAGCGAAGAATCGCCTGAATGCAGGAACTGACACACTTATTGCAGATGCTGTACGATACTTCATGTGCGCAGTCGCGACTCAGTAAGACAATGACAAAGATACTACTAGCGAACTATCTCTCTCTATACGCTGCTTCTAATGGTACAGAATGGTCGGCGCGCATTCCAGTATTATTATATTTCAGTGCCAACAAAACATATATTGAACATATAACATGTGGGACCATATGGGTTCATTCCCCACATCGTAATTTGGAACAAAGGTCCTGACTGGTCCCCATAAGGTCCCACATGGTCTGATTTACACGCAGTGAGGTGGGACATTAATGGTCCTATGTAGGTCCTACATGGGTCCAGTGGGGTCCACATGGGTGTAGTGCCCACATTGTGACGTGGGACATAGGCCTGAATGGTCTCATGTGGGTCCCATAAGGTCTAGGTGGGGCGGATCCTCACGCCACAAGGTGGGGATCTGACCTATCTGGACCTCACTGGACCCACGTGGACCTGACAGGTCCATGTTCCAAATTACAAAGTGGGGACCTGACCCGTCTGGACCTATAAGGTTCGCATGGGACCAGTGAGGTCTACGTAGGCGCACGGATCGTGCCAATATTAGGAAATCTTATGGAATAATATATATACGTTAGGGTCCTTTTTCCGAAAGGACTATTTTTATTTTTCAACTCTCTCTTGAAAATCTTGTTGTAGACGTTGAAAAAGGAAACCTGTCCAATTTTTAGCTCCTAATTTTAATTCTAAGTACTCGCGCTCTTATCTTTTCCATTTTTCTCATGCTAAAAGCATGTAAACATTACGACTTTTTCTTTCGCCGCGCACACCCTGCTCAAAATCCCAGACAGCGAAACCGGATAGGCGGAATTGTATCCGCGTGTATACGTCCGAGCTCTGGTTTTTGTGTACCTGGAAACTTCTGGTCCTGTCCGGAATTTTGACGGTCAAATATTTTCTCGTGTCAGCATTCCTATTCGGTTCAATCCGTAATGTACGCGCACGGGATACGCCCTGCTTAAAAAGCCGGATAGAAACTGAATCGGCAGTATGTCCGGTTTTATACGTAATTTGGGTCTGGTAAACCTCCGGGCTTGTCCGGAATTTGTCCGGGATTCCGGTCGTGTCCCTATCTGGTGCTATGCGGGACCTATCCTGCCATTTTTGCGAACATACAGATAGGCTTCCTATCGCGTTCTATCCAGAAAGTAACCCCGCCCTAGGCATTTTTCCTGTGTGGTTCTATCCAGATCCATTTTCAAAAAATTGAAGCTTTTTTTTTTCGGTTTTTCTTTCTTTTTTTTTTCTTCTCAAGTATCAGTGCTTCAGGGGGCGCAACATATATCGTCAACAGACATGCTGTTTACACATAACCAATACAGGACTTAGGCGACGCTTATAGATGATATTTTCCGTCTCTTATATATATCGACAGCTTAATAACATAGTCACGTAAGCGCCAAAAAAAAATTTTTCGCAAACTGACAGACGTATCTCCAAAAAAATTTTGGCGTCCATTAGAAATTGTTTGAAAAATAGGCCATTTTTGGCGCTTACGGGACTATGTTATTAAGGGGACCTTTTCCTTTTCTCGGGCATTTTCAGGCGTATTTTCAGGAATAGAGGAAACAAAAAGTTTTGGATTTATTTTATCCAAACTTAGTTGATATCTTTATTTATGTTTAAACGAAATATACAAATTTTTATTCAATAAAATATTGATTTTTGAAGGCGGGAATAAGCCGCGCCGTGCGGGCTGCTTTTACGGCTCGGGCCACGATTCCAACCGCTTCAATGATCCGAAATGAGAAAACAAGACATTTTTATGACCGGAAGACAAGATTCTATCTTTCGGCCTACGAACAACTCTGCAATCTGAAAATTACGATTTATAGATGATGATTAGAGGTTGAAAAAAAAAATTTTTTTTTTTTTTTGCAAATTATGTCGCCATTTTGTTGAAAAAATTTATAAAAATACGCTCGTAGGCCGAAAGATAGAATCTTGTCTTCCGGTCATAAAAATGTCTTGTTTTCTCATTTCGGATCATTGAAGTGGTTGGAATCGTGGTCCGAGCCGTAAAAGCAGCCCGCACGGCACGGCTTATTCCCGCCTTCAAAAATCAATATTTTATTGAATAAAAATTTGTATATTTGGTTTAAACATAAATAAAGATATCGACTAAGTTTGGATAAAATAAATCCAAAACTTTTTGTTTTATTAATTCCTAAAAATACGCCTGAAAATGCCCGAGAAAAGGAAAAGGTCCCCTTAAGCTGTCGATATATATACTCACCAACTCCTATAAGTGGTACTCGCGAGAATATCGAAAGCGGTGGTCGCCGCCTTACGAGAAAATATTGACGTATAATGCACATTACATGGAAACCGGATAGGTACGGACAGAGCCCCGATTCCAACTTTGAAAATCTTTGTCCGTATCTATCCGGTTTCGGTCACGCAAATCATAACGTGATTATATTTACATCAAATCTTCAAAGTTGGAATCGGGGCTCTGTCCGTATCTATCCGGTTTCGGTCCCGCAAATCATAACGTGATTATCAATTGATACACGGAGAAACTTTTAGTATGAATATTTGTTTGATTGCATATGAAAAGTTAACATAAAATATAAGAATTTAGGGATAATCGAGGTACTGCGACAAAAATTCACATAGTGACTCTGGAAATGCCGAGTTGATATATCTTTTTCCAAAGAGTGAAATTAAACGTTGTACGTTTCAGTATAAACGCGTTGCGATCTTTCTAAACCACTATACGAAAAATGGAGGCCACGTGGAGTGCTGAGCAGACGGGAAAAACAAAAATCAATTTGATACTAGTTTCGGGGGGGGGGGGGGGGGGGGGGGGGGGAGGGGAAGAGAGCTTATGAATACAGTGGTTAGTCAGTGAGTGATGGTACCGGTATCCAGCGCGTTGTTATTTCCAACGTCGCACCTTGATGTCTGTATTGACATCACTACCATAGGATCAGTGCTGTAGGGGGATAAAGCCATGTTTGTTGATGAGATTTTCCGCCTCTATATATACTCACCAACTTCTATAAGTGGGACTCGCGAGAATATCGAAAGCGCTGGTCGCCGCCTTACGAGAAAGTATTGAAGTAATGTACATGACCATATATGCAGTTTCTTTCACTGCTAAGTTATACACACACCACCACACTAACACAAGAGAGCGCGCGTCCTTGATGTCAGAGCGGTCTGGCTCTTCGGCTGATTTCGGAATAGCTCGGAAATATTCGGCCGTTTTTCGTATAAAGTTTTAGAATTTCTCTCAAGCCCCAGTAGCAGAAAGTATAAAATATATACTATGATTTCAAATGATTGTAGGAAGGATTATCAGCGTGGCTCGATTATCCCTATATTCTTATATTTTATGTTAACTTTTCATACGCAATCAAACAAATATTCATACTAAAAGTTTCTCCGTGTACGGCACGAAATCGGATAGAGCCCCAATTCCAACTTGGAATATTAGCTGTATTGATAATCACGTTATGATTTGCAGGACCGAAACCGGATAGGTATACGGATAGAGCCCCGATTCCAACTTGGAAAATTTGATGTAAATAATCATGTTATGATTTGCGGGAACGAAGCCGGATAGGTACGGACAGCCCCGAGTCCAACTTAGAATATTAGCTGTATTCAGTCCTGGATTTGCCAATAGGCCGTATAGGCCGCGGCCTAGGGGCGGCAGACTTTATGGGGCGGCGGACGCTCACTCGCTTCGGTGAGACTTCCCGAGTCGAAATTTTAACCCTGCTTTGATTCTTCCAGCGCCTATTTAAACCTCATATGATACTATTCGACCTAGAGCTCCTACAGTGAACCTCTAAGTTCTCCATTTACTACGTTTGCTCCTCCTTTGGACCTCCAACTCTTCCCGAGTAGAAATTTTAACCCCGCTTTGATTCTTTCAGCGCCTATTTGAACCTCCTATGATACTATTCGACCTAGAGCTCCTACAGTAAATTTCAGTATCATAGGAGATTTACATAGGCGCTTGGACAACAAGTATATATGACAAAGTATGAGTCTGATCTGCCGCTACTATTTTGGTTTTTTGCAAATGGGAGGAGGTCGAGGGTTTTCCTAGGTGCTCGCGAGCTCCTACTTTGAACCTAAACATGGAAGATCGTCAAATAACGGCCCATTTGAGGTTCAAAGTAGGCGCTAATTACAATGCGAGTTAACCCTCCTGTGATCCTCCACATCCTGATTTGAACCTAGAAGTATAGGTTCAATGGAGGCGCTAAATTTCGACTCGGGTTGCAAGTTCGTGCGCGATTATGAACGTAATACTCATACCTATGACGATATTATAGATGATTTCGCCAATAAAAAGTCCCGCAAAAAAGTGTAATTCTTGTTTCCTTCTAAATTTCTGTTTTATGATTAATTTATTCATTCATTTTACTTTTCAATACCTATATCTAACCTACCCACTTAAATACGTAAAATTGTTCATCAATTAATAAAAGCCTACTGTCGGTGCAAAAAGGTTTGGCCCCTCTGTTCGAGTGATCATAACTTTTGTAGAAAAATTTATAGAGCATTGAGCCAGGAAAGATCCTAAAGCGCCAAGTCTTCTGCGGCTGATGGTTATATTCACAAATTTCTCTGTAAAAATCGTGAAATCCGTACTGATCTCCGAATAGTTGAAAAAACGTAGCTTTCTCAGATTCCGTTGCTGTATATCAACTTCAACCCGTCACCGTTCGTCCGAAATAAGTGTGGAAAATCTGAAAAAAAATACGGAAATATTTCATGAACGTTAACGAATATGATAGCGCTTGGTAATTCAAAAATATTCAAAAACCTGGGTTGCGATTCTGTAACTTTCCGCTAACTCGCTAACTCGCTAACTCGCTAACTTTTCGCTCTAAGACCGTTGGTTGGCTGAGGAGCGTCCAATCGGAGATCGTTACGGGCCGCAACGATCTCCGATTGGACGAAGTTAGCGAGTTAGCGAGTTAGCGGAAAGTTACAGAATCGCAACCCTGGACGCCAGATGCAAAAAGGTCCAATGGTGCGATTTAGGGAACGGATTGGTATGGGCAAAGCTGAGATAGCTAAAAATTTTCGTCGAAATATACACTTTTTGGTTTCGTAATCAGTTTTTGAATTATTATTATTATTGTTTTTAATCCGTAATATTTTTGAATTACCAAGCGCTATCATGTTCGTTAACGTTCAGGGAATATTTCCGAATTTTTACAGACTTTTTACACTCATTTTAGACGAACGGTGACGAAGTGAAGTTGACGTCCGGCAATGGAGTCCGAAAAAACTACGTTTTTTCAACTTTTCGGAGATCATTACGGTTTTCACCATTTTTACACAGAAATTTGTGAATGACCATCAGACGCAGAAAACTTGACGCTTTACGATCTTTCCTGACTCAATGCTCTATCAATTTTTCTGTAGAAGTTATGATCACTCAAACGGAGGGGCCAAACCTTTTTGCACCGACCCCGCACGGAAATATATATATGCGAAAAATATATGCGACATATATGTGACATATTTGTTTTTTGCGCTAACATATATTTTTATAAGTGTGATATAAATGTCGGATATATGTCAACATAAATGTTGCGACATGTATGTCGACATCTATGTCAACGCTATGTAAAACTCAATCAAAATATTTGTATAAATAAATAAATAAATAAATAAATAAATACAAATAAGTGAGTAAGATCGGTAGGAAGGAGGGAGGGGCGGCACAAAGTGAAGCGGCCTATACTCAAGAAAAGTCTAAATCTGGTGCTGGATTTCAGTCTGGGATTTTGAGCAAGGCATCTCAGCCGCATTTCAATGGACTGTTCTGATCCGAGACTCATTTTACAGAGAATTTAGTGTTCTCTATAATATGTGTCTTCTATGAGTATTTTAATTCCAGGCATAGGAAGCACGAGAACCGACATACTTCCCATGTGTTCCCATATGGTCCTACACGGACCCCATTTATAGTACAAGGTGCGACCATGGTGGTCCTACGTAGAAGAAATTAATCTTAACATACTTCCTAGGTATTCCTATGTGGTCCTACATGTGTCCCATTGAGACCTGGGTGGGACCATGGTGGTCCTGCGTAAGGAAAGTGGATCTCAACATATTTTTCAGGTATTATCATGTTGTCCAGTCTTGGGTGGGACCATGGTGGTCCTGCGTGGGAATCCGGGGACCCAACATACTTCCTATGTGTTCCTACGTAGGTCCTGGTCATTCCTTCATAGGGCCCTGCTTGTCCGATATAGGACCATCCCCGTTCTACGATACTACCTACCGATGTGTTCCAGCATGGTCCTCTGTGGAATCGTACTGGTTCCTGTGTGGTCTAGTATGGACCCTACCGGAACCAGTGTGGAACCCACATGGGACCACTTGGGAATTTTTAGCAGGGAATACTTTTCAATGGAAATAAATGGACAAAATACTCAATTATGGATCGATTGAATAATATTTTCACCTATCGGTAGAAGGAAAAGCTGAAAATTCGTGCGGCGACATTTCACAGGCGTTCTGGAAAATTTCATTGTCAAATTTCAATATGGCGGCCGAAACGTAACATCTGTAGTCCCGCAAACTAAGTTTTACACTTACGGCCGACTCCCCATACGAAAACGAAAAAAAAAAAAATCACTTCGTTCAAAATTAGTTCGAAACTTATCTTTCGCGCCGTGTAATTTGCGGTACTCAGTAGCGTGATCGTTTATGTGTTGGGCGGTGAGTTCATCTGGATAAATTCTGTTAATGTTGAATTGGGAAATAGTATATTTCACCACACCTGCACGGAAAGTACGACTTTCGGCCCCTCGCGTGAACGGGAAGTCGTTCTTTCCGATGCAGGGGGTGGTGAAAAATAGTATACCTCACACGGGAGGAAAAAGGCCATCCCAAACTGCGTTTTTACCACCCTCGCCTTCGACTCGGGTGTCAATCTCACACGTAGTTTGGGTTAGCCTACTTTCCCTCCCTAGGTGAGTAATATACTAATTGTGCATCTAGGGAGGAAAGTAGGTTTTTGCACACGAGCGCGGAGCTTGCTGCCCGAGCCGACTTGTGCTCCCGAGGTGTGTCAAATTGCTGCCCGAGCTGGGAGGGGGAAGAGACGAGGCGAACCGAAGGCCGCCTCGTCTCTCTCCCCTTCCACGAGGGCAGCAAGACACACCTCGGGAGCGCAAGTCGGCGAGGGCAGCAAGCTTCGCCGAGGAAGCAAAAACTTCCTCCCATGATGCACACGATATTTTTTTTTACACATGGATGGAAGGCCTATTTCGCTCCCGGTAGAGAAGGAGCAAACAGAAGTTTTGCGTCCGTTGGTAGGAAGGGCTGTGTGGAAAGTCTTTCCTCCCTAGGCAAGAAAGACTTGGAAAGTTGCACACGGCCTTTCTACCAAGGGACGCAAAGCTTCTTTTTGCTCCCTTGCTACTGGGAGCGAAATGGACCTTTCCGTTCATGTGTGAAAAAAAAAAAATAACTATCACATTGGCATGGGATGACCCATAAACAATTTTGAGGGCAGGGGGGTGGCGATTTTTTCCCACAGAACTACATTTCCGTGGACCAATCTGTGAGAATTTCAGATTTTTATGTCCACAATTAGACTCACAGTGAAATAATAACTGAAAAGACCGCGAAACATCGTGTATTTCAAATGGAGAAGTTCATCCTCTGTGGTCAAGGGTCAAGCATCAAAATAAAAATCTGAAAAATTACAGCATGAGTTTGTGTTCATTTGGAGTCGATTTGGGGGGGCGGCCCGGGAAATTCATGTTTTTTCCCGTTTTAACGGCCACCCTAAGGTACATACATGTATGAAAATATACACATATACCCCAATGGGAAAAGTTTATGTCTAATCATATATAATCATTAGGGTGCTTTTTTTGAAACGACTATTTTTTTTTTGCAACTCCCCATTGAAAATCTTGTAGACGTCGAAAAGGGAATCCTGTCCAATTTTTAGCTCTTCATTCGAATTCCAGCACTCGCGCTTTTCTTTTTAAGGTTGTTGGCCTGTAACTTTTTTTTTCGACAATGTTTTTTGAATTTTTTATCGTAAATAGCTCCAATAATTAGCTACAAAATAAGCCTAGGATGATCGCAATTGACCGTCTCAAACTCGAGATAAAAAGTTTTGAATTTTTTCGAATTTTAATGTGTTTAAATGCAAATTCACCGGTTTTAATTATTAAAAAACGAACAACTCGAAATTTTTTGATAAAAAAAATATCTAATGGTAAATTGTCATCTTCTGAATCGTTTGATTTATCATTCAGCATTTTCGACCGTCTCGTTTGGATTTTATAGTTGAAACTGAAACATGAAGCGGCGCGTATCTCTCTTGCTCTCGAGTGGATATCTCCTGGCTCTCACTCTCACAGAGCCATACATTGTCGCTGACTAGTACGAATATTATGGGTTTTAAGTTTTGGGTCGGACTGTCGCACGACAACAACCTTAAGTTTTCCCATGCTAAAAGCATGTAAACATTACGACTTTTTCTTTCGCCGCGCAAAACTCAGCCGCATTTCAATGGATTGTTTTCATCCTAGACTCATTTGACAGAGAATTTAGTGTTCTTCAAAAGTGTCCAAGACAGTTTGACTGATTTGAAAATATTGAACTTGACATTTCGTTGGAATTTCATATTTAAAAAAATCAAAGTCCTTATATCTTTTGAAATACTGGTTTGAGAGACTTTATGTACTGGACTTTTTTTGTAGAGAAATAAATTTCCTACAAAATTGCTCGGAAGTTTTTTTCTCCAAGTCCAACTGTTTATTCGCCCACAGCAGGAAGAAGAACAGCGCCGTGCCAATGGGTGGATCGGCGGAGCAGCCGCTCAGGGGCGCCAAGAGACCGAATTTTTTGTGATCCGTCATTTTTTGAAATCGCTTGCATCCGTAGGAAAGCAGTAGTCCACATTCAGAGGCGCCCGCAATATGTCTCTGAGGGTGCTGCACTGATAGACGCGACATCATGTTGTGGGGCGTCGTTCCGAAAAGGACTTCGGGTCCGTTCTATTGCGTTTGGGCTGTAAATCCGTATCGTGCTCTACAAAGAGTATAGGATCGAGGAGTAGCTGCCATAAGGCCGTAATGTATTTTTCATCATTCTAGCCTCAAAATCGCAACTTCGTCGCGATTTCTCGGCAATCATGATGAAAAATAATGATCGTTACTTGTACGTAAAGGCTTTTTGACGAACCTCGTTACAGTACTCGCCTTTGGCTCGTGCCGTAAACCTCTCGTCTCGTCAAAAAAGCCTTTCCTTACTCGTAATGAAATGTACTATTACTTCACGCAGTGTGATAATGGACGTTTTACCCACGCTTTGCGTGGGTGAAATCCCCATTTTCAGACCTTCTGAAGTAAAATTTTGTACTATTAGCGTATATGAGTTTCTGCATTCAGCACCTCTGTGAAGTCGGTGGGTGAAATAACATACCCCCACCCAAAGACCAAAACCACACTAGCCATAGAACGTTCGATTCCCCTCTCCGCGCCTACTCCCTCGCCTAAATAGTACCGTGCGAAGATTGATAGGTTAGGGTTAGCGTCAATTTGTAATCTATCACTAATACAGAAATAGTTTCCTTATACATTCACTGACAATATAGTTATGAATTAATATGCTGTTAAAAATTATCATCAAAACGATCAATCTGACAATGGTTACTCGTGGTTGAGAAAAGGACATATCTCTGTCTCAACATGTTAGCGTTTGCCCAACACTTTCCAGTTCTTGATAACAACTGATGACAACTCTTCAAGCACTGTCGACACGGTCACTGCGCTTGTGGTGACGGTGACGGTGGTTATCCCACCGAACTACCAGATGGCGATATTATCTGTATACGCTCAGCTACCCCGCTATCCTATACTCTTTGGTCCGCTACTCCGTGGCGCTTTCACCACTGATCAAGTCCTCAGCCAACGGCGAAGCTACTGCCAGCATCGAACTTATTCGTGGGGAGCAATACATATCAGCTCATGCAACTTTCGCCACGCTTCGCAATAGCACATCTATCAATCCCAATTGTTTCAATCCCTAAACTTTGGCTCAGTTCATCAGGTGGAGGGGGCGGGGGGGGGGGGGGCATGAAGACAGCTCGCACCAGGCGCCATGTGGCTTAGGCACGGCGCTGAAGAAGAATTATGCATAAAATCGACTTTGGAGGCTCACACAAGTGCGACGGTTGAAACCACAGCCAAACTACCAATGGCACTTTTAAAGAACACTAAATTCTCTGTAAAATGAATCTTGGATGAGAACAATCCATTGAAATGCGGCTGAGTTTTGCGCGGCGAAAGAAAAAGTCGTAACGTTCACATGCTTTTAGCATGGGAAAACTTAAAAAGAAAAACGCGAGTGCTGGAATTGGAATGAAGAGCTAAAAATTGGATAGGATTCCCTTTTCGACGTCTACAACAAGATTTTCAATGGGGAGTTGCAAAAAAAAAAAATAGTCGTTTCAAAAAAAGCACCCTAATAATCATGCATGATTGTATATAGATTCATGCATGATCGTGCATGATTATACAGGGTGTTTCTTTTAACTCTGAACATACTGATAGGGTGTGTAGGGGCTGCCTAGACAAGAATTTTGAGGTAAGACACCCAAGGTCGGAAGCTCATCCTAACGGCTGTGGAGGGCTTTGAAGGTTTTGGTAGCGCGCGCTTTTCGTAGTGTAATGAGATTACTTTCGACCCAACATTTTATTCAGCCGTAGACAGCAGTACAAATGTTCTTGCGTGAAATCAACAAAACGATAAACTTGGCAATAAAAAAATAACAAAACGATTTCCGGTGCTTATAAACAGAATTTGAAAAAGTTATGGAAAACGAAAAGCCCAAGTGTGCGAAACCCCAATTCGTTTTCAATAACT
The DNA here is from genome assembly GCA_943736025.1 of Tenthredo mesomela. Lineage (NCBI taxonomy): Eukaryota > Metazoa > Arthropoda > Insecta > Hymenoptera > Tenthredinidae > Tenthredo > Tenthredo mesomela. The sequence goes on from OX031021.1 coordinate 17,292,219, forward strand.
TTTTCAAATTCTGTTCATAAGCACCGGAAATCGTTTTGTAATTTTTTTATTGCCAAGTTTATACTTAGTTTTGTTGATTACACGCAGGAACATTTGTACTGTTGTCTACGGCTGAATAAAATGTTGGGTCGAAAGTGATGACATCTGATTCATTACGCTACGAACAAGCGCGCGGTACCAAAACCTTCAAAGCCCTCCACAGCCGTTAGGATGAGTTTCCGACCTTGGGTGTCTTACCTCAAAATGCTTGTCCTAGGCAGCCCCGACACACCCTACCAGTATGTGCAGAGTTAGAAGAAACACCCTGTATATAGATTCATGTATGATCATGCACGATTGAATCTGACACCATATATATGCTTATACATTAGGGCGGTTCAAAAAAACGCTTCATTTTTTCCCAGTATTGCTCATCGATATTTTTGTTCCCGTTCAATAATAAATAGCTCTCACACAAGCTGAGGCTCGCAGTATTTTTTCACTACTGCCGCACCCATGTTGAAATTTGCAAAAATGCAGCTTTATGGGAATTTCAAAGTTCAGATATCGAGGCGTTCTTCGAAGTTCTCGTTCGTCTCAACATATAAAGAAATTCTGTGAAAGCAGGTATCTGGCGAATGATATTTAGTATTGCCGCATTGATATCGAAGTTTCAAAATCATTTTTCAAATCTCAATATCAATGCGGCAGTACTAAATATCATCCCCCAGATACCTGCTTTCACAGCATTTCTTTACATGTTGAGACGAATGAGAATCTCGAAGAGCGCCTCGATATCTGAACTCTGGAATGCCCAGGCAGCTGCATTTTTTCGAAATTTCAACATTGATGCGGCAGTGGTAAACTAAACCGTGCGGGCCTCAGCTTGTGTGAGAGCTATTTTTCTATGAACTGGAACAAAAATATCGATGAGCAATACTGGGAAAAAATGAAGCGTTTTTTGAACGCCCTATTATACATAGATCTATACCGCGATAATCAGGTGAAAGAGAATGGTCCATCCGCCCAGGCAGACAATATTTCGTATTTTTAGGGGGATAGCCACTCGTTGCACTGAAAATCCCTAGGGTGATTTTGGCGCGCGGTCGATGCAACTCGGCAGCCATTGTTGATACAAGCCGGCTGACTGTCAATACATCGCGTAAGGTAGACAAGTGTGGTTATGTTCGTTTATTTGAAGGAAATGATAAATAAAGTGAATGAAACCTACGTGAATAATTATATAGAAAAATAAACCTACGGGAATATTTATCAAAAATCGATCAATTAATTTTAAATGATAATTTCGTTCAAATTAGTTGTTCTCGATGAACTTTTCGATTCTCATTAATTTCGGGTTATAGCTTGGGTTAAGTCGTTGATTGCATTAAGATATCGCGTGTCTAATGGCAAAAGGGCATAAGCGCCATTTTAGCCATTTTTGGTTTTGTTAAAACCAAAAGGACCTATAATTTTAAAAAATCTGGCATTCGCTTCCGACATGACGGAAACACGTAAATCCGTCGGAAACGACACGTCAGACACGTAAAACCATAAGGTCCTATGTGCCAGTCAGATTGGCCTTTATGGCGTTAGTCTGCTGGAATTTAGAAAAAAGTTAAAGCCAGAAGGGCCTAAGCGACTGTCGCTTAGGCCCTTTTGCCTTTAACTTTCTGAAATATTTTTAAATTTTTTCTGTAATTCGAAGAAAAGTTAAAGCCAAAAGGTCCTAAGCGACTGTCGCTTAGGCCCTTTTGCCTTTAACTTTCCGGAATGTTTTTTAACTTTCATTTAATTTTTAATTTTTTTTTCTTTTTTTATTTATTTTTTATTTTTTCATTTTTTTTTCTTTACTTCATTTTTTCTGAAATCCAAAACTTTTTTCGATCTATTTTGAAAATCGGGAGGCTATCCGTCACATAGAACACATATTATGGATGCCTCGAGTGAATATCCAGGTATATGGGTTCTTCCAGAAATGAGTAGGTATATATGGGTTCTTCGAGTATATGCGAGTATAGATGGGTTCTTCTGAGTATATGCGGGTATATATCGCGTGTCTAATGGTGTAAGGACGTATGCGCCAATATACGACCTTTTACCACGTATATCAAACTAAAAGGGCATATCTATTTTTTTATGTATTTCCGCCGAAAATGTCAGATTGCGTTCAAAAAAGACAGATTTGGAAAATTATTCAATTAAGTATAAAAGGTCGTAAGTACTGGTGGTTACACCCTCTCATCTCTAAACTTGTGAGAAAAGATCTCATTGACTAATGGTACAAGGTCGTATCCGCCATTTTTTTTCAGATAAACAAATTTCCGACTTTTCTGAAATATCGATGTATTTTTGCGTTTCAGAAGTTTCTAGAGCGTTTCCGAAAAAAAAAAGAAATGGCGGATACGACCTATACCATTAGTTTCGAATTTTTTTTTTCTAATAAAATAATTTCCGACTTTTCTCAATTATTGATGAGTCTTTGCGTTTTTGGAGCATTTGCACTAAAAAATAGATTTTGCCGGATACGACCTTATACTGTTAGTTAATAAGATCTTTTCTCACAAATTTAGAGATGAGAGGGTGTAACCACCAGTACTCACGACCTTTTATCGTTAATTGAATAATTTTTCAAATCTGTCTTTTTTGAACGCAATCTGACATTTTCGGCGGAAATACAGAAAACAAATAGATATTCCCTTTTAGTTTGATATACGTGGTAAAAGGTCGTGTATTGGCGCATACGTCCTTACACCATTAGACACGCAATATATACCCGCATATACTCAGAAGAACCCATATATACCCGCATATACTCGGAAAAACTCATATAAGCCCGCATATATTCGGAAAAACCATCTGAACCCGCATACACTCGAAACAACCCATATGTACCTGCATCTACCCGAAGAACCCACATATAGTCGTGAGTTAGTAGATATACTCGGAAAATCCCATATGCACCCGCAAATACTCGAAGAACCCATACATACCCGCATATACCCGCATATACTCGAGGAACCCATATACCGGAGTATTCACTCGAGAAACCCATACTATGTGTTCTATGTGACGGATAGCCTCGTAATTTTAAAAATGGGTAGTATACCTATCGGCTTTCAACTTTTTTTTAGAATTAAAGAGAAATTAAAAAATATTTCAGAAAGTTAAAAGCAAAAGGGCCTAAGCGACAGTCGCTTTGGCCCTTTTGGCTTTAATTTTTTTCAGAATTACAGAAAAAATTAAAAAATATTTCAGAAAGTTAAAGGCAAAAGGGCCTAAGCGACAGTCGCTTAGGCCCTTTTGCCTTTAACTTTTTTCTAAATTCCAGCAGACCAACGCCATAAGGGCCAATCTGACTGGCACATGGGACCTTATGGTTTTACGTGTCTGACGTGTCGTTTTCGACGGATTTACGTGTTTCCGTCATGTCGGAAGCGAATGCCAGATTTTTTAAAATTATAGGTCCTTTTGGCACCAAAATCGCATTTCGGGCGCTTAGGACCTTTTGGCATTAGACACGCGATATCATTTAAAACTAATTGATCGATTTTTGATAAATATTCCTAGCTTATTCACGTAGGTTTCATTCACTTTATTTATCATCTCCTTCAAATAAACGAACATAACCACACTTGTCTACCTTCCGCGATGTATTGACAGTCAGCCGGCTTGTATTAGGGATGTTCGATTCTGAATCGATCTTCAGGAGAATCGATCTTTTCGACGCGAAAAATCGATTTTTTGTATCGATTCTCTGGCGTCCGATTTTTTTGAGAATCGATTTTTCTAGACCAGAATCGATATTCTTTGTCTTTGAGTCGTATCTGGGTTCCGGCTTCCAGTTTCCAGCAGAAAAAAAATCACTCATCAACTCAGAAACTTTTGTTTCCACCAGAAAAGAGGCTTCGGCCACGAAGGGTTGAATATGTACGCCTTTTTTCACTCAGAAAGGGCAGTTTAGTTCATCGGCGAACGCTTGAGATTTTTCGTTTTTTTTTTAGACACCGGATAATACAAAAAAATCGATTTTCGCAAGATCGATCTTTCAGGTTCCGATTTTTTGCAGAATCGATTCTCAGACATCCGATTCAGAATCGATCCCGAAATCGATTTTTTTCGGAAGATCGAACATCCCTAGCTTGTATCAACAATGGCTGCCGAGTTGCATCGACCGCGCGCCAAAATCACCCTAGGGATTTTTTCAGCGCAACGAGTGGCTATCCTCCTAAAAATACGAAATATTGTCTGCCTGGGCGGATGGACCATTCTCTTTCACCTGATTATCGCGGTATATAATTGGACCTGATCATGCCTGGTTAAGACTACCATGGCCGTGTTCGGGGAGAGCGCTTAAAGCGCTTTAAAGCGCTGAAAATCAAGAGAGAGAGAGACGGAGCTTGGGGAAATCAAGAAGTGTGACAGAGACACAAGATTACTGACAGCGCTAAAAGCGACTCCCCGAACACGGCCCATGTCAGTGATTATACCGTGAAGTTAAAAGGAAACCGAACGATGGCCGCACTATAGCTCGACCTTAGACCATATAGGATGGACTGAGCATTGGAGTAGTGGGGGGTGTTGCCGAGTAACCCATAAGCGCTACTCCCGTTAGGGACTATTGCTTCCTTGTCCGACGAATGATTCAGTATCGTGCGTTCACGTCTGTCCTTTTCTCATTACCCAGCAACAACCTTACAATGCTTCAGCATAGGCAATGCTCAGTCCATCCTGTATGGTCTAAAGCCTGGAGCACAGACTTTTCGTTTCGGCTCACCTACATAGATCGTGACCAGTGTACAGTCACTCACACGCAGCGCCGACCAATCACAGCTATGTGTGAACGATCGTGGCGCCTGTAGGTGAGGCGAACACGGAACACGAAAAGTCTGTGCTCCAGGCTTAAGAGCTCGACCAACACACGCTCCCGTTGCGTTCGTGAGCTTCTACTCGCTGCAAGTGACTGCCATCTCGATTCGCCCGGCGCCTGGCTCACACTATGGATGGGCGTGGCCATGACGACAGGCGCCGGGCGAATCGAGTTGGCAGTCACTGGCAGCGAGTAGAAGCTCACGTACGCAACGCGAGCGCGTGTTAGTCGAACTATAGTGCGGTCATCGTTCGGCTTCCTTTTAACTTCACGGTATATAATTATATATGGACCTAGATATAATCATACATAGGTCCATGCATAATTGGACCTAATCATGCATGATTATACATAGATTCATGTATGATCATGCATGATTATATATAGATTTATGTATGATCATGCATGATTGAATCATGACACCATATATGCACCATATCGCCGAATTTGAGACAATCGGCCGATCACCCAGCCAATCGGGGCCTTTGCTAACTATTTTCATTTTCGCGCTTCAAAAAATGTAACGCGCGATTGGTGGACAAAATTGGTTTTCCAAAAATGTGATGCGTGATTAGTGGACAAAATCGGTCTACAGCCAGTCATCATTTATTTTTCTTCTGTGTGTTCAATGCCCGTGGAATTTTTTCACAGTTGTCCAGGAATCGGTCCTCTTCGATTTCTTACTATAATTTTGAAATAAACAATCTGTTATCAATCCATCATTCCAATCCGAAGAGTTTGTTCAATCAATATTTACTATTCGTTGCTCGATCGCAGCTGCGACCCAACAAACGGAAAAGTATTGAAACGGAATCGATTTCAGAATTTTCAATCCCGTTTCTTTGAATTTCCGAATTCAGTATAGGTTATTCTAATCACAATCTATTCGTTTCAATTCGTCTATTCGATTTTATTCGGTTCTATCCGTTCTTTTTTTATCCCGTCCTATTTGCGGTAATGCTGACTTTATCATCGCCAATACGATTCAATTTTTTATTCAGAATAACTTATTGCCATTCCGAATCCGATTCAGTTCTATCTTTCCGAATGAATTCTTTTGATAGAATACAAATCATCCGAATCAATCAGCATAGTTTTTCAATCCGAAAGAATTCTTTTGAAAGAATACGAATCATCTGAATCAATTCGAATCGATCAGCATAGTTTTTTGTATCCGAATGAATTCTCTTGAAAGAATACGAGCTATCTGAATCGATTCGAATCAATCAGCATAGGTTTTTTTCCATCGAAATGAATTCTTTCAAAGGAATACGGATCATTCGAAACAATCCGAATCAATCAGCACAGTTTTTCTATCCGAAATAATTCTTTCAAGAGAATACGAATCATCTGAATCAGCATAATTTTTCCGATCCGAGTGAATTGTTAGGAAAATCACGGAAAATAAGAAACGAAACGCAATTAGTTTTTTTTTTTTTTTTCGTTGTATGCAATCCGACACAGTGCTTTGAAAATGGTATATTCTCATTTTGAATTGAACTGAATCGTACAGAATGTACAATAGTACAAGTAACGATCATTATTTTTCATCACGATTGCTGAGAAATCGCGACGAAGTTGCGATTTTGAGGTTAGAATGATGAAAATCAATTTTTGTTAACGAATTAACTTATTTATAAGTTCGTCTTAATTCGGGACACACTCAATATATTAAATTTACTTACTACTAGTATACTATTTAATCATCAAAAATCTTCGAAGTGACCGTGAAATTTTACTATCATTTATTTTTTTAAAGTATACATATTGATGTAAATCCTCACGAATCAAAGTTTACCTATCAAGTCGAAAAGTGTCAAGGATTGTAACAGGTGACGATTAGATCCAGATCGACACCGGACATCAGATGATCAACGAAGTTAAGCAATTTCAACTGCAGCCAGAAGTCGGATGGGTGACCCACGTGAATAAATTCAATTAGTCTGTGAATATACGATTTTTACCATCCTGGAAATATTAACTGTGCTCTACCGCTCGGAAAAGAATCAAATATTCGTGAAAAAAATATTTTTTGTCCGGATAATATCGAAAATAAACAAAAACAATAAATGTATGGGGTCATTTTTGAATTCGTTTCAATACAAATCATCGGATGAAGAAATCGAATTGAATCGTATTGAAAAATAATACCAAAATTATTCTCTATTCGTTCCTATTTGATCGTATTCGGATTGCCATTTTTCGAATCGTTCTTAGGGGCCATTCAACAAATACGTTCGCTTTTAGGGGGGGGAGGGGGTCGAGGTTGATGTGACGTTACAAGTCACGGGGGGGGGGGGGGGGGGGGGGGGGGCAAAATGTGACGTTCGGTTTTTATGTATAGAATTCGTGTTTTGGCACGAGAATTTTGTTAAAGTGAAGTGAGAAATAAAGGACTGCTTTTAAATATCTATTTTATCTCTATTTAATGCCAAGTGACATCGAAAGGCAAATCTTAGAAATAGATCGAATTATGGATCGATAGACCAAAAAAGGCAATAAAGGCCGGGGGGGGGGGGGGGGGGGGGGGTGTCGAGATTTGTGACGTATTATTTTGGGGGGGTCTAGTCAAACGAACCATTGTTACATAGGGGAGGGGGGGGGGTCTCAAATTGTCCAAAAAAGCGAACGTATTTGTTGAATGGCCCCTTATACGAATTATCGAAAAAAGAAACCGGATTCAATCGTATTGAAAAATCTCAATCCGTTTCAATTCTTTTTCGTTTGTTGGGGAGTAACACGAATTGCTAACGTATCATAATTTTGTTATAAGATAATCAGTAACCATTTTATTGTTCCAACGATTCAACAAAAACATCTTCAAAATTGCTTGATTCATAATAAATTGATTGCAAGTAATACTTTACATTAATTAATAATTATTCTGTTATAAGATAACGAGTAACTATTTTATTGTTCCAACGATTCAACAAAAACCTTTCAAAAATTGCTTGATTCATAATAAATTGATTGCAAGATTTGCAAGTCAAACCTGCTATTGATTAATAATTATTTTGTTGATCGATTGATTTAAATCATCTTCCTTACCTGGTCCAGTTTTCCCGCAACTTCACTTATTCGCACGATTTATTTATTCATTTTAAATTGAGCGCCTAACCTTCAAATTTTACGCGCGCTGTTCTCGGGTTCAAACCATAGAGATATTACTATAGAGGAGGTGAGGCGGGCGAATCAGCGTAGTGCGAATAGAAAGAGAAAGAAAACCGATTCAGTAATAGCTTCCTAGTCTTTTAACGCGTGCGCACTGAGTCTTTATAGCTGAACGCACGGGTAGTCGTTCATGCGCATGCGTCAAAGACAAGGAAGCTATTACTGAATCGGTTTTCTGTTTCTTTTTATTCGAACTACGCTTCCACTTACACGCGGCCCCATGTCTCACCTCCTCTATAGTAATATCTCTATGGATTTTTGTGTGGGTTGAAAATTCAGACGCCATAAGCAGAATGCAGAGAGCATGCGTATGCGCACTGTTCACTGGACTTTCGCAACTGCGCACGCGCTATGGCTTCTGCGTTCTGCTTATGGCTCATGGACTTTTGTGTGCTTCCACGTTAACGATTGGATTCAACGCTATTATTCCCGGTTTTATAAAAGAGAGTTATCCCTAGGCTAAAACTAACCCGTGGGTTACCCAACGGATAGTACGAAATGGCGTTTTATAAATGTAGGTTAATGACGTCACACGGGTTAGCCGATGGTTACCCTCATAGACATAGAGCATGGACTGCGCATTCGTGCCGAAAATCGCTCGGTCCGTAGAAAGAGAAGGGTAACACACGCGGCCAAATCTGTTTCTTTCTAACCAACAACGTCAAATGTTTAGAAAGAGACAGAGATTGGCCGCGTGTGTTACCCTTCTCTCTCACTTTTGGCGTTACCACAGGTAGTATAGGGAATGCGCAGTCCATGCTCTATGTCTATGGTTACCCTCGTTTCAAACTTAACCCGCCAAATTGCTCGGGTTACCCCACTGATCAGTGGGCTACCCCAACATGCTCTAAAAAAATTAAAATAAAATAATTCCGTATCTCATTTGTTGAATTCTCGTTCGCGCCTTCATTTTTTTCAAACGCATTCACATAGGCGCAGCTGCATTCGCTCTGCCTACCATCTTGTGGGGTAAATGAGGTATACATTGTTTTATAAAAGGAAGGATAACCCACGGGTTAAATTTAACCTGTGGTTAGCTAACCCATGGGTTAACCTAGGGATAATAACTTTCTTTTATAAAACCGGGCATTTGTAATGATGAAATAGGTCAAGTGACCAACTATTGATAGTGTCAGACTACCGGTGCCGTTACCGCAGACGATAGAAGTCCTGAACTTACCTATAACATAAACTTGGTAAAAGTTCGTAGCTATTTGTTCAAATAAATTCAAGCTGAACTGACTGAAAAAAGGTCTACAAATAAATCGCAAAGGTAATACTTGTATAAGCCGAGACAAATCTACAATGTCCATTCCATAAAAATCCATATAGTCTACCAAGTGTATAGAAATATATATTTATGCGAACGCCGTGTAAAATTCAAAGTTCATATTATAAACATTGTTCTTAAAAATAGAATTTCATAAAGTATTTACTATCAACAAGTACACGTTAGGAAATAAGACACGAAATAAATTTGTTTAATCCTATATTGATGCGCTAGCAACAAAACTGTAATTGTGTAATCTTACGAATTACATTTAATGCGCGAGAAAACAATAAACAAAAATCATATTATAATTCAAAACTTACAATTATTCCCATAATTAAATAATAGTAAACAGTACTTTTGTTTGCATTAGTTTGGATTTCATGAATAAATTCATTAGAACAAAGAACTTTCATTTAGAAATGAATTTTCATTCCTAATTTACCAAATTGCGCCAAGTTCTTATAGAAATATTCAACATGATTGAATGATGATACCGATGTAATACGGCCCAAGTCGGTTGTAAAATATTTCGAATAACCATCCGTCGCGTACTGAATTTGAAAATAGAATTTATCGGGGCTTTGAATGAACTTATTCACACAGTCCGAAATGGAATACTTTTGTCATATAAGAGCTTATTCATCAAACAAATCATTTCGTGATTACGAATATTTCAACGGGCTAGACATGTGTTCTTTGCTTAAAAATTATAATATTCTCTACGTAATATGCCAGTACTTTTTGGAATACTTGGCTACCTATAAATCTTGATTACCTATTGAGTTTGTCATTAGATATATGCATAGTCAATCTCTGTTATAAATGTTGTATACTTTTCAGTACTCAGTGACCTTTACCATCTAAATAATTTTTTATCAACGTTTGACATTCCGCAGAACACCAATGCTGGATCAACAGATAACCTTCGGATTCCAACGCAGCATCCAACTTCTTACGTAAGCTATGCCGCAGCAATGTCTTTGTTGCTTCCATTGACTGTAACATATACATCCATTATTCTTTTACAGATACATTCAATTAGGTATTTCAAAAGTAATTGAGTTAACAGTCCAAGAATCAGTTGTTGATATTTTTCTCTGTTTCTTTCATATTGGAAAACTGAAGACAATTACTAGGTACCTAATATGCCAACCAAAGAAATATCAATCTACAAAATGTTATTCCAAGAAGATACATATTGTTATCTTTTTTTCAAAATTTTCGAGGAGTCGTCATCTTCATTAGATATAATTATAACCCCGACACATCTAGCTACATCCCAAGCTCTGAAACATCGTCGAAATGCGGAGAATCACGGAGGGTATACCGGGAAACGGTGAGAAAGGTGCAACACACCACGAATGGGTGTCGAACACAGCCAGCAGCCTTGAGAATGATCTACAACTACGGTAATCTTTGACGATACACGATCCTTTCCAACACTTCGCAGTGCCATCTACAATGAGCGAGAGGCCACAACTGGAAAGTCTTCAATCTTAAACTAGAACCTCTCTTCTATTCCGGATGGAAATAGGCAATGACGTTTACAATCTTTTTCTCAAAGCTACATTTTTACTTACTCACAACAAGAAGGATGAAATTCGCACACGATCTTAAAAATACCCTCTTCTATGATGTAAGCCGCTTTCGATAGTGACATTTTTCTAACGGTTTTTACAAGCAAAATAATACTACTACCGTATTTACACGCAAATAAACAGCACCTTTTTTCGCTTTTTCAACCTCCCAAAACCCGGGTGCGGCTTATACGCGGATGCGGATTTTTTGAAAAAATTTTCAATAATTTCTTCGCCCACTGGGTCATTTTATCACCTACCGGTATTCTGGCTCATACGAGTATAAAAACGTTTTTCCGCAAATGACCCTTCCAAAATCGTGGTGCGGCTTATACGGGGGTGCGGCTTATTTGCGTGTAAATACGGTATATTTTTTGCAAAAAAATCATGAAAATACGTAATTTGCCCCATATCTTTACCAACTGTTTTTCTGGATCAATGAGACGGGTTCACATCTGAATTACACCCAGATAGATCACTAGACTGGGACGTTCATTTTTGTTCTTTAATATTTGCGTTTTGTACTTAATAAAATTGTATCAAAATAGCGCATTCTTTGCTGACTTATTTTACTTTTAATATCATTAAAAAGAACATATTACTCCACCCCTTCAGCCTCGATTTGAGGGCTTACATAGACCTTGACAACGAATGTTTAGACCTAAGTCTGGGAATGTATTAATTATGAAATGCTAAATTCTGATGAATTTTTCTCCGAATCATGCTTCACATTGATAAATAATTAAACTAGTATGTTCTTTTTCCGTAGATGTATACATCGTGGTTCTTTTACCTGAGAGGAATGCTCGCTCATGGCTCGCAAAGAAGGTATCAATTCTCCCTGGAAACGGTCCGGCCATAAGACTCGAGTGACGAGACCTGCTCTCAGTGCTTCGCTAGCGGTCAAAGTCCTTCCACCGAGCAGAAGCTCGCTTGTCTAAGATGAAATAGAATAAGAAAATAAGGAAAGATCTATAACAGGGCGGAAACCTTAATAATGTTTTGTAATCTTTGACTGTTCTGTACAGAAATGTTCTTAGAAGAATATACAAATAAGACAACGGTACTCACAATAGTATTTCCAATAGTTTGAGACAGAGTTAGGATAGCTGCGCCTTCAGGAATTTGACCCAACTGCCCATAAGGTGTACTAAACGTTGCTTTGTCGCTCGCAATCACTAGGTCAAATAATGGTAACATCGTCACACCCAAACCAACAGCCGCTCCTTGAATCCCTGCTACTATGGGCTTATTGAAATTGGCCAAGGTTTTGATGAACTCCCTGAAACCAAACAATAGAAGGTTCTAGACGATCGATAATCAAAATTGATACAGGTAGTGGTCAAAAGTAGCAATCCATTCTACTTCTGAAAATTCTTCACTGACTGCAGTGATGACTCAAGTTTTTTCTGTATTCTAGAACGGTCATTGAATCACTTTCAACAAATACACTAACATTACATTTGAGCAGCGTCACATTTTAACAATGAATGATACTTCTCTATTCACTCAAATTTCTAAGCCAGACATCTCGAAAAACTGTTGCAGACTTGACCCACTCCCATTCTGAGCATCCCGAGGGGTTCATCATTGAAGAAACCCGGTGTTACAACCCTCCATGAATCTTTTGAAATCTCATGAAATCATTTTGAATCTTTGAAATGACAGAAAATCATTTGAAAACTCTGAAATATCATCAAATCTCACGAAATGATTTGAAATGTTGTGAAATCGATTGAAATCTTTGAAATCTCTTGAAATTTCTGAAAACTCATGCAATCATTTTGAGTCATAGAAATATCACAAAATCAATTGAAATCTTTGAAACCTCGAAAGCTTGAAAACAGGTATATATATACATCAAAATGTATGGAGCGATTAGCTCCTCTGAACATTCCAAACATTTATACCTAATATCCATATGGAAAAGTCAATGGGCTAAAATTTTTACTCATGAAATTTATGCTGATCTAAAAGTTAGCTGAATCAGAAAGAAAAGAAAAAAACGGAACAATTTTGAATCACAAAGATATCAAAATTTTAGCAAAAAATTGGACAAACTGCCGCCATTTATTTAATTTCATAAGCTTACTGCAAGGAGTCGCTCCAAAACTTAAATACCCTCGAAGAATTGAATTTCTTTGAGAGCGTAAAAATAGTCTTTGATTCGTAGTAATTTGCAAACCTCAGACTTGAATTTTGCCGTGCGACAAGTTTCAAGATTCAAAGCGATAAAGCACTAATTTCAAATGACCATGTTCAATTTGATCAAGTATTTTGGGATAAATGGAATGACAATGATCTCAAAGGGGATGCACATTGAGTACTGCTGGTTTCCCAAGATATTATCTATCTTAACTAATGAAAATAATACGAACTTGACTGCATTAGCCATTTCTTCTGCAATAACTCGACGCTCTTCCTTGTTATCATGTATTAGATTTGAGAGATCCAAGCCTTCGCAAAAACTTGTACCAGTCGAAGTTAAAAGCACTATGCGACATCCTTCGTCCCTCCTCAGTAATAATAACGTTTCGCATAGTTCATGCATAATCTGCAAGATAAAAACATACGTAAATAAATGATGACAACAGAATTCAAACAGCATTGTAATTTCTAGACTGTGAGATATACAGAGCAAATCTGTGGAGGGTGGGTCTCCTAATGGGTAGGCAATTCATTTTCTTTCGAAACTTTCCACAGATTCACTTTGTATGGTGCGGTAACTCTCCCAGAAAAATACACCAACAACTCATTTCATGATCAAAGGGGGTGATACACATTGGAACTAATATTTTTCTAAATGACAACAAATATTCTATTGGCTCCGTTCTGATTTCTCTGATCTGATTTCAAATCACAACTCGAAATGATATGAGATTTTTATAGACTTCGTTTTAGATAGATTGAGTCTATCGGTGATAAAGTGTTGTCACAGGATACAAGGCGCATCGTTGATGGACACTTTTTCGAATTCAGAGAGAATATTTCTACATGATGTAATTTCGCGGCAAACCAATAATATATAAAGTATAAAGGTAAGGTCAGTTTCTCATTGTTGTAAGCAACAGACTCACGGAATATCATTGGCTTCTCCGAAAATTACCTCAATAATAAAACATTCCGACGAAATTTAAAAAAGTTTTGATGAGTTTTTATGAAAATCATAAAATTTCAAATAATTTTGAAATATGTCCAACAGTAGTAATCAGTTGTAATAGAACCGGGTCAATCCAATATTGCTCCACATCGTATCAGTGATTTGAAAAGAATGATGTCTTCAGTGTGTATAGTGCAGTGGATTTCGGTGACAAAATCTTTATGTATTTAATTTGGACTGGACAATATATTATGCTTCAGAGTTGTTGTGCTAAAACGAGTTAGGTTTAAAAAAAAAAAAAAAACCACTGGCCAAGAACTTTAAAAACTGATTCTTTCTGAAAATTATTCAGAGCTACCCACGTCTCCCCTGCCCATATCTTCCTTTAATATAAGGATATATTGAATATATTCAATGTAAGGATTTAATTTTCTTATCGAGTCAGTTCTATAGATTGCAGGGTGAATAGTCGCATCAATGATGTCTACCTGGAGTGTGATTCCATTCTTCAATTTGGTAGAAGATGGAGTTAGTATTAATTGAACAATGCTGCCGTGCCGGCGTATGTTGACCTCTTTGTTGCTAAACTGATCTAGCTCGTCAGGCGGTGATCTTTCACTCGTCTTTGATGCAATTGAAGGTGCTGCAGAAAAAAGACGTGCGTTACATAAAAGTGAGAAACGAATATGTAGGGATATACATAGTCTCGCCATCGGGACACAAACAGTGGAATTGTCACCTTGAGGAAGCTAGTAAATTGCTCGGAATCGTGATGCTTCGAGGAGGTATACGTATTCCACTCCAACTTGGCTAATGTCTCACCCTGACTATCTCGGATTTGATCCACATTTTTTTATATCAAATGTAGGGTATTTCATTTTTAGGCAATATTTTTTTTTCTATGGTATACCAGAAAATCTTATACTTTATAGAAAATAAAAAATATTGCCGCCTGGTAAAAGGTTTTAAGTCTAATAGTGGCTTAGCTCATTCAAAAATTCGATTTGCCACCTAAATAACACCGGAAATTTTTTTTTTTTTTTTGTTTAATAGAATTTTTCGTTGTTAAAATTTTTTTTTTCGAAAAAACCTTCATATAGCTTTTGAAGGAAATTAAATTCTCTACAAAAATGTCTCTGTGGTCGAAGACCGTACAACCAGTAGATTCGGAGTTATAGCGAAAATTGTTCATCTTTGACGCGCTATAACCCTGAAACTACTGGTTGTACGGTCTTCGACCACAGAGACATTTTTGTAGAGAATTTAATTTCCTTCAAAAGCTATACGAAGGTTTTTTCGAAAAAAAAAAAATTTCAACAACGAAAAATTCAATTAAACAAAAAAAAATTTTTTCCTGTGTTATTTAGGTGGCAAATCGAATTTTTGAATGAGCTAAGCCGCTATTAGACTTAAAACCTTTTACCAGGCGGCAATATTTTTTATTTTCTATAAAGTATAAGATTTTCTGGTATACCTACCATAGAAAAAAAAAAAATATTGCCTAAAAATGAAACACCCTAATCAAATGTTGCAGCTCTGAAAGATGGCTACATTTTGTCTTTAGATTTTTTCCACTAACTGATATTTCTTTCTGGATTCTTTAGATTTTTCAAAAATAATCTCAAAAACTTTCAGTTACACGACATTCATCTTCAGCCATATCCAAAAGTGCAACTAATGTTTCTTCTATTCTATTATTTAATCGATTGCAAGATTTTATTGATAATCAGTTACATAGATTTCAAGTGATAATTATAGTTAAACTGTTATCGACAAGATGAAAGAATTGTAATCTTGGCATCAGTTTTTCACGAGCACTGGTAGATTCGTTTGCTACCTCGGCATTTCTTCATATAAGAATTGTGTAAATAATGTGCTGCATTCGTAATATCCCGTGAAATCGATGAATAAATATTCGAAAAATTAGTTCCATGTTAGGATATGGCTGAAAGTTGTCATACATTGTGGAAGACGGTATTCCTGAGATTTTATTTAAACAGAATCAAAATAGGCGTCTTTGCTAAAGACTAAAAGATTGTGGAAAAAGTCTGGAAGGAATGTAATTGTCTGTCAGAGTTGAAACAATGATATGAGGAAATATATGGATCAAATCCGAGATAGTCAGGGTCGGACGTTGATCAAAGTTGGCATGAAATACTCTATAGGTGAATTACACAGGGTGAATCCCCAACGTCTGCCCACTGGAAGTAGGGCTGAGGTGGCTGAGAGGGTGAATCGGCAATTATTTCAGTGGCTAGTGATTCCGCGATTGGCTGTTGAGGCAAGCAATTGCTGATTCGGCCTCTTGCCCACCTCAACTCTACTCTGACTTTATATAGGTAAGAAATTCACGCTGTAATCGCTTGAGATCTAACTGGCAAACTCGACTTGGCTAATGGCTTGAAAACTTGTTGCAAAGCTATCGGATGTTTCCAATCGGCAACAAATGATATGAGAAACAGGAGCATTTATTCCAAAAAAATGCCTCTTAAAATGAATCTGTTTTCCACACACTTCGCGTGCATAAAATTCAACATGATGCGCGTTGTGTTAAAAAACAAGGTTCGCTAATGTCATATCGCGTGACATTAAAAAAAAACAGCTGCTCCTTTAATTTTGACAGACTTTTCAACTTCCCTATTGCGATTCACGAGTTGAAGAATGATTGAGAAATGAGAAAAAAAAAAAAACAATTTCAAATGACTGTTTCGTAGATATGTAAGCTGGTATTGAAGCGAAAAATACCTACTTCTTAGCTTGCGGTTTACAGTTGTACTTCCAGACTGACCAGCAGTTCCGTCAACATTTGAAAGTGCGGAAGCTGCCTCAGCTAAACAGGCGGAAAGTTTATCCTCCTCAATAATCTCCATCTCGATATCGGCGATGTCCTTCGCTCTGCTTCCCGCCGCTTTCGTTTTTGTCCCCTTCTTGGTTTTTAGGATTTCTTTTTCCACAGGTGTCCCATTTGATCTGGTTGTTATTTTACTGCCGGCCCCATTGCTGCTGGATTTACCAGCATCAATATTTTCGTTGTTCTTGCTAGTTTTCTCAATGCTTTTGCTGTCTGTACGCAAGCTTGGACGGGTCCCCGCGACGCCTTTTTCGTTACACGCAATGCTGTCGGTGTCGGCGGTATCACTCGACTTTTTCCTGTTCACTCCGTTCTTTTTTCCCGTTGATACGATTTCAGAAAATTGTTTGTTCTTTTCATTCTGCGAATATCGCCGTCTCGCGGACCTTGTTACATGGGCTGGCCCTTCCTCTGAGCCACTAGGTTCAATCTGCTTCTCTGGTCCATCGATACTTGCTCTCGGACTTCCCGAAGTACTCGAAAACGAGCTTGAGGAATGCCTTCTAACGATTACTGACGCATCAGCGGCGTTTCTTATCTTTGCCGGAAACCCGATGTCAGGATTCGAAGATATAGACGATCGGGTTGATTTGTTCCGCTCATTTTCTCTGTTCTCATTCTCTGGCACATTGACATTTGTTCCAGTTCGTTTAGACCTTGACGATATTTTAGTAGGACTTCCTACGGGAGTGCGAAGTCTCAATACGGCATTTCGCACTAGTTTCGTTCTAATTTTAAGTTCGCGTTGCACCTTGTGTAGATCCATTACTTTCGTTTGTGACTTTGTGATAGGAACCAGGCGTTTTCTCTCCGGCTGTTCGACGTCGTACAACAAGTTGACCACGCCCTCGTCCTGAAGCAATTTGTCGATTTCGTTCGACTTTTTCTTGGGTTTGATATCGCTTGAAGAAACGTCCAGCAGCCGCTTTTGTACCTTTTGTTTCATAGTGCTTCTGTACTTCTTTTGTGAGGAGCTGAACTTTGATTTCATATGGACAGTCCTTGGGTTTGTGACGTTGGCCGACGATTTTTGGCCAATTAGTTTCTTTACCGGTGTGTTACGCTTGACAATATTCTGAGACAATTTCCCACCAATTTTCGAAACTTTGGTCTGATATAATCGATTTTTCGTCGGTCCAATTTTCGACAGAATATTCGGGCCTGCGAGCTTAGGCTCCGCCTCGACGGTCTCATCTTCTTTTGGGTTCTCATCGAGTTGGCGAGCTTCCTGAAAAGGCCCATCGTCCGCATTCTGAATCTTAGGAGATCTCTTCAGCTCTACCACTTTTCCTTTGTACACCTTTTGCTTCTTCGTCCAATTTTGCTCATGCTCGCGAGCTTTTTCCGTAGGTTTTCGCTTTCTGCCGGATCTAGACTCCTCCATGTGAGCATCTTCCGGCTCCATGTCCATTTCCTCAGGTTTTATCCCCGCGTTAACGCTCAACAGTGGATCGTCTTCATCCGCACACACGACCAGCAACGCTTCTGACTCTACTTCAGATACAGCTTCTTTGCCGTCTGTATTAGGCGTAGTTTGTTCAACATCGGATGGTACCTTGCTAGGCGCGGGCTTGAAAGTTCTCTTTTTCTTGATGGCATTCTTTTTTATAGATATGGAAGGAAGTTCGAGGAGTTGCTTCAACGCCAGCTCCCTTTCTGTCAACGGATCAAGTTTCCCTGTGACATCAGGCTCCGGGACCGGTTCTAAGCTCTTGGCAGCTTCGGGCACCGAATGAGGTTTGAGATTGGACCAGTCCGGATCAACGTCGCCTTCTAAAATAGCTAGTAACTCTCTATTATCAGCAGTTTCAATCTTCTCGGCATCGTCCATTGCCTTCTCATCGGCTGAATTGTGGCTGTAATTTTCAGACGACACATTAGTCAGCTGGGGTGGACTTTTTTTTCCAGTGATACTGTGGGTAGAAGCAGCGGACAGTTTGCTAGATAAGCGTTGAGTGATCTTTTTGACAAATAGAATATCACCGCCCTGCGGAAACTCGATTTCTCCTTGTTTCTCTTTAATGCGCTCTTGCAGAACCTCCGTCACCTCAGCCTTCGATGCAATTTGACTCATCAGATGTCGTCCCACAATTTTTACTCCGAGTCTAGAAGGCTGAGGTTTATGTTTAGAGGCCATCGTATCCTGCATCGGAGAAGCCACGGTTTTAACCAACATTTTGGGCGGAGGAGTATAGTCTGACTTTGAATCGGTTTCTTTGCGTGGCTTTGGTTTACTCTCTAATCCGTTTACACGTTCTTTGGCGGTGAATTCCGTGTTGTTCTGTGACTTTCTGAGGTTTAGCGTGACTTTGCGTTGCATGGAACCTTTGCTTGAAAATTTGTTGCCATCTTTAGTTAATTTGATATCTTTAATGATCGGCCTATCCTCCGCCAACAGGGTTTTCAGTTCGATTTCAACAGAATCGTGAGGATCGCTTGGGTTACTTTTGGATTCGCATATATCATCGATATTGTCGTCAATCCAATCGTCGACAATTTCTTGTATCACGCTTCTGTGAATTTCTGTCGGTTTCACCAGATGCCTCAGACTTACGTCTTTGCTTCTTTTCTTCTCTTCGGGATTAGCTCCACTTTTTATTGGCTCACCGACAGTAGCAACACTTTTTCTATCCGCATCGATGACTCCTACCGATTTATCTTCACCTTCTGTTTCCGTTTCTGCCGAGCTTTGACTGTTATCCTCGACATCAGAGTGGGACAGCAATATTTCGCTGGGTAATTTTTCAATGCTGCTGTCACAGTCCTGCGACTGCTCGATCTCTATCTCTTGGATACCCTCCACGGCTATGTTAATTGTCTCCTCATTTTCGGAGCCAACCTCCAGCATCACCAAGTCTTTTGTAACGAAGCTCTCCCTGCCATCCGTGCTATCTTGCACTTGGATTTCCACGGAATACGCAGATTTAGTTGTCGTTACAATTTCTTCCACCACGCTCATCGCGCTAGGGTCACAAGTTTCGTGTGTTATTACATTTTCTTCAACGTAATCCAAATCTTCCTCAATCTGGTTGGTTTCATCGCTAGTGTCGGCGGAAAGACTTGAATCTTCCAAATTTCTTACCTCTTCAGGTTTCATTGTATCCGACAGTGTACTTTCCTCATTGTTCGAATCATCCAAAGTTTCGTTCTGTTCGATAACTTCCGTATCGATATTCGGTGAGTCTGACTGTTCGATGCAAACAGTTTCTAGCAATTGTTCTGCAACTTCAAAACCCGGTTGGCTATTAGCGTCGCAATCTTTGCTCAAGCTGTCCGGTATCGTGCCATCGTTATTTATAACGATCGGTGTGATTTCTGTGGTTATCTCAGTGACGACAGGTTCAATTTTCAGGGAATCAACCAAAATATCTGCGGAGCCAGTTCCAATTTCCTCACTTGTGTAAGATTTTGGCTCATCTATTGGTACGACTTTCTCAGGTATGACATCGTTGACAGGGTCCGTCGAGATGTTGATTAGATTCTGTTCAACACCCTCCACTTTTGGTTGGTCCATTTTTTCAGAATGTGATTAACCAAATCACTCATCAAATCGTATAAATTGTCCTGAAATTATACCGTTTTTATTGATATTATGAATGTGAACAACGCTATTTACTTCATACACAAATTGATGAATGGCGAGTAGTTGACAAGTACAAGTGTGATAATAACTTTCTTCCATATTTGGGTGCTTTGACGCGTAGACATTGTCTGGGTGTACAAATTGAGAGAACGTTGTCTTATGCAATATACAAATACAAATACAAATAAAAATAAAAATGAAAATTCCAAACTATCTCACTTGTATTAAATCGCACCGTTGTCGTTCATCATTGAGGGACATCCATTGCAAGACAATAATAGCATTCAGAATCAGACTCAATGGTTACAAGTTTAATTAGAGTGGAATTTCCACTGTTGTAGGTATACTCCCAAAGATACTCGGCGATCACATGCTCTGCTTCTGCCTGAAATTTGAGATACGCATTGAAAATAAAATAATATGCTAGTCCTTGTCGAATAACAGACGTCAAATAATATTATATATCACTCCTCGTCTTTGATCTCTTCATTACTGAATCCTCAAACCTTTGATTTTATTCAACATAAGGGAAAGCCAGTCGCACCCACTGTGCACATTTATCAAAAGATATCCAGTCAAGTTACACACAGGGGGATTTAATCTTGTCACCAAATGTGACGGAATTAATTTTGTAAATATTCCTCAACAATCCTGTCAATTTTCTCCGTTTGATCTATATCCGTGGAAATAGGAAGCAGAGCGATAGCAGTCAATGAAATTACGAAAATTCCAGGATGAAACGGCCAGTGACTAGATTTCAAACTATGAACCAGTTCGCATTACATACTTAATAGCATCGGAATATGGTTCAAAGGATAAGTCATTGAACTACGTCAAGATTCAAGGGTGACTCTACAGTCTTGCAACGAAGATGATGGATATGTTAGAAACAGAAGGTCTACTAAATATTTCATGTCTCTTGATTGTAAGAAGCCTTGAGCTTAAGAACAAAACTGTAGGCTATTGTTCGACATTATCGTTGGTAAAATATGAATGCATCAATCTACAAATCAAATTTGTGAGAAACCTGGTAGGACGACAAGAGGGCGTGAGAAATAACAAAGAACGAGACAAAGAAAGAAGTGTCCTACCTAAACGCAAGACAATTAAATTGTGGATATTTTATCAAAGAGTTTTGGTGCTCGGCCATGTTTCAGGTGAGTATAAACTGGCCAATTCTATCGGCTGACTACTCGTCTGGACTGTAACCTTTTGTGCGATCGGAACAAACTCCTAACGAGGTAATTGGCTCGAGCATGAATTTGGGTTGATAACTTTCCGACTTTGTAAACAATCAGATAACCAGCTAGCTTCAAGCGTTCAAAAAGACATGTATGTACATTGAAGCGACGACAACCGAATAACCTAAAAATCGTTTCTCTTCCACCCACGTTAATCCGCTACGAATCGTTCGCCCCGAGAGAAGTTCCGACGATTTAGATCGCGATTTGTTGTTTTCTGAGAATTTTTAGCCAATTATAAGAATTCCATGTATGAAAGATTTGTCTAATCTTCTACTTCTTTTTCTAGTCTCAATAAATTATCAATTGTTACACACACGCGCGCACTCAGTTTTCTGTTCGTATACGTATACGGTTTACGACTCGCGCGTGCGCGCTGACGTATATGCGTGTGTCGCAACTCGTATGTGTGCAGAGGGAAGAGATAGATGTACGTGTGAGTGAGTATACTGACTGATTGCGAGCTTTGGATTATGCAGGAAAAGGTTGGGAGAGTCGGAGGGCATAAATGATGATTGCTTCATAGTTTTAGGCGGTTATCGCGAGGCATAAGCGCTGCTGAATTATTATTAGAAGAATCTTTATACGAAGTTAGTGAGATACAGAAATGGCAGATGAGAAAGCTTACCGCTTCGTAAAAGCTCATACGGAGTTGGCAAAGTTTCGTGACGAATTTGGTAAGATTACATTTATACCATCTCGCAGCCCAGAAATCCGAGAGTCACGTACAAAACGGTTTATTAATATGCCAATGTCTCGATGAAACTTCGATTCAATTATATGTTATCAAATACAAAACATACACGCAATGTTTACATGAACGAAATTGCAGACACTACTCGCGTCAAGTCAGAAACGTATTTCTCAATTGTTTTATTATTTCTTTTTTTTTTTTTAGTTCATAAAATACATGGTGAATTTGTTAAAACAGGCACTTCAATCATATTGATTTGTAACTAATTTCTTCTATGCGTATTCCTTTTCATGAATTTCACACGATCGTATGTATACAGCTTCTTTTATCGTAATTTACTATAAATGATAATATCTTCAAAGCGTTATTTTGATGACGTTATATGTTTTCTGATCATTGGTTAAAAACTTGATGGTGCGCGGAAGTTAACGGAAGTGTTCACATGAACTTGCAAGCGAGCTCATAGGATTGGACTGCAGATGTTTGTACGCGGTTTTTCATTGGCTCTCAGATTATTCAAAGTCACCTAATTATGCACAATCCTATATAGCTGGTCGAATGCAACGGAAGAGACCAGTCATATAACTTCCTTGCGGCGCATGGCTGTATCTTGGAAACTCCCTAAATGATATTGGTCCGTTCCGTTAGACCCAGCCGATCGTGTCGCCGCGCGTCTGAAAATCGCCGTGAACATTTATGGGGCTGTTACACAGAGCGCGTCGCGTCATGCGGCGCGGCAAACAATATGCAGTCACCAATGGGAGGGCTGCTTTTTCGTATACACGCGTAAAAAGCAGCCCCCCCATTAGTTACTGCATATTGTTTGGCGCGCCGCGTGACGCGACGCGCCCTGTGTAACTGAGCCATTAACGCTTACGCCTTATAGTGCTTATGGTGACGTCAACACTACTGCATTGCCGTAGATGCAAATTTCTGTGTCGATCTGAATCGAGTGAACCGGGTCACCCGCATACACGAATCCTCATTTTTTTTTTTTTTTAAATCCTGTAGCTTTTCGCGTAATCGCAGGTAGCCAACGAATCCTCATGGTGCCGTCCCATGTAGGCCCGGATCGCCGGAATTCGGAATCACGGAACGGAATAGTCACTAGAATCCGCGTTCCGCTAATTTCATTCCGTCGTATTTTTACGGAATGGTGGATCCGTCCGGTATCCGCAAATTTTGGTTGTAAATAATTTTGCTTTGAGAAATTGATGCACTTTTGGAAGTCTTGAATAACCGAATTATCATTAATAGACACATTTGAGGATCCATGATCAAATTTGTATCCACACACACGTCTTTCTACAATTTGCAGGGTTATGTTCATGTGGAAGTATACAAAAGTTCCGTGTTCCGTTCCGTCTATTTGCATTTCCCTGCGTCCCATGTACCCAAATTCCGGAACGTCAACTCTTATTTGATGAAATAATCAATTATAGTTACAGAATTTGATCTTACATAGAAGCTAATTAAATAAATTACATATATTGATACAAAAATTGTATCTAAACAGACAAATAAAGCCGAATAGCACAAATATGGATCGGCTCCGTTCCGCCGTTCCGTGCAGTTTTGGTACATGGGACGGCAGGGTTTTTCAAGACCCGGAACGGATTCGGAAATCCACTAGATTTCGTCTGCGTTCCGTTCCGTGATTCCGGATTCCGGCGATCCGGGCTTACATGCGGGCCGGCACCATCATGGTATACAAATCTATCAGTTTCTACCGATCTGTCATTTTGTGCAAGAAGCGCTGTCTTTAGCGTTTATTTCGGTAAACTTTCGGAATTCTCCCGCCGTAGCGCTCAAATCGCATTCAGCTAACGCGGTTTATACGCTGATATATATTATAACTGGATAGCCGATTGCGTATGGTTAGCATGAAAACCACGGTGTAAGAATAAGAGGTGGGTCAACTGCCGTCACTGATCTCTATATACTGACTGGATAGTGAACTGGGGCTGCTGAGAGAAACCAATTGATCAGCGCCATTTGCAGTATTTTCGGTCAAAGTCTAAGCGGGCAGTTCAAATTTATACATGAAATACACATTTTCTTTTGAAAACTACTTTTTCAAAGTTATTTCTCGGTCGAACTATGCCAGAAATAGTGGAATGCTGAATAAAGTACACATATTCAGTTCGACCCGGGTCTTAAACTGTGCACCTAATCGAAATTCCCGCGTAGATTTTGACCCAAGTTTCGGCGTTCCTCCGACCCCACCAAGCCCCCGGCCATGCTTCTAATGGTTTCACGCTGCGCCTGTAGTAAGAGTACCAGTCCACTATCCAGTCAGTATATAGAGATCAGTGACTGCCGTATACTCCCCGTGTAGAGCTCTGTGATTATTATGCGGCAGTACGGCGAAAATCCGCCAGGGGCCTCATGCGTCGGAAAGGGTGGGTAAACCCGTGGGGTAAACACGGTGTAAACAATAATGGCGTCGATCTAGCAGACAGTATTTGTATTATGAGTAATTACTTTGTTATTATCCCACACATTTATTAATGTGCATCCTTTTCGTGGTTTATTAGGTGTGGTCACCTTTTTTTTTGCTGCGAAAGCTCACCGGTTTATTTTATTTTCAATAATACACTATCGCGATAGTCACCTGAATTCATCGTACAATTATTTTCTTTTCGTGGCGTAACATATTTTTAGATGCATCACCACGTGAATAATAACATGCACTTGTCATCTTCGGCAGCAGATTTTATTTTTCACACGTCAAACGTCAAACTTTTGTGGATACCGTGAATACTGTCTGCTAGATCGACGCCATTATTGTTTACACCGTGTTTACCTCCGTGTTTACCCACCCTTTCCGACGCATGAGGCCCCTGGCGGATTTTCGCCGTACTGCCGCATAATAATCACAGCGATTAGGGCCAGTGGAACCACCTCTTATTCTTACACCGTGGTCCATGCTCTATGTCCATGCCTGGAACGCTCACTGCCGTGGTGGGGGTAGCGAATTTGCGATCCGAGCGAGATAGCTCAGCGGTGTATCTCTGTCCCTTTTTGAACAGTCGGGTGACGAAATTTTGAGCGTCATGACAGGTTTCAGCACAGTAATGTATGTAACTGATTATACGCGGTGCGTGCGAGACAAATATACCCGCCGAGCTATATCTCTCAGCGCGCCACCCACCGCGGCAGTGAGCGTTCCAGGTCTATCTACATTTCAGTGTATTGCAGTGTATCTCGAATTTCAATCCGGTGCATACACCTTGGTCAGGTATCATACAGATATTATTCCCATTTCTTAACCCATCCCAATGAATATAAATACGGATTATTTCCATACATCGCATACTATGTGCACACAATCGTTATAATGTCACGTAGTTCGTGCTCATCCCTGGAATTGACAGTTGATGACACGTCATTTTGAGAGGGGTATTATCACTCATCTGTTGAACTATGAAATTGGAACTATGAAATGGAATGACTAATATTTAACACGATCATAGCGAGTTAATACAGCCAGATTTAGGATTAATCATTTACCAATTTACCACCCACGTGAGTAAAGACCCACCTCAGATAAAAACTTCATTAGGAGATAAGTGGCTACCAGTCTATCGTTTATCGTTCAACCCAGAACAGTCATTTGATATAACAAACTAGATATGTTCTTTATCAGTTGAAATTATTCCAACAGAAAAGGCACGAGCGTTGACTCAACTCCACCTGACACCCGATAAATAATACATTTCAACTTCCATACTTAGGAGACTCTATTCATTCATCTGTCAGAGAAAATCGACCAAAACATAAAATATGGATAAACTGAGGAAAGCTTTGAGCGGCGATGAGCAGTGCGACGAAGAAAGTGGAATCATTACTCAGGTAGTCTTCATGATTTATTATCGCTCGAAGGAAAAGGTCACAGATAAAGTAAAAAACGACTAGACTAGGATATCATTATTGAAAAAATAAATATTTCCATTGTCATTTATATTAACGCTGCTAAGAGACACGTTGATTTTGTGGTAAGTTATGTTCAGATATGAGTACAAACAGATTTCCAACGGATATCTACGCATAGCTTATCTGATTCTGTTGTCCCCGCAGTCATCTATCTCGTTTCTTCTCCATGTAATCGTGAAGGATAGAAGGAGACAGAAGACAGAATCAGATACGCTATGTGTACCAATATTACACGTGCCAAAATAATTTTTCAATCAATCAATACACAACGATCATACTTTATGACTTTTTTTTTCATTTGGTTCACATCTTCTGAGAGAGTCGTCTCATTTGACAAATATTAGACTCCGCATTCCTCAGTTTTAGTGTACAGTCATAGTCAGTCGAATATATTTGTGTTGTACAAAGAATTCTGGTTATTAGGTAATGGATTCATCAACGCTTAGTTGGTCAACAAGAATAAAGGGATTCGCAATTTGCTTTGTGATCGGTATTCTCTGTTCGTTCCTCGGGTCGTTTGCTTTGTTCTTGCGCAACGGACTAACGATATTTGCCGTTTTCTACACACTTGGAAACATCATCGCCTTGGCAAGGTACATGCTTGCGCCTCATATGCTGGATTATACAGACAATTTGATTTTTACAATATCACAATATCACACACTGAATGATCATTGTTATACGATGAAGAATGAGTGACACCTTTAGAAACTATACGTTTTATCTCTATGTTGATAACAGCACGTGTTTTTTGATGGGGCCAGTTAACCAAATCAAGAAAATGTTTGCAGCGACAAGGGTGATAGCGACATTGATCGTACTTGTAACTATTGCTATGACTTTAGTATCGGCGATTGCGGTGAGTGATAAAAAAAAAAAAAAAAAACAAGGCGAATTCGAGATCACTTCAAAGCCTAGAAATCAAAAGTTTTGCTTTTACTTTCTTTTCATTCGTCATCTTCAACTATGTAGATACAATCTTCAATGTTTGGGCTGTTGCCAAATCTGTTTCACAACTTGCCACAGGAATAATGAAATTATGAATGAAATACCTATGTTGATCCGATTTTATTTTATTTACAGCTCCACAAAGCGGGATTGGCGCTTCTGTTCATAATCATACAATCACTGGCTCTGACATGGTATTCCTTGTCGTATATACCATACGCCCGCGATGCCGTGAAGAAAACAGTTAGCTCATGCATCTCGTGATCATCAAAAAATGGAACAATTTTATTTGTTACGTGTCAAAGTTTAAAAACTCGCCTTATACAAGCTGGATAAACAGTGAATTCTCAATAAAAACTACGGAAGTTATATACCATGCGATTCGCCGGAAGCCGCATTGTTTAAATTATAAAATTATATCATTTTGTTGACTATCTTTGTTGACTAGAAATGGTAACGCCATATACTGTTGTAACTTAATCTTAACGGATTGTTTATTGTGGAATTATGGAGCCCAGCAGTAGTCTGTGGAAACATGTTGGCTATTTCTGAACTGAATCTTATTGTTAAGACACTCTATATGCTGTTATGTATTTTACGTAACTCTGTTGGAAAACAACGGAGTTCCAAAAACAATCCGAGGATACTTGCCATAAAGTTGAACCGTAAATTGTGATTACACAACAAGTAGCATGCGGATGCTCTTTCCTGTTTCACCATCAATTTCTTTTTATTATTATACTCTAATAACTCGTGTTTTTTTTTCCTTTCTTTCGTTTCTTTTTTTGTTTGTCATCGTTTCCAGAGTATGTTGAAATTGTTGAGCAAAACTGACTGATCTTTTACCGGCTCGGTAAGATTCGTGGACTTGTACCCACTACAGTATTTGATTTTATGTAAAATTCAATGAATGCACACTGTGCCAAAATTGAATATTCAATTGCCTCCTCCCCGCTTGCTTTATCTGCTACTAGTGTTATATTTGCGCAACAAGGTTAGTGGAACAAAAAAATTATTACACTTCAAACAGTGTAAAAAGAGTCATCTCAAACGGAGATTACAGGAAAGGATTCGATTACACATTATCTATTGATATTTGTATTGTATCGATTAGGTGTTTTTTTTTTTTTTCTTTTTCTTTTTCTTTTTCCATTGTGCAATGGGTTGCACGACAAAAGGTGCAATGTTCAATGCATACATATGTAAAAATTAAACACTGCTACAACTAAACTAACAATGCATACTAGTTGAATGGTTGAAGCAGACAAAGTGTGGTTGGCAAAACTATGGGATCAAAGTAAAACCAGGCTGAAGTATATTCGATAAAGCTGTATATTCAGAATTTTTTTTAAATAAAACCCGACAATCTAATCTGTGTAGAAGAACTTTTGTGATCAAGCAATGCGCAAGATAACCAGTTTTTTGGAATTTTTTTTTCTGGTCATTTGTACGGTGTTATTCCTTCACAGCAAACGAGTCGATGAATTTTTTGAAAAATGAACTGTCATTGCAGCAGACGTATAGGAGAGACAATGTCGGTCTGGCGTAATTTTTTCTACACATTTTTTCTACAGTTAATTATTTGCACAAGGCTATAGGTATACATATATAACATAATTGTCGGATTTTTATGGATATACAAAATGAGATATTTTACAAAGTCGGTTGTATTATAATCGATTGATGTTAATAAACACTTTTAAGCTGATGAACGAATCGACATAATTACACCTGTTCCACGAATCCTCGTCACTCTGGGAATCGCAATTCCCACCCACGAATACGCCCTTTCGAATTAAATCTCTTCAAAAATAGTCTTCTTCCGCAATTGCAGAGACGAGGCAAAGTAAGTACAGTTTCACCTCGATTCATTCTATACTATTGTTTATACAAGGTGCATTTGCATTGCTATCCTCCACGAAATTTTAGATTACTTCTTAATGTCATTACAAATTATGCACGGTTTGTATTTACAAATAATATGCGAACTATTTTTTTTTTTTTTTATGATGGTGGATTTGCTGGTGCGGGCACCCGATTATCATGTTACGCTCCTGGCGTAGAAAAAGGGAGAAATTCAAAAATTCACAAATGCTTGTAGAATTGTCGGCCCATTATGATTCTGGTCCTGAAAAATCTGTTATTTCCGAGTGTTTTTTTCTTCTGTGGGGGAAGAGAAAAAAAAAAAAAACAAAAAAAAACAAAGGTGTACTTTTTTCAAGAATCGAAATTTTATTAGAGCCTGTATTGTCCAGAACATTCAGAATACGATTAATTTGAAAAGATACGTTGAACCCTCGAACTGGCCAATGGGTTTACGTATAAACGTAACGAACCAATCGTCAGTCAGTAAACATCTCCCTTCCCGAGTATCGCGTGATCCGATTGGCGAACGGTAGGGATTTATTCTCTGATTTCGTTGAGGTAAATCCGGTTGATTCCGGTCTCTTCGATAAACACAAGAGAACAGCAACAGGTCCACAGAGGACGTACTACATACATACTACATATACCTCTGCGAAATACGAATCTTCAAATATCCGAGTCATTAACTCATTAGTCAAGTATCCGAGGAGGTAGCCGGCCATTGCGTTACAAACTGTTCAGAATTGTCGCGCGGGCTCGCGATAATATAGCAAGTTCTCACATCAGTTAATCCAACGTGCATCACGCTTACCTGTGGCAAGTATAATCCTCTTCATATCCCGGTACTTGCTAGCTTAAGTATGAATTCAACAACCCTTCAATTTTCTTTCAACCGTCACTATCCAACCCCGTCCTACAACGTCGCACGACAAGTTCAAACGGCGTTGGGTGGTTTTACAAGCTAAATTATATTAAAAAATAACCTTATCTTTTCACAGAATAATGCCAGCACCAGAAGCGAATGCACCCGGGCGCCTGTCCAAGTTCAAGAACACTAGCAAGCACGAAGTACGTACATTTGAACCTTTTTATTTTCTCTTCCATTCTTCATTCTTCTCTGCAGCCATTCCATACCTTTCGTTCAAACGTTCACATCAATTCAAAACACAACCCGACAATGGAAACTACTTCATGATCTTAATTTGTAACACTGAACACAATACCTTTCAAGAGAAATATGAATTTGCTATGAAATGTGACAAATTCAGGCTTTCTGACCCGCTAATGCGACCAATTTCAAACTATTTCTGCCAACCAGTTTCATCCATTACTTCCGTATTAGGAGTCAATCATCAAAATTATCTTACAATTAATCGTGGTCATTCTAACGTGACACCCGGGTTATCAGACGTATATCTCTGTATGCAAATACTCTTCTTTCTTTGTCTTAGTCGGTATGATAAGTGACTGTGTTGAGTGAGGTGGGAGCAAGGCTGAGATCTCAATATCATCAGAGTTTCATTATATTCAAAAGATATATTGTCCAAATTTCAATTTGACAAGACGCAGTTAAATCTGGTGTTTTTATTTTCTTTCTTTTTTTCTTTCTCTTGTGAATCCACAGTTGTGTATTATTAACTAAATACCAAACAGTGATAAAGATGCTGTTGAATTATTCATCCAACGAATCTTATTCTCGTAAACTTGAATATGATATTTATTCTCTAAGGATGCGCGAAGGAGGCGAAACGAGGTTTCGGTCGAGCTGCGTAAGGCACGCAAAGATGATCAGCTGTTCAAACGTCGTAATATAAATGTTGAAGATGAGCCCCAGAGTCCCCCGGGTGACGAAGGTACAACTGTTAGCAGTATGAGTGTCGAGGAGATTATTATCGGTATGAATTCAAACGACGAGACTGTTCAACTTCAGGCCACACAGGCCTGCCGCAAGATGTTAAGCAGGGAGAAAAGTCCTCCCATTGATAATATGATTCGCCAAGGAATAGTTCCACGTTGCGTCGAGTTTCTCAGCCACAATCACAAGTGAGTTTACTCAAGACATGGTCGTTGATACTATTTATCGAAGAATGCACAAATAATTAATGCTGCTTCTTTTGTTACATGAATCATGTCATTATTATTAATAAGGGTATTGATAAGGGTTTATCTTTGATAATATTATTGCGGAGAATAATATACAGTACGAACGAAAGGATATTTCCACTACCTAATAAAATATAAGAATTTATAATCAAATGACAAATCCTAAGAATACTAACAAATAAATAATCATGGAAAATTGTTAAAAAAAAAAGTTTGGAATTCGTTTTTTTCCATTCGATTTTGAAATTTCATGACGTGTTTTACTCGGTGACAAAATCTCCTCAAACCTACTGAAAGAAGTTCCCAAGATAGCACTTGTAATTGAGTAAAAAATGCAGATCTATGACATTTCTCTAATTATCTAATTTATAGCATCCATTTGTGAATTTTTTTATTTTTTCTCCCTAAATTCATCAAAAATGTTCCATACTATTTTTTGAATTTTGTCACCACTTGAGTTGGAGTTCAGACAAATGTTGTCAAATTTTGAAAATCGTTTCAAAAGCTCTTCATTCTTATTGCAATCTCTCTTCTAGTCCGGCGCTCCAATTCGAAGCTGCTTGGGCTCTGACCAACGTGGCCTCTGGTACATCGGAACAAACCAACGTAGTAATAAAACATGGCGCGATCCCCCGGCTTACGGCCCTGCTGAGATCTCCATCTGCAAATGTAGCCGAGCAGGCGGTATGGGCTCTCGGAAATATTGCTGGCGACGGACACGCCGCTCGTGACCTAGTTCTCGCTCACAATGCTCTGCCGCTACTTTTGGAATTAATCAAGCCTGATACTCAAGTGAGTATTGTTACTGATGGTGGAAATCGTCATTCGTTTTAGTAATGACTTGAATGTAAATAATTTCTAAAAAAAAATTTTGCTGCTCAAAAAATGCGTTTCGTCAGTTTATACTTGTGGTCGCAGGTAACATTTGCCCGCAACATTGTGTGGACATTGTCGAATTTGTGCCGCAATAAGAATCCACCACCAGAGTTTGACAGCGTAAAGGCTTGTCTGCCGGTTTTGAATCGACTTCTCAGTTATCCGGACGATGAGATATTGGGTGAGTAATTCATAAAGTTAATAAAATTAATAGAATTATTAAAATTAATAAAATAATCACCGGATCTGTTTTTCAACCGATAAAAAATGAATGCGATAATTATCTGAGGTAATACGGTCACTCTATAATAATTGATTGGCACAATCGCAGGAATGGCATTGCGCGAGATGGTCGCATCGCAATAGGATCGCCATCCCAAGCAGCATCCATGACAACCCAAATGTAATTTGACAAAAGTATTATTAATAACAAAAAACTGATTCATAACATTGTTTGAGATGTGGTACTCCGTTTATTCATCTTGAAGAAACTAAACCATTCGGAACTTTATTCAAGTCTTGCCCGCTTGCGATTGCCAAACCCGTAGATAAAGGCATTCCACGAGTTCGCGATGTAGATCGATTGTTCTCCCCTTAAAATACCAGTCGTTCATTAATATCGCGTTAGCAAAAAAGGCGATTTGAAAGCCAAAAGGTATAATATTTTGTCGTGTTCTCATTTGCCCCTAAACGGTTGAAAACACAAGAACAAACGAATATTGAAAAAATTAAAAACTTGCAACCAAAAACTCTTATATGTTGGCGGATACGACCTTAGGCTTAAGTTTTTAGAAAGTTTACATTTGTTCAAAAACTTTGACCTCGAAGATTGAATTTACTGAAAATGCACGTTTGTTAACTCAACAGGTCGTATCTGCAAATACTTGCGCCCTTATGCCTTCAATTAATCGATCATTATATTTCCATGTTTCTGAACATACTCTTATGTCTTCTACATGACTAGAAAAATATAAAATGAAAAGAAACACGACCTTTGGGCTTGTGCTTATGACATTAATCACGCAATATCAATAATCGCTTTCCAACGCAATTTCATGTCTATGTCAGCCAATCCCTCATCAATTGTACACACGTAGCATCGATTTAAACTGTAGTGAAGTCGATAAAGTGCTGTATTGAAGGATTTCTAATTTTCGTTTAAAATAATTGAAAGAAAAAAACTGCACAACTGTTCAGACCTCGTCTAGTTTTGTTTTTAGAAACTAAAGTCTATGTATTCTCCTAAGGGGTATCCCCTTACTCACTTGACTATAAACTCTCTATAAAATGTTTGATTGAATTATAATCATTTGCATTTAATATTTTTTTTATATTATATATTCTAATTTAAAAACGAAAACTTACTCCTCTTGGCTATGCCTGGATGCTTTTTTGGAATTATCCTCTTCTGCAGTGTCTAAAAATCCGATTCCGAATATCTAAAAGCATCCTCACAAGATTGAACACATTCCAGATTGCGTAAGACTCTTTATTTATACCAAAATATTTAGTAAAAGGTCACTTATTTTACATTTTGATGACAACAATCGAACTTCAGTACATAACAGGAAGGTCTTGCTCAATCTAGTCGAGTTCGGGATCCATTTGTCGCCTGATTACCAGCGATAGGTCAGATCATGTTGATTTTACAAATGCATTTAATGGAAACCAGAGTCTACCGCTATCCCATTCACTAATTTGATTGTTGCTTTTCGGTATTTTCAGAGTTGCATTGTCACTCGTGGTGCGTTCAAACCTTCAAACATTACAAAGCATTAACCACTGCATATCTTGTTCCTAACAGCTTGTACAGTTGATAAAATATCGCGTGTCCAATGGTATAGGGTCGTATATGAAACTTTATGAAAAAAACATCAGCTTAACTAATGTAAAATGGTAAAAGATCGTATCCGCCAATATACGACCGTTTGCCATTAGTTTTTTTTATTTCTAATTTCAATTGGGTTTTGAGTATTTTCAAAGCGAATGATACAAAAGAACAAAATTTCACCTCAAACTGGGAAAAAAATTGGAAAAATTAGATGGTAAAGGGTCGCATCCGCCTAACATAAGATCTCATAATGACCTTCAGATTTTTCTTCAGCTCATTTCATTTCACCTATGCATTCTAAGTATTTTCATAGCAAATGTCCTTTTCTGGCACACACGACCTTATATCATTGTACGCGCGATACAAAGGGTCGGTATATCTTCTGTTTCGCATCTCATTCCTACCATTGTATTACAGCTGATGCTTGTTGGGCTCTCTCTTATCTTACCGATGGCTCTAACGATAAGATCCAAGCGGTTGTCGACTGTGGAGTAGTACCAAAGCTGGTAGAGCTGTTATCTTCGACACAAGTCGCAGTCCTAACTCCTGCCCTGAGAGCAGTTGGAAACATTGTCACTGGTAACGACGTTCAAACAGATGCGATTATTGCAGCCGGAGGGCTGCAGCACTTGGCCGCGCTCTTGGCACATAAGCGAATGAACATCATGAAAGAAGCTGCCTGGGCAATCAGTAATATCACAGCTGGAAATGTCGACCAGATTCAACACGTCATAAACGCTGGTCTGCTACCGCCTCTCTTGCAAGTTCTTGAGTCTGTGAGTAATCGAATGCCGCTTTCCTTACGATTGAATTCTGCTCATATATTCGGGAGTTCATTGAGTCTTATTTCCGCATTTTTGAACAGGGAGACTTCAAGTCTCAAAAGGAGGCAGCCTGGGCGGTAACAAACTTGACTTCGGGGGGATCGGTGCAACAGCTTGCCCAGCTGGTGCAGCTCGGAGTTTTGACTCCGTTTTGTACACTTTTAGAGGCAAAGGACTGGAAGACTGTGCTCGTAGTTTTGGATGGGCTTACAAATATCCTTAATGCTGCCCAAAAGATGGGAGAAGTCGAGCGCGTCGCTATAATGATTGAAGAAGTCGGTGGACTGGACAAGCTCGAAGCTCTACAACACCACGCGAATGAGCAAGTCTATCAAAAGTCTATGGCGATGATAGAAACGTACTTTTCAGCCGTGGTAAGATATCCGATTGAGATTATTTCGTCGAAAAACTTTGATTATCCAGTCGAATAACTTTGGTGTTTATTTTCAGTCCGAAGACGAAGACATTGCCCCAACGTCGACGGATGGACAGCTAGAGTTCAAGGCTACGGATGAGAATCCACAGGGAGGTTTCCAGTTTTAGATTTTAAATAAAACTGTTTATACGATCATTTTATTTCACGTAACGGGGCGAGCTCGTCATTTGTAAATATTTCCCTGCCATCTTTTTTTTTTTTACGGCGATACATAAACAAGCACATAAAGTGATTACCGATAGTGTATTATGCGAAATAATTTACAGCACTGGATCTTCTTTTTCCACTATGTTCTAAATGTTTTCTGTTTCTTTTTCTATCACGATTTTATACAATAAATTTTGTCTTTTCAGAATATATTCTCCACCCATCTCTTCATTCTCACCACCTTTTTCGTACTTTCAGAATTCAGACTCTGGCTGCAGGTCGTAAGAATTATACAATACATCAGAGATTTGTCAGGTTTAATTTAATAATGAATATTCATACATCGTGAGAGATCGTATAGAGAGAGATTATTCGGTGTGTTAGCAAATTTTTTCTTCTATTCTCTACATAGATAATATAAGTATGAGGGTAAATGAGAAAATACACAATGGGTGATATAAATTAGATAAATTACGTAATGGAATACTAGAATACTGGAGTTGAGTTATTTTAAAATAATCTTAAAGAAGAATAGTATAACTAATCAATTAATGACGACTAAATGGTTTTTTTTTTTTTTTTTTTTTTTATATAGTGAATTGGTCGGCGCTACTTGTGACTCGTTGTTCGTTTTTTTTTTTTTTTTTTTTTTTTTATAAATTAAGATTGACAATAATTATTATTACAGGTACTATCGAAACGATATAAGTAATTACGTACATTATTATCTACAATGTGATAGATATCAATTATTTATACATTTTATGTGAAGGAAATTCGGAGAAGATCGCAACAAAATTGTCAACAAGATATTATTAGGTAATTCTCAATTGCAACAACTTTCTTAGGTCTGTTTCTTTCGAATTCATATAAACTGACCACCTGCAAGTCTGTGTGTGTTTATTAAATAAATTAGTAATATGAATCCTCGATCCAGATGGCTGGAAACAGAATTCCCAACATCCTGCAGGATTAATGCTTCACGCTAGGCGACTGGAAAGACTTTTCAACTCGAGTTGACTGTATACATAACTGCTTTGACCAGAATTGTTCCATACCGATCGCCAGCTCAATTTTTGATCATCTTTCTTTCAATTTTAGCGATAGCATATACCTAGTATTCTTAGCGTTAGTAAATTAGTATTCAGCGTATTCGTTATATATGTAAAAAATAAAAAATAAATCCACGGAATGTATACCAATTTCATAAATATAAATCTGACTTTACCTCAGTTTTACCTCTCACAGAAAGCGCCGAGTTCTAAAAGCTTGCGTTTGCGAATGCCAGGGGAGACGACTGTGAAATGAATCAAATTTTCGTATAATATTGACAAAGCATCGAATTCCAGCCATTCCATTATACTATTTTAAGTTAGTTTTATCTGCAGCTTTCGTAGCCAGGGAATTGTTGAAATTGAACTGGTATAATGTTTGCCTAGGCTTCTTCGAATGTTCACAATTTTCTACATTTTTCCATAATGGTCATTTCACCAACTCATTTCCACTATGACCCTACAAGATTCCACAAGATTTCTGAGATTTCAAAAACCTAAGGTTTCACCAGATTCGCGGACGTGTGTACACCGGATTTCACAAGTGATTACCTATCGAAGTCACAGTTTCAAAACAGTTTCAGAACTGTGACTTCGAGAGGTAATAATCACTTGTGAAATCCAGTGTACACACCGAGTGTCTCAGGACAGTGAACAAAAATAATGCACACTGAGGAATTTTGAATGAAATTTCTCGATCCGCTCTGCGATTAACAAATATTCATAGTCGAAAACGAATCCGCCTCCCTAATGTGTCCTCGTTACATTTTTATGAATTACATTACATATAGGTAATATGTATAATGTGTATATATATATATATATATATAATATTACTGTGTATAAAATGCGTTCTGCGATCATTAATTAAGTAGTAGTGTTACAGACGCTTCAATTATTCTAATTCTACTCTAGATATACTTGGGACTTACCTATTTATAATTATTAATTATAGTCGACGAATGTGTAAGCTTTGTATGTTGGCAATTCCTACATTTCGTGGGAACTTTGACTGGAAGCAAGGCCTACGTGGACATGGCTATCATCAATTGATATACCCTTATTGAATACTTAGAACCAAAAGCTGCACGGAGAGAAAATAATTCCAGGCTTTGTGGACATGTTTTTGCCTCTGCCAGCAGCACTTTTCAACTATCTGAACAAGCGTACAGCTCTACTGAAATCGACACCATACGTATATCGTAACTTCTGTGTCCTGACTTTATATCTGCATTTATTTCTATTAAAAGAACAAGAAAGAAAGAAGAACGTTTTGAAAAAGCAGCTAAAAGCATTTATGCTGTTCATTTTCTTACCATTATCCGAGCTAGGTTTACTCTTTCAACTATATTTGTACATGGATTTGATTTAATATGTTCAAGCTTTTGCAACAAGTAATAATATGGTCTTTCCATTGTAAATTCTGAGACTTCTCTTCAAACTTGTGATGATTTACCAGCTGTTAAAGCATTACGGATACGATTAGACAAGACAATGAAGATTTATTTCCTCTTCCCGTATTCTCTAAGCGCCTTTCTATATCTGCTGGGAGAGAGTTTCTAGGTATCTGCGTTCGATTCACGACTACGAACACAAATCCTCGCAGTGAATTAATCGTCTTCTCTGTCGTCGGAAGTACTGATTATTATTGGTCAATTATTTTTACTATTTCTATGATTGTAGTTTTGTTTCATTGCATTGCATTCCATAATTGCAGCTGCCAAACTAAACGGATTCGAGCAGAATGGGAATAGGAACGTCTTGTCTCCTAATTGATGAATACGAGGATGAATATCATATGTTTACGTGAAATTCCTTTATGCGAGTGATTTCTGACCAATCCTATTATACAACTTCCCAATTAGATGTATGTAATACAAGCGCCGAGTTACAGCTTGACAAGCTTTCTTTTCGTACGGCCAATTCGGTTCGTCTAATCATCTACTTTTTAGCTTATTATTAGGTATTTACATCTATCGGCCGAGGATGAAATCGCTTTGGTCATTGACCATGAAATGGTAGACAAACGCTGCTTTCCTTCGGTCAAAAGTCACTTGACTAGCTCGGCTTCGTTGACTTCGGTCGTCTCGACTCCGCGGTGGATCTCGTAGGAATATGGAGCCGAATAGACTAGCTGAATGATCGAAACAAGCACAGTTACGAATAGATAAACAAGTATCTAACGTTGTAATCATAGGTACATGCTAATTCTTAGTTATTCAAACTCACCGAGTGTTTTGGCATCTTGAAAGTTATCTTGCGTATGATTTAAAATTTCTTGGAGAAACGAACAGATGTACAAAAAAACCGTTCTTCTAATCTCAGGCAACTGCATGACAATCTGTTAACATTTGAAGACTTGTTAACATTTCTAGACTTGTTATGACAAGAAGTTTGACTTGGATTCTAATCGAATCATAAAGTACCTGTTTGCATTGCGAATAGTTTGTCGCTGCCGTCAAACAGACGTTGTGTAAATTGTACGGAACTAAAGGTTCGGCTGTCGATTCTAAGAGCAGCAGCAATGCTTCAGCTACGGAATGTACAGAGCCAGCTGAACAATCACTGTCAAGGAAGCCATATAATAACAACAATTGACTGTAGATCGGATTGAAAGATCGATACAATATTTGGAATGATATATCGCGTGTCACACGGTATAAGAGACTTTTTTCTATTTCATTTGTCTTTGTCGGAAAAAAGTTCAAAAGTGAGGCAGATACGCCTTTTGGATTCTATCGATCAATCATAAAATGATAGTCAAGGATACGCATGGGATCTTGGCTGCCCTCGTCTAGCCAATCCCTGATGGCGATGATCTCTGCATGATATCCACGACTTTCAAAAAGCTGTTTTGTCTTTATTCCATGCCTGTATAAGTTGTCGACTAGAAGCCAGATCTCTTTTGGTACAGGATACGGTTCCGTGGATAGATTCTTATGGTTTTCCTAAATAAATTGTGGAAAAACTTTAGGTCGCTCTGTTGATCTAAAAAATCTTACATAAAATCAGAACATCAATAGAAAATCTTGGCAATCTTATTCTCACAAACATCGCAGGTGTAAATGAAAATTCTGCTTCATGGAAGACATTTTAGAGCAGCGCATAAAAAAAAACCATTCAAGCATACGAAACTATGGATGAAAGGCCAAATAAATACAGATTTTTATTTGAAATGTAAAATAGAAGTGCCAGCCCTGGTAAACAATGCTCTGGAACATCTTTTAAATTACTTCTACACCATTGCTGAATACATCAGATTTCCATTTACCAATTCAACTAATCTTCCGACAGGAATTTCCCTTACTGGAACAGGGATATGCACCAAAGCTTCCATCGAGGATCCAAAGCAGCTTCTTTGATACGTACCTAAAATATATACATCAATTTATTTTTACTGTGAATCTATGATGACTTGGCTCCTTGCAATTTTGCTGAACAATTCAAATGCGATCGCTCGCTTCCCAAAATCATCAACCTATAAATCACACTCTCAAATTTATCACGGCGAGATGCTGTGTGTGAATGAACTTTGTTATACTTGTCATAGATTCTGCATTCAATAGTACGAAAATTAAAGTCCAAACCTGTAACTGTGATAAATATGTCTTTGCCACCTTCGAGATGTAGAACGAGAATATCGTACAATTTATCTTCGCCGGAGTTCAATTTACAGGCAGATTTCTTGTCAACGTGTACTTCTAGCTGAATGTCGCACTTCTCACCTGGTGGAATATATATTTCCGAAACATTCATAAATATCATATGTTTATGTGAAAAATTCTCTCAATCTTCTCACCTGGCTTTATGAAATCTGTGTAGGGTTCTATCTTCAACCACTCCTTGCAGTAACTCGTGTCGTCGAGCTTCT
Organism: Tenthredo mesomela; assembly: GCA_943736025.1. Taxonomy (NCBI): domain Eukaryota; kingdom Metazoa; phylum Arthropoda; class Insecta; order Hymenoptera; family Tenthredinidae; genus Tenthredo; species Tenthredo mesomela. The sequence goes on from OX031021.1 coordinate 17,332,448, forward strand.
TGATGAACTCAAATTGAACGGGTACCTAGAATTGATCAATCGATACCAGAAATTATCGATGAAACATCGCAGTTTCAGGGTGTCTACTAAAATCTGAACACAAAATTCCCTGAGAATTCCAGGATTTTCCAGGCCATTCTGAAAAATTTCCAGGTGTATCTGAAATACCTTTTTCAATTCCTCGACCGCTAAGACAATGCTAAAACGTACGGATTTCATCTAATTTCAGATATTTTGCTGGAATTATGGGAGATAGATATATTGTTTTATATAATTACAACGTTCGAAAAAAAAAAAAAAAATACACAAAACATATTTTGTAACTAATATTGACATTGATAAAAATTTCGGATATTAGCGATTTTTGGTCTTCATTGTAAGATACATTCTGAAAAAATTCCCTGAGTGGCCCAGAAATTCCCTGAGATTTCCAGGATTTTCCCTGAGAAGAAAAATTCCCTGAGAATTCAAGGATTTCCAGGTTTTTCCAGGTAGTAGACACCCTGAGTTTAAATTTCGGGAAAATTTAGCGTAGGAAAAAAAAGTAGGAGCTAGAAGATGAAGAGAATTAACAAACAAATAGATAAATAGTGTGGGGGTTGCTACTGACCTGGCCAGTGTTGGCAATAATCAGTTCTTTTTTACTTGTTTCAAGAAATTTCAGCGTTTCAAAGATAATCTCAGTTGTATCCACCATAACTTGGGGCAAAAATTCATTTTCTAATTTGTCCAATTTCTTCATTACCTCTTCGTGGATTTTACGGTATTTGACCATGTCAATTACCCTTATCTGAAAGATTATATATACATTCGTTTACTCGTCCAAACTGAGGAGAAACCAACAAACTAACATCCAAACTGTTGTTCTTCCAATACTCCAAAAGTCGACGAGTTCATTCACACTATACATAGAGTATTCGTGGATGCGGGTCACTCGTCGGTCACTCGTTTCAGCTCGATATAGCAATATGCGTCCAAGGAACACACAAATATCTGTGTCGAGCTGAAACGAGTGGCAGTATTCATTTTGTTCGGAGAATTTATATTGACTATGAGTATGAGTATGAAGACCAGAAATTTGTAAGAAACATTATAAGAAGTTCTTTGATTAACAAGCCCTGCGATTTGCAAACTCGATCGTTGATTATATCTTACTTGCGAGTCAAAGATCGTGCTGACTGGTTTATGATCTGAGATCTTCAATTCAGGATGGCTTCTGTATTCTATTGGCAAAATGGCATCACCCTTCCAGAGAATTCGATCGCACCAGGCCGGGGCTCTACCCTTTTCACTGCGCACGCATAAAGAACTATTTTGTTCATAGCCACCTAAACAGCCTGAGTCTTTCAACATGCACTATCCAGATAGGGGAAATTGCTTCATACGATTTGCCATCGTATGCTAGGGATTTAATTTACTATAAAATTCTGAATAATTTTCATTACATTCTAATTGCAACTAATTTCTGCATGATTTCTTCCAAATCGCTAATATACTTTGGAGCAAAATATTATACATTGTAATCAGGTGTGAAGAGATCGATTCGATAGACTATTTCTTCATAGCGTATTAGTGATTTGAAAAAAATGACTTCCAATGTCTAGATATAGAGAATGGTGAGAAGTTGATAGATATTGTGCAACTGTTAAACATCCGAATCATGCTGACCTGGAGTCCCAGTTGTCTGTGCCTGGATCGTATTTGTATGTGGGTTTAAATTTAATCTCGGCCTCATGGTAGCCTTGAAGAACTTTTCCTAGCCGACGCTGTTGAACTAGCTGATCCAAGGCAAGAACAGGCTCGAAATTTTCTATCGAGACATGTTGTTTAGCGATAGTAGCTTCCATTTCAGTTATCCGATAATTTAGGTCACCCAGCCAGTATACTTGACTGAAAGAATTCTTTAGGATATAAATTTTTCTCAAAGTTGAATGTCAATTGTTCAAATCGACCAAAACATCTCACAGAAAAATCTTGTCCCCTAATAATAAGGCCCTTAATGCAAGTGTTATGATTCAATTCATTTCTGATAACGATCTGAACAAAGATCAGACATTGAAATAGATGTTATATTCATATAGATCCAGAATAGAAGTTCTACCATCTGAATTTATATTACAATGGATGATCGCTATTCAGTCGATCAATTAAAAATTGATGCACTGCTGAGTTTACTTGAACAAATGCATATTAATGCTTGGATAACACAGGGTTTGGTAGGTGTGCAAAAATTGAATCATAAACACAAAACTGGTGTACTACAGTGCAACCGGAGTGGGCAATAATTTGACAATTCCATTACTTAAGGCTGTACAGGACCATGAGCAAAAATCTCGTGATCGAAATTGCAATATCAAGGTATTTAACACATCGAACATGATGTAGTGAATTAATTTCTGATAGTATGTCATTGTGTTTGAAACTCACTCGTGATCTTTAAGCGCTTTGGGTGGAACGTATCTAGAGAAACTGAGCCTTGCACAGATATCTGCAAAGTCTTGATTCCGCCTTTCGTACTCTTCGCAATGTGCTGCTAAATGAGCATTCACAAAACAGACAGATGTGTTGTGGATAGAACAGCTTACCGCTACTCCGCCCTTGTTGCCCTTTATTAAACAATACGACCGAATGGTTTTGGATATTATCTTAACTTAATTTTGGTAGAAATCATTCAACACAGTATCGAAATTCACATCTCAAATCTACTCGCAACAAAAAAAAAAAAAAAAAAAAAAAAAAAAACTCGTAGCAGCTTGAATCACTTGAAAAATATCTAGAGGACTTTCGGATCTGAATTGAAAGGGAAAAGAACAGCAAACTGATGATAAAGCAATATCATTAGAACATACCATTTTACCCATGATTCCAGTCCCCACGGTGTCGGTAGATACACTTTTGATGAATGGAACGTGCCTCTCTTGCGCAAAAACTATTAGCATCATCCCCACAAGCCGAACTAAAGCTATGCGGCAGTACGTTCCTTCGGGGTGAAGAAACTTGGTGACGACTTGGCTGAAAAATATAATTTTTATACCTAAAATCACTGGTAAACCATGATAAAATATTCCATCCACTTGAGTTTCTCATAGCTGATTACTAGCATCTTGGACACATGATTCAAACTTATTTCAGATTTTATGGACTTGACTTTGCAAGAATTGATCGTGACGAAGAAATAGTATATTGCGTATCTAGGGAGGGAAAGTAGGCTATGTCAAACTGCGTGTGAGATTGGCATAAACGCAGTTTGTCATGGCCTTCTTCACTCCCGTGTGACGTATACTATTTTTCACCACCCCCTGGCATCGGAAAGTACGACTTCCCGCTCATACGAGGGGCCGAAAGTAGTACTTTCCGTGCAGGTGTGATGAAAAAGTGGTTTTTATAGGATACAGGTCGTATCGTTAATTGAAATTTCTATAAATTGGGAGGGAATATTCCACATTGATGCGATTTTGGGAAAAACTAATATTTCCCCTGAATTACAAAGAAATTTCATCCAGATAGGAGCCGTACCCTGCGACAACCACTTTTTCTTCATTAGACTCAATCTATTTATGTAAGACGGAGTCTGTAAAATTTCAGAAAATTTCTAAACATGTCTAAAAGCCATATATAATCAACATAATATTTCTTTGAAGCGTAACAGTGACTTGAAGGAAATTATTGCATTTCGTATAGCGTACAGAGAAATTTCTATTGGTCATTATGAAATAGCATGTGAGTATACGTACCACCACTCTTCTTCTCGCGGTGTATCATTGAAAAGAAATGCTTCTTTGCTAAGATCTAGTTCCTGAAAACCTATCGCATATAAATCTGGTGGTTTTGGATCGCAGCTAAGCCACTGCTCTAGGGTAATGCCGTTTGGTGGTTGACCGTTAACATTCCATGTACCTATAAACATTCTAACCAAGAGATTAATCGAAGTATTCAAATTGGGCCAAGAAGAAAAGAGACAATTCAACAGCAGACAAATGTTATCTTCGAACTGTATTTTACTGCTTTGATTAGAATAAAAATTAAAAGATATACACATAGATTTGGATGAAAAGACCAACCTGAATACTTGAGTATATGTATAGTCGTCCTCTTTACATGCCATTTGATAGCGTACAACAGACTCCCTAGCCGCTACCGGCGTTTTGCCCTTTGCAATGTTCTGTCTCGGGACCACAAGATCAGGACTTTCCAGTTCCACCAGCTGTGAATGATAAAACAAGATATTTTGTTCTTAAGCTTTGGGAACTCTTCATTTAGAACAACGTCGAAAAGAGAGAGAGAGAGAGAGAGAGAGAGAGAGAGTAAGTGAGAGAGAGATCCTAGTAGGCATATTCTCATTGTTGACGTTTGAATAGCCAGGGAAATCAAAGCTGTAAAGATAACAATAGTGTCATTCTCTTTCTGCAAAACCACACTTGCAGTGGTAAACAGAAGTGCAGAAGCTTATGGTTGTTATTTGTTAGTGTCCGACCGAAACTTCGGTTTCGGTTTCGGTAATGCTGGCTTAGGTGGCAGTTTCGGCCGGCCGAAGTTTCGGCCAATTCGTGGCCGAAACCGAAACTGCCGCCTAAACCAGCATTATCAGCCGAAACTGGCCGAAACCGAAACCGAATATTCGGTCAGACACTATTATTTGTTATGAGGCTTCATAGGGTCCCAAGCCTGAAAATAGTCCCAGTGGCCACTGGCATTGTTTCAAAATCAATATAAAGAAACGGTGATGGTGAAACGGAGCTGTTGTTGTTGCTTACTATTTTGATGCGAAGGATAACGACATTTAAGAGGGCACATCAGTTATTCGCAGAAAAAAATACATTTTGTATGTGACTCGGGTAATGCTTTTTTAGCCGATTTGTGCAAGATCCTAGTCGAAGGACTCAGCGGGAAATTACATCGTTGGGTGTGAAACTTCTTCATACATATGCCCATGGATAGGTCTAAAAAAATTTGAGAATGTGGTTTCTCCATATTTTTTTTTCATGAAAAAATCATATAGAGTGCATTCCTATTGTCCGAAAATTCAGAGTGGAGTGCAGGTGGCCAAGGGGCTTTATCTTCTTGATTGGCTGTCTCGAGGCAAACAACTTCACATTTGGACTCGCGGCCACCTGAACTCTATTCCGAGTGTTAGGTCGATAGGAATTGACCCTGTATAAGTCTATATTTTATATTGTTTCCGGCGCAAATAATCAGAAGAACGAACAAAATGACAAATTCTTAAGATTTTTAAGACGAATTAATGGGCACATGTATGAAGAAGATTTACACCCAACAATATGATTTTCGGTTAAGCCGTTCAACTGAGAATAAACGAGATTAGCTATTTAATGAAGCTAGTCTTAAAATAATCCCGGAACATGCCACAATATGACTGAATAAATTTAATATGTCTAGACTTTACCGTTATCACAGGGTACAGCATCGAAATATCGTATATCAATATTCTCAAACCTACGCTGCTGTGCTTAGGTAAAAGGCAGTAAACTTCATTTACTGCCTTTTATCAATTTTGATGCCAATATATTTTTCCAATGATGCTCTACATATCAATTATGTATGAATCATTAAGAATGTTATTTCAAAAAGAATTAATTTTCCAAGTAATATTTAGAAAAGAAATTAATTTTCCAAGTTTTTCGAATATTTCAAAACGGTTACATTTCCGAAATATAAAAGCAGTAAATCCATTCTTTGGGCATTTTGATTAATTATGATCTGAAATCACACTTAAATGACTTTTCATAAAGTCATGTAATATATTATTAGTCATTCAATAATTGGCATGAAAAAATAATATCATCAATTTAGTTTGAAAATATCAGAAATTTCGATTTCCGTTTTCTCTGATTTCACTTTTTTCACTTTGCTGCCTTTTATCTAAGCACGGCAGTACGACGGGTGCGTATACCCCCTCAAAAATGTATGGACAGTAGAATCACTGTCAGAACAATAAGGCAGACGAAAATTTGCTTTATTATTGAAAAATTAATGGTCAATATCAAAGAAAGGATGTTTCCACTATCTGAGAAAATATGAAGACTCATAATCAAGTGACGAATCTTGAAAATACTATCAATGATCAAAAATTGTAAAAAGGAAGTTGAAGAGTATCATTTTCTATCGCATTAGGGCCGGCCCTACCATAGGGCGAACGGAGCGGCTGCTCCAGGCGCCGGACTGGGAGAGGCGCCGATATGCATGGTTCCACATTATATAAAGAGCGCCATATTCAGATCTTGCTCCATCTCAAAACTGGGCTCGAGCCGGCACTGTATCGTATGTTGAAATTTCACGATAAAATCTCTTTAAACCCACTGAAACAAGTTTTGAAAAAAACAAGACACTCTCATCAAGATTGGAAATGTGATAGTTTGAATTCTTCTGAATCTTATAATGCACTCTGGTCATGAAGATCTGCATTTTGTAATCAAATGCGAGTGCTTTCTTGCAAACTTTTTTTAGTGTTTTCGAAGAGACTTCGTCACCAAGTAAAACAAGCCATTAAATCTCAAAATCGGATAGAAAATGAATAATTAAAACTGTTTTTCATTGTACTGCCGATACATTCCTAAGAACTAAGTTCTATATTCTGTTCAAACAGCTGAATACGGAAAGTTTCATGCATATGAAAATGGAAAACTAAACTAAGATTGCATCATCTTAATTTATCTTGAGACAGTGGTATTTGCTCAAGTTGATAATTTTCCAATGACATTGACGTGAAGCTAGTAATAGGTGAAAAATAATACAACGAAAGGTGGCTTTGAAGAACTATTTGGGAGTCTTACGAAAAATCAGAAGGAGACAACCTCTTCGGTCAGAACTATCTTCTGTTCTTTATTGAAGCCACGATTGTACTGTACTCATTGTCAAAAAATGCTCGCTGTGAATTGTCTGGTTTCATAGCTTTTAATGCATATTGTATTCTAATCAAAATTATCAATGAGTAATTTTTTGATCTGAAAATTGAAAAAATGGTACAACCTGGGTGAAGTAAACAATAGTACATTATGTCATTAGGCTGAAAACCGAAGGTTTTTCGGACCGTGTGAGGTTCGCAGCGCGAGGCATAGGCATGGTTCAGGGGTCTGAGACACGCCGAAGGCGTGCCGAGGTCCCCGGAACCATGCCGAGTACTGCGAACCAAACATCGTCCGAAAAAACTGAGGTCGAAGTCGAATGACATATACTATTTTTCGTCATAAATGCACAATGGCAGCCTTCTGATCCGATTTTGGGATAGAAAAAAGTGGTTTTCACTGTCTAGGCAGTCACATACGAAAAAGTGCCATCTATCAGCGCCAAATCGGACCGGAAAAGGCTGTCAATTGTGCATGAGTGACGAAAATAATAATGCTCATTGTACCTCGATGTTCAGAGATTCTGATTTCCTTGCACCACACGACGTATTGATGTATGCACCTTCAGACAAAAATTCTTGCTTAGAAATGACTGATTGACGTGTTGTTTGCATGTTTCTTCAATCCTAGTTATACGACTTGTGACTTGAACTGATTTCCACCAGACACTCACACTGATTTATGAGTCCTAAGCTTTTTGCAGGAAACAGTGTACCTACTTTCTGAGAAAGCACATTTATTGGACACCACAATTATTTAATAATCATAACTAACGGAATCAGAACTGCGATAAAAGTTTTTCCGCCTTCAACCACAAGTTTTGATAAGTTGCTAGAAGTCGGAAGAAACAATTACTGTTACACATAAGAGGAAAAGATTATTTTAGATAAAGCAGCGTCAAACGTGGACACTGGCTTCATGTGACTAGTTCCATATAAGAGAAGGTTGGAAATTAATGGGTGAGTGTGCACTGTTATTCAGAATCAATAAAGCCATTGATATATTTTACAGTCTAATAAGTAAGAATGGAGAGAACAAGCTAGAAACTGAATGAACTTTGACATATTTATCGAGTTATTTATCACTTAGGGAACCTAATGATGATTAAATAGAACGAAATTAGAGGGAACTATGTTCTCATCGGCTGCCCTCATAAGGAGTCGTATCGTGCAATACCTGTAGTCGTGTAAGCATAACGATACGCCTAATTAATTGCAGATTGTAGATGATTAATAATTGCTCAATAAATCAACTATCGATAGCTGGGAGTACTTATCAGCCACATAGCACCGTAGTTAAACAGTGATGGGTAGTTCTGACGTTTATTGCCAGTCTTAATAACAAATTACAAATCAAGCTCAAAAATTGGACTCAATTTAACTTGAGGGGCGATATACACTAGGGTGAGCCTCAAAACGGCCCCACTGTGATTTTAATGTTTCCAGGAACAAAAACATTTCTGAATAAATGAATGAAAATATTGCAAAAATCCCAGGCTCCTATCTCGATTCCAAGGTGTGCCCCAAAGCCATTGAATTTATTTGGGGCACGCCTTGGGGCATTAGCATTCCACCATGGCCGATTTAAGGACCACCCTAATATACACCTGTAAAATAATCTCATTCAAATCACAAGTAAGCTTCGAAGAAATGATTTTTTTAACGGTGAAAATATTGAGTCAACTTACAGGGTCGGAGCCATCTTGCGTATCGTTGGTGGATGATTCCAAGTTTCGAGAACCACCAGTCAGCTTTTGGATCCACAAGTACTCGGTTGGCGGACTTTTGCTCTTTTGGTAATCTAGAATTTCAAATATTTGTCAAGTTTTCAATAAAAGGTCGAAAATATTATCAGTAGTAATATCACAAGACCTTCAAAATTATCGGATATTTCCCGATTGTTTTGCTGCGTGGCATCGAGAGGGCTAAGTTTTGCAGATCTAAAATCACGAGCGCGCAGCGCGAGGGATTTTCGTGCAAAACTTGGCCCGTTCGTTGCCACGCAGGATCAAAACATGAGGGAAATAACCGATTCATTTTGAAGGTCAAGTGGTATTCGACGGATTATTTTTCGCATTCGGATTTGGCCAAGCAGAGAGCGGCAGGTTAGAAAAAATTAAAAATTATTCACGCAGTTCTCTGACTTTTATCACGGTATTTGACAGTTATAAAAACATTTGCAAAGCTAGAGGTAAATTATAGCCGTATCTCAATTGGTCAAGGGTGGTAAGGGTACTCTAGTACACTTGCCCAATACATCGGAGATATGTCTATATATATATATAGATTAGTGGTGAGGGCAAGTGTACAAGGGTACACACCTTTACACCAAGGGTACCACCTTTGACCAATTGAGATACGGCTTATCAAAAGCTATGGGTAAATTATCAGTATAATAACGAATTGGGATGTCCTTCACATCATCAAATACCGCGCTCTGATTGGCCAGAATCCGAGTGCTAAAAATAATCGTATCTATTGAATTGAATTTTACAGAAGTGTGACCTCGTTCATTTAATTTTTGTAGCGTACTGCCTACTTATTATTCTCCAAAGGAATGATCCAAGTAATATACATTACCATCAAAGGCTCGAAATATTTCTGAAACTAAGGCACTGGTTGCTTCTCCGGGTTTCATCTCAAAGACCAATTGAAGTTTCCGAGAAGCTACATTCAGGAAGACATCCAAGCCATCTGACTGCTTCTTGTCTGTGTCTTTAATGAGATTTTTTTTTTTTATCAGTGGCATATTCGAACATTTGAAAACCCGTGTATAAATGATTGAAAAAATCAACCTTTTCAATTGGGATCCGACATGGGGGCGTGGCCAATGGAAATGGCGGCTATAAGACAGACAGTTTGGCCGGTTAGGAATACGTAGCGTCGTATTTTGTCGAGATTATGTCAATAAGTGTCAGTGAAATATGCGATTTTACCATGAAAATGATTATACAACTGTCGATTTTATAATATTATGACGTGCGAACGAGGCACAACCATCTGTCTTACAGTAGTTCGATCTCCTGTCACCAGAGTGCGTAGTGCTACATGTCGGATCCCAATAGGCGATGAGTATAAATTGAATTGCATCCTACTAATGTCACATTTGAAATCCTGGTCCACAGGAAGAACCCTTTCGATCGTGAGATCGCTGAATACTCGAGGCGGGGTTCTTGAGGTGAGTAAGATGACTAAGGCATGCGTGGAGCCTTTACTGACTAGAGCTAATATTCTGGCTGCTCTCAGCCATCCTTGGATTAATGGCGCTTCTGTGGCCTGGTATTTCATTAAGGTAAAATGCTGGTTTTTCATCTTTGATTCAATTTTTCATTTTCAAGCTTGCATGCGGGGCACTCCATGCCAAGTCGGGGGGAAAAGGTCCTGACTATTTATGATTTAATCGGTGATTTTTTATGATTTTTTTCTCCCTCTAAAATGCTGTCGGAGTCTTTCCTCACTTTTTCCAAACCCTTTTTCAGAAGTTACAAATTGTTTGAAAACTCCACATTTTTCACTGTTTTCCATTTTTTCAATAGTTTGGAAAAAATCTAGAGAAATTCACAAAATTGATTAGGAAGATTATCCTATATCCTATTTTTTTTCTCACCAATTATGCGTGAACAGGAGTATTGAACTTAGTTTTTCCTAAACTATTGAGTCTAGTAGAAAAATGAAAGAGATCAAAACAGTGTAGTTTTTCAAGATCTACAGTTCTTGCGAAACACATTTTTGCAGGAAAACGTACGGTTTGGTTTGGAGAATAAACTCCAAAAATCCTCTCACTGATCAGAAACTTAAAATGTGGATTTGGTACGAAATGCTTCATAATAAGACACAACTTCGGCATATTGAAACTAATAAAGAAAGCCAAAGGGAAAGCGCAGTTTAACTATTGCAAAAATATATCAAAATATAGATACTGATTACTGTTTCCATTTCCCGAAAATTTTTAATGAGTTCAGAAAATTTCAAACAACTCAAGGCTCATTCAAATTCAAAACGGTACAGATCGTGTTATTTTCAATTCTTGGTTTCAGTTACAGTTTCGGTTTTTTCATCTCCGTTCATGTGATAATACTTTTCAACCTCTGCAGTTTCCGGGAAATTGAGAATAGCGATTCTGCTTTCATCACAAGGACCTCAGTTCAACACAAAATTTGAGTAAGGGTTCAGGTGTGAGGAATCAGGAATTCAATTTCGATTCATCTAAAGGATACAATAACCACGGTTTCACCAGAGGTGAATTTTGATTGGATGATTGCCAGCTGCTCCGACGACGACATCTTTGAGATTCACCTAAATTTGAGGACAATAATTACAAAGTATATCATCTTGATCAGCTAAATATGCAGTTGGCAAGACACAGTTATAAATAATAATCTAGTAGCTGCACTTGGTTATTGGCAATATTGGTAATTGGCAGACGGTAATGTTGTAGTGTTACATAAACACATTTGAACACAAGAATATGATGAGAAAAATTGCGGCGATCTGTGGGCGAGCTAGGTGGTCACGGGTGTAAGTCCCCGGATAGGCTTCCGTGGTTCCTGGGTTCGATTCCCGGATCGTCCGTTAATTTTTCTCATCAAAAATTTTCGAGTGTTACATAAACATGTGATCCAGACTAGAAGCTCTATCCCTGCTTTCAACATAGCCGAACTTTTCAATGAACGAAAAAAGAGCAAATTCCCAGTATTTTATCGGAGAAAAAGAGTTTGTCAGCAACTGCTTGAACACCTAAGCTTCGTAAATGTCAACTGGTTTTGTGCATACTAGTTAATAAACATAATAAGATTTGCCGAACGTCATGAGAACGACTTTATAATAGTACCACTATTCAAGGTGATCAAGTTACAGGAGTGAACAATAAAAAATTTGTACCAGGTGAAGTACCCAGCGGATATCATTATATTGACCAGTGCTAATCACAGAAGAAAAGAGCTATAAACAGCAGAGCGACAACATAGTTATTGGTATTGATTGTTTCTAGTTAATTTTCATATTTAGGACCGACTATAACTACTAAAGTATCATTCACAATCGGCTTAGTGCAGTGGTAGTGCAGAACTTGGTGCAGTATAGAAGATCGATACGTTGGATTCCATTGAATGGTTCACAATAAATTAGTGTAGGTGACAGTGGTAGTTGGTAGTATCATTATATTATATACCTACACCAATTTATTGTGAACCATTCAATGGAATCCAACGTGTCAATCTTCCACATTGCACCAAGCTCTGCATTACCACTGCACTAAGCCGATTATGAATGATACTTAAGAGTTGATATTCTGTAAATTTTTCAAGTCCAGAACCTTCTGATTACAAGTTTTATCATGAGAACTATATAAGTTGTGGAAAATGTTTGATGTTCAATATTTCTGAAGTAATTGATACTAATAGTTTTTGACTCAAATGGCAACGTTCAATTTGGGATACCCTGTGTATGGGAACCTGATTGTTTTTGTAATTATTGGTCACAGTTCAAGGAATACAAGAACAATAAATACATATTATTATATGAACGAAATTTTGATGCATAGCAATATTTTTTTTGATACAGAATGCGTATACATAGTATAATGATATGTAACATGGATATAACGCTAATAGTCTGATCTGTCAAATAATGAAATTAATTTTCACCGTTGAAACATTTCTGCGTATTATTTCTGCCAGTTTTTTCCCATGTTATTTCATCAGTGGACATTATATCCATTAGTGATAAGGGCAGGTGAAATAGCAGCACGTTTTATCGCGGAAAAACATCATACGTACAATTAATGAAAAAGCCAATATTATAACCAAGCATCGACGAGCCTCACCTTCGGCTCTAGCCGATTAGACAGAGAAATTTTCTAGATGATATTATACGGAGAAAATTTCTTCCTGCTTTAGCAATTTTTGACCGAAGATTCATACAGCATTCGGGCGCACTTTATCAATTAAAGAAAAGTTAATTACGTGATTGACAGATGCCATTGAGCAGTCATAACACTACACTATCCCTTGACTTTATATTCACCGTTGACAATCAACTGTTAATAGAGTGGGCGAGTTATGAATTACAACACGCGAAGTATTTTAATCATTCAAGTATTACAACTGAACCAGAGATGGCGCAGCGCGTGTGCAAATTGTGGCGTCATAACACCTTCGTGCATGCCCACTACGCGGCGCATAAGCAGAATTACTATCTCACTAGCGCTATACTGGACAATGCTTCCGTACATTTACGAGCATCTAGTAACTTCTAATGTCCACTGGACAACATGCGCGTCTAGGGCATGGTGTATTCGGCTTATGGTGCCGTCCCATGTAGGTGTGACGTCCTAGGGGACATTTGTGGACAAATCTAGAGTCTAACTACAGGAATTATCGCAACAAACAACCTAGACGTACACTCAGTAGTTGTGGGTCACCAATTATCAATTAAGTACTGAAGTACAGTGGATAAGAGCGTTTTCATGCAAAATTCACAGTTTTATTCCCGTCTAACTATTCATGCCTTCGTCTAACTGTTTTGACTTTAGATCAAACCATCACCTTGGATGGTTTGTTTTTAGAAATGTTAGGACTTCAAATTAAAGTATATTCATTTGAATTAATATGAATTAAGAGCTCGAAAGTAGGTAAGCGATTGGTTTTCTTTAAGTACGTGGATGGTTCTTACCTTGTATGGAGTTTGGAAATTGGTTGGTTCAAGAGTGGATAACTGCGTTGATTCGTTCCTGGTTATCTTCGTTGTTCCTTCTGCAAGAACCCTGGGGTCTTCGAGGGATTGGTGAGGTAGTATTCAGAATGAAATGTTGGTACTTTTATGACTGCAGAATTAGGTTTTTATTGAAGTTTGGTAATTTTATGGTTAAAAAGCGTTGATACAAATTTGATCTTTAAGAAGTTTCACTGAATTTAAAATATACTGGTTTTGATAAAATGTTGGAATCGAATTAAAGTTTGATTTTGAATTCAATTAAGAATTTGATTTGATAAAGAATTGACTTCGAAATGATTGAAGTTTGATTTGAGAATGAATTGTTGTAAAAAGATCTAAGTCTTTATAATTGATTTCTTCCGATTGAGAAAAATCGTATGAGAATTAACAACAGATTAAATTGTCGGATAATTCTTAAGTGTGATAGACCAGTAGTTCGATGAGATTGACTTCAATCAATTGGAGCCGATCAAGATATCGTGCTGCAGAGAGGCTGAGACCCCTCAAGTTAGGGTATATAAACACAATGAGTGGGAGTAAGGGGGGTTCTTCTTTTGGTGGGGGATGATGTCGTGTGAATCCATTTTTCGATTGGGATTGGTCGGGGGTCCATTCTTAATTCGGGGGGGAAGTTTGGCGGCGTGAATGACCGTTGACCGTCCTCCCTCCGTTCGTAGTATTGTGTCCGTGAGTTTCTAGACTTTGCACACGGCGCGGTGGCGTCGGCGTTTGTCATCTCTTCCCTGTAGTGGTATATACATGATCTTTCCGATCCCGCATCCATCTCCCTTTTTCGTAGGTTTGTCTCCGTCTTCTGCACGTGTCCCTCTTGAAGGGGGTGTTGGGATTTTTAGCGTTTTGGCACGCTGTCTTCTATCGTTTTGTTCTGGTCTTTTGGGTAATAAGGGTTGTTGGGAATTTATATAGCTTTCTTTACCTGGGTTGGTTGCTTTTTGAGTTACATGTGTTCATTCTCAAATTACTTTCTCTTTTATGACTTTAAGGGTTTTTTTCAGTGAAACTTGTTTTGTAGGTATAGTTATTCATACATAGGTTTGCATAATTTTTATCTTAGGTTTATAGTAATTTATTATAATATATTGAAAGATTTGAGAATTCCTCCTAAAGATTGGATGACTATATGGCTAAACAATTATCTTCTTATGCTTATTTGCGTTATATATATAGTGATTTGTTTTATCTAACGTCTGTTCTTTATTTCCATTTATATTAATTTATCGTCACGCGGCTAGACCTTCGTGAACTTTGCATAAGGTCCCAGTTATCTCAATGATTTATATGACTATTATTTGGGTGACTGCGTAGGGCTTAGATAGATTTACAGGAAGGAAATTGATCGGGTATTTGATCCGGATATACATAATGTATATACATAGAATGATAGTATTAGTGTAACTATGCGACATGGTCGGTGTCGCTGTTTTTGTTCTAAGAATCAAGAGTACGATGTACAGTCGCATGAGAAATTCCCAATATCTTTTCTAGAAAGAAAAATGGTAGTATGACAACACAATTATGAGAGTATGTTAGCGTAACATTATCGTAAGCGAATAACTTGGTATAGATGGTATTTAATGGATTATTCCGTCAACTGAGTACCTCTCATATTTATTGTCATACTATTACAAGATATATAGTACCTTTTGGTAGATTATGTATATAATGGATTATAGTATTGTAATTGATTATTTGAAAGGTTATAATTGTTTAATAAAGGGTTAATATATATATACGATTGAATATAGCATCGTAATTGGATTATTAAGTAATTATGTAACTTACAATCGTAAGATTTGAGTAGTAAAATAATGCAGCATTCTAAATAGTAGAGCTGAGATAGTTGGTCAATTGATTAATTATATAGAGTAATGGATTAAAGAGTAGTAATATAGTAGTCTAATATTCGAAATGGGTAGATAATGATTATATTATTCGTCAAGACTACGGGTTGCTGAGTGAACCCTTAATAACTTGGTTATATGTGATATAAAGATATAAAATTCAAAGTAATTGTACTTTATGCTCCTAATGAGTTAGATATATATGGTTATATGACTAGATGTCACTCGTCCAGGCATCTTTCGGGAATACCGGGAGTTAGTGTATATAGTATGATAATATGTAAATAAGGGCAAGAGAGTAAAATATTAGCGTTTTGATTAAATGTACGATCATTGTTACAGTGTTCGATAACAGCCGAATGCGTATGACGAGGATCGATAAACTTAGTAACTAGGTATAACTATTCTTCATAGGTTGATTAAAATATGTTGATAATTAATATTAACGTAGTAAGATGTGTGCGCCCATCAACTGAACATTTAGCTCCTTGTAATAGTATCATGTAATATAGTAAAACTAGGTGATTAATTGATATAATTGTATCGTAAATTATGTTCGTGATTTGATCAATATATGTTATATAAGTGATTATAATTAATATAGATTTATAAGTGATTACAATTAATATAGGTTTATAAGTGATTACAATTAATATAGGTTTATAAGTGATTACAATTAATATAGGTTTATAAGTGATTACAATTAATATAGGTTTATAAGTGATTATAATGTAAGAAATAATAATTTGTTGATTAATATGGTAATTGGTTAATATTTGTTGAGTATAGTTGTTTATCCTTTAATTTATGTACTAGGTATTTCTAGCGTCTGGTCCCCTGTTATTTTGCGTCCCCTGGCTTAAGGTTGGACTATCATGTTGTTAAGTCCTTTTAAACTAGATTTTGTAACGTGATCCATTTTCGTAGGTATGTATGCGTCTATCCGTTTATAGCTAAGTAATCTAAACTTGGGGTTACTTGATTCTTATAGATAGATTATTACGTATAGGCTGTGAATACTTATACGAATGGAACGATTAGACGATCCGATAATTAATGCTAAGTGTCGATCATGATGGTAGACATGCGTAATAAAAATTGAGAAGTTCTGTCAATAATAATAGATTGTAATGATATAGTAAATAAACTAAGACTAAACCTATGTAACATACTCCGGAAATATTTAGGACTTAATAATATGCGTAATAGTAATGAAACAGCTATAGTGATTATTATAAGTGATATTGTTTGATAATTAACACTAGATATAAGAATGCGTACGAATCAATTTTCAGTTTTAATTCATAAGACGAATGAATATAGATAATACACATATATAGGTATTATAACATAGTCTGGTGACAATAGTAATAAAAGTGGCAAAATTGATTATATAATGTAAGCGTGTTATCGAGTTTACACGATAACATAAATTGATTATTCATATTGAAAATGATAATGTTACATCAAATTCATTTAGTAAAGTATCTTATAGCGCGTGTCCGGTAGATATCCATAGTCGTCGTAATTTTTAATTGGTAAAGCATCTTTTAGCGCGTAGTCCTGAGGGTAAGCATAGTCGTCATAATTTTTAATTGGTAAAGCATCTTTTAGCGCGTAGTCCTGAGGGTAAGCATAGTCGTCATAATTTAGGTTTCTTACAGGGTAGGGTGATAAGACCGTTAGTTAATGGGTCTTTTCTGGTGGTTTTTCTTATAGTTAGATTATCTAGTGATTTTATGAATTGGACAAAATGTGTATTTGCGCGAGTCGACTCTACCTCTTCATATTCTATGGTAATGGAATTAGTCCTAGTGACTTTGTATGGTGAAAAGTATAAATAGGGTATATCGTCCGTTCGGACGTTACACCTCCCTCCTTAATGGAGAATGGCAAGCAATGCTTGATCATTCGCTTTCCTCGTTGATATTTTTGAGTGTTACAGTTTTCTGGTCGTTAGGTAGGTCAACGGTTACAGAGATATCCCTAACGTTGGATCTTGTGGAAATGGGTGGCTTCGGTATTGCGTATTGTGGTATCGGTCCCTTGAAGTATATTCGTTCTGCTGACATTCCCAGTTCCGGGTAAATGTTCGGATGTTTATGGGTTTCAGTCGGATAATCCACTTCCGGTGCCTTGGGTACTGGGGGTTGGTATTCCTTTTCCCTTGGTTTTGCCAGATGTAGTAGTAGACTTGTCAGTGAATCCCAAACTGCTCCTAGTAGGTGGATGCTACATCCATAAGCGTCTTTTAGAGCATATCCATGAATTAGAGTGTCTATCACAAATTTAACAGTCTTGACGGCTATCCAGATTCCTATTATTCCTGCGCTGGCGGTTCCAAAGTTGATAAACCATCCCCACATTCTTACCCATGTTCTATCAATTATTTTCCGTATGGTTTCTTCGTTCATTAGATGGATTATTGACATTTGTTGATTTGCTACCGACTGTCCTGTCATTCCTCTTGCCATGTCGTTCAGTAGTCCGGGTCTCTCTGCCGGAAACATGATGTGGTCTCGGAGTCTTTCCAAGTCTTCTGATGAATATATTCCGCTAGTTGCTAAATCTCCTGGGTTCACGTACTTCCATGTTGGTGTCGTCATAGGTTCGACCTCTGCTGGTCGTATTGCTTCTGTTGGTCGTGGCAGCATCTTGTACCATTTATCGTCTAAATAGTACATCGGAGGTATAAAAGGATTGCAGCCTATCTGCGTTCCTGTCTTGAGTATCATGTGGCTTTTGGCTGATAAAAACATACTATTGTTTCCTCTGTATATTGGAAGTTGTAAATAACATTCTTTTGTATTTCTGATTCTGACTTCCACCGGTATGCATTTAATTATGTGAACCACTTCTCCGGCTACTACCGCCATGTGTCCTGGTCCTTTTGTTAAACGGTATGCGAATTCATCAGGAGCGATGTTTGCGAGGGTTAACACTTGTCGTAATACTTCCTGTTCTAGTTGGCATCTTTGCATCAGCACATCCTTGTATAGTGTCTCGATTTGTGATCTCAAGTGTTTTTCGACATAGACAAATTTTGAATTTACGTAGGCAAATATATCTAAATTGCTTGCGGAGATTGGTTTCTTCCTAAATAGTCTGTTAATCCTCGGGTTTTCTACTATTAATAGCTTCGGATGTTCTGTCCTAGTCACTAGGCTTCCACATACCGGTGTGACTCCTCGTTTCGTTAAAGCGAAGGTTATATCTTCCGTGGTGAGCGTGTAGATCTCTTCCAATATCTTCTTGTTATCTTTTACTTTAATTGCTTTCCCTTCGTACAGGACGTCGTATCGATCTAGATAACATGAATCTCTTGGTACCGTTTCCCAATAGGTGTTTCCTCCCTCGATGTCTATGACGTTTCCTTCTTTAAAATCGCTTATCGTTCCTGATCTGAGTATGATTTGATTTGAATTTAGGTTTGTCCGTGCTGTATAGTCCGCTAGTGTTATTTTGATTGTTCCTTGTACCACCACGTTATTCCAGCTTCCATATGCGTCCTTGTAGGTTGTCCCGTGGCAGGTGCCGTCGAACTCCGTGGATCCTCCTAGTTCTATCGGTAGACTGATCGTGTTGTTTGGTTTGAGTGAGTTTATAATTCCATAATGCCCGAATTTCCAGGATTTGTATAGGTGCATCGAGGTGCATTCTTCTTTAGAAACTGTATGTATATATTCTACTTCGCCGTTAGCGACTATTGATACGTGAGAAAACATCCCACAATGGTATATAGTCCGATGGATTTCTATCTTACATTGGAGGACTTTTATTTCTGAGTAATCCGATAATTGTAATAGCTGGATCTCGACGCTTGTAGCTACTGGTTTTATGTCTGGCAAGTTGCATGATCCTACCTTCAAGAGTGATACTGTCGTTAGGTTCATCTTGTTAGATCCACAATCGTATCCGATCAAGGCTTGGGTCGTCCAAACGAGGTGTAATATTATTAATATTTTGGGATTCATCCTTGCCGATTCCTGTTCAACAGAAAGCCCTATTATTGAATTGTGTCTTTGGGTTTTTCCTGTCGATTCGTAAGTTGTTGTAATGGGTTAAGGTTATGAGTTTTTATGGATAATTGTTGCAGGAGGTGAATATATAATTTTTACATTGATTATTAAGTTTTTTTTTTTGTTATTTGTAGGTATGACCGAATTTTCCCTGTAAGGTTTTACTCCGCGATGTTCTTAATTTTTGCGAAATTCAGATATTGTTTGACCGCTCCCATCAGTCCGTTAAGTGCTCCGATGAGTCGAGCGTCTTCTTCTTTCCTTTTCTTTGCCATCAACAGCGTCTGTTCATTTATTATTCCTATAGATTCAGGTAGTATTGAGTCTTTGAGGAATTCTGCCAACCACGATTCTAAAACTCTCGCGTTCCGATACGAACAATTATATTGTTCGTCCATTTGCTCGTGCCTCCAGCAGCTTTTCACGTAGTGTTTAGATTTCCTTTTGTGTTTAACGCGATTATTTCTTATCAATTCCGTTATTGGTGGGCACCCGAATTCTTCCAGGTCGAAGACGTTTTCGCAATATTTTTCTAATTCGTGTTTTTCCTCATTTCCCTTGACAAATACTTGGGCGTTTGTTCGTGATCCGATTTCTTCTAAAACTCGATCTAAGTACGTCTGTTTTCTCTTTCCTTCTCCCCATTCTAGTCCATGGTAATCTCGTGTTAAATCGTCGTTTTCTTCTTGGATTCTGTCGTTCATATCCTCTATCTTTTCTTCCATCTCGATGATATAATGTCGATTCCATCCCGGATAGTCACATAGAACAGCTATTTCCTTGATCAGAAGTTCATTTTGAGAGCCCCTGAACCCTTGAACATCGATGATGAACTTCATCCTGTCTGTTGTTTCTGTAAGGTATAATGATGTTTGGTTGAGGGTGTGTAGTTGGATTTGAGGGAGCGTTACGAAATATATTATATATATTTTCTTTTCTTAATTCGGTGATTTTTTATAGTTCAGATACATCTCTTCGACCCCCTTGCTGAAGCTACTTTCGAAAAATTTGTGTTCAGAGTTCGTTGTCAGTTTGATATATGCCTTTTTATTATTTCGGTTCCTGAGTATTATCAATTCATTTGCTTCGGCCCAGTCGGCATGGTGTTTCAAATTGGTGATTGTTCGGCATGAGTTTGGTTCTGCAAAGTATTCGTATTTTCCTGATTCTAGCATATCCTTTTTTATTAGTCCAATTATAGCAAATTCTTCCCAATGTTCGACCCTTCTATTAACTCTTACGAGGCGATAATTTCGTTCTTTTATTATTTCTAACAATGGCGGAAAAATATTTGGCCGAACTTGGAATTGTATGGTGGATCCGACGTTGTACATTTTGTTTGGGTCCGGGTTGTTGACAGCTTCTTAATAGGTGGGAGTGTCTCTGGTGGGCTGGTGGCGTAGGGTCCGCCCCTGAGGTCCCGGTTTCTTGAAAACGTTTTGATAATATTACTAACGATCTGCGTCCGTTATCGGTTCATAAAAGTCATAGTCATAAGCGACTTTAATAAAATTTTGATCGCTTAAATTTGGGTGGTGGCTCGTCAGGAGTATTATTCTGTTTTCGTATGGTTCACTTGAGCTTAGGATATAATTCCTCGCTTGCCAATAAGGTGCTTCGCTACCGGCTGAAAACCAGTACATTTTGTAAGTGGCGGGTGGCAATTTTCCTTGTTCCAACAAATCGATAAATTCATGTTGTATTACGGAATCGAACTTCGTGCTGGACTCGACGAAGTTGGTTTTTACTGTCACCGTAATGAACTTCGTGGATAGGTGGTCTGTATTTACGTGGAATTTAACTGTTTCTGACGATGGGAGCTTCATTGTCTGGATTCTATAACGCAAATATGACTGAATTATCGCGAGGTCATGGCAACTTAACGATTTCAACTAAAATCTCATAATACTGAATGGTTAATTAGTTTGAAACCCCGATGAAAATTTCCGTGGTTTATTCGTCGTAAATCATCATTCCTTCATTGAACACTGGACTTTCATAAAAATTATCATTCCCTGAACCATATAATTCAATATCTACATAATCGTCGTTGACATAAACCATGGTGAGTTCCCCCATTGGGTCGTCTTCGCTTTGTCTAAAAGACTCCC
The DNA here is from genome assembly GCA_943736025.1 of Tenthredo mesomela. Lineage (NCBI taxonomy): Eukaryota > Metazoa > Arthropoda > Insecta > Hymenoptera > Tenthredinidae > Tenthredo > Tenthredo mesomela. Next base: position 17,354,016 of record OX031021.1, read on the forward strand.
TTAAATTTTCAAACCCTAACGAGAATACGTAATAATATTTCCGCGGAGTTTTTAATAAATTTTTTCCAATCAGGCTCAATATAACGATTTTTTCTATTATATTAAGTGCTCTGTTGCATTTTATAATGGTATTCCCGTTCTCCTTCTTGGTTTCGATGTATACCGTTTCATTACCGTCATCGGCGTCTTCAAATTGTATTAGTGGGTCTAAATCCATTTCCCAGATATTTCTGAAAGTACATTTTGGTTTTTAAGGAGGTTTCATGTTGGTCGAGAACAAATATGTGTGTTTTTTTTTTTGTAAAGGGATTCATTTTTCACTTAGGTGATACGTTGGGTTTTATGTAGCTTCAATAGGGCACGTAGGTGCAGACGGTCTGTGGGTCCTTGAAAAAGTATACATACATGTATAAAGTTTTGGTCATATAGACATGAAACAATTAGTTCGGGTTAGAATTGCCAAAGCGTTATGATGGATTAGTTAATTCATGTCACGCATAAGTTTTAGTAAGATAATTAGGGTTTATTTAAAAGGTAGAATCTCATACACACGCGTTGAATAGTGTTTTTGTCATGTATATGTAAAAATTTTTAAAGTGTCGCATGTAAGCTCAAACAAAGCCGAAACCATACTATAATTATATTAGTTCTAAAGTAGTAATTATTTTGAAGATAATAGAAGATATAAGTTTGTGATTGTTTTAGGTGGTGTAAAACGTAACAAAACAACTAGTCGTGATTGATATTTATTTCGACGGTTTCCTCTCCCGCGGTTATTCTGAAAAATCGGTGCTCCGATTGCATCGTAACTTTCGCGAAGAGTGTGCGGGTTACGTTGGTTTTAAACAAGACTACATCGAATGGGGAGATACACGAGCTTTCCGCCTTCAATTCTGCGTATATATTTTTAGCGTCCTCCCTCGAATGGTAGGTATATTGTCCGGTCCTCATGCGTCCGTCTTTTAGGAGTCTTGCCAGGCATTGGCCCTCCCACTCGGAAAGTTTCCTGTTAACCTTGATCAGGAAGTACCCTGGCCACGCTTCCACGACGAACCGACAGGCCTCTGCGTCGGGCTCGCATTGAAACCATACGTCCATGATTGCACGTTCCATCCCAAGTGTAGCCCGACCGGGATTATCTCCGCTCATCTGGAAGGGTGACGTCGGGTGTTGTTTCGTAGCTTAATATCTTATTGTTATTTGACAGAGGTCACCGCCCTCTATTAATTTAAAGAATTGGTGACGATGCGCGGTCGTTACTTTGGCGTAGACGCTCGAATCCGCTTTGTTTTGAACTAATAATATTTCGTTCGGGGACGTGTAGTTACGGGCCCCTCGTCTGAGTATCGCATGGACTCCCGGCCCTTTTATTACTTTTGATAACACCATGTATGTTTGTGGTAGTGCCTTTTCCCTTTTCACTAGTTTGAGAAGGGCAATCCGTTCCCAATTTGCGAACGCGTGGTTCTGTTTTATTATATAATAGCTTGTTTTATCGATTATTTCTACTCGGGGCGTTTCATTATTGGGGACCAATTGAAACCATATGTTGGAGACGGCGCTGAATGGGTCCCTTAAGATCATGGCGACTGTTGGTCTTTCGGCATTGTTCATCTGAAAAAATCGATGCTTCAGGGATTCGTTTTGAGGTTTGTTATCCAGATTTATTACGCTTGCGATTTAACGTATGGGGGTTTTTGTTCTACCCGAGGGTATTTTAAACCTTTTTACGTATATACGAGGGCATGCTCGGTTTGAGAATTATTAGTTTTATCTACACGTATTAATTTCTACTATTTTTACAGTGGGGTTGGCGTGCATTTTGATCTAGAATACAGGGGGTTGGGGAAGTTCGTACACATTAATTTTAATGTCCTCAGTAAAATTTCTTCTTATTAATCTTTTCACTACGTCCCAATGGAGTTTATCTAGACCGCACCCTAACTTAGGGATTGCCAATGTTTTTAACCCTAATTCGGTTAGTTTATCATAAAGTGATTTTAACGCTAGCGAGAGGGCCTCGTAAGTGGGTCTTTCCCAGCTACGCTCTTTAGTTATGAGATAGAATATTAGTCTGCCTTCCTTTCTCAATGTCAGGGCGTTTCCAACTTGTGGGTCCTGATTTATGAGTTCCTCGAGTGAAGCGAACCTCATCTTAAATTGTAACGCGATTCCGGCCCCCATCCTGAGGTCCTTTGCCACGCAGTGGGCGAGTGGTACGTCAAGCGGTGCATTGAATAAGTCGTCCTCTATTTCGCTTATTCGTACTCTGCTGTCGCGTTCTAGCCTTTGTTCTTCTCTCCCGTTTTCCACGAATGGTAACGTTACGCTAGGTTTTCTCAACGTCAGTAAGTCGTTTTCGAGGTCTATCTTTGCGTCTGTTTTGTCTAGGAAGTCTAGCCCTAGTATGAGCATGGGTGTTAGCCTTTTTATTACGATCGCGTCTTGTTTTATGGTTACGTGACCCATGTTCATAGTTAGCATTACCCTTTCATTACTTTTTTGGATATAATTCGCGATCGCTGTTTTAACTGCTATGTTCGTTTTACCCAATCTTGGTACTGGGCTTGAAGCTTGATTCTCTATTTCTCTTAAAATTTCTTCGTTTATTATTGTTAGTTGGGCCCCGGTATCTAACAACGTCTGGAGTGAGGTTCCTAATATTATAACTTCGATAACCGGGAAGCGATTATGGTCGTCGTAAACTGTCGACACGTTTATCGTTCGCTCCGGTATTTTTTCGTAAATAGTTATATCGAAATTTTCAGTAAAATTTCTTTCGATCATAGGTTTTACTTTAATCCAATCGAGGTTACCTGGCTCGCAATCCAACTTAGTCATGGCTATTTTAGTTATGCTAGAACGTTTACAAAGCCCACAAAGTGTTTTTAGGGTTTTATTAAGTGCCTCGTAAGTAGGTTTAGAGTCGTATGTCTTTTTGGTTATTAAATAGAAAATTCGTCTCTTAGTTGTATCAATGACTATTACAGGTCCTACACCGAGTGGTGGTTCGAATTTGGGTAATTCTCCGAATTTTTCCCTGAATGTTTTACATACGGTCGAGCTCATATTCAAGTCGGCTGGTATGGTTATTGCTAGGGCTACCTCTAGAGGTGCGTCTATTAAGTTACCTATTGTCTCGTTAATTCTTGGCTTGAAAGTTAATTGTTTAGTTACTGGTATGTCGTGACTTTTACTCAATTGGTTTGGTAATCCGCTAGGTTGATTTTGCCCCGGTGTCTGATTTATAGATTCTTTACCTGTTCTTTCAATTAATTCGTCGGGTAAGTGCGCTAGCTTAGTCCGGTTCAAATGTATGACCTTAGTTTTTCCCTTTTCTACCAGTATTTTAATATTTTCTTTGTCCAGTACTTCCAACACTTCGTATGGCCCGTTATAATGATCCCCAAATTTGCCATCTTTCTCTTTTAGTGTAAATACTTGTTGTCCTACCCTGATCTCCCGTGGATTTAAATTCCTATCATAATAGTGTTTATATTTAAGTTTCGCTCTCTCTAGATTTCCTTTAGCATCTGCTCGAATGCTGTGGAACGTGTCTAGAAGTTCTGAAATATATTCGTTATATGATCTGAGTTCTCCGTCCGCAGGTACTTGGCTCGAGGGTGTGCGGGCTATTCGTCCGTAAACTAACTCGTAAGGCGTGTATTTGGTCGCTTCGTGTATGCTGGTGTTATAAGAAAACATAGCCAGTTCTATCCAGTTGTCCCAATCTTGTTTATCATTAATAAAGTGTTTAAGATATTCTACCAAGACGTGGTGGGACCTTTCGAGCGAACCGTTCGATTGCGGGTGAAAAGCTGTAGTTTTAAATTGCTGAATTTTGAAATGTTTCGCGACTGCCTTTAACAGATTGCCTATAAACGCTTGTCCCTGATCGGTTAATACTGCTCTAGGCGTACCGTGTAGACAAATGAATTTTTTAACGAAAGCTTCGGCTATTTCTTGCGCGTTAGCCCTTTTCAACGGTACCGCTAACGAATATCTGGTCAAATTATCCTGCATAGTTAATAGATATGAATATTCGTTCTTAGTTGTTGGGAGTGGACCTACTATATCCATTGATATCTTATCAAACGCGGTCGTTGAGGTGTCGGTTATCACCATCGGTTGTTTAGTTTTAACTCGGACTAACTTCTTTTTCTGACAGCTCACACACTGGGAAATATACTTCTGGACTTCCTCTTTTAGGTTTAGCCAATAATATTCTTGTTTGATCCGATTATATGTTTTCGTTACTCCCTTATGCCCTCCTATCGCCGACGCGTGGTTTTCTTGCATAATACTTAAACGCCTTTCTTCTTTCGGTTCGATAATTTGATTGTTACAAATTAGGATTTTTACAGCATCGTCTGTAAATGTTAATTTCAACAAAGCATGTATTTGATCCCAAGGGATTTCATTAATACCTCCTTTAGTTTCTGACATAAATAATATCGTTGTATTTGTTCGTATCAACAAGGTTCTCAGTTCTGATACTGCGGACTCTAGTTGTTTGATTTTATCACCGTTTTCCGATAAGATCATTATGAATTGTCTTTTAGACTTCCGTTTTCTATACCAAGTTTGCCCGGCGATGTAATTATTACTTTCCCTTAATCTCACCGCTTTATTCTTTTCTACGAGTATTTTACCTCCTGAATCTATTGGTTCCCTTTTTTCGTTTGCGAACCATCCTATCGCTCCCTTTTTATATTCTATATTACTTTTAATCGTAATTACGTTAGAATGGGTTCCCGTGTTTCGTGTAAGATCTAGTGGCGGGTCTGGATTTATTGCGTCGTTATTGTTGTCTTCGTCAGTCGTTTCCCTGTCGACTGATCCTTTATCTACTAATTTTTTGTCAATTGATTCTTTGTTAGTCAATTTTTTATCCGTTAATCCTTTGTCGGTCAGTCTTTCATCTCTGTTAATTAATTCTTCGTCAGGTAATTTGGCCACCTTGGACTGATTAGAATTGTCCGGTATTTCTTCCATCATGGGGTCAAAATTATTTGTTTCATCCTCAGTATCGTAATTGTTATTTTGTTGCGTTATTTCTAGTTCGAAATCTTCAATAAGATCGTTACATATTCTTATTCTACATAAACTATCGCCGAAGATTTTTTGAATGAATTTAAAAATTTCTTCCCATTTCATACCATCGATACGCGGCGTCCTAGCTAAAGTTACCTGTTCTAATCGAAGTTCGATGGTAGTATCTAATAAAGATTTTAAGGCTTCTACCAAAATTTTTGGGTCTAAACGCACGTGCGTCGTTTCCTTTATGGGCAACCCTATATATCGGGTTTCCTCTACTTCTAACACCCTGGCTCTACCCAAAGTCAAGTCTGTATATTGTGGTAGTTCATTTTTTAGTTGTAAATCTTTAGAACCTTCGTCGCAGGGGTCGTTTCTCATGGTTATAAAAAATGCCCGATCACCGTTTTGCTCCGACAGTTTACCCCTGACTTCCGAAATTATCTTACAACTCAAGGTTTTCATCTTACTGTTGTCTCGTCTCGTGAAATTTTTATTCAGTTCGTGTTGGTTAATTGTGGGTGCTTCCGGTGTTTTGAGGTTCTCTCCCGTTGAAGTTACGGCCATAATTGTATTTAGTTGTCGCCTGCGAATGTTTGCTTCCTCGGCTTCATTTAATTCATCTAGAATTTCCAAACCTTCTCGCGTGAGGATCCCGTTTTCCATTATTACCGGATTTCTAGATAGTGCGTCCGCATTGAGGTTAATTTTTCCGGCTTTGTAGATTACTTTATAATCGTATTCTGCTAATTTTATTTTCCAACGTAATAATCGCGAGGTGGGGTCTTTTATCGAGTGAATCCAAACCAATGGTTTGTGATCGGTGACCAAAGTAAATTTTCTGCCATACAGATATGGTCGGAAGTACAAAACAGAGTGTACTATAGCAACTAGCTCCTTTTCTATCGTTGAATAATTAAGTTCTGCCCCATTCAAAACTCTAGAAACATATGAGACGGGTAGATCTTTACCAATCTCTCCCTGACTGAGTATTCCTCCGATAGCGAAATAGGACGCATCCGTCGTTACTACGAATTCTCGCGCAAAGTCAGGGTATTGAAGTATGGGTTGTTCGCACAACAATTGTCTCAATGTCTCAAAGGCCTTTTGTTGGTCTGTTGTCCAAACAAAGGTCGTGTCTTTCTTTAATAAGTTAGTAAGTGGTTTCGCGATATTAGAAAAGTTCGGGATAAACCGCCGGTAATATCCGGCTAAACCCAAAAATTGTTGGATGTTTCTTCGAGTTCTCGGTACAGGGAATGATTCTACGGCTAATAGTTTTTTCGGGTCCGGGCGAATCCCATCTTCTCCGATAATGTGACCGAGATATCCTACTTCTTTTCTCAAAAATTCGCATTTATCCGGTTGGAGTTTTAAATTCGCTTCCCTTAATCGTTCAACTAATTTTAAAAACTTTACTTCGTGTTCTTCCAATGATTTCGCGTAGAGGACGATATCGTCGAGGTACACGAACATCTCTATTCCCTGTAATCCAGTCAATACCTGGTCCATCAACCTTTGGAAGGTCGCAGGAGCATTCATTAAACCAAAAGGCATTCTATTGAATTCATAATGTCCGTGTGGCGTTGAGAATGCTGTCTTACCCTTATCTTTCTCATCCATCTCGATTTGGTGGAATCCTGACGCTAAATCGAACACGGAAAAATATTTGGCGCCTCCAAGTTGGTCTATAATGTCAACGATATTGGGTAGAGGATACGCATCTCCCAATGTTTTCTCGTTAAGAACCCTGTAATCTATTACCATCCGCCATCTCTTGTTGCCCTTAGAGTCGGGTTTCTTAGGCACTACCCACAATGGCGAACTGTAAGGGGATGAAGAGGGTCGTATGATATCTGAGTCTAACAACTCTCCTACTTGTCGCTGGATTTCGTCTTTGTGTATGTGCGGGTAACGATACTGTTTAGTGCTAATCGCTTGCTCATCTGAGGTAATGATTCTATGTTTTATCGCGTTAGTATACCCCAAATAATCTCCGGGTAGATAAAATACGTCGCAATTTCTGTGAATTAATTTTTTAACGTTCCGTTCCTCTTCCGCGTTTAAGTGATCTAATCGTAATAATTCTTCTAATTCTTCTAACCTGGTTTTTGAGCCCAGAGTTGCCGTTTGTGTACTCATACAACATGTTATTTCTATATCTGATTCGCTATCCGAACTATCACCTTCCGTCGTGCTTCCTGTGTTTTCTATTATAGTAATATCAATTACGCGTTCTTCGTCATTCGAGAGTTCGCTTTTTACTTCGTATTTGTTTAACTCTCTGATTTTGTTAACTACTGGTGTTTTTACACCTTTGAGTTTCCCTTTCCTAACAACCTTACTTGATATTACTCTTTTTGATTTTAATTTTAATTTTTTCGTGGAATCAAGCCTATCCATTATAGATTCCCTACTACTTTTATTAGCCTTTGCTTTGATTTTACGGATTTCATTTTTTGAATTTGAACGTACCTTACCGACCTTTTGAAGCGTATCTGTTAGAACTTCTTGATTTTCATTTATTTTCGCGTCATTGTTGGCTTCGTTGGCCATTTCTGAAAGGCTAATCATTTTATCTACTTCTTGAATTTTTTGAGCCGGTATCATCAAATTTGCTTGTTCGTTCGTCGTATTAATCGCGTAGAGGAATGCCTTATTATTTTCGTTTGTTACCAGCGCGTTACCTAAATAAACTTTGGGACCGGATAATATTAATGGTAAATATCCTTCACGTAAGTCTGTCTTCTGAAGATCTATACAGATCTTCATCCGTGTTCTGGGCGGAATTTGGATTGTTTCTGTATTTCTGATGTTTTGGTTACAATTTAATGCGGAATTTAAACGTCCGAAGTAAATGTTAGGTTTTTCATAGGATTTTAATGATATTTCGTCGTCACTATCAGTTTCAGTACCTTCGTTACCATCGTTGCCGCACGATCTTTCTTCTTTCTGTTGACTCAAAAATGGGATAAGTGTTGTCCCGTATTCTAATCTTTTCTCTTCAAAGTTTATTTTCGCGTCGTTTTCGCGGAAAAATTGCGATCCTAAAATACCGTGTTGTTGGATAGGCACGCTTTCTGGAATTATTTGGAAATTACCCCGAGTACCTGCTATACCTATTGGGACCTCCCCCATGGTTATAACGTCCGCGGTGGAGATTCCTTTAAGGCAATACCGTTTACTGCCGTCTACTTTGATTTCTGGCTTTACACAACGATTCCTAATAAGGTTTAAGTCTGACCCGGTATCTAACATGAACGTCCCTGGATTCTGTAATTCCTCGGCTTCTACTTCTATCGACGGGATCGTCGTAACGTATTTTTCCTTGGCTATTTGTAAGAATAAGTTTGCGTCATAACTTTCTTCTTCGTCTTCAAGACGGCAATCGTCGGGGTTATCCGTAGCGATAGTATCTGTTTGCAACCTTTGGTCTTGTTCATATATGGAAATTTCGTGGTCGTTTGTTTGGGGATTATAAAACCGTAAGTCTTCGTCTTCGTCGTGAATGTCTCTATTTATTAAATTTATTCCTTTTTCAACGGGTAACCCTGTATCATAGTAATGGCGCGATTGGGTTTGTTGATGGCCTCCGAACTCACGCCGTTGCTCGAAGAACCCCGTCGGTTTTCCGACACCGGTAGTTGATTCTTATCGCGCATTTCTTGTTTATATTGTTCGTATCGTTGTCTTTTACGGCACTCGCTTATTTGGTGACCGTAATTTTTGCAATATCGGCACATATCGCGTCGGACAGAATTATCCGCATCGAGCACCGGATTCTGTTGAGAATTCATACCACTATCTCGCGAACTGTAACGTGATTGTCCCTGTTCCGGTCTGAAATAATTTTGATTTCTTTGCTGATTTGAATATTGATTCGAAGGATTAAAATCGTGATTACGTGGTTGGTAATCTCCCTGATTCCGTTGTTGGTTAGGATATTGATTCCTGGGATTGAAATCGTTATTACGCGATTGATAATAATTCACCTGATTCGGTCGCGAATTAAGATTATCTTGGTAATTTATTTGCCTTTTGGGCTGGTTCAGACTTTGATTACGCGGGTCGTTATTATTTAAATAATTTGATTGGCTTGGTTGTCGGTTTGGGAGTTGGCTTCTAGCCTCAGCGTTATTCTGCGGTTGAATTCCCCGGTTAGGATTACTGATATCTTTACCGAACCGACAGTCTCGGGCCTCATGATTTAGTCTCCCACAGATTGTGCATTTTTGCGAGCTAGTACCCTGAGTGTAATTTACTTGTGCTCCTTCGGTTTTAACGGTTACTTCTCCGCGTCTGAGATTTCTTTTAAGTTCTGTTAGTTTTTCTATCTTTCGTGCTTCATCTACTAATTCTTTGAAACCGTCTGGAATGTTACTTAATCTACTCTCTATTTCTGGTCTTAGCCCTCTTAAAAAAGCCGCTTTTCCGTCTTTTTCCGTATTACTTTTAAATACCTCAAGATTATCCGATCTTTGTTCTTGCGTAAACGCCTGCATTATATTCGAGATACATTCGCGTACTCTTGACGCGTATGTTACTACGTCTTCGGTTTTCTTTTGATATACGTTACCTAATTCGCCCTGACACAAATTTACTGATTTCACAGGACCGTATATTTCATTAATCCGCGCTGTTAATGCATCTATCGTATCGAATCGTTCGCTTTCAAGTACGCGCCTGGCAGGTTCTTTTATTTTATTCCTGATTATTCTCGTGAGGCTGAGTTCTGCCGCCGGTGGCACCATGTCCCGCGCGTCTTTACATCCCTGTATGAAACTACGTACGTCCGACGGTTGTCCGCTAAACGTCGGAACCGCTTCTAACGCGTCTTTAAGGGGTATATAAGTCTGTGTAATTGTGGTAGAAGTCCCTGAGGGTACTGAAGTTCCTGCAGGTATTGAATCTGGCATTATTACGTTTTCTGTCCTTTTATCGTCAGTAGATTCTTTTGAATTTATTTCCTTTTCTAAATTTCGTCTAGTCCTTCTAGGATTTCCCAATCCCTCAAGTACTCCTGCAAATAATTGTGTTCCCTGATTACTTTTTGATCGGGTTACTATCTCGTTATTCGAGTCTTGCTCGCGACTTGAACTGGGATCTGAACTTACTGGAGTTTCTGGGGGTGGAGTATGTGCTACTAATATTTTCTTTTGTTTAAACCCGCTCATTGATCATTTGGATTTTCATGAGGATCGTAGTTGTCCCCCTTTTTTTTTTTTTTTTATTTATAAATAGGTGAGGTTGGTATCATCTCGATTTGAATATTTGAATAATTTGCGAATAACGTTAAAGAGAGATTAGGTGGACAATTGGATAATTAGATTTTATCAATTTTAAATGATTTTAATCTCTGAGTTTGATTTCTGTAATTCTGGTCTTAATAATTTGATTGCTGTGTCTATTCTTTTCCTTAATCACAACTCCATTAATTATTCGTGGAGGAAAGGTAGGATTAGTGCGAGTTCCTTATTTGGTACCTCGCATTTGGGTAAATGGATTGAAACTTATAATTAAATTAATGTTCCCTAGACCAGCCTGGTATCAACTGTGACACGGAGTACTAGTGTCAGCCTTTAGGCTTATCACTGTGATCCCCCGCCGGTTAATGACTCTGGCTTCGTCCGGAGTATGGAGAAGTTAGTCTTATTTTATAAAGGGTTCTACCTTATAATTAAGACAGGAATTATAAAGGAATTGGATTTATTCTAAGGAGGACTCGTATGTTGTTTAAACGTACCGTGGCGACAGTTTCATGCTATAACTTTCATCTCTTGGAACTTTGACTCAACGAGATGGTATCAATTATTGAACATTGTGGAGCTGTGCTTAAGTAGAATATTCTGTGCTTACGATGAAATGTGTTGAATAGCTATATTTGATAATATGCTTATATAAGTGATTTATTAAATGCTGCATGGGATTGTGCGCTTTTTCAAAGTCGCTAAGCTTATTAAATGGTCTTTTACCGAATTCAGAGGGTTGGCTTTATGTCTTTGATCTGAGAATTATCATTTGTCCAACCTTAAAGTTACGGTATTGTTATATTTTTTTTTTTTTTATATATAAAAAGCTGGCTATCGCGAGCCCTGTTTGAGAATTATTGTATTGTTATCTTAAAAATTTTCGTTCTTTTCTGGATTTTATGTATCGTTAGAAATTATCGTCTATCATGTGTCTCATCCGAATTCATTGAGTTATCGCGTTAATGATTATCGTCTGTTCTGAACTTTACTCGTATTTATTGAATTATTGTATTAGATTATCGTCGGTTTCGAGCTTCGTCTGAATTTTTTGAATTATTTTATTAATTAGGATTATCGTCTGTTTCGAGCTTCGTCTGAATTTTTTGAATTATTTTATTAATTAGGATTATCGTCTGTTTCGAGCTTCGTCTGAATTTTTTGAATTATTTTATTAATTAGGATTATCGTCTGTTTCGAGCTTTGTCTGAATTTTTTGAATTATTGTATTAGATTATCGTCAGTTTCGAGCTTCGTCTGAATTTTTTTTGAATTATTTTATTAATTAGGATTATCGTCTGTTTCGAGCTTCGTCTGAATTTTTTGAATTATTGTATTAATTAGGATAAATTAGTGTTCGTGAATAAGTGTACTTCTCGAGTCTGACAGGGATCCGTGAGTTTCAATGTCTCGTTTTCTTATCCATTGATCGTTACACGCGTCACAAATAAGTTATTCGCGTTTTATAACGTTTGGTTTCCCGGCCGATGCACCAAAAATTTTATGTGACGTCCTAGGGGACATTTGTGGACAAATCTAGAGTCTAACTACAGGAATTATCGCAACAAACAACCTAGACGTACACTCAGTAGTTGTGGGTCACCAATTATCAATTAAGTACTGAAGTACAGTGGATAAGAGCGTTTTCATGCAAAATTCACAGTTTTATTCCCGTCTAACTATTCATGCCTTCGTCTAACTGTTTTGACTTTAGATCAAACCATCACCTTGGATGGTTTGTTTTTAGAAATGTTAGGACTTCAAATTAAAGTATATTCATTTGAATTAATATGAATTAAGAGCTCGAAAGTAGGTAAGCGATTGGTTTTCTTTAAGTACGTGGATGGTTCTTACCTTGTATGGAGTTTGGAAATTGGTTGGTTCAAGAGTGGATAACTGCGTTGATTCGTTCCTGGTTATCTTCGTTGTTCCTTCTGCAAGAACCCTGGGGTCTTCGAGGGATTGGTGAGGTAGTATTCAGAATGAAATGTTGGTACTTTTATGACTGCAGAATTAGGTTTTTATTGAAGTTTGGTAATTTTATGGTTAAAAAGCGTTGATACAAATTTGATCTTTAAGAAGTTTCACTGAATTTAAAATATACTGGTTTTGATAAAATGTTGGAATCGAATTAAAGTTTGATTTTGAATTCAATTAAGAATTTGATTTGATAAAGAATTGACTTCGAAATGATTGAAGTTTGATTTGAGAATGAATTGTTGTAAAAAGATCTAAGTCTTTATAATTGATTTCTTCCGATTGAGAAAAATCGTATGAGAATTAACAACAGATTAAATTGTCGGATAATTCTTAAGTGTGATAGACCAGTAGTTCGATGAGATTGACTTCAATCAATTGGAGCCGATCAAGATATCGTGCTGCAGAGAGGCTGAGACCCCTCAAGTTAGGGTATATAAACACAATGAGTGGGAGTAAGGGGGGTTCTTCTTTTGGTGGGGGATGATGTCGTGTGAATCCATTTTTCGATTGGGATTGGTCGGGGGTCCATTCTTAATTCGGGGGGGAAGTTTGGCGGCGTGAATGACCGTTGACCGTCCTCCCTCCGTTCGTAGTATTGTGTCCGTGAGTTTCTAGACTTTGCACACGGCGCGGTGGCGTCGGCGTTTGTCATCTCTTCCCTGTAGTGGTATATACATGATCTTTCCGATCCCGCATCCATCTCCCTTTTTCGTAGGTTTGTCTCCGTCTTCTGCACGTGTCCCTCTTGAAGGGGGTGTTGGGATTTTTAGCGTTTTGGCACGCTGTCTTCTATCGTTTTGTTCTGGTCTTTTGGGTAATAAGGGTTGTTGGGAATTTATATAGCTTTCTTTACCTGGGTTGGTTGCTTTTTGAGTTACATGTGTTCATTCTCAAATTACTTTCTCTTTTATGACTTTAAGGGTTTTTTTCAGTGAAACTTGTTTTGTAGGTATAGTTATTCATACATAGGTTTGCATAATTTTTATCTTAGGTTTATAGTAATTTATTATAATATATTGAAAGATTTGAGAATTCCTCCTAAAGATTGGATGACTATATGGCTAAACAATTATCTTCTTATGCTTATTTGCGTTATATATATAGTGATTTGTTTTATCTAACGTCTGTTCTTTATTTCCATTTATATTAATTTATCGTCACGCGGCTAGACCTTCGTGAACTTTGCATAAGGTCCCAGTTATCTCAATGATTTATATGACTATTATTTGGGTGACTGCGTAGGGCTTAGATAGATTTACAGGAAGGAAATTGATCGGGTATTTGATCCGGATATACATAATGTATATACATAGAATGATAGTATTAGTGTAACTATGCGACATGGTCGGTGTCGCTGTTTTTGTTCTAAGAATCAAGAGTACGATGTACAGTCGCATGAGAAATTCCCAATATCTTTTCTAGAAAGAAAAATGGTAGTATGACAACACAATTATGAGAGTATGTTAGCGTAACATTATCGTAAGCGAATAACTTGGTATAGATGGTATTTAATGGATTATTCCGTCAACTGAGTACCTCTCATATTTATTGTCATACTATTACAAGATATATAGTACCTTTTGGTAGATTATGTATATAATGGATTATAGTATTGTAATTGATTATTTGAAAGGTTATAATTGTTTAATAAAGGGTTAATATATATATACGATTGAATATAGCATCGTAATTGGATTATTAAGTAATTATGTAACTTACAATCGTAAGATTTGAGTAGTAAAATAATGCAGCATTCTAAATAGTAGAGCTGAGATAGTTGGTCAATTGATTAATTATATAGAGTAATGGATTAAAGAGTAGTAATATAGTAGTCTAATATTCGAAATGGGTAGATAATGATTATATTATTCGTCAAGACTACGGGTTGCTGAGTGAACCCTTAATAACTTGGTTATATGTGATATAAAGATATAAAATTCAAAGTAATTGTACTTTATGCTCCTAATGAGTTAGATATATATGGTTATATGACTAGATGTCACTCGTCCAGGCATCTTTCGGGAATACCGGGAGTTAGTGTATATAGTATGATAATATGTAAATAAGGGCAAGAGAGTAAAATATTAGCGTTTTGATTAAATGTACGATCATTGTTACAGTGTTCGATAACAGCCGAATGCGTATGACGAGGATCGATAAACTTAGTAACTAGGTATAACTATTCTTCATAGGTTGATTAAAATATGTTGATAATTAATATTAACGTAGTAAGATGTGTGCGCCCATCAACTGAACATTTAGCTCCTTGTAATAGTATCATGTAATATAGTAAAACTAGGTGATTAATTGATATAATTGTATCGTAAATTATGTTCGTGATTTGATCAATATATGTTATATAAGTGATTATAATTAATATAGATTTATAAGTGATTACAATTAATATAGGTTTATAAGTGATTACAATTAATATAGGTTTATAAGTGATTACAATTAATATAGGTTTATAAGTGATTACAATTAATATAGGTTTATAAGTGATTATAATGTAAGAAATAATAATTTGTTGATTAATATGGTAATTGGTTAATATTTGTTGAGTATAGTTGTTTATCCTTTAATTTATGTACTAGGTATTTCTAGCGTCTGGTCCCCTGTTATTTTGCGTCCCCTGGCTTAAGGTTGGACTATCATGTTGTTAAGTCCTTTTAAACTAGATTTTGTAACGTGATCCATTTTCGTAGGTATGTATGCGTCTATCCGTTTATAGCTAAGTAATCTAAACTTGGGGTTACTTGATTCTTATAGATAGATTATTACGTATAGGCTGTGAATACTTATACGAATGGAACGATTAG
Organism: Tenthredo mesomela; assembly: GCA_943736025.1. NCBI lineage: Eukaryota > Metazoa > Arthropoda > Insecta > Hymenoptera > Tenthredinidae > Tenthredo > Tenthredo mesomela. The sequence goes on from OX031021.1 coordinate 17,369,098, forward strand.
ACGATCCGATAATTAATGCTAAGTGTCGATCATGATGGTAGACATGCGTAATAAAAATTGAGAAGTTCTGTCAATAATAATAGATTGTAATGATATAGTAAATAAACTAAGACTAAACCTATGTAACATACTCCGGAAATATTTAGGACTTAATAATATGCGTAATAGTAATGAAACAGCTATAGTGATTATTATAAGTGATATTGTTTGATAATTAACACTAGATATAAGAATGCGTACGAATCAATTTTCAGTTTTAATTCATAAGACGAATGAATATAGATAATACACATATATAGGTATTATAACATAGTCTGGTGACAATAGTAATAAAAGTGGCAAAATTGATTATATAATGTAAGCGTGTTATCGAGTTTACACGATAACATAAATTGATTATTCATATTGAAAATGATAATGTTACATCAAATTCATTTAGTAAAGTATCTTATAGCGCGTGTCCGGTAGATATCCATAGTCGTCGTAATTTTTAATTGGTAAAGCATCTTTTAGCGCGTAGTCCTGAGGGTAAGCATAGTCGTCATAATTTTTAATTGGTAAAGCATCTTTTAGCGCGTAGTCCTGAGGGTAAGCATAGTCGTCATAATTTAGGTTTCTTACAGGGTAGGGTGATAAGACCGTTAGTTAATGGGTCTTTTCTGGTGGTTTTTCTTATAGTTAGATTATCTAGTGATTTTATGAATTGGACAAAATGTGTATTTGCGCGAGTCGACTCTACCTCTTCATATTCTATGGTAATGGAATTAGTCCTAGTGACTTTGTATGGTGAAAAGTATAAATAGGGTATATCGTCCGTTCGGACGTTACATAGGCCCGGATCGCCGGAATCCGGAATCACGGAACGGAACGCAGACGAAATCTAGTGGATTTCCGAATCCGTTCCGAGTCTTGAAAAACCCTGCCGTCCCATGTACCAAAACTGCACGGAACGACGGAACAGAGCCGATCTACAATTGTGCTATTCGGCTTTATTTGTCTGTTTAGATACAATTTTTGTATAAACATATGTAATTTATTTAATTAGCTTCTATGTAAGATGAAATTCTGTAACTATAATTGATTATTTCATCAAATAAAAGTTGACGTTTCGGCATTCCGTTCCGGAATTTCGGTACATGGGACGCAGGGAAATGCAAATAGACGGAACGGAACACGGAATTGTGTATACTTCTACATGAACATAACCCTGCAAATTGTAGAAAGACGCGTGTGTGGATACAGATTTGATCATGAATCTTCAAATCGATACCTGCGCGGAATAACCGGCTATCTCAGAGTCCGCTTGAAAAAGCGGCTATCTCAGAGTCCGCTTGAAAAAGCGGCTATCTCAGAATCCATTCGGAAAAGCGGCCTGTGCCTATATTAATAATACAGGCTACAGTCGGTTTTTCGAATGGATTCTGAGATAGCCGCTTTTTCAAGCGGACTCTGAGATAGCCGCTTTTTCAAGCGGACTCTGAGATAGCCGCTTTTTCAAGCGGACTCTGAGATAGCCGGTTATTCCGCGCAGGTATCGAAATGTGTCTATTAATGATGATTCGGTTATTCAAGACTTCCAAAAGTGCATCAATTTCTCAAAGCAAAATTATTTACGACTATAATTTGCGAATACCGGACGGATCCACCATTCCGTAAAAATACGACGGAATGAAATTAGCGGAACGCGGATTCTAGTGACTTTTCCGTCCATTCTGTTTCGTGATTCCGGAATCCGGCGATTCGGGCCTACATGGGACGGCACCATAGCGCTGTCAGTAATCTTGTGTCTCTGTCACACTTCTTGATTTCCCCAAGCTCCGTCTCTCTCTCTCTTGATTTTCAGCGCTTTAAGCGCACTCCCCGAACACGGCCTAAGTGTCCTACCACTAAATAAGTCTGACGGTGGATTATATTAAAATAACAATATTTATTTATTATCAGTCAAGTTAGATAAACAACAACAATCTTTAATAATTATGAATATAAAGTTAATGGTAGCTACAGCTGTAGTCAGTCGGTAATACTCTTAGGTATTAGCTTCTGTTTTCTCTCTCTCCGTTTATTTGGCGCTGGTGGTAAAACAGCTGGAGTTTGCGCCGAGTATTAGTCGGTAGATTTTACAGTTTCCTGTTTCGATGTGGCTACACAAAGAGATCGAGGGTGTGACGTCACCAGCAGTAATAAATAAAAGCCTAGGACTGTGTTCCTTTATTGACTGCCAGTACTGCAAGCTTGTGTCAGAAAGAGATAGCATCATTCACGAACTCACAGGTGCGAGTAAGAAGCAACGAAAACTCGCAGTTCTGTCAGTCAATAAAGGAACCATGCCATAGATGAGACTGAGGCTGGATTCCCATGGGGCCGGAATTCACGGATCCGGAACGGAATTGACTTTTTCTATGTGTAGATGTATCCTTACACGCTATACATAGAAAGAGTCACTAGAATTCCGTTCCGGATCCGTGAATTCCGGCCCCATGGGAATTCAGCCTGAGGCTGCCGTCCCATGTATAGGCCCGGATCACCGGAATCCAGAATGACGGAACGGAACGTTGTATGTGTCGGTCATAGAACTTATATTACTATGGAAGGGGAATAGGAGCTGTCGCACTGACGCCAATATGTTGAGACAGAGATATATCTCTCTCTCTCTGTTCCTAACGTCCAGTCCCCTCTCCGCACACCGCCCTAGTCGTGGCGATTCCTAACCTAATTGTTTGTTGCTTTTATGATTTTCGGGTGTTGTATACATACAAGTTGTATACATATTTATGATTATTGAAATAAGAATTTTAATCTACATTAAACGGATTTTATTAGACATGAGTACACAAAACTTATACACTTTAAACATCAATAAAGACAGGCTTCATATGTAAAAGTCTATTAGCAGTTCTAGCGTTTCCTCATTCTTCATTCCTCTCCACCATCCTGTTCGGAAAATAAAAAACAACCATACATTTTTTCTTTCATATTATGAGGTATGAGATGGTATGAGATAGAATGAATATTTGAATTTCGTCCTACCTGATAGTTCACGGTATACTTACCCAAATCGCCAAATTCATCGTCACTTCTCATGTCATGTCAAACCGAAAATTGTGATAGCATGTGAATTTATAACCATTGTCAGTACTGTATAACGAAACTATTTCTGTAATACATAATAGATTACAAGTTTGCGCTAACCCTAACCTATCAATCTTCGCAAGGTACTATTTAGGCGAGGGTAGGGATGGGCGATGTTTACCGATTAATTGAATAGGTCGATTATTTTTTTTTAAAATCGATTATTTTCGGCCGATGTTTTTGACAGTGGCGGATTTACCAGCAGGCTGAGTAGGCTTGAGCCTAGGGCGGCAAATTTTAGGGGCGGCAAATTTGGGGACCAATGTTTTTTTTTTTTTTTTTTAGCCGTCTTACAGAAATCAAAAAGATTTATTTTAGAGAAGTCTTTCCTCAGTTAGGAGACTTGGTTAAAAAAAATTTGGTTCGTTTCGTCCGATAAATTCTCACCTATGAATTAACATACTACGAACGATAGAGTCACTACCTACTAATACATCACCATTGGGACAAAGAGGTCAATTACAATAACACAAAATTCAAGTAAAGATTCGTTCAGTCCTTCAGTGGTCTAATTGGACAAGGCGTCGCAGTACAAATGCGGAGGTCCCGGTTCAAACCCGGGCTGAAGGATTTTTTACTTGACAAAAAGGATTGGATGCACTTTCCGTGTTTTTTCGGTCTTTCTGTGGATTGCACTCTCGAATTAGAGAAGTCTTTCCTCAGTTAGGAGACTTAGTTAAAAAAAATTTGGTTCGTTTCGTCCGATAAATTCTCTCCTATGAATTAACATACTACGAACGATAGTGACTCTATAGTCACTACCTACTAAAAAGATTTCTGATTTCTTACAAATTTCAAAAAGATTTCTGGGTTGCGATTCTGTAACTTTCCGCTAACTCGCTAACTCGCTAACTCGCTAACTCGCTAACTTCGTCCAATCGGAGATCGTTGCGGCCCGTAACGATCTCCGATTGGACGCTCCTCAGCCAACCAACGGTCTTAGAGCGAAAAGTTAGCGAGTTAGCGAGTTAGCGGAAAGTTACAGAATCGCAACCCTGATTTCTTACAGAAATAAAAAACATTTCTGTAAAACGGTTTCTTGATGTCTTGCAGAAAGAACTGTTCCCTCTTTCCTTTCATTGTACATTTAACGGTACCGCAAACTTCTATATTCCATGGTAAAACACGCAGTTCGCGGCCCCCAACCAGTAATCGGCCTCTGCCCACACTTTGTATGAGTAGGGATGTTCGATCTTCCGAAAAAAATCGATTTCGGGATCGATTCTGAATCGGATGTCTGAGAATCGATTCTGCCAAAAATCGGAACGTGAAAGATCGATCTTGCGAAAATCGATTTTTTTGTATTATCCGGTGTCTAAAAAAAAAAAAGAAAAATCTCAAGCGTACGCCGATGAACTAAACTGCACTTTCTGAGTGAAAAAAGGCGTACATATTCAACCCTTCAAGGCCGAAGCCTCTTTTCTGGTGGAAACAAAAGTTTCTGAGCTGGGGCCTTATTCTGACTTTATATCACGCTGATACAGTGATACAGTGAAAACTCGGTAGAGTTCGATACAAGTGATTGCACGGATATAAAATTAAACTACTACCGTTTTCATAAACGTTGGCTCTCCCACAATTTTTCCTTAGGCTGGATTTTCATGGCAGTAAATTGCTGCTGTAGCAAGCGGCGCTATTCGTTGTTGATCACGTGGTTACCAGCAACTACGTGATCAACAACGAATACCGCCACTTGCTGCCGCAGCAATTCACGTCATGAAAATGCAGTCTGATTTTCAAAATTCGACATGAGCCGATCAGTTTTTCTCGAAAATTTCATTGTATACGTCGCAATTACCGTATTTACGTGAAAATAAGCCGCACCCGCGTATAAGCCGCACCCCGATTTTGGAAGGGTCATTTGCGGAAAAAAGTTTTTACATTCGTATAAGCCGCGGGTATAGATGACACAAGCCGGCGACAAAATTCGAATTTCAACACTGCTTTGTGCATGCGCGACCGCTTTTTAAATCACGGGAGTTCCCCTATTCCTTCATTTTGATTCAGATAAAAAAATGTTATAAAGTATTTCTGGCATTTTTACTGATTGCGTTTCCTTATACACCTATGCTAAGTCATTCCATGCTGTTCCAACGTTTTTTGTTCAATATTTCGCAATTGTATCCTCATATAAGCCGCACCCGCGTATAAGCCGCACCCAGATTTTGGGAGGTTGAAAAAGCGAAAAAAAGTGCGGCTTATTTGCGCGTAAATACGGTAGATCAATTTTGAATGATTCATTGTTCACGGAATATGACAGTAATCGGATTTTTATATCTAGTTGTGATTTATTTAGTCAATTACTTATATTAACTACTTACTATTGAAGTCGGACTTTATTGGACAACAAATTTTTTTATTTTTTTATTTTTTTTTTAATTTAATCATTTCTATTTTTTTTTATTTTATTTTTTATTTTTTTTATTTTACTTTATAAAGGTTGTACATTTTGAAGTGTAGTGAAGCCACCCTTTTATGAACTTAATAATTTTTCGGATAAGAAAAAATCGTGCTACAAATTCGAAGGTCTGAAACTTTTGACAAAGATACTTACGAATGCATTAATTCAAAACGATTGAGCTATCCATAATAACGTATTTTACACAAGTCTTTCTAAAATTACTAATAGCAATGTATTTATTCAAAATGAGTAGAATAAAAAACGACACATTAGATACTTTTATCTTTAAAGAATAAACAATCATTTTGCTGAAATTAGGCCTTACGGATTATAGATCCCATCTATTATATTACACCTATATATCATCTATTCTTAACAATCAATGGGTAATTTCCCATCAATCCCATCTTTCTATACTTGATCTAAATTGAGGTTAACCTAACCCAAATCATATAGGTAAATTATTTCGAACATCTATCGCTCAATAATCTTACGTATTGAGCACTTTGGATTGTCAATTTTATAAGCGATTCCTTACCACGCTATAAAATAGACGTGATAGACTACTTTGTCCGAGTATATCACTGTTATTTAGCTTTTCATCTAGTGAGAAATTTCATTACGATTGAATCGCGTTTGTCACGACTACAATTTGGTAAAATACCTAAAAACATCAGCTTCGCGCATGCGCATTGCGAGTTTATTTTCCCTATATCACTGTATCACCGCGTGATAAAAAGTCAGAATAAGGCCCCTGGGTCTACACGCTATGATTATGTTGGTATGATTAGCCAATCACTGAATTTCCACAACAGAAGTGACCAGTCAGTTAACGGATTTCTTATCATACCAACATAATCATACCAACATAATCATACCAACATAATCATAGCGTCTAGACCCAGCAAAAGACAAAGAATCAATTCTGGTCTAGAAAAATCGATTCTCAAAAAAATCGGACGCCAGAGAATCGATACAAAAATCGATTTTTCGCGTCGAAAAGATCGATTCAGAATCGAACATCCCTAGGTAGAGGTAAGGAGGACCAACTCCGTGTATAAAAAGTGTCCGTGAAATCGAGTTAATTAGATGGCGCTGCTGTAGCAAAATTCCCGAATTTCAAAACAAACGCGCCCTACGGTATTGGGATCCTTGGAATGGGCGTGGCTTTGAAATTTTAGCCTTCTTTGAGTAGTTCTATTTTCATGACTAGTTGGCGTATCGAGGTTCTAAGCCCTCTCATTGGTTACTGTAGCCTTCTTTGAGTAGTTCTATTTTCTGCTACTAGTTGGCGTATCGATCAGGTTCGAAGCACTGATCTCTATGGCCGTGTTCGGGGAGCGCGCTTAAAGCGCTTTAAAACGCTGAAAATCAAGAGAGAGAGAGAGACGGAGCTTGGGGAAATCAAGAAGTGTGACAGAGACACAAGATTACTGACAGCGCTAAAAGCGACTCCCCGAACACGGCCTATTATACACTGGATGGTGTACGCGCGGCCTTTTAGCCGCCGCTCGCTGTGACGATTAGAAGCTCAAGATTGGTGGCAATTTGACACCCAATATGGCGGTAAATTTGAACGACAGTAAATGAACTACACATATTCAGGTTGGAAAAGCTGCGTAATTTATGGATTTAATTGTTAATACACCCGTATTCTATACATATAAATAAATGGATACCAATAAATAATATTGATCTGTACGTGATATTCAATTTCCTCAAGTAATATCTAGCAGCATAATGCATCGTAAACAAAGTAACCTAACCCCATAACCTTGGGGGAAATAAATAACGACCACAATTATCATCCATTTGTGTACCTACTGATGAAATTATCTACTCCTTTACCACAAAAACCACAGTCCATTACCATTTTGGCATAAATAAAATTGAATTCATACACTTAACCTTACTTTTCTCCCACCGATTTACTCAAACGCCGCCATATTGGGTGTCAGATTGCCACCAATCGCCAGCTTCTAATCGTCACAGAAATTTCGGCCTATACACTATTCAGTGTATATTAGAGATAAGTGGTTCTAAGGTTCCCAATACTTCACTTCATTGGTGATCGCCAAGGGCATCTCAGTACACCATTCTGGGTACTTCTGAAACTATTATTCAATGCACTTTTACGAACACTTTTGCCGCTGATGCTCCATAAGAGTTGGTCCTCCATACCTCTACCCTCCATAGGTCCATGGAGAGGCAATGCTACTTACACTCTATTCCCTCCAGCCCGTTGGTTTGGCCGTAGGAAGGGGGTGTCCGGTGTTACAGAAAAGACTCGGTATATCAGACTCTAATATACCGAGTCTTTTCTAAAAATTAGAGAATATTGACAGAACTCTTGAGCGAAAAAGTTACATGTATTTGGGTTTCGAGTATTAGGGAACTCAAACACAAATAGTACTTGAAGAAAATCCGTTTTGCATTCTTATTCGACCGCCTTATGTGGAAATTATTTTTAAGATCCTTCAGTTCACGTGATAATCGGCAAAGTCAAAACAAATCAAAAAGTCAATTGTTCATCAAATTAACAAATTCATTATTATTTTCTTGTGTAGTACAGTGTTGTTGGAAAATATTCGGGTCCGATAATCTTGGTACAGTGGACTCTTGATAAGTGGCACTCGCGCGGGGCTTCAGGGGAGAGAAATGGCCACTTATACTGAGCTCCCACCACTCTCCAACGACACGCCTACTGAGCGTAGTGGGGCGACGTAGCAGAGCTCGGAACTATAGCGTTTTTAGTTGTTCTCTGTTTTTTATCCAATTTCTTATTGTTCTTTGAGGAACATCATACTTTTCTACAAGTGACTTTACCGTGCTGCCTTGATCTAATTCGCCCAGGATGGAAATTTTTTCCAGTATGCTGAAAGACTTGAGCTTTCTTTTTTCTTTGTTCGCACTACTTTTCTCAGACATTTCTTCAATTTGGTTACAAACCAGAAAACATTTAACTTTGACATAAACAGATAACTTTTGTTTTTCAGCTAAACAGACGCATGAAAACGCGCGCGCGCAGCGGGAGCGCGATGGGGGAACGCGAGTAAATGTGTGAGTAAGTCCGTGTGCAGGGGAAGGCGCTCTAGTGCCACTTAGCGAGAGGCCACTTATCAAGAGTCCACTGTATGTATTAAAATATTGTAAATAGTAAAATATTATAGAAAACTTCAAATTTGAAATATAACATCGAAATTAAATTCATTCATTAAAATTTAGATATCTTGAAAAATTAGGGACATTTCATTTTTACGTGAATATTAATGACATATTTCCTATTAAGTAAACCCTGATACACAGTAACAATTAACTTGTACAATTATATTTTCATTATTTTCATTTGCGCCAACGGAGTGCTTCGAAGTAAGATTGCTGATGAGAGATGCTTTGAATGATTCTTGGAATTGTGCACAATTTGGCTTAATGCTTCGTCTCCCATGACTCCGTATTTGCTCGAAGAAGTTTTCCAAGCAGTCCTGATTCAGGTGACGAGTCTCTAGGTGCTCAAAACCCATTTCATGCACGACCTTCCAAACATTCTGGACAGAGGCTATTGTTTTAACCCAATTACGCATTGTCGGCACATCGGTCTTGGAATTAGATTCCTTCGAATCTTTGTTAACAAAGCGCATGCCGGTCAGCTTGCGACAGGCCTCTAGCCAGAACGTATGGTGCTCACTCGTTGAGGTGAGCAGCCCCTTCAGTCCAAAGCCTGCACTCTTCTTGTGGATGTCATGTACGCATTCGACGACCGGTTGAGCATCAAGAAGATTACGTGAATCGTAAAAGATATCACAGTGTCATTTTACAAGCTGTCGTGACAAGCAAAAAAACTTTCAGCGATGTCTATATCGGTGAACCTGGTTCAATGCACGACGCTAGGGTTTTGCGAAGATCACCTTTATATGAAAAGGCTTTAGAGGAACCAGAATTTTTCGGAAACTACTTTCTTCTTGGTGACTCAGCTTATCCCAATCTACCATGGCTCATCCCTCCCTTCCGTGATAATGGTCGTCTAAATCGACGACAAAGATTGTTTAATTACCGGCATGCGTCCACTCGTGTCAAAGTAGAACAAGCATTTGGATTGTTGCGAGGGAAGTTCAGACGATTAATACGATTAGATAATCTCCGCATGGATATTATTGTACGATGTATAATGGCAGCGTGTGTACTGCATAATATTTGCATCTCAGAAGATGCGGAGCAGTGTTCAGATGAAAGCTGCGATGATGACAATAATCGTGATGGAAATCGTGCTGAAGAACACTATGATGATGATGTAGATGGGGGTGAACATCGTCACATTGACGATCATGGTGAAAATGGTGAAAATGGTGATGAAAATCAGGACGTCGTTGACAGACGCTTACATGTCTTCAATCGCATGTTTCGGATAAATGATGGTCGTGAATTAGGAGAAAGATAGAAAGATAAGGGAGAAGAAGAACAAGAACCTCGACTACAACAAGAACCTCGACTACAACAAGACCTAAGACAAACGGAAGATAAGAGAAGCAACACATCTGGTACTTCCCATGGAATGGAAACATATAAACACAATTGGCAATTTAGGGATAGTATTAGCAAAGATAATGAAGATAGAAAGATAAGGGAGCAAGAAAAACTAGAGATACAGAAAAAGAAAATTAAACTCGAAGAGGAGAAGTTAGCTGTGGAAAAAGAAAAATGCAGCCTTATTAAACAGTATTTGAAATTAAAAAATACTGAGTTATAGGTGTTACTGGTCTTATAGTTCATCTGGTAATCTCCATAGATTACTATAATAAAATATTCAGAAATGATAATGCTAATTTTACGAGAAGAGTGATATTATTATTAGCAGTTTGTATTATTGTTTAGCAGTTTTCCCAGTCATCGACTCATCTAGGCTTGCTCCGTAGCCCTTCAAACAGTAAGACGCTGAGTGTAAGACTTTCATTATCATCTCAGTTTTCGTTATCATCTTCCTCGCTATTCTCATGATCACAATACAGGTTAACCCAGTCATCGTCGTCCTCTACACCAAATTATGTACATCGTCTAAAGATCACTCTGGGCACTTTGAATTCTGTAAGTCGCTAACCTATAATAATAACATTCATGCAATTGTAAGTCTTGTGGTTATGTATTCGGCGTGAAAATTTACTGAATACTTTTAGGTTATTTAATGAATGAATAAATAATTTTAATTTTAAAGGTTAACCCCATCATCGTGGTCCTCTAATATGGTATTCTTATAATAATATTATTCAATTTAGGGTTAACCTGAAGAATTAAAATTATTTATTCATTCATTGAATAACCTAAAAGTATTTAATGAACTTTTAGGTTATTAGGAATATGACAGCTGCGAGGTGAAGCAGGTTGTGGCTGCTCTGCTACTTCCGATCGGCTGCATTAATGTAAATGCGCATGTGCCGGTCTCGCGCAGCAGCAGGTACGTTCCGCGCGTGCGCTCCCATCATTTTGAAGGGATTCATCAAAATGAAGAGGCCGTCGAACACGGCCACTGTATCACCGCGTGATAAAAAGTCAGAATAAGGCCCCTGATGAGTGATTTTTTTTCTACTGGAAACTGGAAACCGGAACCCCGATACGACTCAAAGACAAAGAATCGATTCTGGTCTAGAAAAATCGATTCTCAAAAAAAAATCGGACGCCAGAGAATCGATACAAAAAATCGATTTTTCGCGTCGAAAAGATCGATTCTCCTGAAGATCGATTCAGAATCGAACATCCCTACTCGGTACTAGGTTTCTATGGTAACCGCGCTACAAGCAGCGCAGCGGGTGTTTTGAATTATTTGAATTATATTTGATGCGCGCCACGGTTTTATATTTATTATTCGGCTGTAATTGATAATTCAAAAGTACTTGAAATATGGGCAGATGTGAGTTTTGTAAAGCGAAGAAGCAGAAGAATGTAACGAGCCGTATTTCATTCCACAGGTAATTAATGCTATTCCAGAACACCATTAATATTTGTACCACAATCCGTTTTCTTCGTTGACTTCTTAAAAAATTATATTATATTTATTTCAGATTTCCTAAAGATCAGGCACAAGCTCGGTTGTGGCTTAAGAATATGGGGAGGGAAAACTGGCAGCCACACAAATTTGGTGTTTTATGTTCTGCACATTTTACAGCAGATTGCTTCAAAAAACATTTCAATAGATCGACCCTGCATGAGGCACGAGTGCCTACGTTATTTAACGATACAGATCGGATCGTTACAAATGATACAGAAGGTCAGTAGCCTATATCTTGAAAATAATATTCATAATGAGTGTTCGTCATCATTTCAACAAAATGAATTCAAATATCTAAGTCAAATTTCTCATGTCACGGTTTTTTTTTTGTAATTTTTCAACATTCAAATCACTGGTTCAAACCCTTAATTCAATGACAGCTGTTTTTACGCGCGCTTCACGGACGGGGCTGTGCCATCGCCTGTTTGAAACGGCTCGCGATTAAATTAGTATCGTTGCCTCTCGTCATACAGCACTGATAGTACTTAAGATGGCTTCTATGCATCACAGCCTACTGCCTATGCCAAGCCCACTATCCCGCATCCAGTTTATATAGAGATCAGTGGGCAGAGACCACTTACGACAACTTCTGACTCCTAGGACTTAAAAAAAAGCTAAAAGTGAACTGTTTGCATGCGCATTCACAGACCCGCTCAACTGTCTCACAAACGCCAACTTTGTGTACCGAAATCGAGCATGAAAAACGCGTAAAACATGCTTGCGTTGTATAAAAATTAAAAGTGATCCAAAGTAATTTCAGAAAATTCCAGCAGTTGATGAGAATTTTTCCGAATAGAAAAAAATATTCAAAAATTGATGAAAATTTTTCTCATCAAATGATGAAATTTAATTTTTTAATGGAAATGTTTTCCATTGAATAATTAAATTTAATGGTTGATGGAAAAAGTTTCCATTAGAAAAATAAATTTAATGGTTAATGGAAATATTTTTCATTAAAAAATTAAATTTAATGGTTAATGGAAATATTTTCCATTAAAAAATTAAATTTAATGGTTAATGAAAATGTCAATGCATTAAAAAATTTAATGCATTATTTACAACTCTGCTTCCCACTACCCACGTATACAAGTCCGACTACTGGTTGGGGGCTGCGAACTAGGTGGTTTGTGTACCCATTACCTATAGGTATTTGGTATTATTTGGGTGTATCTGATGGATAAAAAAGTGTTGCAAAGAAAAAATGTTCAGTATCAAATATTCTTCATTTTGAATGTATCAAAAGATTTGAAAATAATAATCGAATAATTTTGTCGATTTTAATCTTATGTGTTGACTATTATTTGTTGAATATGTACTAACTTTAGGAAATTTTATTCCAATCATTTGGATGCTAAGAAAAAACTTCAGATTGAAAGCTAGATATAATCGACGACGTTGAATATTCGTACGTGCAAGTTCATCTGGAATCTAGTTGTTATGTTTTCAATTTATTATGATATGTTGATATGGAAATTAGAAATAGCATAATTATCAATATTGAGTATATTTTATCCTAACTCGGACATAGCTCTTCGTATGGCATTATGTACTACAGCGACAAATTGTTCGGGTAAGAGAAGCTTTTCTTGTCTGAAAAGGGTAAAAAATTATCTGAGATCCACCTTAAGGTGGTTCTTCTGGTACAGGCCCACCAAACGTGGGTTTCAGAGAACTTCTCGATGGGGGAAAAAATCTGAAAAAAATCAGGCGTATAGAAGATCCTCGGGAGATTGATTTTGCATAATAATAATTCAAAAAAGTTATCAACAAATTGATGGAAAAAAAAATGTTCAAGAAATTAACCGGTGACCCAACTTTTTTTTCGGGTGAAAATGATTTGTCAATTTTTCTAAACACGTATGAATTTTTTACAAATTTTGTCAACTTTTTGAAAACTGCGTTTTTGCATACCTGACAAAACGCAATTTCCCATCCCATCGAGAAGTATTCAAAATCTTCTCTGAAACCCACGTTTGGTGGGACTGTACCGGAAGAATCACCTTAAGTCAAGAAAAATTCAACGCTTTAGCTCTTTTGTGCATAGAGTCGGAATTAATGAACAAGATTACTTACGACGATATCATCGATGATTTTGCCAACAAAAAATCGCGCAAAAAGGTATTGTAAGAAACGTTCATAACTTAAGGGGGGAGTTTACCCAATCGGTTACCGATTTGTCTATTTTCTCCGAAACGGGGTAATCAATCGACTTGTCCTTTCAGCAGCCGATCTTTGACGAGTAATGAGTTCGAACTGGTACGTTTGTTTTGGGATGGTTATGTTCAGAATTTCTCACAGAATCGGGCTCAGGAAGACAATTTTGCATTTTTGATGCGTGGGCTTTGATATAAGTCGCAATAAATGGCACGCCAACACTTTTCGATCGAAAAAAATAAAAAAATCCCGATTTCATCCGATCAAACGTACCAGTTCAAACTCATTACTCGTCAAACATCGGCTGCCGAAAGGACAAGTCGATTGATTACCCCGTTTCGGAGAAAATAGACAAATCGGTAACCGATTGGGTGCACCCGCCCCCCCCTTAATTGAATTTATAATTTTTCAACTGTTTGTAAGCGCAATAAAGATTATTTAATTACGTTTACCGAATGTACATTATTGTGTAAGTAGCATACATTACCCCGCCTTATTAGTCGTACACGATTGAGCTTTGATTAGCTCAGAAATATACCCAAAAACCATAACTATTTCTTGTGCAATTTCAACCAAATTGTTGGATTGTATAAATAATCTAGGAACTGACAATTGTAGAGGCAAGGGCGGCAAAAATTTAACCGCCTATACCTGGAAAATGTGTAAATCCGCCACTGGTTTTTGAGGTTCGAAACGCAAAAACGCGGGAAACCAGGAAGGCAGGAACTAGAAAGCAACGAACCGGGTCGTGACTCGTGGAACGATAAATAAACATGTTATTCAAACTTTTGGAAATTAATTTATTGTAATTGTAGCGCCATGGATGCTCCTGAAACGAAAGATACGAGTGAAGGTGGGATTTCAATTCTTCCATCCGATCATAGACATAGGTTATACATAGTTTTCGCGAATCACGATGAAACATAATTCACCGTTATTCAGCCACAGTTTTCTTATTTTCTTTTTATGTTGATATATCATTCCACAGATCCGAGAAGACACCAGATTCATTTACAAATTAATGATCAACAACCTTACACCGTGTCAAAGTTAACGACAAGCCAGTATGTAAAATTAAAGCGTATGTATTGTAACATATCAAGCCGTCTCCGAATCTGATCGGTGCGCGCACCGATCGCTCAGCAGTACGAAGACCAGTGTGACGTCATCGCAAGTATAAATTCGGCACTGTCAGGCTACTCGCGAGCATTTGCCGCCTGTCGGGGTATTCTGGCTCATTTCTATTTCTTTCTTTGTAAAATCATACTAGGGGTTTTCACCGGGTGATTACTTAGCTTCAATTTAAAATTTAGAGTCATTACAGATATAACGCCTGTCGGGTTTATCTTATTAAAACGTAGAATTTAGCAAAAGCCAAACGCGGCATATTATTTGTTCGAGTCAAAAAACTATCGCCTGTCGGGATAGCCAAAACAAACATAGCTTTAGAGAAACAACCTTGTAAATAGAAAAGTCGAGAAAACCGTTGCCAATTCAAAAAGTAGCAGTTAAGACTAGATTTATTATTTCTTTTTTGTATTATTTTTATATTCTTTATTTTTTCATGAATTATTGATTAAAATAATCTTAAACTGGATTTTAGCGCTGTAAACCCTACGTGGCGTACCGAGTCTGACAGCTTAGCTTTTCACAATATTTGATTCACCAACGCTCGAAATATAAATTTTATGCAACATCCCACGACCATCAGTCTATTTTCTTAAATAATAAATTAATTAAAAAGGACCTAAACGTTGCAGTATATATGATCTATCAATCTATTGTATAAATTGTGGTTTATCACGCGAAGGATATCATTCATTAGTTGGATTTGATTCTATAACCTTAGATAACGACCGAAGCTGTTATGAGTTTGTCTGGCAATCATTTAAAGCAAACAAATTATCCATTGTGGCTGGTGAAATACAATATCTATATCGATCGATTGATGATGTGGATTAGTAAGTATCAAGTTTTCCTGTTTTCAATTATCTTCTTAACAAACTATTCCAATTGTATTCTGTTACACTCTGTGTACGCACACAAGTATCCATGGTACTTGATACCGAAAGCAATGTCTTCAGCATAGTTTATGTTCTAATGGAAATTAATGTACTTTATTTAAGCACGCCAGTCAAGCTGCCATCTGAAACATCTTCAAAATCTTCAAGTTCTACGGAGCCCATAGTTGGTTCATGCAGTACAAGTACAGTAAACTCAGATGATGCGAAAGAGCGACGATCTCCAATCATTGATATTTCTGACGATCAAATCCAGCAATCCCAGGATACATCCAAAAAATATACAGTGCATTTAGAAATTGCTGAGCCAGTGGAGACAGACGGTAGTCCTTAAATCATGTTTATTATTTGATATTTAATTGAGGCTTGAATTGAGGTTTGATAATATTTTATATTATTTATTACTTCACATTTCAGATGATGAGATACCCACAACTACAAAAAATAGTGAACCATCGCGCTCTAAAAAAGCTAGTCAAGTCTGGAAACATTTCAAAAAGGAGAGCGAAACAATTGCTCGATGCATGGTATGCCACAAAGCTTTCAGGCATTGCGGAAACACAACTAACCTAACGCAACACCTCAATAGAAAACACGCACTTTTGTAACCATCAGTAAGGGGGCAAAAGAGAAGTTATGGGTCCTCAGAATCCAGCGAGTCAGTCGATGATCCTCTAGCAATTAAGCGGATGAAATTTGCATCAAAGGGGAATAATAAACTCGGCACTATTGGTGAGGCTTTTGAGCGCGTGAAGTCTTTTGCAATTGGCGGTCAAAATGCTGATAAGATGACAAATGCAATATTGTACATGGTCGCTGCCGATGAATTACCTTTCTCAACTATTGAAAATGAAGGTTTCAAATTATTGATGCGAACAGTGGCACCTCTTTACAATATTCCGAGTAGGAGGTCACTGACGAAACTTATGGATACCAGATACGAAATACTCAAAGAAAGGTGCATAAACAATTTGCAAAAAGTCGAATCTTACTCCTTAACATGTGATATTTGGACAGATAACAGTAACCAAAGTTATTTGGGAGTAACAATTCACTACTTATCAGACGAGTTTGTAATGAAAAATGGATGCTTAGGCGTCATTCCATTATATGAGAATCTCACGGCTGAATACATTGCAAATGCTTTGAATTCCGTAATTGATGACTTCAATTTAGACAAAGCCAAGATTATGGCAGTTTTATGCGATAATGGGGCGAACATAAAAAAAGCTGTTTGCCGAACAGTCGGCCAAGATAGACAACTCGCATGTTTTGCACATGCCTTATCGCATCTCGTACCCGATGCGATGACTAAAATACTAGAGTTACGCGAGATAATTGTTAAAGTAAAAAATATCGTCACACTTACCAGAAGAAGCGTTGTTGCATCGGACGAATTGAAACGACTACAGATCCGAGATGGTAAAAGCGAAGGTACAACATTAAAATTTATACAAGACGTCCCCACATGATGGAATTCGACCTTATATATGCTGGAGAGGTTCGTTCTTCTGAAAGAGTACGTATATCCAGTACTTTCAAAATGCCCTAATTCACTTGACATGCTCAGAAGAGAGGAGATTGAAATTTTAACAGATATTATATCTCTAATGAAACCTGTCGAAAATGTAATCAGGGAGATTAGTGGTGACACATATCCGACTTGTAGCATCATCATCCCGATCATTCGATGCATGGAAGCAACTATCCAACGTATGCAACCTTGAACAGAATTAGGAATCGAGTTCAAAAACACGCTTGAATCAGCCGTTCAGATCAGATTCAAAGACTTTGAGCTGCATCCTATTCTGGGTATTTCAGCAGTGCTTGATCCACGGTTCAAGAAAGTGCACTTCTCCAGCGCACTGGCTGCGTCTACAGTGATAACACGCAACAACAACAAAATTAAGGAGACTCCAGTTCAAACAATAACAGAAGCAAAAAATGACCAGGACAAACACATCACTCTTCCGAAAAGTATTTGGGATATTCACGATACCTTGACGATTAAAAATCCGGATGTCAGTACACACACCGAAAGTACGAGTCTGGAAATACGCCAATATTTAAGCCAACCAGTCGTATCTCGACTAAAAGACCCATTCGCACATTGGAAAACGCTAGAGCATGCGTTTCCGACACTCTTCAAATTAGCAATGCGGTATATGTGCATTGTTGGGACATCTGTCTCGTCAGAAAGAATGTTTTCCCACGCTCGACTTATTAAAACACAAAATCGCAATAGACTCTCGGGTGAGCACCTAAACAAACTCCTATTTTTAAGATCACTTACGCGTCAAGAATGGGGAATGGTCTGATCTGACAAATTCAGTTTTTAGTCATTCTATTGGTTTTTATAGTTGTGTGCATATCTTACCTGCTGTTTTCATCTCCCTTATGTATTACATCACATCCTTGTTTTACTAACAAATCAGTATAAACTGTATATATACACACCACAATGATTACAATTTCCTTTCCATTAAAACCTGAATTCCATCACTTCTTCAGTTCCTGTCTTTGTGATGTTACCCTACGACAGGTATGATATACTGACATTCTACTATTCAAAACCGATAGGCCGAATTATCGTATTATGCATGCGCATGAAGCAATAAAGTAATGATTTCATATAGACACATAATAGATTTCATAACTATGATTTTGAATTTTTTACAGTAAATCCAGGTGCAGGCTGACAATTGCAGAGCAGAATCACCAGAACAACCGATTTTCCACAACTTTCGTTGACCGTTTTCCTTTTTCAACTTTCGTTGAAGTTTTGTTGAAATTAAATAACATTAAAAAACATAAATTGGAAATAGCAACTTTTTTTTATTGTATGCATAACGCGCTATTCGTACAAATTTTCATGATCGATTAAATAATCGATGTTCCGATGTTTTTTTCAAACATCGATTTAAAACATCGATGTTTTAAAAACATCGATTATTTGTTAATCGATTTTTATTTTGAACATCGCCCATCCTTCGGCGAGGGGTATGCGCGGAGAGGGGACTGGACGTTAGGAATGGAGAGAGAGATATATCTCTGTCTCAACATGTTGGCGTCAGTCTGCCGCTCATTGCGCAAATGGGCTATTCCCTACGGAAGCCCGGTCCGGCCAACCGAGTGCGACATACACTGTTGTGAGAATCAGGCTTTAACGACATACACTGTCGTGAAAAAGTCCGAATTTAGCGACATAAAATGTCGTGAAATACCCGAATTTAGCGACATACACTGTCGACAAAATCAGGATTTACCAACATACACTGTTGATAAAATCAGGATCTTTTGAAAAACTGAACACAAATTGCATGAATTAAATATTGCTTTTGAAAAAAATAAAATTATTCTATAATAAAAATGCAGTTTATATTATGATAACTTGTATGCTAGGACGTAAATGAAGACTCGATAAATTGCGATATGGGTACATATTTATTTTTCAAAAATAATTACAAATTGTATGTATACTACTACTACTACTACTACTACTACTACTACTACATAGCTGTGGCGAGGAAAACGATAGTGGGATAACAGTTTTTTTTCCCAATCGAGTTTTTCTGATGAACATCTTCGTTTTTCAACGGTTGAAATACTTGGGTCTGGTTCAGTTTTCGGGTAACGAGAACGACCAGGTTGTCTACAGCGAGTTATTTACCTTTTACGTCCGTTACATGCCCGTTAGCATTTTTAAATTTATTTGAAGCCTGATTTTATCGACAGTGTATGTCGATAAATTCGGACTTTTTCACGACAGTGTATATCGTTAAAGCCTGATTCTCATAACAGTGTATGTCGCACTCGGTTGGCCGGACCGGGCTTCCGTAATTCCCCTTCCAGGAATATAAGTTCTATGAGTGTCTTGGACAAACACCTAGGGATACAAGCGCACGCCAATTTAGAAACGCTCCTAAATTTGCATTAGCGTAGTATCGCTAGGTATTTGTCAAAGTTCATGTGCAACTTTATTGGACAGCACACGGACTTAGGAATAGAGGGACGGAGCATAACGCTTGTGGCAGAAGCGTAAGACGTAAGGGGGGAATTCCCGCAGCGCCGCCTACTGTGAGCATGAACTATCCGTCAAAACAATATAAACCGCCGTGTCGAGAGAATTTCTAACCTCTCACAAAGGTTAAAAAATTGCTGAAAATTCGCGAAACAAGTAACTGCATCATTGCATGTTTGATTACGATTAGAATAGTGAACATGGTGCTATGTGCAGCGAAAAATTGTTGAAATTCGACAACCGTTTACACATCTTTGAATTTAGCGCGAACTGCTCACAGGGCTTGGCTGCCAGGCGTGGTTGTGTATTGTCTGTGTGTTATTCCCCCCTTCTGTCCCGCGCTTCATTCCGTCATCCCACACCACCAGCTTATGCTCCGTCCCTCTATTCCTAAGTCCGTTTTGGGAATACAGAGAGACGAAAGAATGAATGAGAGCCGGGAAATAGAGGTAGGGAAGGCCACCTGCCAGGGCGTAAACGACACGGGCGGAGAGCCGCCTCGGCCGGTATTACTGGCCACAGGGCAAGAAGAGGGACCCAGCGGTGGGTAACTCACGCATAGTAGGCAACGAAGATACGGCCAAGAGAGGGAGACCCACTAAGGCGGAGCAGCTGGCAAGGGCAGGGAGGCAAAGATCGAATAGCGTCGGAATTATAGAGGCCTCATCGAAAAAGAGAGACAGGGGGGGGGGGGGGGGAAGCCAGGGACATCGAGTTCTGGTACCCATTCAAGAAGAGCGCTAAGGTAACACGCACACCACCAAAGAACACGGAAGTGAAATCCAAGACCGGGGGCTCGATTCTTGAGATCATGCGATAAATTTTCGCATGCGAGATTCGTTTTCCGGCCAATTGCGATGTTCGCTTTCTTTGAAACTATCACATGATTGGTCGAAAGGCGAATTTCGCATATGAAAATTTATCGCATGATCTCAGGAATCGAGCCCCGGGACGGGAAATGGGAAAAGAAGTATGAAGAGATAGAGGAACGCATGAAAAAACTGGAGCTGAGGGCGGAAAAAGCAGAGATCGCAAGCCGCGAGCGGGTAGAGGAAGCAGTGCAGAGAAGAGGCTGAAAGAGATCGAGGACAGAGGCCGCAGCCAGGAAGAATGGGGTGGGGGGAGGGGGCGTCAACGTCAGCAGCCGCCCTACTGAAAATCGTGGCATGAGATCTGATACGAGACCTCATATAAGATGTGATGTGAGCTTATATGAGATCTGATATCAGCTCAAGCGAGAACTGATTAAGCATTCACCTCAGATTGTCGTAACGAAATTGAACAGGGTTTTCATACTAGATCTTATTTGAGTCTCATGTCAGATCACAAGTCAGATCTCCTGTCAGATTGAAAAAGTTTATGAAGAAAAAAAATTTTCTGTGCTGCAAGACTTGAACTCAGAACCCTCAACTTCGTAGGCTTTTACCTTACCACTGCGCCACGATATTTCTTATAAATCTGACAATTTTTTACGTATATACCGAGTTTCATTTTCAGTTAATGGTCGTAGTCACTCAATATATAAATAGAAAATTCTTTGCTTTGTAAGTAATGTCGTGACGCCGTGGTAAGGTAAGAGCCTACGAAGTCGAAGGTCCTGAGTTCAAGTCATGCAGCGCAGAAATTTTTTTTTTCTCTATAAACTTTTCCAGTCTGACAGGAGATCTGACATGAGACCCGAATAAGAGTTAGTATTAGAACCCTGTTTAATTTCGTTACGACAATCTGAGGTGAGCGCTTTATCAGTTCTCGTTTGAGCTGATATCAGATCTTTGATAAGCTCACATCACATCTTATATGAGATCTCACATCAGATCTCATGCCAAGATTGTTAGTAGGGCGGAACCGTCAATAGAGGCGAAAGCAGCGCACGAAATGAGAGATTTGAGCAGCTCGACAGGATCTGCGAGAATATGGAAAGAAGGGAAAGGAGGAACAACATTGTCATTAGAGGAAAGAAATGGAGTGAAGTGAATGAAAAAGAAGAGGCCGAAAAGTTCCTGAAGGAAGGGCTGGGAACAGAAAAGAAGACAAGAACAGTTCGAGTACAGGGCTACAACAGGAGCCTAGCCATAATAGAACTGGAAAGCTGGGAAGACAAGGTAGAGGTTTTGACGAAGAAAAGTAACCTGAAAGAAAAGCAGATCTACATAGAATGTCATCTAACCAAAAAAGAAAGAGACATTCAAAGCAGACTGGTGAAGAAAATGAAGGAAGAGAAGAGCAAAGGAAACCAAGCCAAGGTGGGCTACATGAAAATTCAAATACAAAACAAATGGTGGTTCTGGGATGAAGGGAAAGGAGAACTGAGACCAGACAGGAATTTTCGCAACGAGCAAGATTAGCAACCAGAGGGACAAAAAGAGGAAGGAGCGCACAGGCACAAAAGACAGAAACATCACGGTACTATTCTGGAACGTAGCGGGCCTAGACAAAAAGGACAGGGAAACCTGGGGCTACATAGAACAGTTCGACATCATCAACCTGCTGCACGGAGAAAAGTATTTCGTGAAACTTTACTGAACTGTTGAACAAAGTTGGGATATAGGGACAAGTTGATGAGTTTTTCACATTTTTGTAGTAATCAGTGACATACTGAACGTTATAAAATACATGACAGTTTGGTAAACTTTAATAATGTACAGTAAAATTCTTATATGAAGAGCGTAGCAAACTAAAAGATTCACGTGAATTATTGCCTTAAGATTAGTTAAAGAATGACTAACGTTGACAAATCATTCTTATTAAGGAATTGAAAAAGTACTCAACAGCACTGAGAGACTCTTTGTGTCAATAAATGGTAAAACTATATCAAAGTTTAGTATGGTAGGGTTCGAAAGTAGGGAAGACAGCGCAAAATAAACTAGTTATTCGTAACGTTATACTGAAGTTTCATATTGCCATACCAGATTTTAACAAGAAAATACGTGATATTAGTATGGTCAATATGAAATATTAGAACGTTGTATGTCAGAAATCTTCCATACGAAAAATCGATATTCTCCATAGTAAAATTTTCTACAAAGTCGTCTCACTTATACACACAGTGACTGTCATCATTCGAGAAGCATATTCCAGAAATTAACATGGTCAATATCAAGCAGTCGTGAAACTGCAAAAGATATTAGAAATTGAAACGGAGAGTCTCCATTTTTCGTATGGTGCGTATGAAAATATTTCCTGAATCTCCAGAGCGACTACGATCTTCACCGAGAACGCACGAAGCCCCGCTCTGTTTCGGAAACAGCCGAAGGAAAAATCCTGCTAATTCGCTTGCCATGTGCCGTGTGAATATGGAGATTTGTATATATCTGTAATTGGCTATATTTTTAGGATTACCTACGTGAGACTTTTCCTATTTCTTTTTTCAAATGACGAAAATGTTGAATTCTAAAAATAATGACAATTCTAATTATCAAAAGTTCTATTTCTGATACCTTCGATTCTTTATGATTAGTTTATTTGTAACATTTGAAATTATATCATAAATACAAAAATTCAAAGAGTAGAAAAGAAATTAGATCATCTTTTCAGATTAAAAGTTATCATAGTATATCTAGACTCTCATAGTGCTAAAATTTTATATACTCCCAAATTATCTGAATTTATTTAAAAGTAGAAAATATTTCATTCTGAACACTTCCTCAATTGAAAGTATTCATATTTGAGGAATAGGGATGTATATGGGCAATACACTCCATATCAGCTAACTTCAAATTGGCGCGGAGTGATTTTTATTCTCAATACTCGGAAAAAATTATTTCATTTTTTGAAAACGAGCTACCTAATCAATGCAAAAATGATTAGGCGAGAATCAGATATTTTTCCCCGTTGACCTAAAGAGTTTCAGATTTTTTCCGTCATTTTTAACACAGATATAATTTTTTTACCACTTTTGCCCATAAGAACACATGTTAATTTGTCGATTTTTCTAATCCAATTTTCTCCTAAACAAACTTCTTAAAGAGCTTGAAGCTTTTGTTGAATTTTTTCTAGGATAAAATCTAAAGATCCAAATTTTTAAAATTTTCTACCATCATTTTTACTGTGATGCCCATATATGTTTCAATTGAAAAATAATACATAATTAAAAAATTAATTGTATTTTTTTTATTTTTTTTTTTCAAGTTATAAAATTACCTTTCCAAAATAAAGTCTACTTTGCAAATGCAGTTTTCCAAAAGAATGATTCTTTAACGAGTTATTTAGAAAAGAACCCTCCAAGTCCTTTCTCACAAGCAGTGGATTATTACCAGCTTGGTATATATAGAAGTTTCTGAAATTTTCCCGCAGGTAATTGTATTACGTTTGTATATTGTAAATGTATAGGTATAAGTCTCTCGGTCTAATTTATAAGTGTGTTGCGCGATACTCCTATGTAACTTGTGTATATTTGTGTACATGTATATACCCGATTTGTATGTCCTTTCAGTGCGTGTGACCTCCCTGTTAAAAATTCCAACAGAAATCCGTCAGAAGCTCACAGAATCCTCATGGCAAACTTATGAGAATTTAACAGAATCCTATCCGTTCCATCTGCGAGAAATAATCGATGATTGCATTTCAATCCGTGTATATACGTCTAATATCTGCACAGCTATATATCTTTAACGTAAGCTATCTGAATTCTAATGGCCCATCTGTATTTGTCCGTGATAACGTATATGAATGTTGAAGATTTTTGTCCGCTTTTCTGTACGCACCCTAAGGTGTACGCTTCTGTCAGGAGTTTCAGATAGAATACGTATCAGTCTCTGTACGCGTCGCTTTTGGTCATCAGATATTATCCGTAATTCCGCGATACAATCTAACAGCTGGAGACCGCAATACGTGACTATCGAACTCGTTTCATTT
Organism: Tenthredo mesomela; assembly: GCA_943736025.1. Classification (NCBI taxonomy): domain Eukaryota; kingdom Metazoa; phylum Arthropoda; class Insecta; order Hymenoptera; family Tenthredinidae; genus Tenthredo; species Tenthredo mesomela. The sequence goes on from OX031021.1 coordinate 17,393,715, forward strand.
ATTACTGCAATGTCGTATACCAGATCTATCCGTATCAATACGTATATGCAAACGTCTTTGGCTCTAACTGCAATTTCATTTCTTGAAGTAACGGTTGCTGTCCGCATTGTTCGTGCAATCAAATTTTATTGCTTCTGACTGCGATTTTAGCTACTGAATCTATGAGCATATACACGCATCTTTCAACCTCACCGGATCGGATCTGCAATCCCTCCTTAGAATATGTCGATTCTTGTATGCATTACTCACATATTAAACTTTGATCGCTTCTGACATGCAACTTCGGCTACCAGATCTATCCGGATCCACACGCATCCTCAAACTTTATCGAATTTGCTGTGCAATCCCGCTCTATCATGTAACGGTTCCTATTCGCATTGCTCGCGCGTCGGATTCCCACATGGAAATAAAATATATTCAAAATATGTCGAAAAATATATAAAACATATATAAAATATATTTTGTTCCAAAAGTTACATATTCCGCATATATTCTTGCATATACACTGTTAGAAAAGTGGTGTCAAAATTGATACCGATTTAACACCGCTCCGTATTCTATAGAAGTCCACACCGATTTTGGTGTAAACACGTGTTGTCAAAGTCCCAGTGTTAATAGATGACACTGTGGCTCAACACCGAGATGGTTCGTGTGTTTTAACACGGAACAGTGTTGATTATAACCGACACCAATAACATTCAATAATGCAAAAACGGCGGAGTCAAAACTGCGAGGGTAATGTACACCAAGCGGTGTTAAAACAAAGATCGTGCTATGCACCGAACGGTGGCATAAGAATGCATCATTCCTTATACTCTACACCAAAAAGTGTTAGAATAATACACCGTTAGTAGTACTATTCGTTACTAGGTTTGTTTGTATGTATGTATGAATAAGTCGAGATATTTACGCAATATAAATTTTATTCATCGCGCATTGCTCATTGCTCATTACATTGCACATACATATGATAATAATAATAATTAACATGAATAAGATAGACTCGATATAGTGCACATCTTTGTCGATTTCGGCAAATAAATACATAGGTATAAATACGAACACTTTAATACTTTTTACTGAATTGCGTTGCCACTTTTAAACACTTTTATCCATTTCGTTTCACCGATGAATTTTACTCGTCGTAATTCAAACACTGATGGCAAATAGGTTGCGCTTGTTCAGTTTGTTGCAATTGCAAATCCACGACTGTGGATCCTGCACGAGCGGGACTTCTGGCATGTTGGCCGAATGAAAACTGCTAACTGAGCGTTGTTTCACCCTGCTAAGGGTTTGTGCTAACACCGTTCAACTCCAAGTTCACACCAAAGTCAATGACAATTTCGATTGCACCTGAAACGGTGTACATATTTGAATCATGTGGGGCCAAGGTAACACCGCACTCGATGACAATTTTGAATCTGAGCCCCACAACGGTGTACATCTTGAAAAATATTGCCTCCGGTGTGACTTTGATTCCAAATGGTGTTAAGTTTCATAAATTGAGTCACAAGGTCAGAAGTAACACCAGTTTTTTGATCGACCACATGGTCAGGGTTCTTTTTACCCCTGAAGTGGTGTTATAATCAACACCGAATCTTTTGACTACGAACACCGGGCCGTTTTACACCGCTACTTTTCTAACAGTGTACGTCAAAATATATGCGGAATGTATTAATAAATACATTCAAGATCGATTGTAACGGGTTTTCCTGGGCTCGGGTACCCAGAAATGATAAGCCGAATACAAACCGGGGCCTACGGGTAGCTAGGGGATGCTGTTGGGCGCCAGACTTCGCGTAGAAGTCCTCTCTCTCTCTCGCTCTGCGACCCTCCGACTAACTCTAAGGGTAGAGGGATTTCGTGGGGGCGAGGAATAAAGACACTCTGTAGAATTATGATTATTATTATTGTTTATTTAAAAAAGAAAAAAAGAAAAGGTGGCGAATTTGATACCACGCCCGCTACCTGGCGTATTTACAAAACGATAAATTAAAATATTGGCTCTACGTTACTCTACTGACTCGACTTTCTTCTGGCAATGACTCTACTCTACTATTAAATATCACAGACAGTTCACTAAATATCACAATCAAATAAACTAAATATCACAATCCAAAATAAATGAAGCTAATAAAAGAAATAATTAAGAAAATATAAACTCTAAGAAATTACGGCTAACTATTAACCCTCTATCTCTTGCTCTACTCTATCCAGAGTATCCTAGATCTAGTTAGACGGTAGGGAGGACAGAGTCGACTCTACCTACGGTCTATTGCTCGCTCGCTCTAACTACGAGGAAGCAGACGAGCTCTGACGGGTGACAGCTGAGCGTCGCGCGTGACGTCAGAGGTCGGTGGCAAAATGGCGTCTACTAGTTTTCTGCGCAGCGATGCCCAATGCTGGCACGGCTACGCGCAGCGTAAACAAGGTGCCCGGTGTCTACTTTTGAATCCAACGGTTCGCGGGGAACGATTAAGATTCGGACACGAGGCTTCGTGAGGCTCAGGGATTTAATTCGGGGGCGGGTTGATACTACTGAGGACTCTAGAGTGAGGCTGCCGTCCCATGGTCCGGAATTTGTTCCATCTCTACGAATCCGGAATCTAGTTACTTTTCAAGCGCCAATCAGAGGCGTTCTGGACATTCTGTTCCGCGTGCGCTACCAGTATTTGCGAACTGTCAAACAAATTTCCAGTGTATCTGTGTGTGTGTAACGGTTTCGGCATCCATGGTACTTTTATGATCTTCAGGATTTGTTTTCTATACCTGGCGAAGACGAAGATACTGCTGGCACCATACGTTTATCTTTTTCGTAGGTTAGAGATGCCACCACATACATGCCTTGATGCTTGTGTATGGGTGACACGAATCCGTCCCTGTCAGTATCCCGTGTCCCATGATCCGGAATTTACCGACACGGAACCGCTGGCACCCAATCGCAGCCGCGAATTCCGAACTTGGCGCCAAAAGGAACGGTCGCAATTCGCCGGCGATCGTTGGGTCCGTATTAATTCCGCCTCATGGGACAGTAGGAGAAAAACATCCCGCAAGCCAGTGAGGGCGGAACGCCTGTGATTGGCGCTTCGAAAAGTGACTAAATTCCGGATCCGTTCCGGATCCGCGATTTCCGTACCATGGGACGGCAGCCTGAATCGGATTGATCCTACCTGGTCCGGACGATTCCTATCCTCGGTTGCGACGGTAATGTTCAGTAATACGGTCGGAGAGCCGGGGGTATGCGAAGGTCGTCGAAGCCAAGTATCAGTCCAATAGTCCACAATCCACACTCAATAGTCCAAGTAAACAGCCGGGTCGTTATAATCACAGAAATATTACACAAACGTTCACCACTCTTACACACAAACTCTCTCACACTCTCTACAAACGCTCTACAAAAACTCTCTCTCTTTATCCGCACTTTCTTTTGGCACTCAGCAACACGAGATTTACTCTATCGGTCCAGAAAATGGAATGATGATCTCTTCCGTTATCTATAGTACCAACCGGCGTCGCCCGGTAAGCGAGCGCTGGCGGCGACCCGGTCGCCATGTGCGAGGGTCTGCGGCTTAGACCATATACCGGGATGATTTCTTGATAGTATACAGGTGACTGCGCATGCGCGAGTTTCGTCGTATGCTGAGGCAGGCTGGCCTCAAATACCACTGCGTGACGACTTTACCGACCAATGAAAATGAATTATTTGGCGCATGCGCTGTCACCTGTATACTATCAAGAAATCATCCCGGTAGAATGGACTGGGCATTGGAGTGGTGGGAGTGCTGCCGAGTAAGGAGACAAGGATAGCCATAGTCAGATATATATGCGCACAAATAAGCCTTGTTCATGCTAACTCTCGAAATCAAGTAGGTACTGAAAACCAGCTGAAAACTTATTACACATAGGGTTTAGAATACTAAAGTGGCAACGCTGCTGTTCAATGTGGCAACGTTTACTCTGTAGATAGAGCACTTCGTCTCTCTCTTGAGAACGACGTAGTGTCTTCCGTCTCTTTTGCTTTACTCGGCAGCAAGTCTACAATACTTCAGCATAGGCAATGCCCGGTCCATTCTATATGGTCTAAGGTCTGCGGCCAATATGGCGTCGCTGAGGGAGAGCGGCGCGATTTAAATCGGGCGGCTGGGCTTATACACGTCCGTAGGTCGGTTCGGCGGAAGTCTAACGTGCACCACGTTACACGATATTAAAAACATTCGACGTATAAGCTGAATGTATGCCTTATATATTTTTTAATATACGGGGAAATATATTTCGACCATTCATCATCATGAAGCTATCACTCGAACGATCGTTGTCACACCCCCTCGCTTTATTAAACGTCTTCACCAGCACACGATGACACTTGGCTCATCGTGTACCGTGATAATGGTGGTCGTTGACACCATGTTTTTTCACTTATCACAAATTTTAATAAGGTAATCTAAGTTCCGTCTCATCATACTAAGAACTGATCTTGTGTCTGCCTTGTATTCTAAATTGACTACTATTGTATTTGTTTTGACTGTATCTCATATTAACTTCTTGACATGTAAATATTATCTGTGTGTATACGTGTCGAACCATTGACCTAATTTTAATTTTTCATGTAATTAGTTTCTGACTTGTTAATTTAATTCATAGTCTAAGATGTTTTGTCAACCATGGACCTTTTTGTAATTTTTTGTAATTTTATAATTTTTTCAATAAATAGCCTCTGATGAGGGCAGCACATCACTGCCGAAACGTCAGGCCAAAGAGAAATTTAAATTCACTGACTCGACTTGATTGATTGAGCCCCTCCTCAAATATTTCGACCATATTTTGACTATATTTAAAATATAACTTAACTATAATTAAAATATATTTTGACTATATCGAAAATATATCTTAACTCTAATTAAAATATATTTTGACTATATTTTGACTATATTGAAAATATATCTTGAATATAATTAAAATATATTTTCACCATATATTGACTATATTTAAAATATATTTTATCTACAGTCGGGCTTCAATAAGAGAATAATGTATTCCGTTCATATTTGGACTATTTGTCCAATACATTTTATTATACGTGTGAATCAAACGTTCACGCGCTATACGAAGAGAAAAATCGAGGAGAGTCGAAGCGCTCTTATTGAGAGACCTGCTTACGTTTCGATCGAGCTTTTCGGTAGAGAGTGGGGGTACCACACTTCTCGGAAATTCATTATTATTATTTTAAATAATACTTTTAATAATTTTATATTTTAACCTAGGGTGGTCCTTAAATGGGGTGTTTTTGAATTTTCATGCTCCCAAGGGTTCAAACGGATCCTTTTGAAGAAAAAAAATTTGTCCTAAATTTTGAATGCTATCAATTTGAACATCACGCGCACGACCGCCGAAGTATTTTTTTTTTTGTTTTTTTTTCAATTTCAATTCAGTTGACCCGATCACTTATATTTTATACGTTATTTGAAAAAAAAAAGTACTCAGTCAAAAATTCGATTTCCCACCTAAATAACACATGAAAATTTTTGTTTTTTGTTGAATTGAATTTTTCGTTGTTAAAAATGTTTGTGCGAAAAAACCTTTATATAGCTTTTGAAGGAAATTAAATTCTCTACAAAAATGTCTCTGTGGTCGAAGACCGTACAACCAGTAGTTTCGGAGTTATAGCGAAAATTGTTCATGTTTGACGCGCTATAACTCCGAAACTAGTGGTTGTTCAAAAGCTATACGAAGATTTTTTCGAACAAAAAAATTTTTAACAACGAAAAATTCAATTCAACCAAAAAAAAAAAAAAAAATGTCCTGTGTTATTTAGGTGGGAAATCGAATTTTTGAAAGAGCTAAGCCGCTATTAGACCTAAAACCTTTTACCAGGCGGCAAATAAAAAAGTATAAAGTATAAGATTTTCTGGTATGCCATCGAAAAAAAAAATATTGCCTAAAAATGAAACACCCTAATGTACACACATGATATCGTGTAACGGATTAATACCCGTAGCTGAATTAATGGGTATAGGACGCAGATAGTGGGGGAGAAATGTATTTGACTCGCGGGTTATTAGATATAACAAAATATAAATGGATTTATTCAGTTAACTTAAAACTAGATACAAGTGTGCAAGGTGTGAGTGTGAGTGTGGGCGTGTGGGTGTTCGAACGGGGTTTTAGATTATGTTAAAGTAGGTTTGATAAAAAGGTACTGACCTTACTTTGGTTGGGTTTAATACACTGGCTAAATACTCTGAATACAACTAGTCGTTAAGACGGCAGGTACTTGAGTGACGATCGGTCCTAGTTACCGATCGTCCTCGGCTATGCTCGGCTAATTTCGTCTATTTCAAATATTCCGGGATTTTGTGACCCGACGTGTCACAATCGGTACGAGAAATCGTGCTTGAAATTTAAATGCGTTTTTCTAAAATCGTTGTTTTTTAAATCGGTTGCAAGGATTGTGATTAAACGGATGGATGTTTCTGCATAACTTTTTTTTGCATATTGCTCAAAAATATATTCTTTAGTACTTATACCTACAAAATTTGTAGAAAAAAAATAATTTCATATTTTTTTTTTTTCCAACTACCTAAAAATTTAAGCTGAATTTGATTCGTATTAAGATCAAATTCTGTGAGCATCGCGAATCAACTTCAACTAACGTGAATCATTATAAATTTATTTAGAATTAATGCATTAATTCGAATTACAAGAATTAAATTAGATTGAAAAGATTAATGCGAATTAATTCAAACTAAAAAATTGATGTGTCAATCCAGGTTTGAGTTATTTCCCCCTCGGGTGCTATAGGCTTGCAACCGCGGAGCGCCTCAAAAGCAAAACGTCATCTATAATGCCCTCTACATCCTAACACAAATAAATTATTTTTTTTTATGGTTTTTAATACTTCTAATAATACTTTTCATTGTGTAAAAAGTCTTTTCAAATTTTATAACATAAAAAGACTATAGATATTTTTATTTTATTTTATTTTATATCATTTAGAAGTGGGTCATTTATCAAACCAAGTTCCATTTTTTATGCCATATACTGCAACGTTGTGATGTTTTTTCTGTTTCAGAGCCGTCCGAATGCGTAGAGGTGCTCGGCTACGACTCATGTTTTATTTGTTATTTGTTTTTGTTATTTGTGTGTTGTTTGTGTTCCGGAAAATAAAGCCATTACATTAAATTTGTTCGTTACAATTCTTTTTAGTTTATTAGACTTATATCATTCGATTTTCTATATTTAAATTATTAAAAATATTATTAAAATATTATAAAAAATATTATAATTAAAAAATGAGTAAAAGTATTATTTTAATATATTTTGATTATAGTTAAGATATATTTTAAATACAGTCAAAATACCGCGATAATCAGGTGAAAGAGAATGGTCCATCCGCCCAGGCAGACAATATTTCGTATTTTTAGGGGGATAGCCACTCGTTGCGCTGAAAAAATCCCTAGGGTGATTTTGGCGCGCGGTCGATGCAACTCGGCAGCCATTGTTGATACAAGCCGGCTGACTGTCAATGCATCGCGGAAGGTAGACAAGTGTGGTTATGTTCGTTTATTTGAAGGAAATGATAAATAAAGTGAATGAAACCTACGTGAATAAGCTAGGAATATTTATCAAAAATCGATCAATTAGTTTGAAATGATATCGCGTGTCTAATGCCAAAAGGTCCTAAGCGCCCGAAATGCGATTTTGGTGCCAAAAGGACCTATAATTTTAAAAAATCTGGCATTCGCTTCCGACATGACGGAAACACGTAAATCCGTCGAAAACGACACGTCAGACACGTAAAACCATAAGGTCCCATGTGCCAGTCAGATTGGCCCTTATGGCGTTGGTCTGCTGGAATTTAGAAAAAAGTTAAAGGCAAAAGGGCCTAAGCGACAGTCGCTTAGGCCCTTTTGCCTTTAACTTTCTGAAATATTTTTTAATTTTTTCTGTAATTCTGAAAAAAATTAAAGCCAAAAGGGCCAAAGCGACTGTCACTTAGGCCCTTTTGCTTTTAACTTTCTGAAATATTTTTCAATTTCTCTTTAATTCTAAAAAAAAAGTTGAAAGCCGATAGGTATCCCAACAAACGAAAAAGAATTGAAACGGATTGAGATTTTTCAATACGATTGAATCCGGTTTCTTTTTTCGATAATTCGTATAAGAACGATTCGAAAAATGGCAATCCGAATACGATCAAATAGGAACGAATAGAGAATAATTTTAGTATTATTTTTCAATACGATTCAATTCGATTTCTTCATCCGATGATTTGTATTGAAACGAATTCAAAAATGACCCCATACATTTATTGTTTTTGTTTATTTTCGATATTATCCGGACAAAAAATATTTTTTTCACGAATATTTGATTCTTTTCCGAGCGGTAGAGCACAGTTAATATTTCCAGGATGGTAAAAATCGTATATTCACAGACTAATTGAATTTATTCACGTGGGTCACCCATCCGACTTCTGGCTGCAGTTGAAATTGCTTAACTTCGTTGATCATCTGATGTCCGGTGTCGATCTGGATCTAATCGTCACCTGTTACAATCCTTGACACTTTTCGACTTGATAGGTAAACTTTGATTCGTGAGGATTTACATCAATATGTATACTTTAAAAAAATAAATGATAGTAAAATTTCACGGTCACTTCGAAGATTTTTGATGATTAAATAGTATACTAGTAGTAAGTAAATTTAATATATTGAGTGTGTCCCGAATTAAGACGAACTTATAAATAAGTTAATTCGTTAACAAAAATTGATTTTTTCATACCATATGTGAATTTATCGGACCAGTCGAACCAAATTTTTAAGTCTTCTAACTGAAGCTCACCTCTATATAGAGCGTGCAATCTCCAGATAGACCGAAAAAAACGGAAGTGCATCATAATTATTTTTTCAAGTAAAAATTCCTTCAGCCCGGGTTTGAACCGGGACCTCCGCATTTGTACTGCGACGCCTTGTCCAATTCGTCGCAGTACAAATGCGGAGGTCCCGGTTCAAACCCGGGCTGAAGGAATTTTTACTTGAAAAAATAATTATGATGCACTTCCGTTTTTTTCGGTCTATCTGGAGATTGCACGCTCTATATAGAGGTGAGCTTCAGTTAGAAGACTTAAAAATTTGGTTCGACTGGTCCGATAAATTCACATATGGTATGAATTAATAGGTTTCGAACGATAGAGTCACTACACAATGAAAAATTGATTTTCATCATTCTAACCTCAAAATCGCAACTTCGTCGCGATTTCTCAGCAATCGTGATGAAAAATAATGATCGTTACTTGTACTATTGTACATTCTGTACGATTCAGTTCAATTCAAAATGAGAATATACCATTTTCAAAGCACTGATTCGGATTGCATACAACGAAAAAAAAAAAAAAAAAAACTAATTGCGTTTCGTTTCTTATTTTCCGTGATTTTCCTAACAATTCACTCGGATCGGAAAAATTATGCTGATTCAGATGATTCGTATTCTCTTGAAAGAATTATTTCGGATAGAAAAACTGTGCTGATTGATTCGGATTGTTTCGAATGATCCGTATTCCTTTGAAAGAATTCATTTCGATGGAAAAAAACCTATGCTGATTGATTCGAATCGATTCAGATAGCTCGTATTCTTTCAAGAGAATTCATTCGGATACAAAAAACTATGCTGATCGATTCGAATTGATTCAGATGATTCGTATTCTTTCAAAAGAATTCTTTCGGATTGAAAAACTATGCTGATTGATTCGGATGATTTGTATTCTATCAAAAGAATTCATTCGGAAAGATAGAACTGAATCGGATTCGGAATGGCAATAAGTTATTCTGAATAAAAAATTGAATCGTATTGGCGATGATAAAGCCAGCATTACCGCAAATAGGACGGGATAAAAAAGAACGGATAGAACCGAATAAAATCGAATAGACGAATTGAAACGAATAGATTGTGATTAGAATAACCTATACTGAATTCGGAAATTCAAAGAAACGGGATTGAAAATTCTGAAATCGATTCCGTTTCAATACTTTTCCGTTTGTTGGGATACTACCCATTTTTAAAATTACGAGGCTATCCGTCACATAGAACACATAGTATGGGTTTCTCGAGTGAATACTCCGGTATATGGGTTCCTCGAGTATATGCGGGTATATGCGGGTAGGAGAATCTCGTGGCTCTTTGGAGCAGTCGGACGTGTTACAGGACCTAACCTGAAATAAAAAATAAAAAAAAAAAAAAAAAAAAAAAACTCCAGGACGCATCATAAACCACGTGTACTCACAATAAGTTAACAAGATTAAATAGGTACCGCCTATATAATCCGCAAAGCTTAAAAAATTTTCGTTCAACCACAATTAAGGTGAAGTGAAACGTTTGTCAGAACCTCGAAAGCGGGAATCGTGAATTCTCCGAAACTACTGAATCAATCGCGATGAAACTTTGAGGGATTACACATAATTGTGGCAGAAAATGGCTGATTATTTCACTTTTCCAAAATTTGACAAAAATTTTTACAGATTGACGTACCGACCACGTAAATCGCGAGATTATTCACTGTTGCCGTAGATAATCGCATTTTCCCGATAATTAGCCACTCCGCAATTAAAAACCACACACTTTGAGCCTAATCCCATGTCATTTGATGGAGAAATGGCTGAGAATAGACGATTCTCCGTTACTCATAACTAAAAAACCGACATTCAGTTGAGATCACAACCCGTATCGACATTTAGTCGAGATCACAGCCTGTATCGAAATTACAGCCAGTATACTTGCAAATAATCTAGCGGTGGACAGAGGTACCAAACGTTCGGTAGTTCTGTTTTACCGCAGTGCAAGGCACCCGGGCGTGGCCTTGAAACGTTTCACTTCACCTTAACAACAATAATCACCCAACAGGGCAATAATACGAATACCGGGAAAATCACAAACAGCGCAAATTAGGAAAAAAAAAAAAAAAAAAAAAAAAAAAAATAAAAAAAAAATAAAAAATAAGACGCGCATCAGACCGACCCACGCGGGGCGGTCAAAAAGACCCGTTCACCCATAATCAGTGTGAACCGCCCGTAATCCTCGCCCACGTGTCCCATCCACAAACTGTGAAATCCATCGGTGGAGGTAAGTGTGTCGACCCACAGTAGGGGAAAGTGTTGTACCTTGGGACACTTTTTTGATTTTTGCTTATAAGATGGAAATTTTTGAACATTTTGACTTGTCATTGATATCATTTTGAAGAACAACCTTTTCATGACAAACCCTACTGGGATTCATTCATTCGTTGAAAGTAGTTTTTTGGTCAGGAATTTTTGAAATTTTTTTGAAACATGCACCAAGGTACAACACCATCATGTACCTTGAAACATACCCTCTTGTACCTTGAAACGCCATCCGCGGAGTGAAATTTATAACAGATTGTTATTTGTGAATTAAACAAATAATTAACATTTCGGTTTATACATTTGGGGGGGGGGGGGGGGGGGGGGGGGGGGGGATTTTTTTTTTTTTTTTAACTTTTTTTTTCAATTTTTTTCGCGTTTTTCTTCATGGCATGATGATCTACAGTTGAAAAACCAGAAAAATATCTAATTGTACATAAGAGCAGTGTCTCAAGGTACACGATGCTTGTGTGTCTCAACGTACAAGAGGGTACACGTTTCTAGAAGCAAGGTGTGCATATTTGGAGCTTGTGTTTATATTCAACATATATTTTACGGTATACTTACAAGGTGTATATATGTATCTAATCCTCGAAAGAGATCTTCGGAAATTCATTATTACGACTTTGAAAAATCGCTAACGAAATCACAAGACTCTTGGATTCTGACGCCCAAATCTTTCAATCGATATAAATGCCGATGTGACGGAGAAAATAATGCGAATTTCGATTAATAGTTCACTGTACGCTGCTATTGATGACAAAGTATGGCGATTTTTCTAAAGGTGTCACTACAATTACGAAAACGAGGACGTGTTTCAAGGTACACTATGTTCAAGGTACAACACTTTCCCCTACATATCAAACAATAACTATATTTCAGGTTTCTAGACAACTTTAACGAATCGTACGAAAATACAAAACAAAGATATCTAAGGGGTAGCCAAGAGTAAACATTAGCAACAATACCGTAGATGTAGCAACAGAATAATCACAGAAAGTAGCAAAAGCGCAAAGGAACAGCAACTGTAGGAGGGTCGTCCCCAACAGTTATGACTAGAAAAAAAGCAAAAAGAAATTTACCCCATGATCAGGACGCAGGGTCAGAAACTGACTCCACAGAATCAAAAAAAGGGGCATCGGGCAGGTCCAGATCAGTCTCCCCATCATCCCAAAGGGATAAGGTTACTAGAACCGACAACGCCAAATTCAGCCACACTTCCAGCCTCAGATACAAGGACGACTCAGTCGCCCCATTTGTAGTACTCATACATGACCCAACGGGCAATCTGGGCAGTTACCACCCGATGATGGTAACAAAAATACTTAAGGCATTTCACAATCAACTAACGTACATTAGTATCCAAACCAAAGAAAAAATCGCGGTCACATTTGACAATCCTAAAAACGCAAACTACTTTGTAGATAACATTAAGACAACACGCGACACCTGGGAGGCATCCATCCCATTCTCGCGCGTTCATAGGGTGGGTCTAGTAAGGGGGGTAGAGGTAACCTTCGACGAACAAACTATCCTAGAGGGGATCACCTTAAAGCCAGGCGACGCACCTATAGCCAGCATCGAAAGAATAAAGACAAGAGACCCCATCCTAAAGGACAACCTAATAAACACAACAAGCATAAAAATATCATTTTTAACATCGGGAGAGATACCAAAAGAAATAAGCATCTGGAAAGTCAAACGCAGAGTGGTCCCATTTATCTACCCAGTGAGGCGCTGCATTAAGTGCCAGAGATTCGGCCACGTAGAGGGCAATTGCAAAAGTAGCATCCCCAACTGCCAAAAGTGTGCCAAGGCGCACGAAACTACAGTCTGCCCCACCACAAAGGAAACAGAACATAGCTGCATAAACTGTAAAAACAACCACGAGGCGTCGTCGAGGGAGTGCCCGTCCCTTGCCTTCCACAGGGAGGTGAACCGGGTTCGGTTCACCAGGAACATATCGGTCCGGGAGGCTGTTGCCCGCGTAAAGGGAGCGGGGGCTGGAGCGAGGGGCGGGGGGGGGGGGGGGGGGTTGACTACCCGGATCTCGATCTTGGTCTAAATATCGATATCGGTTCGGTCTCGGCGTTCCCCACCCTCGGCGGGGCCAAAAGTGGTTCAAAGGAGCCAGGTTCGGAGGAGCATATCCCTTTAAAAAAACAGATAGCCCAGGTGGCAAGCACGGGTAAAAAAATTAACCCTACCAGAGAATACCCAACAACCCCAAAAACCCAGCACCTTTATTCAGAAGTGTTGAACACCCCGAGTCAGAAAATCACAACCCTTCAAAGCTCCCCAATAACCAATACACCAGGCCAAAACCCGTACCCTGGATCACCAGTGGACGCGCAGGGGGCAGGCGTCGAGGAAATAGACGAGTTCCCCTTCTCCATACCTTACATACAGGCAATGGTCAAGAAGGAGGTAAAGACCCACATCGTAAAAATATTCTCTATGCTGACTGACATCATTAAAAAAAAATTCCCGGAACTAGACGAAGTAGTCGACGAAATAAAAAAAGCAGAGGGCACAATCACAAACCATCTCTATGGATAGAAGACCGAACCGCACAAAAATCAAAATAAACATAGTCCAATGGAACGCCCGGAGCCTGAAGAGCAAATGGGCGGACTTTTCCGAGTTCGCCACAAGCTACAAGATAGCCTGCGTAACGGAAACATGGTTCGAAGAAACAGAAAAATTTTTCCTAAAAGGTTTCAACATAGTAAGAAGGGACAGGGGAGCACAGGCCAGGGGGGGAGGGGTCGCGATTTTCGTCCACGCGGACCTAGAGTACGAAAAGATAGAGATAGGCAGCATCCCCCAAGCCCTGGAAAGCATACTAATTAGGGTCAGGAAGGGGACATTCGAGTTCCACCTGTTCAACATCTACAGACCCCCAAATGCACCAATAACAATACAAGAATGGAACTCATTACTCCATAAACTAGGTAATTACACTAACCTGATAGTGTGCGGGGACCTCAATGCGCACCACACACTATGGGGAAGCAACCTGAACACAGGAGACAGTAACAGACTGCACAACGCACTACTAAACAGTGACCTAAACATCCATAACGACGGCAGAAGAACGCGCATAACTAATGACGCTAATCAAAACAGTGTCCCAGATATAACTTTGGCTACAGGGGACATATACCCATTATGTACCTGGGAGGTGGGGAGTGACCCCATGGGGAGCGACCACCTGCCCATATTCATCCAAATGGGTGACCTTGACCTAACATTTGCCAGGACCTCCCCGAGGTACATGCTGAACGGGGTGGACTGGAAGAAATTCACAGCGGAGGTGTCGCAGGGAGTCAAAGACGCCGAGGGACAACTCCAACCAGATGACTCAGTCCAAGACAAATACAATAAGGCAGAAGCCATAATAAAAGAGGCCCTCCTGACGGCTGGTGCACGAAACCCAAAGAACCCAGACAATTTCAAGTCTCCTCCCCCTTGTCCCTGGTGGACAAGTGGGTGCACGGAGGCGAGAAAAAGCAGGTGTAAGGCTCTCAGGGATTTCTTACGAAATCCCAGTGATGCAAAATACACCGCATACACCGAAGCCATCGCCAAAACCAAGAGAACAACAGAAAAAGCTAGAACCACAGGCTTCAAAGAATTCTGCGCGCAACTCGCCCCCTCCCAAAATTTAACCAAAACCTGGTCGGTTATCAAAGCATTCAAGAACCGGAAAAATAAGGCAATAACAAAAGACCAAAACTCGCCCACAAACCCTAAACTGCTAGAGGCGTTTGACAAAATCACAAAACCCTTGTCGCACCCAAAGGTCAAAATCAGAGACAACCAAAAACCCGATTCACCACTATGCAACCTAATCACGACAAACGAACTCAATCACGCAGTAACAAAAACAAAAACAAAATCAGCCCCGGGTACAGACGGAATCTCATACAAAATAATAAAACAATGCCCAGATACATGGCTGAATATGATAAAGGGGATATACAATCAGATCCTGAAGTCTGGTGATATCCCCTCCTCCTGGTCGGATCAAAAAGTCGTGTTCATCCCTAAAGCGGGAAGCACGGGGTACCGCCCTATAGCAATGGCCCAGGCCCTACAAAAAATCTTGGAAAAAATAATCAATGAAAGGATACAGTATTGGATAGAAACGAACGGTATACTCCCGGAGGGCTGCTACGGGTTCAGGAGGGGCAGGTCCTGCCTGGACAACGTGGCCGCCTTAGTGGGGGACATCAATCTGGCCTTCTTCCATAAAAGATACCTAACCGCAACCTTTGTAGACATACAAGGGGCGTACGACAATGTTGTCCCCAACATCCTGATAAGAGACCTGGAGAATATAGGAATCCCATCTCGCATCATCGAAATCATATACAACCTAATAAACCTCAGAAAATTGCACGGATACCACGAGGGTCAGGACCTGGGGGTGCGAGTCACCGATCAGGGCCTCCCACAGGGCTTTATACTGAGCCCATTATTATTCAATATATATTTAGCAGAAGCAACAAAACAACTACCAGACAACACAAGTATAATCACGTTCGCTGACGACGTAGCGGTATACGTAGATAAACCAAACCTTCAGGAGGCCCTCAATAGCCTTACTAACCTGGTCCAACAACTGGCAGACCTTCTGGCGGAAAGAGGCCTAGCGATATCAGAACCTAAAACAAAATTAGTAGTTTTCACCAAGAAAAAAATCCCACACGGGGTCCCACAAATAACAATAAACAATAAAGATATACCAGCCACCGGAGGCTGTAGATTTTTGGGGGTACACCTCGACGCGAAACTGGCATGGACAACTCACATAAAGAAAGTCAACGACAAAGCCAGAAAGCTTAACACAATTCTGAGTGCGGTGGCGGGACTCTCCTGGGGGGCGCACCCCCAGACCCTGCTCATGGTATATAAAGGCCTCATAAGGGCGACACTGGACTGGGGGGCGTTCTTCTGCCAGGATGGACCGGGGCGCCAGTTGGAGACGCTTGATCGTGTCCAATACGCGGCTCTTAGAAGGGTGCTGGGATGTGTAAGCACAACTCCCACGAACCTGCTCCAACACCTGGCGGGGGAACCGCCCCTTATCCTCAAAAGACGGTATCTAGCAGAAAAATTCATCGCAAAAAAAATGGCACAAAAAAACAATC
Source organism: Tenthredo mesomela (assembly GCA_943736025.1). NCBI lineage: Eukaryota > Metazoa > Arthropoda > Insecta > Hymenoptera > Tenthredinidae > Tenthredo > Tenthredo mesomela. Next base: position 17,410,018 of record OX031021.1, read on the forward strand.
CCCTTATAGACAAATATAAACAAATGCACACCAACAAGCACAACCACCCGTTTGTTAGCACCAACAGCTATCCCTTCCTCTACAGAGTCTGGGACAAACTAAAAATAAAAGCAGCAAACGTATTCTCATTTAACAAACCCCCGTGTTTCACACATAGCTATGAAAGCCAGCTAGAATCAATAGACGTTAATTTACAAATCGGAAAAATAGCCCAAACAGCCCCAAACCCCCACCTGATGTTTCAACAACTAACCCGGGAAAAATACCAGGATGCCAGAACCATATACACAGATGGATCCAGAAGACCCTCCCCGCCTAGCGTCACCTGCGCAGGCTTCGAGGCTCCCTCTGGTAACTCCTTTAGAGTCAAGTTGGCAAGGCAAGCCTCCATCTACACAGCTGAAGCCACAGCAATCCTAAAAGCCCTCTACAAAATAGACGGGGAGGGTGGTCAGCCACAAAACATCTGCGTATGCTCAGACTCCCAAAGCGTCCTCGTAAGTATAGCCGCAACAGGAATAGACTCCAAAATGAACCCCATAATCCTAGAAATTAAGGAGAAAAATCACACCCTCTTAAAAAAAGCAATAAAAATCCACTACATATGGGCCCCGGCCCACAAGGGTATCCTTGGAAACGAGGTCGCCGACTCGCTGGCGAACTCAGCCCATAACATGCCAGTCCAACCCCATGTTCGTTTAAAATTCCCGGCATCTGACCTAAACTGTCAGCTCAAAAAAGACTTAGTACTAAGAGCAGACAAATTAATAAAAATCTGGGGGGAAAGTAAAGGAACCCAGTTTATAAACGACTCCAGACATTTCCAACTTAAACCCTGGTTCGTAAGTAAGGGCCTAAACAGAGCCAAAATAAGTCTAATCAATAGAATAAGAACGAACCATAACCTAACAAAAGCTCACCTATACAGAAAAAACATCATCGAAGAGCAGGTGTGCGTATGCGGCCACCCAGTCATGGACGCTAATCACCTGTTCTGGAACTGCCCGATGTACAACATAGGTAGAGACAAAGCGATCGGCCACCTGAGGCACAGAAACGTCCCGAGAGGGGCCGACCTGCAGTCACTATTCAATAAAAAGAGACTACAGTTGCTGTTCCCCATATGCAACCACTACAAAATCAACCACATAGAAATATAAAGCCAGTAGGACCCATTTGGGGGAATTGAAATAGGCCAAGATAAGATGGGAGGGGGAGGAAAAAAAAAAAAAAAAAAAAAATGGTTAATAATAACAATAAAAATAATAACAACAATAATAATAAGAATAACAATAATAATAATAACAAGAGGTATAACAAAAATAATAAGGAGAACCAAAAATTAAAACTTGGGGAAGGAAAAAAAAAAAAAAAAAAAAAAAAAAAAAAAAATAAGTACTAACCCCACGTATATATGTTAATTGTAATGTAATGTAATGTAATTCCAGATGTGTCCTGTTATGTCTCGTCCCATAACCCAGTTCCAACACCAAGACCTATAATAAACAGTGGGCGCCAATAGAAGAGCCTACAGTGCAGCCAACTACTGAAGTCAAGCCAAGAAAACCACCACTGAGCCACAAAAAGATACCAACCCAACCCAGTACTACCAAATACCACAAAAAACATAATCCAAGACGAACACAACTCACATTGTGTATAGTCAAACAAACAAACGTAAAAAACCTAATAAACCATAGACCAAAAAAAGTAAAACAAACCACTGGTACATAGCTCCTGGACAGGAGTAACAACCAATTAATAGGCTAAAGAAGAAAGAAGAAGAAGTATATGCGGGTATGTATGGGTTCTTCGAGTATTTGCGGGTGCATATGGGATTTTCCGAGTATATCTACCAACTCACGACTATACCGCGAGGACCAGGTGAAAGAGAATGGTCCATCCGCCCAGGCAGCTAATATTTCATATTTTTAGGGGGATAGCCACTCGTTGCACTGAAAATCCCTAGGGTGATTTTGACGCGCGGTCGATGCAACTCGGCAGCCATTGTTGATACAAGCCGGCTGACTGTCAATACATCGCGGAAGGTAGACAAGTGTGGTTATGTTCCTTTATTTGAAGGAAATGATAAATAAAGTGAATAAAACCTACGTGAATAAGCTATGGATATTTATTGATGCCTCAACCTCAAGATACAATCAATAATTTTGTTCGAATTGGTTGTTCTCGATGAACTCTTTGATTCTGATAAATTTCCAGTTATAGCTTAGGTTAATTCGTTGATTGCATTAAGATATCATTTAAAACTGATTGATCGATTTTTGATAAATATTCCTAGCTTATTCACGTAGGTTTTATTCACTTTATTTATCATTTGCTTCAAATAAAGGAACATAACCACACTTGTCTACCTTCCGCGATGTATTGACAGTCAGCCGGCTTGTATCAACAATGGCTGCCGAGTTGCATCGACCGCGCGCCAAAATCACCCTAGGGATTTTTTCAGCGCAACGAGTGGCTATCCCCCTAAAAATACGAAATATTAGCTGCCTGGGCGGATGGACCATTCTCTTTCACCTGGTCCTCGCGGTATGTGGGTTCTTCGGGTAGATGCAGGTACATATGGGTTGTTTCGAGTGTATGCGGGTTCAGATGGTTTTTCCGAATATATGCGGGCTTATATGAGTTTTTCCGAGTATATGCGGGTATATATGGGTTCTTCTGAGTATATGCGGGTATATATTGCGTGTCTAATGGTGTAAGGACGTATGCGCCAATACACGACCTTTTACCACGTATATCAAACTAAAAGGGAATATCTATTTGTTTTCTGTATTTCCGCCGAAAATGTCAGATTGCGTTCAAAAAAGACAGATTTGAAAAATTATTCAATTAACGATAAAAGGTCGTGAGTACTGGTGGTTACACCCTCTCATCTCTAAATTTGTGAGAAAAGATCTTATTAACTAACAGTATAAGGTCATATCCGGCAAAATCTATTTTTTAGTGCAAATGCTCCAAAAACGCAAAGACTCATCAATAATTGAGAAAAGTCGGAAATTATTTTATTAGAAAAAAAAAAATTCGAAACTAATGGTATAGGTCGTATCCGCCATTTCTTTTTTTTTTTTTTTCGGAAACGCTCTAGAAACTTCTGAAACGCAAAAATACATCGATATTTCAGAAAAATCAGAAATTTTTTTTATTTTCGAGAAAAAAATTCGAAACTAATGCCAAAAGGACATATACGCCATTTTTTTTTTTTTTTTTCGGAAACGATCTAGAAACTTCTGAAACGCAAAAATACATCGATATTTCAGAAAAATCAGAAATTTTTTTTATTTTCGAGAAAAAAAATTCGAAACTAATGCCAAAAGGACATATCCGCCATTTTTTTTTTTTTTCGGAAACGCTCCAAAAACTTCTGAAACGCAAAAATACATCGATATTTCAGAAAAGTCGGAAATTTGTTTATCTGAAAAAAAATGGCGGATACGACCTTGTACCATTAGTCAATGAGATCTTTTCTCACAAGTTGAGAGATGAGAGGGTGTAACCACCAGTACTTACGACCTTTTATACTTCATTGAATAATTTTCCAAATCTGTCTTTTTTGAACGCAATCTGACATTTTCGGCGGAAATACAGAAAAAAATAGATATGCCCTTTTAGTTTGATATACGTGGTAAAAGGTCGTATATTGGCGCATACGTCCTTACACCATTAGACACGCGATATATACCCGCATATACTCAGAAGAACCCATCTATACTCGCATATACTCGAAGAACCCATATATCTGGATATTCACTCGAGGCATCCATAATATGTGTTCTATGTGACGGATAGCCTCCCAATTTTCAAAATAGATCGAAAAAAGTTTTGGATTTCAGAAAAAATGAAGTAAAGAAAAAAAAATGAAAAAAGAAAAAAAAAAGAAAAATTGAAAAAAATTAAAAATTAAATGAAAGTTAAAAAACATTCCGGAAAGTTAAAGGCAAAAGGGCCTAAGCGACAGTCGCTTAGGACCTTTTGGCTTTAACTTTTCTTCGAATTACAGAAAAAATTTAAAAATATTTCAGAAAGTTGAAGGCAAAAGAGCCTAAGCGACAGTCGCTTAGGCCCTTCTGGCTTTAACTTTTTCTAAATTCCAGCAGACTAACGCCATAAAGGCCAATCTGACTGGCACATAGGACCTTATGGTTTTACGTGTCTGACGTGTCGTTTCCGACGGATTTACGTGCTTCCGTCATGTCGGAAGCGAATGCCAGATTTTTTAAAATTATAGGTCCTTTTGGTTTTAACAAAACCAAAAATGGCTAAAATGGCGCTTATGCCCTTTTGCCATTAGACACGCGATATCTTAATGCAATCAACGACTTAACCCAAGCTATAACTGGAAATTAATGAGAATCGAAAAGTTCATCGAGAACAACTAATTTGAACGAAATTATCATTTAAGGTGCCACAGTACCGGAAGTCAATTCTCAGATTTTCGATAGATATATGTTATACCGAGACGTCAAATACGAGGAATTTCGTCGACAAATTGAGCCTTATTTACGGGACGCAGATAGGTGAAATAAGTTTTCCTGAAACAAGTGTGTATTCCTACGGGGCGCTTACTCCCTGTGTTGAGTGATAGACGTTTTAATCTCCTGGATGCGGCGAAAATACGACAAGTCGGTAATGGCCGGATTCTGATGCCGCCATGTTGGATATGTATAAAAGACCTGTCACTTTTATTTATTCGCAATACACATTACTGGGTAATCTACGCTGAAAATCACTAAGTAAGCGCCCTACAGATCAATTTAAGCTTTCATAAAAAAATAATACCCGTGGAACTCGTTTCCTCGTTTGGGCTCAATTTGTCGACGAAATTCCTCGTATTTCACGATTCTGACGTCACAAAATATATATAGGACACGCCAGTACTGTGGCACCTTAAAACTAATTGATCGATTTTTGATAAATATTCCCGTAGGTTTATTTTTCTATATAATTATTCACGTAGGTTTCATTCACTTTATTTATCATTTCCTTCAAATAAACGAACATAACCACACTTGTCTACCTTCCGTGATGTATTGACAGTCAGCCGGCTTGTATCAACAATGGCTGCCGAGTTGCATCGACCGCGCGCCAAAATCACCCTAGGGATTTTCAATGCAACGAGTGGCTATCCCCCTAAAAATACGAAATATTGTCTGCCTGGGCGGATGGACCATTCTCTTTCACCTGATTATCGCGGTATAGTCAAAATATATTTTAATTATAGTTAAGATATATTTTCAATATAGTCAAAATATATTGTATTTATAGTTGAGATATATTTTAAATATAGTCAAAATATGGTCAGAATATATTTTGACTACATCCTAAATATATCTCGAGATATATTTTTTGACGAAAAGTTACATATCGCAAATATATTCATAATGTATCTCCCATATATATTGCATACATCATATATGTATCTGCGATATATAATATATATCTGAAATATATTTTACATAGATGTTGGGTATATCGAAAAATATATTTTCACATATATTTTATTTCCATGTGGGTTCTATCGCTTCTGTCTGTGACTTCCGCAATCATATTCATCTGCATGTGTACGCATCTTCGAACTTCATCGGATCAGATCTGTAATTCCGTCGTAAAATGTTACGCTTCTTATCCGCATTGCTCATATGCAGTCGAAATCGTCGCTTCTGACTGCGACTTCGGCATCAAGATCTATGAGCATGTATATGCATCTTTGGACCTCACCGAATCAAATCTGCAAGTCCGCTGTGAATGGAACCGATTCGTGTATGCATTGCTCACACATTTGAATTTATCACCGCAAAGCTAAGTGGGTTACAGCGTTTGTGAATTAAACACACAACACACACTTCTGGTGTGTGATTTGACTTGAAGTGTAAAACTAACACCGCTAACATGTGTTGTGTTCAGAATTTACAAAGATGGTGTGTAGTTTACATGCACACGCTGCATCTGTGTAATGATCATAACACGCGATAAGATCTAAACAATTAATTTTTTTTTGTTTTACACGATTTTCATGAATTTATAACTTAAATTGTACTCGCGTTACGTTCGGGGTAATGTGGCTGGGGTAAAGTGGCCATTCCAACGCATGCGCTGTTAGTCGCCGAGCGCCGACCTAACCTCATTTTGGGCGACCGGTGGTCCGCAGCCTCGATGTGTTTTATGTTAGATATCTCCGTTCTAGCTAAATAGTATACGTTTTCATCCGACTATATGCCCATCCCAGGGCGATAAGTCGTAAAAGGATAGAAGAAGTATACGTTTTCACAGTAATATACATTTCTAAAAACCAGATTGAAGAGTTTTATGTATTTGCAATAGTTTTGTCACTATTCTCATCATGGTACACATAATAATATGTAATATATGTATAGCTACTGATTATAACCTATAACAAAACGTTTCTGTCATATATCTTATGTATATTCGTATTAGAAATATGAAAGCACAAGTTGTGAATTAGTAATATTAGGTCGATATTACATACCCAAATGACCAGAGTACTGTTTAGGTTGAGGAAGAAACATATTAGGCTACGAAGTATGGTATGTTTTTACTTTCAGAATTCTAAGAACACTGCTTTCATCAGAGAGAAGTTATAAAATATGTTAAGAATGTGAAAAGTGTTAATTAAATATCACAGATATATGAAATAACTTTTCCTGATCACATTAGGGCTTAACTTCATTCCTTTCAGATGTGTGGTTCAATTTTTCCAGTAGTTGATCACTTTACCCCATAGACTTTACCCCACAGGCATAGTGATCATTTTACAGGATAGCTTTATATTGATTATGACCAAAGCTGGAGGTATCTAGATACAAGCATCTAAGATACAGTATCTAGATTCATTTTGTATCTAAGCAATGTATCTAGATACGATGTTTTTTTTTATATCTTCATCTGTATCTAGATATTTTTAGGAGTATCTTTATATCTTGCTGAAGATACTTCTGAAGATACTTCCGGAAATGTAAAGAAAGATTGAATCATTGAATGACTCTTGTAGTCTTGTACACGTCATGGCCAAACGCAATGCTCTAAGTGATGATTTGTTCGAAACTTTACTTTTCTTGAAAAAAATTATTCTTGCGCTCAAGCCCTACTGTGTAGTCAATAGTCTGTCGCTCTGTTACTTGCAATTTTATAATGTGGAATTCTTAATTTTGTTTCGTTTCAATTTTGTATTGAAAAATAAAGCTGATTGAGATCCAAACTTGTGCCTATAATTATGTGATCTCATTTTATTTTAGAAAGTATCTGGCAAAATATCTAGATAGTTTTGAAAGTATCTGTATCTATATCTAGATACGTTTAGTATCCTTGTATCTGTATCTGTATCTAGATACATTTCACTGTAACGTATCTGAATCTGTATCTAGATACATTCCAGAAGTATCTTTTACAGCATTGATTATGACACTTTCATTTCGCAAAACTTCCAGACTTTACTATCGTAGACAGTTTTCCAACTACAAAATATACACGAAAGGATTAAGCCTAGGTCGATATTCAATTTTTTATGACTCAATTAGTTTTAGGGTATCCACTTTGCCCTGCTCTCCCCTACACATAAAAAAAGTGACACGTTTCAAATGCGTTATATTTTTCATGCGTTCTGTCAATATACAAAGGTTTTATACATTATATATTCGTACTACGTATATTACATACATATATACATGCACAGTGCCCATTTATAAATATGAGATAACTAACAGGTATGTGTATTCATATATATATATTGTAACGTAGTTTTTTATTAGGCGAGGAAAACCTAAATTTTACTCCGCTGCAATTCGGCACTCTTCCGTGTTAATGATTAAACTTACTGAATGTTGGGCGCCAGACGCTCCTGCGTCATTTCGATACGATACCATATGTTGTAATTTGTTTATTTAACTCCCGTTACTCAAGGAATGGGGAATTAAAAGGGTTGTTCCCAGAGGTGATCTTTGACAATCACTCTAAGTGCTTGATAGTGACAAAGTAGTTTTTATTTAATATTTAATATTTAAACAAGTACAAAAGAATTGCGTTTGGAGCACTTGCTCCGGTTGGGTTGTTCCCAAAAGGGTTGTTCCCAGAGGTGATCTTTGACAATCACTCTAAGTGCTTGATAGTGACAAAGTAATTTTTATTTAATATTTAATATTTAAACAAGTACAAAAGAATTGCGTTTGGAGCGCTTGCTCCGGCTCGAGTCAATGAGTATTCGGAGATAGCCTCCGCTTTCTTCAAGGTATCTGCTCAAGACTGAAGCGCGGCTCCGTCTTTAGCCTAATTTATAACTTACATAATGCTTACTCGATTATTGGCGTAACCGGCATGCGATGCGCTTTGTCACATTCCAGGTCATGCCTTGCTTAATTATTTAGGATAGCCTAATTACGAAATGCAATGGAATGTTGAGTAACAATTCTCAACATCCCTCCCCCCTTAGGAGAATAGGCCTCCGGACTATTTTGTTCTACTTAACAAATTTCCTTAGTTTTAACCTTATTTGCTAATCTTATTTTAAACCAAACCCGGTTTTATTATTTTGATATTAGATACAATAATTTATTTGTAGTTACTTATATATAAGACACATTACATATACTCTTATCCCAATTCATTACATGTTTCTTACTAGCAAAAAACCCATTCATAACTTAATGCTGATTACGTCGTACCCGTGATAGACGAGTTACGTTTAAAATTAATAACAGTTTCCCTGGCCATCGGAACCCGTTTCCGCGGTTGCGGAGGCTCCGGTGCCACTGTTTGTCGTGACGTTTCTTTACATCTAAATTTACCTGTAGATACTGTAACGGGTGAATTCCCGTTGCCTAATTAATGGGGAGATAGGACGAGTGTGCGGGGTAGAAATATGTTCGACTCGTGCGGTTAGATGTAGAAAATTATAAACTTAATTTATTCAATTAACTTAGGAACTAAATACAGGTGTGTGCGTGTGTGTGAGTGTCGGTGTGAGGGGTTAAATCTAACTGGTGTGGAGTACGGTAATTGATAAGCGTACTGACCTTTTCGAGTTGCGGTTCTAATCACTACTTTTCTGATCTGACTTTTGAACTGCTCGTTTAGACGGTAGGTACGTGAGTGACGATCGGTCCTAATGACCGATCGTCCTCGGCTAGGCTCGGCTCGTTTCGGCTATTTTAAATATTGCGGGGGTTATTGTGACTAGCCATGTCACAACTCCCCCCTCCCCATGCGGGGTGAAGCCTATAGGGTGAACCGTTTTCTGTGTGTTTTATGTGTGTGTGTGTGTCATGTGTCTTATCTATTAATATATATACTATTTTCATTTGTACTGTCTTTCTCTTATTTTCTAATAAATTTGTATATTCTTTTGAACTTCTTTCTTATAACTAATATTGATTTTTTTCTTTGTATTTTTCATCTTATTACTATCCTATTTTTACTTCCTTACTCCTATTCCTATACTATTGTAATTAAATTTTTGCTTTTTATCTCTGTGTTATTTCTCTTTGTGTTTGTGCTAATGTTTTTGACCATTTTCCTGTCTTGTACTGTTATTTCTATTTTGTTATCTGATTTTATGTTTTATCTACCTGTTTTTCTGTTTTGTACTGTTATTTCTACCTTATTCTCTAGTGTATGTTGTTTTTCGTTGTCGTCTCCTGCTGTTGTGTCGTTCTTTCGTTGTGTCGTTGGTTTTCTCGTTTTCTAGTGTTGTTCTGTCTTTTTGTCGTGTTGCATTTCTGTCTTCTTCCCTCTCTCTCCTTGTTTTCTCCGTCTCTCTTTCCTTTTCTCGTCTTCTTCTTATTGTATAGTGTCTAGTGTGGTGTCTGTGTCGTCTATCTCGATTATTAGTGTGTCTGTGTCTATTTCCATTTCGTCAGCTGTTTCATATGTATCGTTTTCCGTGTCTGAATCTGTGTCTTGTGTGGTTTGTTCGTGTGTTTTGTGTTCTGTCTGTTCCTTGGGTGTTACTAAGTTTTGTTTCGGGAAGGGTGGGTGTGCTCGGGTGCGTGTGCGTCTTTGGTGTTTTATTGTTGTACTGTGTGTTTGTAGTGTGCTTGTCGGTGTGTTTTGTGGAGGTGTTGTTGGTGGTATGGGGTCTGGTAGGTTGTCTAGGTCTATTAGGGGTGGTTGTGTGGGTGTTGTCTCGTATTTCTTCGCGTTTCTGTTTTTATATTTGATGTATCTGTCCGTCTCTTCTGCTACTGTAAATTGTGCGTCTATCCGGTTGATTAGTTCTGTGATTTCGTCTTGTGCGTCTGTGGTTGGTTTTCTTTTTCGTTCGTATGGGGTCTGTTGTCTGGATGTGCTTGGTGTTGGGTGTGTTGGTGTTTCGTGTGTGTTGGGTGGGTTTGGGTATCTGTGTGCGTGTGGTGGTAGTCCGGGTGTCTGTAGGAGTGGTATTTTCTGTAGTGTGTTGTCTGTTGGTGCTATGAATAGCGTGTATTGTCTTGGTGTTGGTAATAGTGTGCGTCGTGCGTTTGTCGGTGGGTGTATGTTGTATTGGTGTTGAATCGGTCTGTCTGTTCGTAGCATGTCTTGTGTTGCGTAGCGGTGTGTGTGTGTCGGCTGTCCGGGTGTTTGTAGGAGGGGTGTCCTCCCGAGTCGTCCCCGCAGCGCTGCTGACATTTGTTTGTTTGTTTTGTCCATTGTTATCGTCTCTGTAATATATCGAATGTGGAATTAGTTACATGTCTTTTTAAATGTACAGTTTCAGGTTTTCTATGTTCCATTTTCCGGCATATTTTCCATTTTCTGCTGTTAATTCATATAGTGTTGGTGAAATTTTGTTTGTAATTATGTATGGTCCAGAGTATTTATGTGTTAATTTAGCTGCTATGTGATCTACCTTTGAAGAGAGTATGTGGTTCTTTTTAAGAACCCTATCTCCTACCTTGAATTCCGTATTTCTACGTCTTAGATTATAATAGTGTGCCTGTCTTTCGTTGGCTTCTGTCAAGTGTCTTTGGACTTCTTCCCTGATTATTTGGAGTCTGCGTAGGTGATCTGTCCATTTGTCTGTGTCTTGTATCTCTATGTCTCCTTCGTTCTCCAGCTGATCTCGTAGGCATTGTGTCGGCTTCAGTTCCCTTCCGAGGTTTAGGAATGCCGGTGTGTGTTTTGTTGATGTGTGTGTACTTGTGTTTAATGCGAATTGTAAGTCTTGTAAGTGTATATCCCATTCCCTGTGATCTTTTTCAATGTACGCTTGAATCATGGTTTTTATTGTTCTGTTGACTCTTTCTACTGGGTTTGCTTGTGCGTGATATGGGGGTATGGTTGTGTGTCTGATGCCGAATTTTTGTGTTAGTTCGCGTATCAGTTTGTTTATGTATGGTGTACCGTTATCTGTTAGTATTACGCGTGGTGTTCCCCAGCGTGATATGACGTGTGTGTGTAATGCGTTTTCTACTGTCTGCGCGTTTGATTTTTTAAGTGGTATGATTTCGCTCCATTTTGTATATAGGTCTTGAAAAACTATAATGTATTGGTGTCGTGTTTTGGATATCGGCAGTGGACCCATTATGTCTGATGCTACTACTGTCCAGGGTTCTTCTATGATTCTATGTCCCATAAGACCTGCTGGTTGTCTTTGTTCTACTTTTATTCTTTGGCAAATTTCGCATCTGCGTACGTAATTAACTGTGTCTATGTACATTCCTGGCCAGTAATATTCTTTCGCTATGCGCTGGTATGTTTTTTCTATCCCTAAGTGTCCTGCCTGTGTTGTGTCGTGATTTTCGTGTAATACTTGTGTGATTTTTTCTTTTGGGATTAATAGTTTCCATGGATTTGTGTCGGGTAATAGGTTGGAGTGCAGTGGATCGGGTCTGTGGAAGTATAAGTGTGTGTCGCGTATTTTCCATGATTCGTTTTTCTCTGGTCGTGTCTGTACTTGTGTCTTTTTGTATGTGTACCATTTGTCTGTAGTGTCTTCTATCGCGCCTAACTGTGCTTGTTCTTCGTCTTCGTGTAGTCGTGATAACGCGTCGGGTACGTGGTGTGCTGAGCCTTTTCTGTGTATTATGTTGAAGTCGTATTCGAGTAGTTCCAACGCCCATCTCGCTAATCTGCCTGTCGGATTTTTTAAATTGTGTAGCCATTTTAATGCGCTATGATCTGTAATGACTGTGAACTGATATCCCTCTAAGTATGGTCTAAATTTTTGTATCGCCCAAATTACTGCTAGGCATTCTCTTTCTGTCGTTGTGTATTTTCGTTCTGCTTCGCTTAATGCACGACTGGCGTATGCAACTACTTGCTCTATATCTTGTTTTGTTTGTGTGAGTACCGCTCCTATACCTGTTCCACTAGCGTCTGTTTGTACTTGGAATGGAAGTGTGTGATCTGGGCATGTTAGTGTAGGTGGTGTTGTGAGCATCTGTTTAATTGTGTTGGTTGCGTGTTGTTGTTCTTCTCCCCAAGTCCATTTCTGTTCTTTCTTTAATAATCGTGTGAGTGGTTCTGTGATGTGTGCGAAATTGGGGATGAATCGTCTGTACCAAGAAGCCATTCCTACTAGTCTTCTTAGTTGTTTAAGTGTTTTAGGTTCTGGGTAGTCTGTCAGTGGTTGTATCTTGTCTGGGTCTACGTGTAATCCGTGTTTATCTACTATGTATCCTAAGTATTTTACTTGCGCGCATCCGAATTCGCATTTATCCGGGTTTATCGTTAATCCTGCGTGTGTGATTTTGTCTAATATTTTCCCTAGCCAGTATAGGTGTTCTTCGAATGTTTGTGTGACTATTATTATATCGTCTAGATATGCAAAGGCGTACGGTTCTGATTTCGGTCCAATTATTTTGTCTAAAAGTCTTTGGAATGTCGCCGGCGCTCCCGTTAATCCATAGGGCATCCTTTTAAATTGGTAGAGTCCTTTTCCCGGTACTGTAAATGCTGTTATGTGTCTGCTGTCTTCGTGTAGTGGTATTTGAAAGTATGCTTGACTTAAGTCGAGTTTAGATATGTATTGTGCTGCGCGTAATTTGTCTAGTATTGCTGTCATGTATGGTAGTGGGTATGCGTCTTTACGTGATACTGAGTTTACTTTTCTAAAGTCGAGACAAAATCTGTATGTGTTGTTCGGTTTCTTTATCATGACTATCGGGCTTGACCATTCGCTATTGGATGGTTCTATAACGTCTTCTCCGATCATTTTGTCTACTTCCGCGTGTATCGCGTCTCTGATTTTAGGTGAAACCATGTAGTATCTTTGTTTTATGGGGGCGTGTCCTTGTGTATCTATTTTGTGTGTTGTTAGGTGTGTTAGGCCTAGTTGTCCTGGTGTTGATGTGATCTTCTCTCTTAGTAGTGTTTGTAGTTCGATGTGTTGTGTGTCGGTGAGCTGTTGTATTCCGCTGCAGATTCGCGGTGTGTGATGTCTGGGATATAAGTTTGGATTTGGGGGGAAGTTTGGGGTCGGTAATAAGGCTTTTCGGTTCTGTGGGATGTTTGTGTGTGTTTTCTCTACTCTGTTTGTGTTTTGCTTTTGTGTGTATGTGTATGTGTAATTTTTATATAGATTTGGGTTTGGTGGGAAATTTGGAGTTGGTAATAAAGCTTTTCTTTTTGGTGGAGTGTTTGTTTCCTCTGTTATTGCTGCGTTCTGTTTCTGTGTGTCTGTGATTTGTGATTGCTCTGCTGCCTTTTTCGCTAATTTTTCTTGCATCGCTGCTGCTTTTGCTTGTTTAGTGTGTGTTTGTGTTCCCTGATCCCTTGTTTCTTTGTGTGTTTCTGTGGCTTTCTCTTTTATGTCGCTTACTTCTATGACTAATTCTTGATCTTCGCTATCTTTTTGTTTATTTGGCCTTTGTATCGGTGCTGGTGTTGAATCTGGCCATTGTTCCATCCTATATGTTATGTTTGATTTTTCGCTCATGGACCAGTTGCTATCTGCGAAGTTTAATCTCATGCCGAATTGTCTGATCGCGTCTATTCCTAGTATGCATGTCCACGCTAGTGTAGGTATAATCCCGAAATCTATCCATCTGCTTGTGTGACCTACTCTCATTAGTCGTGTTGTTATGCCTGCTATCCCCGCGCTTGAGCCGTTTGCTACTAATACTGTTGTGTTCGGTGTGTCTTGTATTTCTGTGTGTCTTTCTTTCAAAATTTCGCCGATCTTTTGTCCTAGATACGAGTGTGTTGATTCCGTGTCTATAAGTGCATTGAATTCTAATCCGTCCATTTCTACTCTTATGTGGAATCTTGGGTCGCGTGGATTGTGTGTCATGGTAAATGTTACGTGTTCGGGTGTGTATGTGTTGTGTGTTTGGGGAACTACCTCCACCCGTGTTGGTTGTTCCCTCATTCGTTTCCCGACTGTTGCGGTTTTGTGCATTGCCATCTCATGTGACCCGGTGTATTGCAGTTAAAGCAGCGTCGCTCTGATGTGTCTGTCTGCGTGTACTGTTGTGGTGTGTATTGTTGTGGTGTGTATTGTTGTGGTGTGTATTGTTGTGGTGTGTATCGTTGTGGTGTGTATCGTGGTGATGTGTATGTGAGTGCTGGGCGTCGTGGTGGTTGTGTTAGTGGTCTAGGCTGTGTTGTGTGTGTGTATGCTGGTGGTGTGTTTGGTGTTGGTAGCAAAACTCTACGTTGTTGTGTCTGTATTTGTGGGGTTTCCTGTCTGTGTGTGTATGATACCCGTTGTGCAGTTTGTTTTTTGATTATGTTCTGTCGCGTTTCTTCCCATGATTTATCTGTTTCCCATTGTTTGCCTGCGCTTTCTAATTGTTCAAACGTTTTTATGTCGTATCTTCCTATGTATTGTTTATATTCTATTTTGAGTTTTCTATATGTCATTTCTAATTCCTGTGTTAGTGGGTATGGTGGGTTTAACTGTGTGAATAATGTCCTAATTCTTATCACGAATTCTGAGATTAATTCGTTTTCTCCCTGTGCGCAGTTTCTTATTTCTTCTTCTATTCTATCTCTACGTCGTGTGTCTGTGAATGTGTGTCGTATGTGTTCTCCAAATTCTTGTAGTGTGTTCCATCTCCCTCTGTTTATTCTGTACCATTGTCTTGCTTTTCCGTCTAGTATCGGTGTGAGATTGTCTATTAGTTGTCTGTCTTGTATGTTGTATCCTAATTGTAGGTCTCTCAGGTTTTGTAAAAATTCGTATAGGTCTTCGTTCGGTTCGCCTGAGTATTTTATTTTCCATGCTTGGATTTCTTTAATTGGGATTATCGGTTTGTGGATTTGGCTGTTATTAAAGTGTTGTACCGTCTGTGGGTGTATTGTCTGTGTGTCGTACATTAACGGTTGTGTTAGTTGAGGACCTAGGTCTATTAAGTTTTGCATTTGTTGTATGTTACGCGTGTTCGTGCCTATGAATGTTTCCGCGCCTGTGATTTCTCTTCTCTGGTTGTCTGTGAGGGGTGTTCCTTCGTGTGTAATAAAGTGTGTGCGGTTTCGTTGTGTATTGTGTGTGTTTGGTGCTTCGAAGTGTGTTAGTGTAGTGTTGTGTATTCGCGTGCTTTGTCCCGTGTATTGCATTTCTCTGTTTATGCTACTCACTTCTTCTTGTGCATTGAATGCACCTGACTGTCTATCGTCTCTAAATGGCTCGTGTACCTGCATGCGCGGTTGAAATTGTATTTGATTCTCCCGTGTCTGTATGTATCTATGTGTGTTTTGACCGTTTTGACCGTCTATATCTATTGTGTTGTTTTCGAAAAGCGCACGTATAGGGCCGTGTGCTTGTGTGCCGCTTGGTAACAGCGGATCGCTTTGTCGCCTGTCTGCCATTTGTATGTATGTGTGTATGTGTGTTTAACCGTTTTTCTTTGAATTTGTTTATTCTACGTGCTGTGTTTTACTGTTTTAATTTGTTTAACGTCCTATTAGTTTATGGGGAAGTGTGAGTTTTTACGTTGGGCGCCAATTTGTAACCGGTGAATTCCCGTTGCCTAATTAATGGGGAGATAGGACGAGTGTGCGGGGTAGAAATATGTTCGACTCGTGCGGTTAGATGTAGAAAATTATAAACTTAATTTATTCAATTAACTTAGGAACTAAATACAGGTGTGTGCGTGTGTGTGAGTGTCGGTGTGAGGGGTTAAATCTAACTGGTGTGGAGTACGGTAATTGATAAGCGTACTGACCTTTTCGAGTTGCGGTTCTAATCACTACTTTTCTGATCTGACTTTTGAACTGCTCGTTTAGACGGTAGGTACGTGAGTGACGATCGGTCCTAATGACCGATCGTCCTCGGCTAGGCTCGGCTCGTTTCGGCTATTTTAAATATTGCGGGGGTTATTGTGACTAGCCATGTCACAATACACATTTATAGATTATGTAACCTATCATGCCTACTAATACTATTCCACTTATTGGATACAAAGGTGCCACATACGGCAGGTGCCGCCTGTGACTATTGTTCTTATCGTCTAATTCCTTATGTTGGTTCTCAAGGCTAGTTCCCAATGAGTTTAGCTCGTTTGCGTCTCGCAGGACGCTCTTGAGTACTACACTGACACCTTTATCGTTAGACTTCGGGATTGCCTCCCAGTCTGTTTCGTGGAGACTCAGATTATATGGCGGCAAGTAACTGAATTCCTGGTTACTCTGATATTGCCGTAATGTCTCCATACGAAAATCTTTCGCAGTTACAGCGCATTTTCCGTTGAGAGTTATTGTGCCAGTGCCTATTAATGTTTCGCGCGCCGAAGGCAACCCTTCGCAAGCTACTGTGATTGCCTCGGCCTCTGGAGCTACGTATAACCATGTTCCTGGTCTCTGCAAAACTAAAACTATTGCCTTATTTACCCTAACTATTCTTTTCGGACATTGTGAAAGTTCAACGTCCAACTTCGAGAGGATTGCAATTTCACAGGGTGAACCTATTCCTATCGAATTCGTGGGGCGCCTTGGGTCACACAAATAATGCTCACCTAATCGCTTACAAGTTCCTAAATCTGCCTCTCTCATTCGCAGATAATTTCTATATTCGTGGTCCACCACTGCTAATTCCTCTGTCGTCTCCAGATAGCAATACGTATTATTTTGTGCCCTGACAGGCAGAGGATATACCTTATTGATGCTGTACTCCTCGCTACCTATCAGAGGTATTTCTATTACTGTAACTACTGTGTCTTCTCTTCCATAAGATTTAATATCTGCGACTGTCATCAGCAATGACACTCCTGGTCGCGTCAACGGTATGGGAAAGCTATGCCCCGCCGGCAGGTGCGGTAGTGCCGACGAAAGGTACTCTAGTATTTTAGCTGGTGTAAGCACCGTAGGGTTGATAATACCCCTTTTAATTTCCGTTAAGAATTGTACTAGGTCCTTCACATCGCTCAGCAGCGCATCTACTATTAGGCCTATTGCCTCTATGTGCTCGTCAAGGTTTTGTCTCGCTGCCGTTCGTTCTATACCGTTCGAGAGACTGATGTTGAATTGTTTGGTTATCTCGAGCAAGGTTTTCTCGTTCTCCTCCACTACCCTCATGGTGTTGTTAAACACTCCTAGCGTCGAGGATACGATTTGGATTTGCTTGCTCATTGTCTTTTTTAAATTGGCTTGATCTTCCCGAAGATCATCGATCTCTTGATCTATTCTAGCCGCGTCTGCTGCATCCATAGTCCCGAACAAGGATTTTGCTATCGAGCCTAGACCGTCTATTAAACCTCGGCGCTTTCGTGCCGGCCCGACGCATGTGACGTCGCGAACTAGTTGCAAGCCCCTATCAACTTTATCTAATAAGTTTTCTACCGATTCGCTCGAAGTCTCACATAAAAGCGAGCCCGCGTTATCTGGACCCTCGCATGTTCTGCGTATGTTGTTTAGATGCGCCTTCACGTTTTCTTCTCTTTCAAACACTGTGCGGAGGTCCATGTCTATCACTAAGCTCCACCTATCTTTGTACACTTGCAGTGTCCCTATTTTCTCGAAGAATACGCCTGGATTATCCCTGAATCTCTCGATCTTGTAAGATGAACTGATTTCTCCTTTTGCCAGCGCCATTGCCAGCAATGATCTGCAAGTTAATTTGGACATTAATACTAAAGTATCCCCTCCCTTTGTTATATCGTAAAATTTGTGAGGAATAAGGTGAGGGGTAGCATAGGGGTTGAGTATATGCTTTGCTCCTTCTAGTCAATGTTCTACGAACAACTTCAATCTGTTGGCGTGAACCTTGGTCTCCTTCCGACCCTTTCGGATGGTGTAGTTGACATCCGAATCCTTTTTCGTGATCTCGTATGGACCTACATACTTCGGCGTTAATTTCGCTGATCTTCCTCGCCGAACCGTTTCATCAAGCAGAAGAACCTTATCTCCCGGCTGAAATTTGGTCTCCACCGTTTTCCTGTCGTAGTATGATTTCGCTTTTCCCTTGGCCGCTTCCAAATTTCCTTTTGCTTGGAGATGAGCTGCCCTAAGCCTTTCGCGTAGTTCCTGGACGTAGTCGTCATACGCGTAAGTAAGTCTCGGCGCTTGCTTTACCGATGATGGTATTTCCGCTGGATGCCCGAAAACAAGTTCGTACGGCGTGAACCCTGTCGCAGTGTGGGGGGTTGTGTTGTACGTGAACATAGCGTACGGCAACCACTCATCCCAGTTGCTTTGGTCCTCTTCGATATAATTCTTTAGATATTCTGCTAGTGTTCTGTGTGATCGTTCCAGCGCTCCGTTAGATTCTGGATGATACGCTGTTGTCTGAATTTTCTCGATTTTCAAGAGTTTACACATATTCTTAAATACATTGCTCAAAAAATTAGTTCCCTGATCAGTAAGGATTACTTTGGGTGTTCCATATTCGCATATAATATTTTTTACGAATTCTCTAGCCACTGTGGAAGCTTCTTGGTCAGCTACTGGCATAGCTTTGCTAAATTTGGTTAAAGCATCTTGGAACGTAAGTACATACTTATTGCCTGAATTAGTTTCAGTTAATGGTCCCACGATGTCCAGTGCACATTTTTCGAAGGCTTTCGAGGGAGTGTCGGTGATTATCATGGGTGCTTTCGGCTTTCTCTGTGTTTTATTTTTCTGACATTTTTCGCATCTGCCTATGTAGTCTTCTATTTCCTTGCGCATTTTCGGCCACCTGTGTTCCATCTTTATTCGTTCCAGTGTACGCGATACGCCTTGGTGCCCCCCCATGGGTGCGTCGTGATATTCGTACAAGATCTTTTTCCTCTTGTCTTCCGTGTATTCCGGTTCCGATTCATCCTCTTCTTCTTCTTCTTCCTTTTCTTCTTCTTCTTCCTTTTCTTCTTCTTCTTCATCTTCTTCTTCTTCTTCTTCTTCTTCTTCTTCTTCTTCTTCTTCTTCTTCTTCTTCTTCTTCTGACATTACGGGAATCTTTGTACCTTCTAAAGGTTTATCCTCTTCGAATTCCTGGCTATTGCTGTAAATCTTATATATTCTGCTGAGTGCGTCTGCGTTCGTATTCAGTTTTCCAGGTTTGTAGACTACATCATACTGGTGTTCGGCAAGTTTTAACCTCATTCTCAGTAACCTTGATCCAGGATCCTCGCTTTTGAAAATCCATTTAAGAGGGAGGTGATCCGTGATCACAGTGAAATGCGTCCCATATACGTATGGTCTGAACTGTCTAGTCCCGAAGACGATTGCTAACATTTCCCTCTCGGTTGTCGAGTAATTTCTTTCAGCTTTGTTAAGTGTTCGGCTTGCGTATGCTATAGGTAAATCTTGCCCTATTGGTCCCTGAGAGAGTATTGCTCCAATTGCCTTGTCGGATGCATCTGTTGTTATCAAGAAAGGTTTTGTGAAATCCGGATATTTTAGGATGGGTGCCGTAATTAGCTTTGATTTTAGTGTTTCAAATGCGCTCTCTTCTACCGTTGTCCACTCGAACTTGCGTCCCTTCTGTGTTAGTTGCGTTAACGGTCGTGCTATGCTTGAAAATCCCTCTATGAATCTTCTGTAATAACCTGCTAGCCCTAAAAATGACTGTACTTGCTTAACGTTTGTCGGACTCTTAAATTTTTTGACGTCTGCAATTTTCGAGGGGTCTGGTAGGATTCCCTCCGAGGTTATCACATGCCCTAAATAGCTAGTCTCTTTCCGAAGAAACTGACATTTGTCCGGCTGAAGGATGAGATTGCTCTCCTGCAGTCGCTTTAGTACCTCGATGAGCCTATCGTTGTGCTCTTTGAGTGTTGCTCCATGAATTACAATGTCGTCTAAATAAACGTAGCATTTAGATGCTTGTAAACCTGCTAAAACGGTATTCATCAAACGTTGGAATGTCGCTGGCGCATTCTTCATTCCGAATGGCATTGAATTATACTCATAATGCCCATGTGCTGTTGAGAAAGCAGTTTTTTCCTTGTCTTCTTCGGCCATCGGAATTTGATGAAATCCCGAGGCGAGGTCTAATGTAGTAAAGTACTTCGCTTTTCCTAACTGATCCGATATTTCTGTAATATTTGGCAAGGGATACGAATCTCCTACCGTTATCTCGTTTAATTTTCTGTAGTCGACGACTACTCTAAATTTCTGTTTCCCTGATGCGTCAGGTTTTTTCGGTACTACCAGGAGCGGTGCGTTCCATTGGCTGCGACTCGGTCGTATTATGTTACTCTCTAACATGGCTTCTATTTGCTTGTTTAGCTCTTGTTTCTGCGATTCAGGTAGACGGTATGGACGAACATTAATCGGTTTTCCCCCATCCGTTAGTGTTATTGTATGACTGGTCGCGTTGGTAACGCCTAGCTTATCCCCCGGTAAATAGAAAATTTCGCTATACTTTTCGCATATCTCAAGTAGAGTATTTCTCTCCTCCTCGTTGAGATGATCTGTGCGAATAGTATCATGTACTAGCTTGATTCGTTGTCTGCCCGTCTTACCAGTAAGTAGTCTTATGCAGGCCGTCTCTTCTTCCTTCGTTTCGTTATTTTCTTCGCATAACTCCTCCAATTCCACGGTCGGCGTCTCCAATATCACCTCGTGATTGTTTAGGTTTAAAATGTCTACTATGCATTCTTGGTTCGCCGGTTTAGTTAAGCAATTTCCTAGGTATACTCCGTCGGCGAGTTCCTTTTTCTCTACAATGCCGATGAACTCGCTGTTTGTCTTTACACTGACCTTCTTTATTATTCGCGGCGCTAACCTAATTTTCTCCGTTTTCAACGGTCGTAAGAGTTCGAAACGCTGCCCGTGTATGAAGAATGCATGAGCGCTTTTACCTATCGCGGCTTCATGATCCTCTATGAAATCTATTCCAATGATGCCGTCAGCATCTAGACTGAAATCGTCTCTTACCACAAAAAAGGGATGTTCAATGGTTCTATCTTTCAATGGAATTGTTAATATGACTTTACAAAGTGCTTCAACAACGCCTTGTCCTATTCCTGATAGACTTGTCGTTTCTTCTAAAACTGGCAAATCATCTTTCAACATTCCTATTTTGATAATGCTGGCGTCAGCACCAGAGTCTGCTAAAAGAGTCATATTTTCTTTAGTGGTTCCGTTCGCCTTTAACTCTATTCTGTTCCGACTTGCTCTATTTGCCTTGGCGACGTTCATTGATTTGTATGATCCTGCATTCCTCGTCGATTGCTGTGATCCTTCGTGTCCTGCGTTTCTACTATATGAATTTTGGGAGTAGCCCGTACTAGTTTTTTGGCTTTCGCCTGATCCGCTACCGTTATTTCCTGATCGTCGTTCATCGCGACGTATTCTATCCCTACAGTCTTTGTATAGATGTCCTCTGCGTTTGCAAAAATTACATACCAGTTCTACACGATGCACCGATCTACTTTGTCCTGCTGTAGGTAACGATTGCTTGTATTTTGTCTGGGTACAGTCCCGTGCAAAATGTCCCAACTGATTACACTTCAGACACTTTACTGTTGACGTATTCCTATCGCCGGGCTGGTTAGTCCGTCGATTTATAGAGTTTACGCCGTTTTGCGATTTTTCTTCCTCTTCCGCGCCCTTTATCGAGGCCGAAAGTTCCGTGAAATGGTATGATTTTACGATCGTTCTCAAATTATAATTTAACCCGTTCTCAAAAATGGCTAGTGTTTGGTACTTGAGTAGGTCTTCTATTCCTTTTTTTTCCGCTGCTATTTCTGTCCTAGCTCCGCATGCTCTAATAAGATCCATCATAAGACGCGTAACCCTTTTTCCGTAATCATGCGTATTTTCACTTGTTTTTTGTCTACTTGAAAATAATTCTACCAACAGTGCTGGCGTAGAGCTTTTAACTCCGTACAATGCCAAAAGCTCGGCTTTTAGCTTTTCGAAAGAATCTATATCTTTATATCTAAGTTCCATGGCTGCTTCGCCCTGTATCTTTGTTTTTAGGACCAGTTCTAACACGTCTGGTTTTTGATTTGGATTTACTTTACCCTTCGCATACTCGATCGTTTGCAATAAATCGTCCACTTTACGTGGTTCGCTTCCATCGAAAACGTTGACCATCTGTCGTACCTCCTTCAATGTCAAGTAGTCCGTCATCTTGGTTGCTGTCTGTTGCTTTGATTCTTTCTCGTCAGGAACCGATCCCGGAATGGTTATTGTCTCCTGGGATGCTGTTTGGGCTTGGTCAGGAAAAAAGGAAGTGCCTGGTTTAGGCTTTGGGGAAGGAGTTGGCTGTCCTTTTCTATTGCTTTTAATAAACGCTCGTAAAGTTGCCCTAATCTCCTCTATCGTGTTTGAGTCATCGACTGCTAGCCCGAATCTTTCGCAAATTTGTAGGAGGACCTCTTTCCGAATCTCCTGTATCCACCCGGTTTGACCTTGCGCGACAAGTTCCTCAATTTTATTCCATGTAGCAGACATCTACTCTAATCAAAAATTCTAATTCAAGCCTGATGAGCCTGAACTGATTCGTTACTTTGATGGAAAAATATCTAAAATTCCTTGCACTCTCTAAACACGATAATTTTCTAATGCTCGCACGCTTCTAACTGGCAGTTAGCTCTCAATAACAATGTTTGCGGCTTATATAGTAAAACTGCGAAAGATTTCAAATTGACTTACACAAAAATGAATATCTTCATCTTGCTTCTTCCGCTTCCGCTGGGCTGTTGCTGACCCTCTGATTCCTTTGGTGCTGCTGAATCGCTGTGTGCTGCTGCTGCTGTAGGTACCCCGTGCTGGTTCCTTTGCCTTGGCCACGAATGCTGCTGCTGTAGCTCTTTCTTTGCGATGTATCTTTCACTAGGTTACAACGACTGCGTGTTGCACCTTTAACTTTCTTCTTTTTACTTATTTATTTTTTATTTCACTTTTCTACTTTTCTTTAAACGTCAACTATCTTGCAAGCTCTGGTTTATCCGCTAGACCGCTGCCACCAATGTTGTAATTTGTTTATTTAACTCCCGTTACTCAAGGAATGGGGAATTAAAAGGGTTGTTCCCAGAGGTGATCTTTGACAATCACTCTAAGTGCTTGATAGTGACAAAGTAGTTTTTATTTAATATTTAATATTTAAACAAGTACAAAAGAATTGCGTTTGGAGCACTTGCTCCGGTTCGAGTCAATGAGTATTCGGAGATAGCCTCCGCTTTCTTCAAGGTATCTGCTCAGGACTGAAGCGCGGCTCCGTCTTTAGCCTAATTTATAACTTACATAATGCTTACTCGATTATTGGCGTAACCGGCATGCGATGCGCTTTGTCGCATTCCAGGTCATGCCTTGCTTAATTATTTAGGATAGCCTAATTACGAAATGCAATGGAATGTTGAGTAACAATTCTCAACACATAAGACAAATTAAATAAAGCCAAAAATCTACGGAAATGCGACGAGCGACAACTCGACTTGCTCAGATAACAAAGCCTTAGATAGAGGGGCAGGGTACACCATAAAAACAATATTATTTCATTGAGAATATTTGAGAGCACATCAATCAATTATTTATTAATTAATTTAGATAATTCAACGAGATCAGTACAGAATTATAAGTTTTATACGACAGTTTGTTACGATAAACTATTTATTCACGGTAGAATTTACTTAATTACGATACGATTGACCCGAGGATGTGTCAGAGTTGACTCGATATAAAATTAATTATTTAGACTCCAGACTTGGTATCACAGAGCGATACATCGTACCCAAATGCAAAGTTATTCATAACCCATTCTTAAATCAACGTATTAAGCTTGAGATATTAAATTATGAAAATCAGTAACAAACTCTACAGATTCCCTATTAATTAATTAGCTACGCTTAGCTATCCGATTTACGATAATTCGAGATCTACTGCTAAATAGAGACCACACGGTCATTCGAAAGACGTGAATTACAAGTTCAACGATAACAGATTAATTCGGAATATTATTGGATCTTTAACTGAATTCTGACGATACTAGATCGATAGTTACGATACTAAATTATCCAAAAGATATTAATTTTACTGAACCCTACTTGATTTTACAGACGGTAATAAATTATATGACATAACTGTACTTTACTTGATAAGCGACTCAATATTAACAGACTTAATTATAACAAAATTAACGATAACGAACTAAACTATACTAAACTATACAATAACGCGAGGCTAAGCCTACGCGGCTATCTTCGCTCAGGGTACTCCAGGAAAGGTAATTTTCTACAGTATTTCATGCACCATATTTTAACATACTAAATCAGCAATATAAGCCATACGAGAAGCGATAGGCAATTATCAATCGATAATAAGCAATAAATTATAGCCAAAAGCACTAAAAGATCTACGTAACTCAGCCAGACTCGAGGTTGTTCGATAAATTAATAGACCAAAGACAAAGACGAGCCTCTTAGCTCAATAGACAAAAACGAGCCTCATAGCTCAATAACCAAATTAATTAACCATACGTTTATCAGAACGACCTCGTGCCTTCACAGAAAGAATCAAGACCTTACCTTAAGTTGTTCAATCAGATAACACAACACTATTTTATAGAAACTTTACGATATTCCACAATAATATAATAATACTCGAGAACGATAGTTGATTCCCAATTCGATAGACTAGATATACGATAGTGATCTGGGTTCGATAGTCGAGACAGTACGATAGATGAGTGACGTAGAACGGAGCGAAGAATAGGCAGATTTGCGGTTGTACCTGCTTTATATAGGCCATATTTTCTACCGTCAACTCATCCCTCAGATTAGTGAGATCACGTGTCATATCGATACTTTAATTGGTCCGTGTAACGACAAGTTTGACGAACGTAGCGTTGGAGAAATCTATCCTACCCCTGCCGCAGCTAATACCCCTCCTATTACTGCCGTCCTGTTGAATCCCAGGTGCTGGACTTACTTGAGGTCTCGCTCACCCGACTACCCGGTATTTCTTCTAGGTCCTGACTCGATTCGTCGATCCACAAGAAGGTTGGTGGTAACTTCGTGGTTAGCAAACTGCAGCATGCTTAACTCACAAAGGAATTCGTTAGGTCGGAGCCGATCTGGGGGTTTTCATGACCAACCACGGTCGCGATACCAGCTTCGGAGATAGTTGTCGATAATAACTGCGCTGACTGATGGCCTTTAGGTGGGAGGCTGTGAGGATGCACCTGCACATGACCCTGTACGCCACCCTTGCATCGACAGTGCACTTTCTTGTAGGCGGTAGCTACTCCGGATGACGGGAGGATTTCGTCGTGCTTCTCGCACATCCCTGTACGCCGTCAATCCGATAGTTTGAGGCGGTAGATTCTCCACTTGAGAGGAGGCGCTGACCGTGGGGTTTTTCTGGACCATCCATGGTTTGCACGCCGACAGACTCGTCCTTGACGATAGTGGAAGCTTCTGTACGGTCGTTAGTCATCGTTCCATCGGTAGTTCCCATGATAACAGTCGTCTCGTGGAGTATCGAGCTCGAGATTACACATTTTACAAAAATAAAAGAGTGTTAGTTAATCCTAATTAATTTTCCCTAATTTTTCCTTTTCCTGGAGACCCTGTCTACGTCACGCATCATCATATTCTCGATACAATCGCCTTGTGGCGAGGGATTATAAAATACCACGTCACAATATATATATTAGGGTGTGCCAAAAAAAAAAAAAAAAAATTCAAACGCACATCAAGATTTCGGTAGAGCATTTTAAACAAAATATCTCAGCCAAATATGAGCTCTTAATATTGATATTTAGAACTGACAAACTCAGTTTTCCCTTTTTTGATTTGAATAACATGTGACAAAAAATCGGAAAATTTTTGAATGGTTTTTCCTCGTAAGCGGCTTGATTTAGAAACTATCTGAAGACAGATTCTTATAGGAAATTTGATGCTCTATAAAAAAAGTATTGAGATAAAATTTTCCTTACTCTCACCGATTAAGAGATATTCGCCCATAAACATTGAGTCGTAGCGTCATGGAGACATATGACTCTGGGAAAAACAATTTTTTTTTCAACCGCGCATCAAGATTTCGGTAGAGCATCTCAAATAGAATATCTCAGCCAAATATGAGCTTTCAATAATGATATTTAGAACTGCCTATTTCAGTAACTAAAATTCGTAACTAAAATTAGTAACTAAAATAGGCAGTTCTAAACATCAATATTAAGAACTCATATTTGGCCGAGAAATTCTCGCTTTCGACTCGGATTATAAACTCTAATTCGTCGGAAAATACTTCATCGGCCTAATGACATAATGTACTATTTTTAACCATTAGCGAATAAGGTAGGCGTGGATCTGGCTTGGGAGATACAGGGAAATGATTTCTTTTTATTGTTTGATATAAATTTTTCATCTCCAGGCTACTATACGACCAATAACATAATTCACTTATATGGTTCGAGCTGAACCGATTGTGAGTATACCAGAAAAAAAATGTAGTACATCTGAAATGAAACAAAGTTTGATTCCCTGTATGTACCTCCCAAACTAGATCCACACCCACCTTCGCTGTTGGCTTCTAAATTTCATTTTCCACAGAGAAAAATAAAACCCAATCGTCGATGTTTGATCTGCTCAATCAGGTGTTTCCCGTTAGCCTACCGTTAGGCGCGTAATTATCCACAGAATCGCTCTGTATATACCACCTTGTTGATACTGCAGTATTCAGGTTTCGAGGAATCCGCAGTTTTTTGGGAATTTCTCACAAAATATGCAGATTTGATGAAAAACCAATGGAAAACCGAAAAAAAATTGTTCATTTTTTCATTTTTTTTTTTTTTTTTTGTTTAATTCTAAAAATTTTAAAGAATTTTTGTTCCGTTTTACATCGGTTTTCCATCAAATCTGCACCTTTTGTGAGACGTTTCCAAAAAACAGATTCATTAAAACAAAAACGTTGATCGTCTCGCGGCACGTTTAATTTTTTTTTTTCGCAAAAAAAAATTTTCCCTCAGTTTTTACACGAAAAGGCAAAGCTGGAGGTATCTAGATACAAGCATCTAAGATACAGTATCTAGATTCATTTTGTATCTAAGCAATGTATCTAGATACGATGTTTTTTTTTATATCTTCATCTGTATCTAGATATTTTTAGGAGTATCTTTATATCTTGCTGAAGATACTTCTGAAGATACTTCCGGAAATGTAAAGAAAGATTGAATCATTGAATGACTCTTGTAGTCTTGTACACGTCATGGCCAAACGCAATGCTCTAAGTGATGATTTGTTCGAAACTTTACTTTTCTTGAAAAAAATTATTCTTGCGCTCAAGCCCTACTGTGTAGTCAATAGTCTGTCGCTCTGTTACTTGCAATTTTATAATGTGGAATTCTTAATTTTGTTTCGTTTCAATTTTGTATTGAAAAATAAAGCTGATTGAGATCCAAACTTGTGCCTATAATTATGTGATCTCATTTTATTTTAGAAAGTATCTGGCAAAATATCTAGATAGTTTTGAAAGTATCTGTATCTATATCTAGATACGTTTAGTATCCTTGTATCTGTATCTGTATCTAGATACATTTCACTGTAACGTATCTGAATCTGTATCTAGATACATTCCAGAAGTATCTTTTACAGCATTGCGAAAAGGGAACTTTAGGGGGTGCCTGGGAAAATTTAATTTTTAACAACAGTAGATAGGATGAGGGGGTTCTGGATCCAGCCTTCTTTACCGGCCATCAGGCAGTCGGTAACTTACCGGCCGTGCGGGGTAAGTTACCGACCGTCGGATGGTAACGATTTGGGTACCGATCGTCGATCTTTGTTACCGACAATCGGATGGCTGCAATTTTCCGTCGTGCGATGGCGCCACTGCCGCTTGTTACCGATATTCCGACGGTAACGATCGAGAATCCTGCATTGCCGATCTCCGCTTACCGACAATCTGATGGTTGCGATTTGCCGTCATGCGATGGCGCCACTATGGATTGTCGATCTTCAGTTACCGATAGGCCGATGGTAACGATCCGATCATTAGTTACCGATAGTCCGATGGTAACGATCCGATCATCAGTTACCGATAGTCCGATGGTAACGATCCGATCATTAGTTAGCTATAGTCTGATGGCTGCAATTTTCCTGCAATTTTCCGTCTTGCGATGGTGCCACTAACGATTCGGATCATGGTAACGATTACCGATCTTTTTTTCTTACCGACAATCGATCCAAGATGGCTGAAATATCTAATTCTTAGCTTATATATACGAATTATAGTAGCTGAAAATGCTCGAAGAGTGACAGGGTGTTATATATATATTGTAACATGTCCAGACGCCACTGCTCAGCGACGGCTGTGATTGGTCAAGCCATGTTCATGAGAAACCGAACGAGTTGACTCGCATAGCGAGCAAAGCTCATGACGTCAGAGACGTAGGTCAAATGGTATATAAGCACGCGCTGAGACAGCTCCTCAGCGCATTTGCGGTATAGCACCCTGGCGACTCATACGTTATTATACTCATCAGCTTGACTTAGTTTCACTGATTATTTCGAGAATTCTCAAATTAACTTAAAATAAATAGCAACACTCATAAATTCAGAACAGATCAGAACCGATAATTTCAAAGAACGCATAACGAATAGAGCTCGTAGTATTAAAAGCATTAAAATCACATTCACCGATTAGCGGATATTAGTAATTAAAATAAGACTTTGTCATATAGAAAGTAATTAGGTTTTAAGGAAATTTGGTTTACCATTAAAATATAAAATTCTACTATTGGAACATCGACCTAACATCTTCTTATTTAAATTCCGTTTGATTTATAGCCAAATACAAACCAAGGTTAGCAGTTTTGAAAAACAACACAAGCGCGTACGACATTAGTCTAACCGACTCGTGTTCGAGGGCCAAGTGTTGGGATTTCGAGTCTGATTCGCAGTCTTGGATAAAGCATCCTGGATCTGCAGTTAATTATTAAAATCGCAATAGCAGGGACCATAGGCTTGGGTTGTCATCCTGGCTCTATGGAGGTAGCCTAAACATTCGGTTTAGATGATATACGGCTTTGGAGGTCATAACGACGCCTGAGTCCGTTGATTAGCGTAGATATTGTATAAATAATAAAAATCTGAGTTAGGTGGCTTTTTGTATGGCATTACCATCCTTTTCCCTACCTACCAGTACAGAGGAGTCCATAAATAAACTTGTGTTTGAAATTAAAGCAACATTAAATACTCTCGAACCCGTAACACCGGTATGTTGACATAACCTGAAGGTTCTCAACATTCCGGAACGTTACATTTGGCGCCCAACGTGGGGCTCCTCTAAATTAAAATTCATTTGGGAAAATAAATTCAACAAATAGCATATTACATTTAAAAAATTTTCAATTTATTAAAATAAACCACAGGGTATAAAGATTATAAAGTTATAAAGTAGAGTAGAGTCACAGTTCGAGAGTTTGGAAAGTAGACAAAATAGACCAACAGAGACTGCTTGTCAGATTTGGAATTATTGGTGATCCGGTAACAATAAGAAGATGCCAGGTAAAGGTTCCAATAGTAGAAGATCAGTCTTGAGTCCCATTGTCGAAGAAACAGTAACTCCCGTTCGTGATTCAGGTGTAGCAGACGTTAATTCGCCTCCGTTATCAGATAATATGAGTCAAGACGGTAGTTCTAATCCAACGCAATCAGATCCATTAGCCAGAATATTCGAGGCATTAGAAAGGCTAGAAAAGAAAATGGATGGTAGGTTTGAGCGTACGGACAAAACTATAATAGATAATAAAGCAGCGAATGACGAAGAGAGGGCGAAATTAGAAGATAAACTTGATAAAAAGATTGAAGATCTTAAATTCGTAAATCAAACTCAAATCAGTCAGTTAGATCAATCGATAAATGATCTAGATACTAAATTCACTTTTGAATTGTCAGAATGTGACAGTAAAATCGAGACATGTGAAAATATTATGAGAAATGAACAAATTAAAACATATGAAGTATTAAAAGGTAGAATAAATGAAAATCAAAAAGTAAGCTTAGATATGATAACAGAACTGAATCACAAACATGACAGTTTAAGAATAGGAGTAGACGCAGACATAAGACGTTTACGACAACAAAGAGGTGTTCCTCCAACACAATACAATAATAATAACATGTTGACCAAGCAATTAAAATTGCCTAATTTTTCCGGAAAAAACGGGGAAAAACCAGTTAACTTTATCAGGGAACTTGAGGAATATTTAGAGGTTTTAGATGTAAGGGAGGACATGGGCTTGAAACTTATAGGACAAAGTTTGACGAACGACGCAAAAGACTGGTGGGTTGCGCGTCGTGACGTAATCTATACGTGGGAAGACTTCAAAACAAAGTTTCTAGCGCGGTATTGGAATGATGAGACACAAAGAGAGATCAAAAGAGATCTAATATTCGGGTATTACTCACCAGAGTCGAAGTTGAGTTGGTCCGAATATGCGAGCCGGAAATATGCGGTTGCACGCGGGTTAAATCCTTCCTTAACGGAAAGCGAGATCGTAAACAATTTGATAAAACACTTTAATGACACGGTCGTTGAAGCGGCAAAATGCCGAAATATCACTGATATCGATCGTTTATTGACCTTTCTCGACCAAACACAGTCCGGGGGGCGATCGAATGCACCAAAAACACACTATGCATCCCAAAATACAAATCGTAACCAAAACAACTTCCGACCGACGGAAGATCGCGCTAAGCAGTTGTCATGGCGAAATAACATTGGTACTAGTGCCCAGTGAACACACTCGTTTCATTGACAGCATAGGTATGCTGCAATGTAAGGTGAATACTACATTGCAATTGTGACGTTAGTGTGACGTTCAATTGGTACATGGATATTCCTGAAATATCTGGGCCACATAACAATGAAATGTTTCAGAGACGTTGGTATGGTACCCACACGGCACGAAATATTTCAGAAATATTTAGAAATGTTACAACATTTCAGATTCATAACATAACTTCAAGAATATGTCTGAAGCGTTTCAGCAACATTCCAAATGGCATATATCATTTTCGACATTTCTGAAACGTTACAGAAATATGTCGATTGCAGCATAACATTTCAATATTCCTGTAATATTTCCGAAATACGTCGATTGCAATATATCATTTTCGATATTTCTGAAACGTTTCCGAAATATGTCAATTGCAATATAAAACTTTCGATATTTTCGAAATATTTCTGTAATATGTCAATTGCAATACAACATGTTCAATATTTCCGAAATATGTCAATTGCAATGCAACATTTTCAAAATTCTCGAAATGTTTCAGCAACATTCCAAATGACGTATCGCGTTTTCAATATTTCAGGAACGGTTCTGAAATATGTCAATTGCAACAAATTATTTCCAGAATTTTCGAAATTTTTCATCAACATTGCAAATGACATATCATTTCGATATTTTTCATTATTTTCGATATTTCTGGAACGTTTCCGAAATATGTTAATTGCAACACAACATTTCCAGATTTTTTTAGATGTCACAGCAACATTTCAGTTCATCCATCTATTATTTTCTCAAGACAATGTTAATGTCTAATTTTTTGCGGAACTTTATGAAAAATGATACTTCAACTCAATTTCTTCATTGTTCTAGAAGAAATAATGTATAGGAAAAATTTGCAATACATGCTAAGTAGCGGTCTAGCGTAGTGGTTAAGGCGTGAGATTCATAATGCGAACACCGGTGAGCGTCCCGGTTCAAACCCCGGTCAGGATTTAGAAACTGGAGCACCGTCGAAATGCGTTTTTCTTCATATAGGTGATTTGATATAGGTACAATTATCCTATAACAGTGATATCTGACAGCGGAGATATGGAAAATCGTATTTTTTTTCAATTTTCATCTCTCATTTCTAGTGTTCATCCACGCGATATCCACATATTACTGAAAGATTTCTGGTATATTACTGAAAGACTTCTGGTATATATTTCTGAAATATTACCACATATTACTGGAAGATTTCTGGTATATTACTGGAAGATTTCTGGTATATATTTCTGAAATATTACTAAAATATTTCTGATATGTAACCGACATATTTCTGAAATATTTCTGATACATGTCAGCTATGTAACGTTAGTTATATATGCGGACATTGACATATTTCTGACATGTTTCTGAAATGTCACAACGAAATATGTCATGTACCAAATGAAACATTTATGAAACATTTCTGAAATATTTCGTGCCGTGTGGGTATGTAATATCCATTGTGACGTGGATTTTTATTAGTCCCCGAATTAGACCGGATAGCTAGGCTCCGAGAACCATCCACTCGACAATTGGCCAACGAAAAATTAATAATAAAACCAAATCTTGGGCGCCAGGCGTATAACCGCCACTTTCTGAAAATCTAAATAAAAGAAAATACGAACTACAGGTACTTGAGCGCCGGCTAGCGTCAGTACCGCGGAGAGGGGTCGGGATTAATGAAGGATTAGCGTGGCGTATTAACGACTCGATGATTTGAATGTAATAAAGAAAATAAAATTTATTCAAGAAAAATAGAATAGAAAAAAAATAGAAATGACGAGTTTTACAATAATAAATAAACTCATAGCTTCCACGTAGGACAGCAATAACAAACAAAAATAAAGCAAAAATAAATAACTCGACAAATACGTTCCTCGCGGAACAAAAACTACAACTAAAAGATCGGAATATGCCCGCAGGGCTTAACAAAACTAATTCCCAGAATTATTACTTAAAAATTAACTTTAACCAACTCTGCCATCGTAGGCGAAACAAAAAGACTAAACGAAATTCAAAATATAACAATGATCTGTATCTCCTCGTGAGAGGGAGAGAGCGCGACAGTGACGTACTATGACTGTCTTTCTCGCACTCAGGTGCGAAGCCTACGGCTCTCTAGAATGACTAATACGCGACACAAAACTCGAAAATATTAAGCAAAACTGAAACTCAAAACTCTATTATGCTGTGAGACACTGGTGGCGGCCTACCGACTCGGAGGTCGTCTTAATTTGATTCTCAAAAATCTCTAGAAGCCTCGTGGCTTGGACAAGACAAGATGGCGGATGGCCGTTTGCCGAATTCAAATTAGTATGAGTCAAATTGGCTAACGCTTACCGTTGTCCAGCCAAAAATAAGGCCTCGCGGCGTCTCGAAGACGAGCCTTCGGGTCTACGCTGCAACGGGTGCACTACACTCGAACTCAATCACTCAAAAATGCAACAAAAGTCCCTCGAAGGGAATACTACAAAAGGCTAATATTAGAGCGAGCTCTGAGCTCGGCGCTCTATCTGCGAGGCAAGCCTACGGCAGAGTGATCTTTGACAGCCGGGTGTCGATAGTTCGCACCCTGGTCATATGATCGCCTAATAATTTGCGTATTGACCACTAGATCGCCTCACGTTAGGCCGTAGATCTTGGCTCCGCGCTAAACTCAAAATCTGCTCTGATGATAACGGTTCCTGCAGGAGGAACGCGGTTTGCTGGCTCTTCGGGGTGGCGGGAATCTCTTCCACCACCGTTATCCCTCGTAGCTGAGTACTCTAGGTACTCCCCCGCGTTCTCTCTTTCTATGGTAGACTCCACTGCAGTTCTTCGCCTCCAGAAGCGTAATTGACGGGCTTTATCGTCGAATGCCTCGTTGTTGCCTCCGTCTCTGTAGATTTCGGCCTCGTACTCGAAAATATCGGCCATGTCTCCCACATAATAGAGAAAAGGTAGAAAAAGAACAAAAAGAATAAGAAATAGACTCGACAGTCTTAGATTGGTCACGGTCGCCTCTCGGAAATTTTATAGCCTCGGGGCTAACCTAACGCATTCATACTTATTTCATGCATCCACCCTACGTAACTATGGTCGTCTAAGGGTTCGGGAATCACTTGTAACACGCGTTGTAAAATGCAATGTTACACCATATTAAATAGCGTCTAGAACAGTGTGCTTCTTGAATGTTACATTGATGGTACGTGGCAGTCAATACGTAGCAACTAGAGATTGGCGTTGCATCAATTGTGCATAGCAAGTCAACACAACAGTGATACATCGGCGTTTTGTAATATAATTACATCTCAGGCACATGTAACCGACGTTACAGTTAGATGTTACACAGACGTTGGTGTGGAATGTCTAACCTATATCACCATTATACGTAGTGGTGGGTTCTATCAAAGTTACATGAATAGTTCGCGACATGTGTGCATGTATCAAACAGATACTGCCGTTACATAAATTATACATATCGAGCTAATGTCACCGTGTGTTATCGATGTTTCGTATTGTTTATATGTCAGGTGCATAATATACTTGGAATATCGGTATATGACATCATTATTATACATCAGGCCAGGACGTTGGTGTAGTACGTCAAGCCCATATCAGACATTAAGAAAGAAAATCGCGTAAGGCGTTCCATTCTTTCCCATATACCTTATAGTCCGCAATTACCTACACGTACTAAATTATACTCTCCAATTTTCTGGAATTAATTCATCAAAGAAAAATAAGGAAGATAAGATATCATATCCAATATTAGTTCAGCTGTTAACCTTCCTGGTTTATGTCAAGGTATAAAGTATCTTGCTGAAACAATCATCGGCTGTGAAAAAATCGTTTTTTTTTTTCGAAATTTCACCGAAGACTCACCTTAAGTACAATTAGGAAATTGAGCTAAACATGGCTTGAGCTCTTTTTTGATATTATAATTTATAGAGCTCATATTGATAAAACATTTTTTCTTACTATATGTATCAACATTTTTCACGTAATGAAAAAAAAAAATAACGACTTTTTTTCAACCACCCTAATCGCAGCAAACACAAACTGTGACGGTTATATAACCACGGTCTAACAAATAATATTGCACATGTTATCTTACAGAAATATAAATGTTATATAACATATAGGTATCGCGTATGTAACAATAAATCATAACTTTTATATACCATTGTTAACCCGCATGCCAATCACCGCGCGACCAAAGTTAGAGAGGTGGCCGCCTGCAGCGCCTCGCCCGAAAAACTTTTCTCGCAATAGAAGTGACTTTTCTTTTTAATGAGACTCGACGATTTTCTGAGTGAAATTAGCAAATTACAGATATTAACCAAGTGGCTCAATCCGTAGTAAAGACTAGTACTTCATTGTTTTACAGAATATTCGATCTAGTCGAAATATCATGCAATTGAGTTTATGGCAGTATAGTAACATTTATTGTGAAATAGACCATTATATTACCGATCAGTTATATGTATGCAGCGTTATTGTATACGCAACATCAATATAACAAATACATAACAGACGTAACTGTTATGTAATATTTACAAGCTTGAGTAGGAAATAACAACTTACCTGACCGTTACATGTAACGAACAGGTGATATTATACGTTATATTCGGTTATATGGCTGTTACATAGCTGTTACATAACTGCTACGTAGCCAATATTTGTAACTGTAACGTAACTTCGCCCCATGTGCTTCGTGTAAATAGGCTGTGCGGGTAACATAAATAATCTGTCACCGCGACGTCACAATTATGTATTGTCGTGACATCACTATTACCTATCCAGGACGCATTCGGTTTGTATCCGAAGTCTGTACCTGTTACATCAATGTAACATTGGCTTGTGGCGGACATTTTAGAGTCCGTGTATGTTACATGTACGTTACACGGTACGTAACTGTGGAGTTCGAAGGAACAGGGGTTTCGTAATCGTGATATCGCTGTCACATAACTGTGTTCACTGGGAGGGGGCAAGGTGCGCGCATATTTGACAGAAGGATTAGTGAAAGATTTAATAATTGAATGCCATGAAGTGTATGGACATGTGGGAGCTGAAAAATGCTACCGGAGGCTCAGAGAAAACTTTTACTATCCGAAATTCGCCAAAACGATAAGGAGGGTGATAGCTCGGTGTGACCGTTGCCAGCGATGCAGAGTGCCTAATCGGTACAGCTATTCGGAAATGCAGACAATTATACCAGAAAAAGTGGGGGATTTAATCTCGATTGATTTTTTTGGACCGCTACCCGCTAGCAAAGGAAACTACCGGTGGTTATTGGTCGTTAT
The DNA here is from genome assembly GCA_943736025.1 of Tenthredo mesomela. Taxonomy (NCBI): domain Eukaryota; kingdom Metazoa; phylum Arthropoda; class Insecta; order Hymenoptera; family Tenthredinidae; genus Tenthredo; species Tenthredo mesomela. The sequence continues at coordinate 17,446,384 of OX031021.1, forward strand.
CGATACGTTCAGCAAATACGTAAAATTATACCCACTCAAGGTCGCAGACGCGCAATCCACTATCCGAAGCGTGTTTGACAAATATGTCATAGAATATGGAAAACCAAATAGAATCCAATTTGATCACGGCACTCAGTTCACATCGATAAAATGGTCAAGTAAGTTAGAAGAGGAAAATGTAATCCCAATTTTCTCGTCCATCAGACACCCACAAGGTAATCTCGTAGAAAGAGTTAATCGCGAGATTGGTCGATTCTTTAGAACTTTTATCACAGGGAACCATACTGCCTGGATCAAATGGTTGAGTATCATCGAATCATGCATGAATGAGGTACACCATGACACTACGGAATGCACGCCGTGTGATCTGCAGTTGAACGAGAAGCCAAAGAGGTTTTGGAGCCCATGGATCATGCATGATCAGATGGACTTAGCATATGATTATAAATTAAAGTTAGCTAAACAAAACATAATTAGGAAGGGAAAATCAAGAGCTAAAAGATACAATGCGAGCCACGTTATGACACGATTCAAAATAGGAGATTTAGTTTTGCTTAGAGCTTTAAACGTGTCAGATTCATTGAATAAAAAAATGGCAAAGTTCTTTGAATTATATGAAGGACCATATAAGTTAGATAGACAAATTGGTGACGCAACATACTCACTAGTGCACCCCGACACGAATAAGCCGCGTGGGAGATTCCATATAAACATGATTAAGCACTATTTAATATAAATCCATAAATATAAACCGGTAATAACGTATGGTGACAAGCAATGAATACAAATTTAGCTAAATCTTATTATGAGAATAGGATTATCAAGCTTAGCCGGAATACAAATAAAGTCAAATTAGGGTATGAAAGCAGGTGCTTACCGATCACTAATCAGTTGAGCTTAGACAAGCAAAATTAACAGTTATATAAGCGTGCAGGATAAGGGAGTGCAGACAGAAGATGTCATCGATACTGAGGTACAGGCAAGGGATCCTCGATTCAAAGTACTGCACCCAACCGGGAGATTTTATAGTGGTTATGGGAGAGCCAGACCTGGTAGAGACACCATGACTCCACGTGATAAAAACTGGCTGAAGAAGGCAACACCAGCACCTGAAAGAGTAATCATGGATAATAACAAGAATGATATGACAATACCCGGATATGACGTAAAAATGAACACTCACCTAACAGACGACGATATTGAGGACATCAAAGAGTTGATCGATAAGGAATTGAGTGAGTTGAACACACAATTATTTAAAAAACCAAGGATTACGGAGGACGTCATCCTGACAGAAGAAGAACAGATTAACATAAACAAGAAGACTCCGGTGAGACAAGACGATAATAACATAAATTTAAACTGACCGTGGGAACTCCGAACGATCGACGTGATAGACCGCACAGAAACTGAACGGGATGTTTACAAACATAAGATGTGGGCATTTATTGAGACACATCGACCGCACGTGCCGGTGTCGCGAAGGAAGATCCAGTCGACTAAGGGTCGGATACCAATCAACCCTAACAGAAGAGGACCTCCACCGATGCCCGAGGCGTTAAAAGAACGAAGTGCAGGTACACTAAAAGCACCAAGCCGGAGTTGACGCCATTCATCGACCCTATAGTTCCGGAGTATATTGCGCACTTCGATTTCTCAGACCCGCTCGGTTTGAAGAAGTTATAAATCATCGTAAGACAAGACCTTAAAGAAGATCAGCGATAAAGGAGAGGATATATATATATATATATATATATATATATATGCAATCAATGACGCGAATTATCTGATAATATATGCGTTTATTTGTTATGTCTCAAGTCTAACCTATTCTAAAATACAACAATTTCAATAATAATAATAATAATAATAATGGCCGTAACATTTATCCCTCATCTGTATTCATCATCATTCCCTATGAGAATGGGATCTGAAAATAGAAAAAGTGAGCTTAGATGTGTCATAATGATTCCTCAATGATAAATCATACACACTATTCTTCTTCAGACGCATTCTGTATATCTTGATCATATTCGCCCTCGCTACCGCTATCCAGTCTTTCGTCTATTCGATCCCGAAGAACCATAGAGACTGCATAATCTTCGGAATTCGGGTAATAATGTTCATCATGCGCCTTCTTAAACCACCAACAGCGAATATCGTGGTCTATCTGAAGCTTTGCCTGGACACCATTAATTGTTAACACGGCACCATCCACACAACGCCTGGTTACATATGGCTTCAGCTGTGGATCAACCAAGTCATCAAGATTAGGAGCATTACCCCATTCCACAGGAGTCGCCCAATCATATCGTGCGTGAATTCCTTGAACAAATACATAATCAACTTAGCAATTCTAAAATAACAATACTGTATCCAGACATCGGGCTCTACTTACGATTGCGCATGTTAGCGGAATTATGAGCCATCACATCGATATCTTTCCCCATCATCTCGTCTATTCGATACCGAAGAACATTGGCGATTGCATAATCTTCAGGATTAGGGTAAGCCTGATAATGATCCACCCTCCTAAACCACCAACAGCGAATATTGTTGTCTATTCGGATGCCAGCCTGGATACCATTAATTGTTATTAAGGCACGATCCACACGTCGTCTGATTACATATGGTTCTAGTTGTGTATTAATCAATGCACCAAGATGAGAATCATTACCCCACTCCACAGGGGTTGCCCAATTGTATCGTGAGGAAACGTCTTGAATAGAACACAATATTAACTTAGCAATTGTAAAATAATATCATATGAAGACATCAGGCTCTACTTACAATAGTATATGTTTGCATGATTACCAGCCATCACGTTCAGGGATTTTCCCTTGATTCTATGAACTTGCACTATTCGCCGATCTTTTCATACTGAAAATTGTCTTTTTTGTCTTAAACTAACCTGGCGGGGGTTAGGTTGTACCCTATTTGCTGCATACCATCCCCAAAATAAAATCAAACTCAACCAACCAGAGAACAGCTCTCAAAAGACACCACCTCGGCTCATAAAAACCGGCAAGTCCCAAAGGATCGAGCAATAAATACACTGAAAAAAAAGTATAAGTCCTATACGCATACTTTATTTTAACGCGCTGGTTTCTCTAATATACAAATACGTATCACCGTGGTACTAATATGAGTATGTGGCTATACACAATACTCAGTATCGCTGTAGGACTTATATTTGCGGTACGATACTATAGCAAGCCACCAGTGAGTATAGTAAAAAAGTTCCTGCGTTGCGCGTATCTCTAAACAAAACATAACCTTCAAATCGTTACGAAGTTTTTATATAAATGGATTGCATTTAATTTAATCGTAAGGAGTAAATTGCATATTTTTAATAACAAATAGTAATAACACGAAAGCGGTTATATTATTATTTTCTTTCTAATGACATTTATAATATCTTCTGTCATAACCTTTTACTTTTCAAGAAATCTGTTTAAGTGTGGAGCTTATACGAGTATTGTGGTGCGACTAAAACTCAGTTTAAGTGTATAGCTTATACTAATATCGCTGTGGTACCGAAAAAATATTGCGATAGGACTAAAGCTTGGTTTTAGTGTATAGTTATACGGGTATTGCTATAGTACCGAAATTTATCGCTGTAGGACTTATACTTTTTTTTCAGTGTATCATTCAGAAGTTTTTCACTATACTTTCGTCGCTCGAAAACGCTAGAATTCTGCAAACACGAAGATTGCAATAATCAAAAGATCCCACCTAGGCCCATAAAAATCGACAAATCTCAAAGGATCAAGCAATAAATATCATTCAGAAGTTTTTCACACCTCTCGCCGCTCAAAAACGCTAGAAGTTTGTAAAGACATAGATCGCAATAATCAAACGAGCACACCTCGGCACATAAAAAATCGTGCATAATCTTCAGGATCCTGGTAATACCGATAATTATCCACCTTCTTCAACAACCAACAGTGAATATTGTTGTCTATTTGAAGCCTTGCCTGGATACCATTATTTTTTATCATGACATCATCCACACGTTGCCTGGCTGTATATAGTTTTAGCTGTGTATCAACCAATCCACCAAGATGAGGATCATTATTCCATTCTACAGGGGTTTTTCAGTCATATTGTGCGTAAAATCTTCGAATATAACACATGATTAACTTGGCAATTGTCAAATAATATCATATAAAGATATCAGGCTCTACTTACGGTGGTGCATATTTGCGAAATTACGAGCCATCACGTTCAACGATTTTCCTATGATTCTATGAACTTTCAATATTCACCGATCTTCTTTCAAAAACTGGAAGTTGTCTTCTTTTCTCAAACTGATCTGGCGGGTGGGTTGCATCCTATTGGCTGTACACCACAAAGAAAAAGAATCAACCCCAGCCAACCAGAGAACAGCTATCAAAATACTCCGCCACAGATAAAATCGGCAAGTCTCAATGGATAGAGTGATAAAACATCATTCAGAAGTTTTTTCACGCTTTTCGCTGATCAGGACGGAAAATTGATCATAAAATCAGTCAACCCTTGACGAACCTGAGAATTCTATGCACTATCGTCAGCAATAAAGCAATAAATGCTGTTCAGAGCATCCGAATTTTTCACCCATTCTTAGGTGATTCTAAACGCTTGAATTTTTTGCGGAACGCCATCTGCGTTTGATTTATTAACAGAATTTGGTTGTAAAGTTATTGCAACAATAGTGGTCAAATACATCATATTCTAATCAACGAGAATCGGGAAGGTTCTAGACAAGGACCCCATTCGACTAGACCTGCTGAACAAAGAGGTGGATGAAAAATGGTTGCAGGACTACTCTATCTCGAAAGATTATACAACAAATTTGAATTTTCAGGCAAAATTTAGATACACACACACACACACACACACACACACATGTAATGCAATGGGTTGAGTTGAATAAAAAACAATGAAATTCTGATTACATTTGCAGGGTGATGCTAATTATATAATAGAGTCGTGTTCCCCACCACCGTTCCTCAGTCATTTGCCTGTTATCGAAAAAAATCGAATTCGTCGGTGGACATCATCCCGTGGTTGGTGATTAGCTCTAGCTGTTGCAAAAAAAAAAAAAAAGCTCGGTTGAGCCACTTCTCATCCTTCAAAACGAATCTTCTTGAATCCATTCAGGTGTACAACCCACGACAAACAGATTCAAACATGTCCATTGAATGATCAAATATATTGGATATAATATTAGAAACAAATGAAATTCTGTTGGACAAAAGTATAAAGGTCGAGGTCCACCAGCCGGCAGCGGACGGCGGTGACCGGCCGAAACAGCGATTCACATTCAAAACACGGACCAAATCTAACTTTAACGCCAGATTTGGTCGATGTATGGGATGTGAACCACTGTTTGGCCGTTTGCCACCGTTTGCTGCCGGCTAATAGGTTTCAGCCTTAACTGGAAGCATTGCCGGGAAATAGAAATCTATAATACAAGTACTTACTATGATATTCCCATAGGTGTTACGTCATGAATAAATGTTATGTAAAGGATGCGAATCACTAGTTAGATGCGTTGAGATTCTGATCTCGAATTGGTAGAGTTCTATGCTTCTTACCGAGCCTTGAATAGATAGTTCTTCGAGGTTTCGTCTAACTCTTATCTATCGATGCAAATGCGTTTTATCAGTCGCCACTATGCGGAGGTGAGATAAATGATCGACGATTTCACTTTCAATTAACAATATTCATTTAACAATCTGTCGGAAATGTTGGTTGTTAATTTCGCGCATAAATGCCAATTAACTTTAGTTTGCAATTTTGATAGTTATACAGGGTGTATCACCTCATGTGTTCAGAATTGGAGGGACTCAGTCGACGCGAAGCCACGTCTCTATAGCCAATCAACAAACAAGAGATTTTCGTAGAAATTCTCACGAGAATAGAAGATACAATTTCTTGGTTTTGGATAAAAAAAAAAAAAAAAAAAAAAAAAATGTCAACAACGGCTATTAATATTTGTATTGATAGAGAGGGCAGATAATTCGAGGCGTATGTGTCAGCGTCAGAGTGAATAAGTACTTATAACAAGCACATTAAATCGTTGTTGACATTTTTTCCTACACCAAGAAATTGTATCTTCTATTCTTGTGAGAAGGGATACCATGCTCATAATAACAACATGCCGACTTACCTCTCTGTCCCGAATATTTCACACCACTGAGTAGTAAAATTAGAAGACTTGCGACAACGTTTCTACCTAAGGAAAAATATGCTCTACACTATCGTAATTTGAAACAGTGCATCAAATTTGGTTTAAAACTGACGAAAGTGCATAGAATTCTAAGGTTCGCACAATCGCCATGGTTAAAATCATACATAGATCTCAATACAAATATGCGAAAGCAATCGAAAAACGAATTTGAGAAGAATTTCTACAAGCTTATGAATAACGCTGTATTTGACAAGACCATGAAGAATATGCGCAACCATAAGAACGTGAAACTAATCACGAAGTGGGAGGGTAGGAGCGGTGCACGTGCTCCCATTGCAAGGCCAACATTTCATAGCTGTACCATATTTGATGAAGATATGGTAATTATTCAGCTAAATCGAACCAAGGTTTATTTCAATAAACCCATCTACATTGGTGCTGCTATTCTCGATCTTTCGAAAATATTTCTATACAACTTCCACTATGATTATGTAAAAAATAATTTTTCAAGTACCGAATCAAAATTAATGTATACCGATACAGATAGCCTGATATATCAATTTACTGTTCCAAATATCTATGAAATCATCAAGCGTGATGTTGCGACAATGTTCGATACATCAGACTATCCGTCGGATAATACCTACGGCATTCCCCTGTTGAACAAAAAACGCCTTGGTCCGGTGAAGGACGAAAATAATGGAAAAATGATGACCGAATTTATCGGCTTGCGAGCAAAACTCTATACATTCAGAACTCGTGGCGATACCGACAAGAAACTTGCAAAGGGTGTAAAAGACTCGACATTAAAATCTATCACGTTTGATGATTACAAACGATGCCTTTTCGGTTATCAAAATTTGGTTGAGCAACAGTGTATGATAAGAAGTAGTCGACATACAGTTAGCACTATTATACAGAATAACTTAGCTCTAAGCTGGTGTGACGATAAGCGAAAGTTGATACCCGGTAAAACTGATACTTTACCTTGGGGTTACCAAGATGTTGCAAACTTGTAAATTTCTCACATTTTCTCACATTTTCTCACATTTTCTCAAACCATTTCCCATTTACTTTACACGTAAATGTGAGAAAATGTGAGAAAATGTGAGAAAATGTGAGAAAATGTGAGAAAATTTGAGAAAATTTGAGAAAGTGTGAGAAAATGTGAGAAAGTGTATGTGTGTGAAAACATTTTTCCACAATTATCATGTAAGCTAGCATTAAGATTGAGGGGAGTGAAGAAACAAAATGTAAATATGTTGATAATAAGTTTATTCATGACAATTATATTACACATCCGATTTATTTATCCAACTATTATGTGAACCGTCGAATCCCAACCATTTTATATAGAGTTGAACATCACGCCTCCGCAAGACCTTTTCTATACAAGACAGCCATCGGGATATTGCACCCTGCTGAGCTCATCCTTATGAAACCCGCCTTCGATGGGTTGATTCAGGTAGTCGGTGAGTTTGTCAGTTGGAGGGTTGGTATTTTTCACCTCATGAATCGTCAATATTTCTCTTGTCCAATTCGGCGTATAACCCTCTTCGAACACATTTTTTTTTTATATTTGCTAATTCGAACTTTATCGCCGACCTTAAATTTACGTTTTCGTTTGCTTATTTTTATTTCACGCGGTTCATACACTCTTCGATACAGTTGTTTCTCATTAGTCGTAGTTATATCTTTCGGCTTCATTCCAATCGTGCGATGTTTGGTGTTGTTATACGATGCAATTAAATCTGGTAGAATACCAGTCCACTTACAAGAACCTTGAAGTGTGAACTGTTCTCACATTTTATTTTTCACTGTACGATTGCAGATTTCATTGCAGCTGTTACATCTTTGGCATTTTTACTCTTGATCGGCACGGCCCACGCAAATTTGGAAAATATATCAATCACTGTGAGCAAAAATTTTGAGCCCTTGTTGACGGATGAGTATGCGGACATATCGACAAGTTCGGCTTGCTGGGTTTCATCCAGACCGCGTATATCGACATAACGCTGTGGATAATTACGTCGGGCGGGTCTATGAAGTTCGCTCGCTATTACCGACTTCATGCTCGTGCATTTGCACCTACTTTTTAGTTTGTTTATTTTGATTGTTGTTCAACGAGTTAGCCGGAATCGGAATTCCGCGGATGTACTGCTGGATGATCCTGTGTAAATGCCATCACACTTTCCGCCGCCAATTCATAAGCCTCGGCAGCTTCCATAGCAATAGCTTCTTCTCATGCTATAGCCGCGGCATCATTGTTTCTTATGACAAACTAGACGTTGTCTCAAAGTCTTGCATATGATTACAGAAATGCTAAACATGCTAAATGCTCAGCGTGGGTATACACTATATGTTGAATCCATGGATCCTTTAATTTCCTCGGATATGTCAAGAGCGAACAGAGCCTTTAGTTGAAGCAAAACAATTTTATACATATTCGTACTAAGATTCGGTTTCAAATTCGACTGTATCCCATCCAGCCGCTCGTCAATATCTTTTAAGACAAGCTCTGTGAAACGATGAAGATGAGTATCCGTAAAGCCAAACGCATTTGCCAGTGTAGAGAGTTCCCTTACCATTTCGTCTTTTAGTTCGTTCACAGCAACCGCATGTTCTCTTAGACGACATAAATGATTACAGACGCACGGCATTATGGCATTCAGTCCATCGATCGATGTTTTCTGCAGCACGATGGACGGCGAGTACAGCTTCCGTTTCTTAAGACTGGGGGAGTTGCAAGTAGATGGCTCATCGTCTGTGTCTCGATCTTCTTCCTTTTTCCACTGCTCAGCTGGTTCTGTTAGCTTGATGGCTCTCGAACCGTGAGCCAAGATGAACGAAACGGTATAACCGTTCACATCTACGGGTGTAGTATCGGTAGAAACGGCTGGAGTATAGGCTGTGGTCGTTGGTTTAGCGAAGTATTCGTTGATTTTGCTCAAGCTTGTCAAAAAGTTCCACCAAATGTTAGTTCTCATCGCGATAATACTTCCACCTTGACCACTGAACTGTACAATAGGTTCGAAACGTTCTCCGACTGAAGAATATCCAACCGAGACTGTCGTGGAAAACGAAGGGTTTATTCCATATGTGGTTGATAGTAACATCCGCCTGGTTGGTCGCAGAGGGTCAATTATGAGTGGTTTATCAACCGAATGAGGTTTTTGTAATGCACGCACAGATTGAGCGTTAAACAAGATGATATTATGATTCAGACACTGAAGAATATTGATGCAGGGTAACTGTTTTTCACTGTTGCAAGTACGGGCTATCCGCAACTACTGGTGTAGTTGCTTATAGACCCCTTAATATTTTGAGAAAAAACCCCCACTACCGGGTGAAGTTTTACTATTCGTCAGAGGGTAAGGAGAAGCGACCATTTTCAAGTTCACGCTTCGGCTACCCTTGCGAAGGTGCGAGCGTACATTCTTTTGTCTTGGATGCAAAGATGTGATTGGAGGATTAAAGGCGAAGTGCATGCAGGTGCAGACTTGCGGGCGTAAGGGACGGTCGGGTGAAAAGCAATATGAAGGTGACGTCAGTCAGGTCGATGTATAGCGACGGTGTTTCAGGTAGGCAAAAATGGTCAAGGGTAGGCGGGCGGTGGTAATATCAACGATTGGTTCATTTACACTAAGTGGGGATGAGCAGGGTGCCAAGCATAACATATACAGTCCAGCCGAAGTGTGTCATTTTATCAGTTTGAAAAACTATTCAGTAGGGGAGACTCTGCTGGTTGTGATCTTCTGATTTCGAGCGGTTTCACAATTACTGTTGCGTTTGTTTTTTTTTCATTCCTGAAAGGCATTGTTACCAAGCGAACAAGTTTGAGCTTCGAGAAAATTCTGGACAAGTCCTTATTTTTCTTTTGTTTGAATTTATTTTGAAGGATATTTTTTGCGGTGAATCGTGTTGAGGATAAACGTATCATATCAGCCGTGAAGGGTTTCATCCTGATGGTGATACGGTATCTTGATACTACAAGACCGGAAGTTATTACGACGCGTATGCGTGAGTGGTACTATCGAGTCAAGGGAATGCATACTGAGCAGGAAGTGACGACAGTTCTACGTAATATTATTGGTATACTTGACATGCCTACAGTCGTGCAAATCATGACATTGTCGAACTTAGTGGACAGACCTTTTTGCATGAAACAAATGTTGAAAATCGCGAAAACTGCCCTTATACCATCGGATCTTCGAATAGTGGCAAATGTCATCAAGCGGCGAGGACAGGAGCTGAGGACGGCACCACGTAAGGATGCCGCGGCTATAGCATGAGAAGAAGCTATTGCTATGGAAGCTGCCGAGGCTTATGAATTGGCGGCGGAAAGTGTGATGGCATTTACACAGGATCATCCAGCAGTACATCCGCGGAATTCCGATTCCGGCTAACTCGTTGAACAACAATCAAAATAAACAAACTAAAAAGTAGGTGCAAATGCACGAGCATGAAGTCGGTAATAGCGAGCGAACTTCATAGACCCGCCCGACGTAATTATCCACAGCGTTATGTCGATATACGCGGTCTGGATGAAACCCAGCAAGCCGAACTTGTCGATATGTCCGCATACTCATCCGTCAACAAGGGCTCAAAATTTTTGCTCACAGTGATTGATATATTTTCCAAATTTGCGTGGGCCGTGCCGATCAAGAGTAAAAATGCCAAAGATGTAACAGCTGCAATGAAATCTGCAATCGTACAGTGAAAAATAAAATGTGAGAACAGTTCACACTTCAAGGTTCTTGTAAGTGGACTGGTATTCTACCAGATTTAATTGCATCGTATAACAACACCAACCATCGCACGATTGGAATGAAGCCGAAAGATATAACTACGACTAATGAGAAACAACTGTATCGAAGAGTGTATGAACCGCGTGAAATAAAAATAAGCAAACGAAAACGTAAATTTAAGGTCGGCGATAAAGTTCGAATTAGCAAATATAAAAAAAAAATGTGTTCGAAGAGGGTTATACGCCGAATTGGACAAGAGAAATATTGACGATTCATGAGGTGAAAAATACCAACCCTCCAACTGACAAACTCACCGACTACCTGAATCAACCCATCGAAGGCGGGTTTCATAAGGATGAGCTCAGCAGGGTGCAATATCCCGATGGCTGTCTTGTATAGAAAAGGTCTTGCGGAGGCGTGATGTTCAACTCTATATAAAATGGTTGGGATTCGACGGTTCACATAATAGTTGGATAAATAAATCGGATGTGTAATATAATTGTCATGAATAAACTTATTATCAACATATTTACATTTTGTTTCTTCACTCCCCTCAATCTTAATGCTAGCTTACATGATAATTGTGGAAAAATGTTTTCACACACATACACTTTCTCACATTTTCTCACACTTTCTCAAATTTTCTCAAATTTTCTCACATTTTCTCACATTTTCTCACATTTTCTCACATTTTCTCACATTTACGTGTAAAGTAAATGGGAAATGGTTTGAGAAAATGTGAGAAAATGTGAGAAAATGTGAGAAATTTACAAGTTTGCAACATCTTGGTAACCCCAAGGTAAAGTATCAGTTTTACCGGGTATCAACTTTCGCTTATCGTCACACCAGCTTAGAGCTAAGTTATTCTGTATAATAGTGCTAACTGTATGTCGACTACTTCTTATCATACACTGTTGCTCAACCAAATTTTGATAACCGAAAAGGCATCGTTTGTAATCATCAAACGTGATAGATTTTAATGTCGAGTCTTTTACACCCTTTGCAAGTTTCTTGTCGGTATCGCCACGAGTTCTGAATGTATAGAGTTTTGCTCGCAAGCCGATAAATTCGGTCATCATTTTTCCATTATTTTCGTCCTTCACCGGACCAAGGCGTTTTTTGTTCAACAGGGGAATGCCGTAGGTATTATCCGACGGATAGTCTGATGTATCGAACATTGTCGCAACATCACGCTTGATGATTTCATAGATATTTGGAACAGTAAATTGATATATCAGGCTATCTGTATCGGTATACATTAATTTTGATTCGGTACTTGAAAAATTATTTTTTACATAATCATAGTGGAAGTTGTATAGAAATATTTTCGAAAGATCGAGAATAGCAGCACCAATGTAGATGGGTTTATTGAAATAAACCTTGGTTCGATTTAGCTGAATAATTACCATATCTTCATCAAATATGGTACAGCTATGAAATGTTGGCCTTGCAATGGGAGCACGTGCACCGCTCCTACCCTCCCACTTCGTGATTAGTTTCACGTTCTTATGGTTGCGCATATTCTTCATGGTCTTGTCAAATACAGCGTTATTCATAAGCTTGTAGAAATTCTTCTCAAATTCGTTTTTCGATTGCTTTCGCATATTTGTATTGAGATCTATGTATGATTTTAACCATGGCGATTGTGCGAACCTTAGAATTCTATGCACTTTCGTCAGTTTTAAACCAAATTTGATGCACTGTTTCAAATTACGATAGTGTAGAGCATATTTTTCCTTAGGTAGAAACGTTGTCGCAAGTCTTCTAATTTTACTACTCAGTGGTGTGAAATATTCGGGACAGAGAGGTAAGTCGGCATGTTGTTATTATGAGCATGGTATCCCTTCTCACAAGAATAGAAGATACAATTTCTTGGTGTAGGAAAAAATGTCAACAACGATTTAATGTGCTTGTTATAAGTACTTATTCACTCTGACGCTGACACATACGCCTCGAATTATCTGCCCTCTCTATCAATACAAATATTAATAGCCGTTGTTGACATTTTTTTTTTTTTTTTTTTTTTTTTTATCCAAAACCAAGAAATTGTATCTTCTATTCTCGTGAGAATTTCTACGAAAATCTCTTGTTTGTTGATTGGCTATAGAGACGTGGCTTCGCGTCGACTGAGTCCCTCCAATTCTGAACACATGAGGTGATACACCCTGTATAACTATCAAAATTGCAAACTAAAGTTAATTGGCATTTATGCGCGAAATTAACAACCAACATTTCCGACAGATTGTTAAATGAATATTGTTAATTGAAAGTGAAATCGTCGATCATTTATCTCACCTCCGCATAGTGGCGACTGATAAAACGCATTTGCATCGATAGATAAGAGTTAGACGAAACCTCGAAGAACTATCTATTCAAGGCTCGGTAAGAAGCATAGAACTCTACCAATTCGAGATCAGAATCTCAACGCATCTAACTAGTGATTCGCATCCTTTACATAACATTTATTCATGACGTAACACCTATGGGAATATCATAGTAAGTACTTGTATTATAGATTTCTATTTCCCGGCAATGCTTCCAGTTAAGGCTGAAACCTATTAGCCGGCAGCAAACGGTGGCAAACGGCCAAACAGTGGTTCACATCCCATACATCGACCAAATCTGGCGTTAAAGTTAGATTTGGTCCGTGTTTTGAATGTGAATCGCTGTTTCGGCCGGTCACCGCCGTCCGCTGCCGGCTGGTGGACCTCGACCTTTATACTTTTGTCCAACAGAATTTCATTTGTTTCTAATATTATATCCAATATATTTGATCATTCAATGGACATGTTTGAATCTGTTTGTCGTGGGTTGTACACCTGAATGGATTCAAGAAGATTCGTTTTGAAGGATGAGAAGTGGCTCAACCGAGCTTTTTTTTTTTTTTTGCAACAGCTAGAGCTAATCACCAACCACGGGATGATGTCCACCGACGAATTCGATTTTTTTCGATAACAGGCAAATGACTGAGGAACGGTGGTGGGGAACACGACTCTATTATATAATTAGCATCACCCTGCAAATGTAATCAGAATTTCATTGTTTTTTATTCAACTCAACCCATTGCATTACATGTGTGTGTGTGTGTGTGTGTGTGTGTGTATCTAAATTTTGCCTGAAAATTCAAATTTGTTGTATAATCTTTCGAGATAGAGTAGTCCTGCAACCATTTTTCATCCACCTCTTTGTTCAGCAGGTCTAGTCGAATGGGGTCCTTGTCTAGAACCTTCCCGATTCTCGTTGATTAGAATATGATGTATTTGACCACTATTGTTGCAATAACTTTACAACCAAATTCTGTTAATAAATCAAACGCAGATGGCGTTCCGCAAAAAATTCAAGCGTTTAGAATCACCTAAGAATGGGTGAAAAATTCGGATGCTCTGAACAGCATTTATTGCTTTATTGCTGACGATAGTGCATAGAATTCTCAGGTTCGTCAAGGGTTGACTGATTTTATGATCAATTTTCCGTCCTGATCAGCGAAAAGCGTGAAAAAACTTCTGAATGATGTTTTATCACTCTATCCATTGAGACTTGCCGATTTTATCTGTGGCGGAGTATTTTGATAGCTGTTCTCTGGTTGGCTGGGGTTGATTCTTTTTCTTTGTGGTGTACAGCCAATAGGATGCAACCCACCCGCCAGATCAGTTTGAGAAAAGAAGACAACTTCCAGTTTTTGAAAGAAGATCGGTGAATATTGAAAGTTCATAGAATCATAGGAAAATCGTTGAACGTGATGGCTCGTAATTTCGCAAATATGCACCACCGTAAGTAGAGCCTGATATCTTTATATGATATTATTTGACAATTGCCAAGTTAATCATGTGTTATATTCGAAGATTTTACGCACAATATGACTGAAAAACCCCTGTAGAATGGAATAATGATCCTCATCTTGGTGGATTGGTTGATACACAGCTAAAACTATATACAGCCAGGCAACGTGTGGATGATGTCATGATAAAAAATAATGGTATCCAGGCAAGGCTTCAAATAGACAACAATATTCACTGTTGGTTGTTGAAGAAGGTGGATAATTATCGGTATTACCAGGATCCTGAAGATTATGCACGATTTTTTATGTGCCGAGGTGTGCTCGTTTGATTATTGCGATCTATGTCTTTACAAACTTCTAGCGTTTTTGAGCGGCGAGAGGTGTGAAAAACTTCTGAATGATATTTATTGCTTGATCCTTTGAGATTTGTCGATTTTTATGGGCCTAGGTGGGATCTTTTGATTATTGCAATCTTCGTGTTTGCAGAATTCTAGCGTTTTCGAGCGACGAAAGTATAGTGAAAAACTTCTGAATGATACACTGAAAAAAAAGTATAAGTCCTACAGCGATAAATTTCGGTACTATAGCAATACCCGTATAACTATACACTAAAACCAAGCTTTAGTCCTATCGCAATATTTTTTCGGTACCACAGCGATATTAGTATAAGCTATACACTTAAACTGAGTTTTAGTCGCACCACAATACTCGTATAAGCTCCACACTTAAACAGATTTCTTGAAAAGTAAAAGGTTATGACAGAAGATATTATAAATGTCATTAGAAAGAAAATAATAATATAACCGCTTTCGTGTTATTACTATTTGTTATTAAAAATATGCAATTTACTCCTTACGATTAAATTAAATGCAATCCATTTATATAAAAACTTCGTAACGATTTGAAGGTTATGTTTTGTTTAGAGATACGCGCAACGCAGGAACTTTTTTACTATACTCACTGGTGGCTTGCTATAGTATCGTACCGCAAATATAAGTCCTACAGCGATACTGAGTATTGTGTATAGCCACATACTCATATTAGTACCACGGTGATACGTATTTGTATATTAGAGAAACCAGCGCGTTAAAATAAAGTATGCGTATAGGACTTATACTTTTTTTTCAGTGTATTTATTGCTCGATCCTTTGGGACTTGCCGGTTTTTATGAGCCGAGGTGGTGTCTTTTGAGAGCTGTTCTCTGGTTGGTTGAGTTTGATTTTATTTTGGGGATGGTATGCAGCAAATAGGGTACAACCTAACCCCCGCCAGGTTAGTTTAAGACAAAAAAGACAATTTTCAGTATGAAAAGATCGGCGAATAGTGCAAGTTCATAGAATCAAGGGAAAATCCCTGAACGTGATGGCTGGTAATCATGCAAACATATACTATTGTAAGTAGAGCCTGATGTCTTCATATGATATTATTTTACAATTGCTAAGTTAATATTGTGTTCTATTCAAGACGTTTCCTCACGATACAATTGGGCAACCCCTGTGGAGTGGGGTAATGATTCTCATCTTGGTGCATTGATTAATACACAACTAGAACCATATGTAATCAGACGACGTGTGGATCGTGCCTTAATAACAATTAATGGTATCCAGGCTGGCATCCGAATAGACAACAATATTCGCTGTTGGTGGTTTAGGAGGGTGGATCATTATCAGGCTTACCCTAATCCTGAAGATTATGCAATCGCCAATGTTCTTCGGTATCGAATAGACGAGATGATGGGGAAAGATATCGATGTGATGGCTCATAATTCCGCTAACATGCGCAATCGTAAGTAGAGCCCGATGTCTGGATACAGTATTGTTATTTTAGAATTGCTAAGTTGATTATGTATTTGTTCAAGGAATTCACGCACGATATGATTGGGCGACTCCTGTGGAATGGGGTAATGCTCCTAATCTTGATGACTTGGTTGATCCACAGCTGAAGCCATATGTAACCAGGCGTTGTGTGGATGGAGCCGTGTTAACAATTAATGGTGTCCAGGCAAAGCTTCAGATAGACCACGATATTCGCTGTTGGTGGTTTAAGAAGGCGCATGATGAACATTATTACCCGAATTCCGAAGATTATGCAGTCTCTATGGTTCTTCGGGATCGAATAGACGAAAGACTGGATAGCGGTAGCGAGGGCGAATATGATCAAGATATACAGAATGCGTCTGAAGAAGAATAGTGTGTATGATTTATCATTGAGGAATCATTATGACACATCTAAGCTCACTTTTTCTATTTTCAGATCCCATTCTCATAGGGAATGATGATGAATACAGATGAGGGATAAATGTTACGGCCATTATTATTATTATTATTATTATTGAAATTGTTGTATTTTAGAATAGGTTAGACTTGAGACATAACAAATAAACGCATATATATATATATGCAATCAATGACGCGAATTATCTGATAATATATGCGTTTATTTGTTATGTCTCAAGTCTAACCTATTCTAAAATACAACAATTTCAATAATAATAATAATAATAATGGCCGTAACATTTATCCCTCATCTGTATTCATCATCATTTCCTATGAGAATGGGATCTGAAAATAGAAAAAGTGAGCTTAGATGTGTCATAATGATTCCTCAATGATCAAGAGACTCGGTAGAGTCTCGCGCCAAGTACAATAAAAAAAATAAAATTATCATAAGGTAAATATAACTGTATACGCCGCGCGAGACTCGACGAGTCTATATACCCGTACGGGAGCTATTCGTAGGAGTGGGGAGACCGTATTTTCCTAATTTCTTCAGTTTCGCGATATCCCGGGGATTGAAATAATTATCTCAGGATGTAGGCCCGAAGAGCCCTTCACTTGAGTCCAACTTCAATTGACTCAAGCCACGGAAAGCTGAGATATGATTAACTTAAGTTTCTGAGTACCCGTTTCGTCTGAAAATATATCGTCTCCTTCTCCTTCAGACCAAATCATCCTTAAACCTATGTGTCTGAGAATTAGGAAAGAGCGGCCACCACTAAATAGCAGAGATATACTAAGTACTCGACATCAGCTGCCAGGTGGCGCTCTTGTCGACGCTGTTGACGTCATGATCGCGAATCGATTGCAGACCTTAGACCACGGAGTACGGACTGTCAGACTCCCGAGTTCCGAGACACAGCTGAGAGCTGTCAGTTCTGTTCATATTCGTACATCTGATCATTTCGCAAATTTCATTCTCTTTTATGCTTCCTATACTTACTTATTATGATAAAATTCACATTTAAAGTGGAGGGCGAAATTATAACAATCTCTCATGAAATGACGAAGCGCGCGATTTTGAGGTTGGGTTATGAGTACAGTTATTGAATCGCATGAAGTTTAGTCTACAACATAAATTAATAAGTGACGAAGCTTTCAATCAACGTTGCAGGTCTTCAATATATTATTATTAAATTCCAAATATTTTCGTATATTCAATGAGTCAAATATATCATATTTAGTACATGCACACAAGAACATATCTTTTCATCATTCTAACCTCAAAATCGCAACTTCGTCGCGATTTCTCGGCAATCCTGATGAAAATTAATGATCGTTACTTGTACTATTACAGAGCTTAGAAAGCAACGAATGATCGTGTGTGTCAGTATTTCAGGCCCTTGTGCTTTCAACATAATTATATTATACTACCACATTTAACATTACTGCTTATCGAGGGATTAATTAATTGGCAGAACGCTGACAACGAAGAGAGCCTAGCGAGCTAGGATATAGAAAGACCCAATCGAGCTAGCGTACGAGCCAACACGATTATTAGGTAGTCAAGCAAAATTTTACAAAAAGTAATTATATTATACTACCACATTTAACATTACTGCTCATCAAGGGATTCAGATGGTATGAAATGCATCACCGTAGGTGTATTGAGATATTCGTAGAAACAATTGGCAGAATGTTGACAACTAAACGAATCTAGCGAGCTAGGATATAGGAAACCCAATCGAGCACAATTATTAGGTGGTCGAATAAAATTTTAGAAAAAGTATTTATATTATACTGCCACATTTAACATTACTGCTTATCAAGGTCGTTAGATGGTATGAAATGTATAGTGTACGTGCGTTGAGCTACTCATTGACAGAATTGGCAGAATGTTGACAAACGAGCGAGGATATAGGAATACCCAAACGAGCGAGCGCAGCAAGCAAGCATAATTATTAGGTGGTTTTATATTATACTGCCACAGTTAACATTATTACTTATCAAGGCATTTAGATGGTATGAAATGCATCACCGTATGTGCATTGAGATACTCATAGAAACAATGGGCAGAATGCTGTCAACTAAGCGAGCTTAGCGAGCTAGGATAAAGGCAAATCCAATCGAGCGAGCGTAGCAGGCCAGCACAATTATTAGGTAGTGAAGCAAAATTTTAGAAAAAATATTTATATTATACTGCCACAATTAACACTACTGCTTAACAAGGGATTTAGATGGTATGAAATGTATAGCGTGAGTGCATTGAGCTACTCATAGACAGAATTGGCAGAATGTTGACATGCGAGTGAGGATATAGGAATACCCGAACGAGCAAGCGTAGCAAGCGATCATTAGGTGATCAAGCAAAATTGTACAAAAAGTGGTGATATCAAACCCAAAAGCACCTCTGGTGCAAAAACCTTTCGCCAAGTACAATAATGTGATCACTACCCCCAAAAATAATCTACCAACGAAAATTCCTCCTCAACAACAGTGGTACTATAAAAATGTCTACTTATAAAATGATTGAAATCACATACAATTGCCAAGTGCATATCTGCCGTACAATTATAAAACAGAAGATATAAAAAAATAAAAATTTGGAGGTAGTGGTACTTGGCGGGCCTCTTAGAGATAAGTACTAGAAAACAGCCATTAAACTATGTCAATCATCCTGAAGTGATATGAAATATAGGCCCGCCAAGTACCACGTACTCCAAATTTTTATTTTTTTATATCTTCTGTTTTATAATTGTACGGCAGATATGCACTTGGCAATTGTATGTGATTTCAATCATTTTGTAAGTAGACATTTTTATAGTACCACTGTTGTTAAGGAGGAATTTTCGTTGGTAGATTATTTTTGGGGGTAGTGATCACATTATTGTACTTGGCGAAAGGTTTTTGCACCAGAGGTGCTTTTGGGTTTGATAAATCATACACACTATTCTTATATATATATATATATATATCTTATATATATATATATATAGATATATATATATATATATATCTTATATATATATATATATAGATATATATATATACATTAGGGTGGGTCGAAAAAAAAAAATTTCTTAGCCTGGGGGTAGAATTTGTAGCTTATAAAAAAAGAAAATTTTTCCATAAAAAATAGTACATTTCAGTATGAGTATGGAAAGGCTTTTTTGACAAAACGAGAGGTTTACGGCACGAGCCGAAGGCGAGTGCTGTAACTCGTTTCGTCAAAAAGTCTTTACGTACAAGTAACGATTATATTTTTTCATCAGGAAAGCCACAAAATCGCGACTTCGTGAAATCGACTTCGCGAATGATGAAAAAAATTTTTTTACTCAACGCTTTGAGGTAGCCCACTCGTGTTTTAAATAAATATTTAATCAAATTGGGTAGTTTCAACGGGAAATTCTTTTTTTGGTCCGAAATCGTGGAAAACATGTAAAAATTGTAGAATGTGATTTTTTTAACCCAACTTTTTTTTTTTTTTTTTTTTTATTTATTTATTTAAAACACGAGTGGGCTACCTCAAAGCGTTGAGTAAAAAAATTTTTTTTTTATGGAAAAATTTTCTTTTTTTATAAGCTACAAATTCTACCCCCAGGCTAAGAAATTTTTTTTTTTCGACCCACCCTAATATACATATAGATATATATATATATATCGACAGCTTAATAACATAGTCACGTAAGCGCCAAAAAAAATTTTTTTCGCAAACTGACAGATGTATCTCCAAAAAAATTTTGGCGTCCATTAGAAATTGTTTGAAAAATAGGCCATTTTTGGCGCTTACGGGACTATGTTATTAGGCTGTCGATATATATATATATATATATACTAGGGGGGCTCCGCCCCCCTGCGCGCTACGCGCGCCAACCCCACATATTCTAATTTGTATTAGTTGTTTCTAAAACCCAAATAATCCGTGGATTTTATGTTCTTCATATTCCTCGCTGTCCAGGTCGTTCGCCAAGTATTTCTAGTAGTCCAGGTCCTCGGCTTCGTAGTTCTCGTTGTCCAGGTCGTTCGCCAAGTATTTCTAGTAGTCCAGGTCCTTGGCTTCGTAGTTCTCGTTGTCCAGGTCGTTCAGTGAGTATTTCTCGTAGTGCGGGTCCTGGGCTTCGTAGTTCTCATAGTCCAGGTCACTCGCTAAGTATTTCTCGTAGTCCAGGTCCTCGGCTTCGTAGTTCTCGTTGCCCAGGTCCTTCGCTTCGTATTCCTCGTTGTCCAGGTCGTTCGCTAAGTATTTGCAGTGTCCAGGTCTTCGGCTTCGTAGTTCTCGTTGTCCAGGTCGTTCACTGAGTATTTCTCGTAGTCCAGGTCCTCGGCTTCGTATCTCTTGAAGTCGTGTGTAGAAATTATTAATAATTATTATTATTTTGGGCTCTCCTCGGCTCTCCTCGGCTCTCCTCGGCTATCCTCGGCTATCCTCGGCTATCTTCGGCTATCTTCGGCCGATTCGAGCGTGGTCGAGGAGGCCCAGGACAAGAGGGTGGCGAGGGGGGGGGGGGGGGGGGGGGGGGGGAGCCGAGCGAGGTCGAGGAGGCCTTGGAATCTGACACGGCGGCGGCGGCGGCGGCTATTGAATTATATAATATAGAAGGATATATATATATATATATCTATATGTATATATTTTTATGTATTATGTATATATCTATTGTAACTTATTGTTTATGTTTCACCAGCTGAAGGCCGGTGAAATTAAACAAGTTCGCGTGAGTTGTTTGTCACGGGTATGATTTTGGAGCTCCTCTGGGGAAAGTTGAAAAAACCCTTAATTGACCCTAATGCAGACTCAGGATAGGTGTTAAACTACCGTCGCTGCCTCCCTACAGACTTGGGATATGTTTTAACTTTTCAGACTCAGGTACCAATGATAGCTATACCGTCGCTGTATAAGTTAAACGCACCGAAGCTGCCTATTACAGACTTGGGATATGTGTGTTCCCAGATTCAGATACCAATTATAGCTGTATCGTCGCTGTACAACCCACTCACCGAAGCTGCTTGTTATCTAAGAACGATTTTAAGGTAGCTCCGTCACGTAGGGACGTATCGCGTGGGTGTCTCGATAAGGCTCTCTTCATTTTTAGTAATATGTATGCGTTTCAATCTACAGTTAATAAAAAATGAATTGTTGCTAATATTTTGTAGGAATTAGGGCTGGTATATTGAAATTAAGAACACTGTAAAATGTGAACAATTTTACGTTACGGTACTGCATAGAGAAGTACGGCAACGTTGCAACTCGCCTATCTTACTGATCTTACTCTCTTTCTTCAAAGCACCCATCACCACGCAGCCGGCTGTCACCGTGATTTGATATTTATTTTTCACCGGAATTTTAGATACGTTTTCTATGACATTACTCAGGAATAATACCTCACAATGTACGAGGATCTAAAAGTGAGGTTAGCTTACAAGATGTTTTCATTACTGCGCATGCGCGACTCACTATACGCTTGTATGGTGTATGCATGCCTGTATGTGAGAGCCAGCTGATTGCTGCGGCGTTGCTAAATCTCTATACGGTTACAATTTCTCTCGGAAATGCATCTTTTCCATCACTTTATTACAGAATATCTATTCACATAAGTCGGTGACTCGATACTTTCCAATGATATTTAGAATTCTCATGGCCCAGTGAACGAGATTCTTGTTTTTTTTGTTAACATCTGTTTTTTAAATGCATAGATATAACGTGTTTTATGCCTCTAGAGAGTAGTCCTTCCATAAGCCTCTGTGCTAAAAATTCATATTTCAACTCCTTTTTTCTTTGTTATTTGGTCGGTAACTTAGTCTGGAATTTCGCATACATGAAGATCTATACTTTAGGTACATTATATTAAAAAATAGTTTTTTTCTGGTTTGATCGAGTTCGTGACGGAGCCACCTTAAGTTATTGAAATAAAGCTGAGTGCTTGTGCTGGAATTTTGAATGATGAAACAAGGTTACAAGAAAATGAATGGTAAAGATCAGATTCCTGATTTTAACAATGATCAGCCGGTCATGTTTTGTTTATTTTAAATGGTTGAAAACCATGTTCTCCTGGAACTTCTATTTACAAAATAATAATAATAAATGTGAAACATAAAATAATAATTTGAATGAGATGATATGAAATGGAAGAATACAAGAATGATTGAATGAATGATGTGAATTGATCTTATTCTACCTTAACCTACGCGCGCTTGCTCAATGTTTGGACTTTGGATTTGCTTTTATTTATTTCTCTGTGAGTTTATCTGTTTTAATTCTCTATAATGCTTGATTCTATGCGTTAATATTTGTTTGTTTGAAATGCCAGTTGGCTAAGACAATTTCTTTGATTGATTTAAGTGTCGTTTTGACAATTCTAGATTTTGTTTGATTTTACGTTAATGGTATAATATCCGCTTTTAAATAATTATCCTTTGCAAAATGATTTTATAAGATTGTGCCCGCTTTTGGGTCTTTAGCTTATGCTCTATGAAGAGTGATTTGAATAATATGATACGAGTCGGTCGGCCGTTTTGGCACGAGTCCGCTGACTAGCCATGATATGGCCGTCTTTTATATCTATTGTGACGTCATAATAGCTGAGCGCGTATGCGCGAACGCTGTTGCGCGATAATGCTACTATTCGCTCGTGATCACTTGGGTTACTTGAGTATAGCTGTTTTGGCTAATTAGCTATAGTGCGAATTCGTTACACTATATGTATTATATATATATATATATATATATATATATATCTCTCTATATTATAAAGATATATCGCCGCCGCCGCCGCCGCCGCCACCGCCGCCGCCGTGTCAGACTTTCCATGGCCTCCTTGACCCCGCTCGCTCCCCCCCCCCCCCCCCCCCCCTCCTAGCCCTAGGCCTTCCTGACCCCACTCGGCTCTCCCCCCCCCCCTCTTGCCCGGGGCCTCCTCGACCCTGCTCCCCCCCTCCCCCTCCCTTGCCCTCGGCCTTCTCGACCCCGCTCGGCTCTTTTCGCCCTTCTCCTCTTGCCCTGGGCCTTCTCGACCCCGCTCAGCTACCTTCCCCCCCCCCCCCCCCCCCCCCTCCTTGCCCTAGGTCTTCCTGACCCCGTTCGGCTCTTTTTGCCCCCCTGCCCATTCCCTTCTTTGCCTCTTCACGCTTCTCTCTTGCCATGGAAATTAGCACGGTTTCCCACAGATTTTCCGGACGTAAGACATAAGACATAGGACATAAGATTTAAGCCTTAGGACTTTTGACATTTGGGGATTTGACAGATCTGAAAAAACATATTGGGTAATCTTGGGGATCCTGAGAACATTTTCTGATATACGGAATTGAGAATTGGGAACCTATTCCAATGGAAGAGATGGGAGACGAACCTATTTTCAAATTGACAGTTTGCGCAAAACAATAGGTCGAGAAACAACGCAACTGCGCTGCCAACTGTTAAACGAAACTTGAGATCCCTTGGTGTTTTGACAGATTTGAAGCAATATCGAAAAATACATCCGATAATCTGATCCTAAATCCTGAATCCTGAAGAGATTCCGTGGATCGGATATCACGTCAAATAGCCAAGGTGAGAGTAGAATAGACATATTATTTATTGCGGTTGATTTATTTATTTTATGAAGCGTAGGTATTCAACTGTGGATATTAATTAAGGAGATAGTTAATTGAAAACTTAGTTAAGGAGATAGTTAATCGAAATGAATGACAACCGGGCTATTGCAGTACGTATAGTGGGAGACGGTAATTGTTTATTTAGATGTTTTTCGTATTTTTTACATAATGATCAAGAAAAGTATCAGACGATAAGGTTGCAAATTGTTTCTAACGTAGTACACAATTGGTCGGTATATGAATCATTTATTGTGGGCGATGAATCGTACGATTCAGAAATTTCAGATAAATATGCATACCAATCACATATGTCTAAAACAGGAGTTTTCGGGGGGGAAGTAGAAATAGAGTCGTTCGTCAAAATTTATAATATACATGTATCGGTATATATAGATCATTTTGAGTATCCAAGAAAATATGGGGATGAAATGAGTACGAATAAATTAATTCTTTTATTATCTGGCTGTTTAGACAGAGGTCACTATGACATTATCAATTCACAGAATTCAAGTTTAACAGGTAGAGATAGAATTAATAGACTACACTACTATCATAACAAGGAGCGAATTAATGAAAAACGACGGGTAGAAAATCTTTCCGAAAATAAATTGAATGAAAAGAGGTTAAGGGATACTATTCGAAGTATGGGAAAAGAGCGAATAGAGAAAAAGCGAAAGAAAGATTTAATTAAGGGAATGAATGAAAAGCGTTTGGACAAAAAACGAAATAAAGATTTAGTTGAGGGAATGAATGAAAAGCGTTTGGATAAAAAACGAAATAAAGATTTAGTTGAGGAAATGAATGAAAAGCGTTTGGATAAAATACGAAATAAAGATTTAGTTGAAACAATGAGTGAAGAGCATTTGGATAAGAAACGAAAGAAAGATTTAGTTGCGACCATGAATGAAGAGCGTTTGGATAGGAAACGAAATAAAGATTTAGTTAAAACAATGAATGAAAAACGTTTGGATCAAAAGCGGAAGAAAGATTTAGTTAAGACAATGGATGAAAAGCGTTTGGATCAAAAACGGAAGAAAGATTCAGTTAAGACAATGAATGAACAGCGTTTGGCTCAAAAGCGAAAGAAAGATTTAGTTGAGACAATGAATGAAAAGCGTTTGGATCAAAAGCGGAAGAAAGATTTAGTTGAGACAATGAATGAGAAGCGTTTGGATCAAAAGCGAAAAAGAGATTTAGTAGAGACAATGAATGAAGAGCGTTTGGATCAAAAACGGAAGAAAGATTTAGTTAAGACAATGAATGAAAAACGTTTGGATCAAAAGCGTAAAAAAGATTTAGTTGAAGCAATGAACGAAAAGCGTATAGAAAAGAAAAGAAACAAAGATAAAGTAATAAATATGGCGGAAAATAGATTGAATAAAAAAAGAATAACCCAGCAAGCTGCAAAATTAAATAATCAAATAGAAGCATTACCTCGGGAAAATTGGTATCTCGATTTTGGGGATTTAAATTATACGTGCCCACATTGTTCAGCACTATTTTGGTCAGTGGAATTTTCAAAAAAAAGTTGCTGTCATTACGGGAAAATAAAACTTCCTCCGATGAGTGATTACGACGAAATATTACAAAATTTAGTGTTATACGACAAAAAATTTAGGGATCTAATTAGATATTATAATAATCGTTTTTCCTTCGCAAGTTTCAGTGCAAATGTGCTGAGCGAATCAAAGAAAGGTGTTTATAATTTGAAAATACAAGGTCAGGTGTGTCACACAATTCCGAGCAGTATCATTTCGACAAATGATGAAAATCCAAATTTCGGACAAATTTATATATATGATGATTACGAAGCAACACAAAGACGGCTAACGGAAGATAATAATTTAGTACAAAGTCATATCGAATATATACAAAATTTGTTGAATAATAATAACCCGTATGCCAAAAAATATAAATATTTGTATCAACTCAGTCAAGACGAATCATTACCGGAATATTATCTATATTTTGTCCGTGATATAAATTTAGATAAAAATAGGTACAATACTCCTACAACTGCGGAATGTGCTGCCTTAATAATATCCAAAGATGGTCAGATACCATCATCGTTTGATATGTGTGTTTATCCAAAAGATCTTCCACCTGGTGTGAATAGTTATACATCTTTGAACAAATTATCATTTCATATCGACCCTATGGTTTTCCCTTTGATGTTCCCATGTGGTGATTTAGGTTGGAGTTCAATATTCACACAAAATCCCGATGTTCAAAAACGATTAACAGCGCTTCAATATTACTCATATCGTTTAGCGTACAGACCGAAAAGTAAATTTAATCCTATTCTGTATTGTGGAAGGCTAACACAACAGTATATAGTTCAAGCTTATATAATAATCGAAAATAATAGATTGAATTATATCAGGTACAATCAAAAACAATTACGAATAGAATGTTATCAGGGATTAGTGGATCACGTTGCCGGAAGTGCTATGAATAGATCAGGTAATTTCGAGAACAAGGAAAGGTTAGGAAATATGTTTGTATTACCATCTTCGTATATAGGTAGTCCGCGACACATGTATCAATTATATCAAGATGCAGTTGCTATTTGTAGGGATATCGGTAGACCTGATTTGTTCATAACTGTTACTTGCAATCCGAATTGGCCAGAAATTAGAAGGATATTAAATAATTTTCCGCCTGGAACAACTTGCAACGATATTCCAACGCTAATCGTAAGGCTATTCTATTCTAAACTTAAATCTATCATGTCTGATATTATTAGCGGAAAAATGTTTGGAAAGATATTAGCATTTGTTTATACCATTAAATTTCAAAAACGCGGTTTACCCCATTCTCATATTTTATGTGTCTTGGACTATGCTAACAAATTGTCGAATTCGGAAGCAGTAGATAAATTTATCAGTGCTGAAATTCCTTCGAATGATATCCATTTACAAAATTTAGTAATCAAACATATGTTGCATGGTCCACATACATCTTATTCAGTATGCTATGATTCCAACAAAAACATTTGTACCAAGAATTTTCCAAAAGCATTCTGTGAGCATACTGCGTTTAAAGATAATGGTTTTCCAATCTATAGACGTACCGATAATCGCGACAAAGGATATGTGTACAATAAGAAAATTAACGGTGAATTTATTAACGTAGACAATTCGATGGTAGTACCTTATAATCCTGAATTATTGAGAAAATATGAGTGTCATATAAATGTAGAATATTGTGCTTCGGTTATGAGCATAAAATACATTTATCAATACCTACATAAAGGACATGATAGGGCATACGTCAAATTAAAGAAAGGTCAGCAGACAGAGGTTGATAAAGATAATGAAACTTATGACGAAATTTCTGAGTATATTGATAGTCGGTATTTAAATCCAATGGAATCTGCCTGGCGAATAGAAGAATTACCCCTCTCTGCGAGATCTCATACCATTATTCGTTTAGCAGTTCATACCGAGAACCAACAAAGAATAATTTTTGAGGAAGATAAAGTAGAAGTTGCATTGAAAAATCATGAAACCACCTTAACAGCTTGGTTTGAATTAAATCAACGAGACTAAATTGCAAAAAATATACTATATATTAACATACCGAAAAGTTATCTATTTGATCTTTCCGAA
This sequence comes from Tenthredo mesomela, assembly GCA_943736025.1. NCBI lineage: Eukaryota > Metazoa > Arthropoda > Insecta > Hymenoptera > Tenthredinidae > Tenthredo > Tenthredo mesomela. Next base: position 17,474,502 of record OX031021.1, read on the forward strand.
AAGAAATGGATAAAACGTAAACAATTTTCAAAAGTGGTAGGACGTATCAACAGCGTCAGCCCTAAAGATTCGGAACGTTTTCATTTAAAATTAATTTTAAATAGAAAAAAAGGAGCCATGTCTTTTAACGATTTAAAAGAACATGAAAATAATATTTATCTGTCTTATAAAGAAACGGCAATCGCGATGGGATTAGTTGAAAGTGATGAACACATTTTTGAAATTTTTGAAGAAGTGTGCAATGTTGGAATGCCTAAACAATTACGTAAATTCTTCGCGTGGTTTCTTATTTCGGACAATGTGTCATTTGCCAAAGAAATTTGGAATAAGTATAAAAAATATTTTAGCGAAGATTTTAAGGACAATAACGAAGGCAGAGCTTTGAAAGAAATAAATGATATTTTAAATTCAGAAAATATGACATGCTCGGATTTTCAACTTCCGGAACCTATAATAGATAATGAAAATTTCGAAGAAAAACAAATATTAATGATGAATAATGAAAAATTATTTGCAGAAATGATTACGAAATGTAATGAAGATCAAAAATATATATTTGATTATGTAACGAATACTAATAAAAATCGTCTGATATTCATTGATGGTCCCGGAGGTACCGGGAAGACGTTTTTATACAAAACGTTGATTCATTATTATATCAGTCAAGGTAAAAAAGTTGTATCTATGGCATGGACAGGGATAGCTTCTGTATTATTACCAGGTGGCATGACAAGTCATCGAACATTTAGACTACCTTTAGACTTATCAAACATCGAAACTTCATTTTTAAAGTTAGATTCTGATAAAAAAAAATTGAGGGAATGTGAGATCATTATATGGGATGAAGCGTCGATGATCCCCAAAAAAGCATTGGAAATTATTGATAAAACATTAAAAGATTGCTGCAATATTTATAATCTTCCATTCGCAGGTAAATTAATCATTTTAGGTGGCGATTTTCGTCAAATTTTACCGGTCATAAAAAATGGCTCGCGATTAAGTATCATTCGAGAGACAATTAAATATTCAAACATATGGAAAGATTTCAAAATTTTAACATTAAAAAACAATATGAGAAATAACAACATGAAATTTTCTTCATTCTTATTAAACATCGGAGAAGGAGTGATAGACTCATTTAAAATCCCCGAAGAATTGAAAACTGATGACATTTGCGAAAAAATTTACGGTACCGTTAACGACAATATGGAAGATTTATCTAATCATACAATTTTAGCAAGTCATAATCAGGACATTTACAAATTAAATGATAAAATATTAAAAAAGATTAAAACCTTTGAGAAAACTTATTTCAGTATTGATAGAGCAAAATATAAAGGGGTGGACCAGACTGAAACTGATGCGAATTTAAATTATCCCGTCGAATATTTGAATTCTTTGAAATTTCCCGGTTTACCAGTACATAAATTATTATTGAAAACCGGTGCTATAGTCATGCTCATCAGAAATTTAAGTATCAATGATGGTTTATGCAATGGAACAAGACTGAAAATACTCAGACTGTTTAAATTTAATATTGAAGCAAAAATTATTACAGGAGATAATGTTGGAAATATTGTGTTTATTCCGAGAATTGTGCTGGATACAGGGGAGCATTCGAGCTTACCATTCGTATTATATCGTAGACAATTCCCTATAGTATTGGCATTTGCGATTACAATCAATAAATCTCAAGGACAGAGTTTCGATAAAGTAGGATTATATTTTGGTAGAGATTTATTTAGTCACGGTCAATTATATGTAGCTCTTTCTAGATGTCGGAATTCAAATCAAATATACATACAAAATAATTCAAAAAATTCAGAAGAAATTAAAAATGTAGTCTGGAAAGAAATTTTAAAGTAAACATATTTACAGGATTAGCTATAATTTAACAACAACCATGAACCTAAAGGGGAACCTACAAAAAAATAAAAATAAAAAATAAGAAAAAAACGCGTCGGCGTATCTACCGTAATTTACAAAAACATTAAATATCAACCTATGTTACATGTTACAATCAAGAGACTCGAAAGAGTCTCGCGCAAAGTAATAAACCTGCATTAGGTTAATTATTTTTCATTCGTAGAAAAGTATAACAAAACACTGCTGCTTTGCGCAATGATATATAGCTGCTGTGCGCTATAACATATGGAAGCTTTGCGCCATAAAATATGGATGCTTTGCGCCATAATATATATAGTAGACTAATATATAAAGGGACTACGGACTACGAGAACTACAGAACGGAGGAGCGAACGGGTTCTTTTCCATTTGTCAGGGCGTCGAAACTGCAGTTCCAGACAGCTCTCCATATAAACCAAAAGGATCCTGGAGGAAATCGTTAGACAAACACAATAATATTAATAATAATAATAATAAGTGTTCTGCGAAATTTAAATTTTATTATAATTATAAATGTTTTATTTCTTTTCATTTGTCAATTGTACTTATATATCTATTAAGAATATACCGTGAAAATCGAAAGGAAACCAAACGATGACTGCACTATAATTCAACCGACACGCACTCACGTTGTGTACCTGAGCTTTTACTCGCTTTAGTCGAGCTATAGTGCGATCATCGTCCGGCTTCCTTTTAACTTCACGGTATAGTGGATTAGGCTTTTTGAGGAAACCACTTAAAAAAAAAACGCGCCGAGTTATCTACTGCAAAGTGGTGTGGAAACGATAACTGTTGCAATAATTCTTATGATCGTTATATACAGAGATGTTCTGTGGAAACAGGTCAGTCTGATGGAGGCGCACTTACTTTTTTTTCGTCAATGACAACGCTGTCAAAGCGATCTACTGATTTTTCATATGCCTATGACTGATACCTTCAGACGACTTAGCGGAAGCTGTCACGTCGTAGGTTATGAACTGTCATATTAGAATATTGTGTAATTGAATTATAATATCGTTTATAACCTTATAATACAACGGTATACGATACTATTCCAGAAATAAGTAGTGATGAATTGTTAATTAATTAACAATTAATTAATTGATTATTAATAAATAAATAAATTAATAATATTATTAATCAATTATTTAAGTAATTAATTAATTAAGTAATTAATTAATTGATTGCAGACGTCAATTTCTGTTTATTTCAAATATTATTAGGTTATAAATAATTGTCTTGGTGAAATTTACACATCTGGTAGTAATAAAGTTAATAAGTCAATAGCATAGGATCGATCGATTCAGTGAATTATCTTACGAGGCATCTCTGCTGAATAAAACAATACTCTCTACGTGTCTTCTTCGGTTGACTGAATTGTTGCATCTCTGCCATAAGTAGGGTTACGAACATAGCCAGGTGAATATCATTCATCGAGCAATATAATATACAATATTGTGTAATTAAATTGTGATATTGTTCCTAATACAACGGTTATCTATTTCTGATGGCAGATTTCAATTTCTGTTTATTTCAAATATTATTAGGTTATCAACAACTGTCTTGGTGAAATTCACTGAGCGCGGATCAGTGACTCCAATTTCCTTATATTTCAATACAATATTCCGCACGGTATCCATCGCCGGACGCGGACGTCCCGGATTCTCGACAGCACAATTATCGGCAATGGTACGATAACTCTCCCCGGCTGCGTGCCCCGGATTCTTTAGAAGACCATGTTCATCCTTTCTTCGATAGCTTTATTGAATTGTTAATTTTTTTGGTCCTATTTTTGTTCCACTCATGTAATTATTTCTTTGTTAATATAATTATATTGAATTTCAAAAAATTGTTATGATTGAGTATTTTAAACGAACATGCAACGCTTTATTTCACGCAGCAATCAAATACACAAGTAAATAGATTCACAATAGGAACAATTATTTAAATTCATTTTTCACTCGATGAAACTTGAACACGCATTGATGGACCAACACATCACTTATGCAGGACTGTTTTCGTACTTATCAGGCTCAGAAGACATGTAGAGTATTGTTTTATTCAGCGGAGATGCCTCGCAGGATGAAACACTTGCACTGAATCGATGCGATATTGCTCGATGAATGATATTCACATCGCTTTGTTCATAACCCTACTTGTCGAAGAGATGCAACGGGTCAGTCAGTCACCGAAGAAATACTCGGTTGTCAATAAAGTAGCAAATAAAGAGAAATTCACACCTGAAACGAATTCATAAAGAATCAATATCGTATGCTATCGCCTTATCAACTTTATTACTACCAGACGTGTGAATTTCACCAAGACAGTTGTTGATAACCTAATAATATTTGAAATAAACAGAAATTGAAATCTGCCATCAGAAATAGATAACCGTTGTATTAGGAACAATATCACAATTTAATTACACAATATTGTATATTATATTGCTCGATGAATGATATTCACCTGGCTATGTTCGTAACCCTACTTATGGCAGAGATGCAACAATTCAGTCAACCGAAGAAGACACGTAGAGAGTATTGTTTTATTCAGCAGAGATGCCTCGTAAGATAATTCACTGAATCGATCGATCCTATGCTATTGACTTATTGACTTTATTACTACCAGATGTGTAAATTTCACCAAGACAATTAATTAATTACTTAAATAATTGATTAATAATAATATTGATTGATCAATAATAATAATTATTAATAATATTATTAATTAATTTATTTATTAATAATCAATTAATTAATTGTTAATTAATTAACAATTCATCACTACTTATTTCTGGAATAGTATCGTATACCGTTGTATTATAAGGTTATAAACGATATTATAATTCAATTACACAATATTCTAATATGACAGTTCATAACCTACGACGTGACAGCTTCCGCTAAGTCGTCTGAAGGTATCAGTCATAGGCATATGAAAAATCAGTAGATCGCTTTGACAGCGTTGTCATTGACGAAAAAAAAGTAAGTGCGCCTCCATCAGACTGACCTGTTTCCACAGAACATCTCTGTATATATATATATTGTTATTTACAGATTTTTCCCTACCGACTGTCCTACCTACCCTTCGGGATTACGTAATCCAACGTTAAGCTCTTAACCTTCGGCATAGAAAGAACTATTTATGGAATAGTTACCGAGCATTTTGAAGACCGAATCATAGGACCTAAGGAGGATACCACTAGATAAAAAAAGGCGCGCCAACATCACTAAAAACTTCGAATTCAAACTGGATTTGTTTTTTGCATTTTTGATATGACTTCCTACTTTTTGTCTCAATTCGATGTCCTTTGCAGCATTCCTGTGAAAAATTTCGGTCGAGTAATCAAGCCCTTTTGAACAATTCCATCACCATGCAGTTCAAGAATTAGTACAACGATGAAGATTCCTTCCACATAAAAAATAACGAATTGATAATAGATTAATATTGATCATTGTACATCATTTACAAAATCTATTATGTATTCATATTATTCGTATCAATTTTCCACATAACCTTGGGATGTCCCCTACTATTAAATAAATAATTTTATCCACGCTGAAGATTAAAGGTCAGTAATTTGAATTGCACAAATCTACCGTTACACTTCTTAATTCGAAGCTTTAAAGGTAGACTTCGAAATGTTCGGTAACTATTCCATAAGTACTTCCACATGAGTTAAGGGCCTGTCTTTGCAGGATTATTACAGGAGATAATATTGGAAATGTTGTGTTTGTTCCGAGAATTGTTCTGGATACAGGAGAACGTTCGTATTATATCGTAGACAATTCCCTATAGTATTGGCATTTCAATTAGTATGGTATTGGCAATTCAATTAGTTGGTATTGGTAATTCAAATAAAATATACATACAAGACAATTCAAAAAATTCAGAAGAAATAAAAAATGTAGTCTGAAAAGAAATTTTAAAATAAACATATTTACATAGAATACTAATATATGTATATCAATGACGATGATGAGAATTATAGCAATTGTTATTTGAATGATTCAGATCAGATGTTTTGGAGATTTAGACTTCTGTAATAAATAAATTTACGTGAACAAATTTCAAAAAAATTGGAATTTATTGGGAATGATTTGGATGATGGAGTATGTAATGTATCTGCGATAAATAATTAATGCGATGTATACAACATAACTTTGTTGGCAATAGAAAGAAGGTACTATCAATGGTCACACAGTTATGATATATATTAAAATTTATTTCGTTCGAGATAATATCAACACAATTTAAATGAAATTATAGAATATATTTTATTAAATTTAACATAATATAACTTGGTAAACTAATTAACATAACATAAGAACATAGGAACATTAACTAAACTATTGCCCGCCGGGGGGGTTAGCCGTGCCGCGGCCCCGGCCCCGGCCATTATAAGGATTGGCCATTGCATATAGCATCGTCACAAGATTGGTTTGCCTATAATAAGCCCTCCGTCGCCACCTTTGCTGTCCAGCCCGCTGGTGTCTTGGAGGTCCTTGTAACGAGGATTAAGATTATAAATCAACCAAATACGAATTGAAACTGATTTAATTTGTATCAATAAAAATGTGCAACGTTGGTATCCATACCATTTGCAGGCTGCTGCTGCGGCTCCTGCTGCGGCGCTTCCTGCTGCTGTTGTTGATGTTGTTGCTGCTGTTGCAACGGCGCCTGCTGCTGCTGCTGTTGCAGCGGCGCGTGCTGCTGCTGCTGTTGCAGCGGAGCTTGGTGCCGTTGCTGTTGCAGCGGAGCTTGGTGCTGCTGCTGTTGTCGTTGTTGTTGCGGATGTTGCTGTAAAAGTTGTTCCTCTTCTTCTTCAAATGAAAATGTACAGATGAATTTATGTTATTGTTTATAATTATATGTGAATGCGTGACGAAAAATAATCGTTGAAGATCATATAACGTACCATTTTCGATAAGGTCCTCCATTTCACGGGTATGATTTTGCATCTAACAACTGAGAAATAACTAATGCAGTCAATGAATTTCAGGCATATTAATATTAAATGAAATTGATAATTCTAAATACTTACGCAATCAGGCAAGGACCTCCTTCCAAGACTGTCAGAATTGAATGAAACAAATGTTATTTATTTATTACGTGGTTACGCGAAATAAAAAATGAGCGCGATAGTGCTCGAAAACGTGACCCTTTACTTGATCGGCCACACTGATATCAGTGATGAGCCGATACATAACTGTTGTGCGAATCTATCAGAGTACCGACAGATGGCGGTATGCATGTAATCGCATGTCATCAGTATTACATAACACCTATGCATGATGACATTGCATTCATTGAATCGTTTTCGCGGTTATTGCCTTGAGACGTTTACGAGTTTCTTTGCATTTGACGAAATATCAGATTGCAACTCGAAACAGCTCTCCATGTACACCATAGGGAATCGATAAGAAACTACACGGAGAGAAAAGAATAGTAATATTTACCATTCCACATAGTAACCAGACTTATTCTTTTCTAAAATCGTAGACGATACTATGTTAAAATAGGATTCATTACTATTTTTCTGGTAATATTTACTACGTTGCATTGTAACTAAGCAAATGGTAAATATCGCTATTCTGTATAGGAATGAAACCTATGGAGAATGGTACTCAGTCCTATGCCACATAGCTCTCATTACAATTTGAGTATGCGCGCGGCGATTCTCCATGCGGCCAAGCAGCCAAATAAGTCAACTACGAACATAACCATACATAACCAATAACCATATAGATTGATGACATTGAAGTCTGCATCGTTGGAACGCAACGAAATCCTAGAAAAAATAATTTAAATATATTAATTTATATACCAAAAATGATCCTGCTATGTTTGAAAAGTTAAAGAGACTAGAAATAACTTGAAAATGTTAATAAACCTAGTATAGGATCATTTTTATGCTATGTATATTTTTTTTTAAATTCACGTTGAATTTCGTTGCGTTCCAACGATGCAAACTTCAGTGTCATATAGATTGTTAATCTTGACGCAGTGTTTTTGATAACAATAAACAGTGCAGTTGATAAAAAGTTTAATTATTTATTTTCAATGAAAAATTTCACTGAATAATAATTAATAATAATTTCTTGAATAACCTCATTCATCTATTTATTCATAACCCTACTTACGAAATAATATATAGAGATAAAACATGATAAACTTGGCTACGTAGAATAGGAATCAGTTCCAGTCGCATATTACTCTCCGCAATGTAACATGGTAATCATTACTATGCCAAATGACTCTCGCCGTTGAAAAATCTACGTTACCATGTAACATAGTAATAGTTACTATGTAGGAATGGTAAATATTACTATTCTTTTCTCTCCGTGTACGTTTAATGCTGCAATTTAAGACGGCTCTCCATATCACCATGCGAAATTAGAAACTACTCTCGCAATATTGAACTCTTAATTATCTTAAACTCACATTTATTTATTAAAAAACGATCATATGCGCTAAAGGCTAACAAATTATGTAATACGATAACATAAATAAAATCTAACATTTAATAGATGACCTACCAAAAATTCATGACCATATCTGAATTTCATCGATGAAAATATATTTTCCACTCATACAAATCTTTTAAATTAATAAATTTCTGTTATCAACATAAAAATACCATTCCATTTGAAGAATGTACGTCGTACGGATTAATATTTTATTAATTTTAAACACTCTACATCATTTAATAAATCTAAAATTTAGAAACCTATGTCTGTATTCGTATCGAATCTATCTATGTGTTTGTATCTTTTCCACACCACTTAGTACTTCTATCTAAAGAAAGTTGGAAACCTTTCTTTAGATGACGAAACGCTTACGAGTTCTTTTACATTTGACTTTTGCATCTCGACTATCTTAAACTCACGTTTATTTATTAAAAAACGATCATATACGCTGTAGGGTGACGACTTACGTGATACAATAACATAAATAAAACCTAATAATTAATAGATGACCTAACAAAGATTTATAACCATATCTGAATTAACCATACCAATTCATAATCATCTTTTGAATTAACAAATTTCAACATAAAATTACCATAAAAAATCAACATAAAAATACCATTCCGCTTGAAAAATATATGTCTTACGGATTAATATTTTATTAATTTTAATCACAATACATCATTTAAGGAATCTACAATTTCAAAATCTATGTCTGTATTCGTATCAAATGTATTCGTATCTTTTCCACACCAACTTGAGATGAGTGATACTTCTATCGACAAAAGTTGAGGGTCGTCTAGATGACGTAGTCACTAAGGGTAGGGTAACAGTAAGTAGGGAAAGGTCTGAAAATAATAAGATGTATGTAAATGAGGATAATACCCATTATTGCGACAGTTATCGTTTCCACACCACTTTGCAGTAGATAAATCGGCGCGTTTTTTTTAAAGTGGTTTCCTCAGAAAGCCTAATCCACTATATATTTTTAACACATGATTACACCTAAATACAAAATTAAAACATAAAAAATTATCAATAACAAAAGGATCCTGTGTTGTTATATCGCTAGCATTTTAGAAACACGTAATAATTTCACAAGAGGCATAGGGGGGTCATCCAGAATTTTGATGTTTTCGAAAGTCTGCACGTGTAGGAAGAAATGGTGGTCTGAAAAGACGTATTAAAAGCATAAGGAGAACATTTAATCAATAATAATGATGCAGTCTTCATTCATTCTTTCATTTTTCTTCCATATTGAAAATATTTTGTATTTCATCATTAAAATAAAAACTTAGGTTACAGATTATTCACCGTTTTGTTGAACATCGCCTACAATTTCTATTCTTTGGCCAGCAGAGATTGGACTTAGTTTGATAACATTGGATAAGACAATTTCAATTTTGAATTCGCCGTCGGTTACTGTACCGATGTATTCGTCGGTTCGAATTTTGGAAGGCTGAATAAATTCGTCTTTGACATAGCCTCTGATTTCTGCAGGTTAAAGTTATTAAACAAGTTATTAGACAAGTTTTCGGACAATGGTCAATCAATCAAAAATAATCTTACTTATAATTCCGGTTTTGTGAGGGATGTCGCGAAAGTCACACGAATTAATTTTATCGGAGTTTTGGAGTACGTGGAATACTCCGAAACAACTTATTTTCGAGAAAGATTTTAATTGTAATTCGAAGTTAACGTTACCAAGGTTGTACAACGAGGCGGGACTAGCGGTTACGTTTTGAAGAAGGTAAATCTAAAAACAAGGGGTATACAGTTAACAAGAAAAAAATGTCCACCAAAAATGATGTGATGCAGAAGAAAGATGTAGGTAAGATTTACCTGATTATGTTTGATTTCGTTTGATAATTGAGGGGCCTGATCGCCCCATTTGTAACAAGATACTCTTTTACCGTCATTATTATTCAGAACGAATTTAAATAGGTCCAACTCTGATTTGGTGTTTTCTGCCTTATTTAGTGAAGTTTTCCGTTTAATTTTACTACACTGAATAGAGTCGACGTATCCAATAATAGCTCTACATAAAAAAGGAGAAATGTAAGTGAGACTTTACGTTGAAATAATAATAATATTAGTAAAGTTATTGCTTACGCAAATTTATCTCCGATTTCGATGTTTTGAATGTATTCCGTAGTGGAAAGCGGAGGAATATTGTCGTTAGTCTTAGGTTTTTTTGATTTAGGTCGTTCATGTGAATGACTTCTAGATGAGTTTGCGCGACGAGGCATTTTACAGGATTGAATGTGAATTAAATAAACAGAATAAAATAAATAAATGTATGAGTCACAAAAATTTATCCCAACGAAACAGGAACAATTGATTTTTCAAATGAATATAGTTACGGTTTACATTTTCTGTTTCTTCATTTAATTTCGAGACATAAGATCGATATTCGATGAATTTTTGTTACTAACTATGGTTAATGAAATTTCGCGATTTTCATTTCATTTCATAGTAAATTTACGTGGATAAATAAACGTGAATCATTTCATGATAAATTTCCGTGAATAAATTCCAAAAGTATTCGAAACTATTACAAAATTTGATTTTATAAACTTATTAACGTTTAGGTACATAATGGAACCAGTAAGACAAGGTTTATGATATCTATTTATCTTTAATTACCAAACCGAACAACGGACAAACATGCCATCACTAAAGATTCGTTAAATTATGATAATAGACGAACTAACAGAGGGAGATGTAGAAGAGTCATGGCCCGAATTGCCCGAGGTACAGCTAGCGGAGCTAGATACCGGGCTGGATACAGACATAGTACCAATAGGGCCAGGTATGTGATTTCAATGTGTATTTGATTACCGAACCGAACGACGGAAAAACGTGGCATCGCTAAAGATGGGTTGAATTATACGTAATAGATGAACTAACGAGCGAAGAAATATATGAGATAGAGGAGCGATGGTATGAAGAACAAGCAGAGCTGGAAGCGGAAGATGCACGAAGATTAGAGGCAGAAAGAGAAGCCGAACTGCGAGCGGAACAGGCAAGTTTGGTTACCAAAATGATTATTGGCTATATAATAAGAAATAAATAATAGCCAATATAAAGATGAATAATCGCGGGTTACAAAACCTTCACTGGATTTCATTACAAAATCGTTTTTTTTTCGAAAAAATCCGCAGATTATTTGACTTCAACAGATGACACACAATGGGGAGTTGGCGCGCGTAGCGCGCAGGGGGGCGTAGCCCCCCTAGTGTATATATATATATATATATATATATATGGGTATATATAAATATCTATGTACTACACTATATATATATATATATTGTAACGTGTCCGACCGTCACGATGGGGGTCGGCTATGATTGGTCGGCGTAAATACCGAACAACTAGACAAATTCAGATAGACGAGCGAGCGACGCTTGTGACGTCACAAGCGTAAGCAAAAGAGTATATAAACACGCGTCGACAGAGCTCGACAGCGCACTTGTGGTATAGCACCCAGTCGACTCACTATAGCCAAATCACTTAGAGCGCAATCGTGGTAGAACACCCGGGCGACTCATTGCTAATATTAATTAAAGCGCAATCGTGGTATAGCATCCCAGGCGACTCACTTGATATTGAACTAAGGGTCTTCCGAAGGCAATAAAGTAGAATCATTAAATTCACTATTACTTAGACAAATCAGAACATTATTTAAAACCATTGAGTAGTGACTCTATCGTTCGAAGCCTATTAATTCATACCATATGTGAATTTATCGGACCAGTCGAACCAAATTTTTTAAGTCTTCTAACTGAAGCTCACCTCTATATAGAGCGTGCAATCTTCAGATAGACCGAAAAAAACGGAAGTGCATCATAATTATTTTTTCAAGTAAAAATTCCTTCAGCCCGGGTTTGAACCGGGACCTCCGCATTTGTACTGCGACGCCTTGTCCAATTAGACCACTGAAGGACTGGAGAATCTTGAAAAAATAATTATGACGCACTTCCGTTTTTTTCGGTCTATCTGAAGATTGCACGCTCTATATAGAGGTGAGCTTCAGTTAGAAGACTTAAAAAATTTGGTTCGACTGGTCCGATAAATTCACATATGGTATGAATCAATAGGCTTCGAACGATAGAGTCACTACTCAATGAAATAAACACAGACCTGGGACTAAGAAGGTCAATGACAATAACATGAAATTCAAGTAAAGATTCCTCCAGTCCTTCAGTGGTCTAATTGGACAAGGCGTCGCAGTACAAATGCGGAGGTCCCGGTTCAAACCCGGGCTGAAGGAATTTTTACTTGAAAAAATAATTATGATGCACTTCCGTTTTTTTCGGTCTATCTGAAGATTGCACGCTCTATATAGAGGTGAGCTTCAGTTAGAAGACTTAAAAAAAAAAAATTTGGTTCGACTGGTCCGATAAATTCACATATGGTATGAATCAATAGGCTTCGAACGATAGAGTCACTACTCAATGAAATAAACACAGACCTGGGACTAAGAAGGTCAATGACAATAACATGAAATTCAAGTAAAGATTCCTCCAGTCCTTCAGTGGTCTAATTGGACAAGGCGTCGCAGTACAAATGCGGAGGTCCCGGTTCAAACCCGGGCTGAAGGAATTTTTACTTGAAAAAATAATTATGATGCACTTCCGTTTCTTTTCGGTCTATCTGAAGATTGCACGCTCTATATAGAGGTGAGCTTCAGTTAGAAGACTTAAAAAATTTGGTTCGACTGGTCCGATAAATTCACATATGCTATGAATTAATAGGCTTCGAACGATAGAGTCACTACTCAATGAAATAAACACAGACCTGGGACTAAGAAGGTCAATGACAATAACATGAAATTCAAGTAAAGATTCCTCCAGTCCTTCAGTGGTCTAATTGGACAAGGCGTCGCAGTACAAATGCGGAGGTCCCGGTTCAAACCCGGGCTGAAGGAATTTTTACTTGAAAAAATAATTATGATGCACTTCCGTTTTTTTCGGTCTATCTGAAGATTGCACGCTCTATATAGAGGTGAGCTTCAGTTAGAAGACTTAAAAAATTTGGTTCGACTGGTCCGATAAATTCACATATGGTATGAATTATTTAAAACCATTTCTAATATCACCTACCCGGGTATAGAGACATAATATTATATCGAGCATTAGCTATAGCAGCATTGTTACAAACATTTAGAAGAAAGGAGATAAATACGATTGAAATACACGGAGAGAATTTTATAACAATTTTTGCCGAAAAATTATGGTAACAATTCTTATACAGTATTGTACTTTTGGAACATACCCGAAATATAGAAATATTCACAATACTGTATGAGAAATATCATTCACTATACTTTCACTATACTTTCACTTTACAGTATGTTTGGAACGTAATTGTGACATTGAGATTTTTACTATGCAGCTTGGCGAAAACTGTAATATATTATAGCAATTCGAACCCTAATATTGTAAATATTAAAATATTACCATACTGTACAGCTAAGGCCATGATACTATATATACGATTATTTCATGAGCAGTATCACGCGAGTAATGCAGTGCCTAGTATACAACTATCCTGCTCACTAGATAAGTTACACTCAACAGCAAATGATTATCTGATATTGAGGAAACTGATTTACAACGTCAACATTCGAGGGCTAAGGATCGGAAGGGTGTAACCCACATTTTTTTGACTTTGTTGAATTTGCTGCCATAAGGGCTTAGTGTACTGAAAATTTAACACGTGAGCCTTTCTGGCAGCATGCGTAGTTTTTTGTGGGTCCTTCTGATTCTTATATGATATGATATGATATGAGAACATTTGGTTTATTCAAATAAAATTATAATCACATGTTTTAATAACTTTGTGAATTTATTATTGGTATCACCATAATCATACATCGACCAAATCCCGGTACGAATGAATTCATTTGTATTACATCCACTTTTTAGATGTATGTAAAAAAAACCGTCACTACATTTGTTCACTCAAGTGATAATTGCATTCTACAGGTCCTCGTATAATAAACTGTATTTCATGCACGATGAAAAATTTGCGAAGTAACACGTAGATAAATCACAGCAAATAACAATAACGAATACACTGGATACTTACACTTTCTTTTTTCACTTATAGAACACAAATTATCACAATGTCTAGTACTTTTTCGAACAATTTCGGTCGGATAGCTGAGATCATACTGAGGGTTGACGCGGTCTGACGAGCTTCCTCGAGTCTTCTGACGCATTTTTTTTAAATTCACGTTACTCAAAATTGTGGCTACTATACTGTATAGTGATCCATGCCATACAGATTGCTTGAATTGCCACGAGAATAATGCGCAATACAATGCTGCTTGCGCATAGCTTAAAATGTTACATACTATGGTCTATCATACCAGCAGGCGAAAATTGTGATGTTGCAGAACAAAAATTATATACAATTTTTACAATGCGTATAACAATTATTATTGTATTTTGTCAGAAGTGTGTTCCTATATTTGTGGTAATATAAGGTATGAATATAGAAACGATCGCCATAATGAGGGTATGTTCCACAATTACTATACCATGTATGGTAAAATTTATTATAAAATTCTCTCCGTGTAGACTTTAACGTAGAATAAGATAGAATAAGTTCATTGTACTAATTTTGTTGATATTTTATTTGATTTAACAATACAGGGAATCAAATTACTACTGATAAATTTTGCCTGGAATTTTCTTATCAACCTGTTTGACAGTAATAAATACCAGAATAAGCCGAGTAGTTACAGCTTTGGCGAACAACGGAAGAAGCGAACGACATTGGCGTAAAAACCTGTGTTCGAGGGCCAACCGTTGGAAACCCGAGTCTGATAGGCAGTCTTGGTGTAAAAACCCGGATCTGTAGTTAGTCAATAAAATCATCAATAGCAGGCGAGACAGGCTTGGCGTAAAAACCCGGCTCTGTAGTGAGAATTCTGAATCTTAAGGGGGGAGTAGGGTCTAGCGGGTTAAAAGAAAGCATATTTTTGAGGTGCTTTTTTGAAGATACCAGTAAAGTAAATTCATTTTAATCTTTTGCATATAATGAAGTAACATTTGAAGAACATCCTGTCCGAATTTCGAAAAAAAATATTGAGAAATGAGCCATTGACAGAGTGTTTGCGAAGACGTGTTTGAAAAAAGACGATTTGCGGTGTTATTCGTAGAAAATCACAGGATGATCTGAAAAAAAAAATCAAAGGGACTTCGTTGAAAAATAAGTTTGGTCGGGCCCCAACGTGCTCCGTTTATTTTTTTCTTCGTTTTTCCATTTTCGGCGACTCTTGAAAGTCAAAATTTTGATTTTTACTAAAAAATTCCGCCATTTAGCTGCTGTAAAATCGGTTCCATGTAAAAAAAAAAAAAAAAAAGAACGTTGGGGCCTCGCAATTTATGTGTAAAAAGAGTGTGCCAAATTTCAAAATGATCGGTGCAATAGTTTTCGAATGAGAGATAACACCGATTTGAAAAAATGTAGTTTTGAGAAAAACGCGTTTGAAGTAAGTTCCGATAACAACTTCGTTTTTTACTGTGAAAGATGAAGAAAAAATTTTATTTTTCAAAATTATACAGAATCATCGATACCAGCACCATAAAGCAAAGTGCCTGCTGCTGCTGCTGCTGCTGCAAAAAAAAAAAAAAAAAAAAAAAAAAAAAAAAACTGCCGAGCCCGGCTTGCTGCACGCTGCCGCTCTCGGCCGAGTAGAAAGGACGTGTACTCAAAAGTCTGTAACTCCAAGAGTTTCGCTCCGATTGACTTTAAATTTTGAGACAATATTTCTGAGATCTTATTCTAGAAGAAAATGAAAAAAAAAAAAAAATTATTTTGGCAAAGTGGCCTGACCCTACTCCCCCCTTAAATTCAGAACCAATATGGCTTTGATAATTAAAACTATCCGAGTCCGGTAGCTAGCGTAGGGAGATAAAATCCGAATAAGGTGGCTTTTGCATGGTAGACCCATCCTTTTCCTCACCTTTCAGTACGAGGAGTCCATAATAATACTTAATTAATTAGATTTCAGAAAATAGATAATTTCGAACCCGTAGCAACCGACTTTTACTATAACCAGTAGGTTCGTAAAAGCCGAAACGTTACAATATATAGTGTGGAGAGGGCTGCACCTCCCAGCCTGCTATCGCCGCCAGCCGTTACCTCCCGGCCTGATTTTGAACATGTTCAGCGCTCTAGGTGCGGAGAACATGTCGAGTGTGGAAAGGCTTTCCCCTCCACTTTTTGGATCGCCGATCGACGATCACTCCGTTGCCGACCAGCCAGCTAACAACGTCGAGTTACCGTACCTTACGTCTATCTTTAACTTATCTTTATCTTTTCTGTTTTTGGGGGTTTCTGTATCTTTTTTTTTATCTTTTCTTGTTTTTTTTTGGGGTTTTCCTCAGTTTTTCTGTAGTTTACTTTCTTTTTGGGGGTTTTTCATAGTTTTCTTTTGTGCTTTTCTTTTTATTTGGTGTGTGTGTGCTCGCTTTTGACGCCGCCTGGGCTGCGACCCTATTCAAGGTAGACTTTCCTTTCGTACAGACCTCGACCATCCGTTCTCCTGCGATTTTTGCGGCGTTGCCGAGTAACGACTTGAATCCAAATTCCGCAATAGACGGGCAGTCGTGGTCTGCTATCTTTCCTAGGCTACTTTAGCATTACTTAGGCGAATTTTCTGTCTTCTATCTGGACTTGCGCTGCTCGGGAAGAATCCCGTGCCGTCTCGCCTAGGTTACCTATAACGTTCTTTCTTTTGCGTGCGTTACTTTACCTTTAAATATTATCTAGCATTATCTCCATTCTACTTTGCGCTACCTTCTCTATCCTCTTGCGTTAGCTTCAATATCTTTTCTCTTTTCTTTTTTTTTTGTTGTAGTTAGTTATTTAGCTTTTGCGGCTTGACCGCCTTAATGTCATGCGAAGCCGGAATCTAATTCCGCCGCCACTTTTTTGGAATTAATTTGCGCTGCGTATTTTCAAACATATTTTGTTACTTTCTTTTTCTTTTGCGCTTCAACTTTTCTTTTGTTCTTTTGCCTAGTTCTAAGTTCACTATTGTATATTCTGCCGTCATGTAAAATCTTTTGTTATTTATTTCTTATTTATTTTTGTATCGCTGCGTTTAATTTTGAAATTATAGTTATCGTTACCGTCTACCTATCTCTGAGCAAAGTGTGTTATTTCTACGCCCCCACGTTCCCCTCTCCGTCTATCTAGTCGGTTATCGTCTCGATTCTGAATTTAGTTGTTGCTTACTGCGTTTTGTTTTGCTAACTCTATCTGGCACCTTCGTGTGCCTGGCGCCCAACACTATCTTTTAGCTTTCGTTTCGTTTCTGTATCGTACCGTTTTTTGAGTGAGAATACGTTGGGACTTCTTTGAGCGGGATTTATTTTTCTATTCATTTCCTCCGGGTAGGAAAATTGCTCGTTACAATATATATATATAGTGGTATGGTATATATATATATATATGGTATATGTATATATATATTATATATACATATATATATACATATATATATACATATATATATCTCTCTATATTATAAAGATATATCGCCGCCGCCGCCGCCGTGTCAGACTTTCCATGGCCTCCTCGACCCCGCTCGCTACCCCCCCCCCCCCCCCCTTTCCATGGCCTCTTCGACCCCGCTCGGCTCTTTTCGCCCCTCCCCTTCCCCTAACCCTTAGGATGAGTTAGGTCGTGTCAGGTTAGGTTAGGTTGTCTTCGTCAGGATAGAGTAGGTTAGGTTGGTAACCTAACCTAACCTGACCTGACCTTTGAGGTGTTAGGTAACCTAACCTAACTCGGCTAGGTTAGGTCAGGTCAGGTTGGGTTAGGTTGCCATGGTCAGGATAGAGTGGGCTAGGTTAGAAAGGTTAGGTAATCTAACCTAACCTTTGTCAGTATCCTAGCGATCTCGGCTCCGCTCGGCTTTTATTTATCCCTCCCATCCCCCCTACCTCTTGCCCTGGGCCTCCTCGACCCCGCTCGGCTGTTTTCGCCCCCTCCCCCCAGCCCATTCGGCTTCCCTATCGAAAACTATCCTGAATAGCCGAAGATAGCCGAGGACAGCCGAGGAGAGCCAAGGGGAGCTGAACCCGGTCCTTCCCTTGGTCCGAGGGCCCAGGAAAGGGAAAGGGGGAAGCAGAGCCGAGGAGAGTCGAAGAGAACCGAAGAGAGCCGAGGATGGCCGAAGACAGCCGAAGATAGCCGAGGATAGCCGAAGATAGCCGAAGATAGTCGAGGATAGCCGAGGAGAGCTAAGGGGAGCCGAACCCGGTCCTCCCCTCGGTCCAGGAAAGGGAAAGGGGAAAACAGAGCCAAGGCAGCTGAGGAGAGCCGAAGAGAACCGGAGAGAGCCGAGGATAGCCGAAGATAGCCGGGGATAGCCGAGGATGGCCGAGGATAGCCGAAGATAGCCGAGGATAGCCGAAGATAGCCTAGGATAACCGAAGATAGCCGTGGATAACCGAGGATAGCCGAAGAGAGCACAAAATGTCTGACACGGCGGCGGCGATATATCCTAATAATCTCTACACACGACTTCAAGAGATACGAATCCGAGGACCTGGATGACGAGAAATACTCAGTGAATGACCTGGACAACGAGAACTACGAAAACGAAGACCTGGACACTGGAAATACTTAGCGAAAGACTTGGACAACAAGGAATACGAAACGAAGGACCTGGGCAACGAGAACTACGAGGCCGAGGACCTGGACTACAAGAAATACTTAGCGAGTGACCTGGACTAAGAGATCTACGAAGCCCAGGACCTGGACTACGAGATATACTCACTGAACGACCTGGACAACGAGAACTACGAAGCCGAGGACCTGGACTACTAGAAATACTTGGCAAACGACCTGGACAACGAGGAATACGAAGAACATAAAATCCACGGATTATTTGAATTTTAGAAACAACTGATACAAATTAGAATATGGGGGGTTGGCGCGCGTAGCGCGCAGGGGGCAAAGCCCCCCTAGTATATACATATATATATATATATACCCATATATATATACATGGGTATATATATATATTGTAACTTTACGGATAGTGAGCGACACTGAAGGTGACGCGAACCGGTTGGTTATTGTGTTTTCTTTACTCGATTTTTATTTTTGTTTGAGACTTCTACTATTAATTATTAGCCGTGCCTATTACGGACTTGAACTACCGTGTAGCTGAGGCCGCCTCCCCACAGACCTGAGTACGATAACGCACTAAGGCTGCACTCTACCCTCTTAACTGTTAAATGTTAATTTAATGAAGTTAATTTATTCCCAAATAATAGCTGTGCCAGACCTGGGTAGATCGGAGATCCACCAAGGCTGTATCTAGCTTTCTGTTAGATTTAAACTATAACCTGGAAATGGCGGAGGAAGGGGTTTGACATCTGATTAAATTGCTTTTTTGTAACGTTCCAAAATCTATTTATTTAATTAACTAAACCTACGGTTGCAACCCTATTTTATATTTACACGTTGCTTATCTTTACTTACGTTATTTCTACGTTAAACAATGATATCGTGATACAATTTTGACAAGTAGCTATTTTGACTGAGATTCGAATATTCTAGCAAAATACAGTTGTTCTGATATTTTCTTTATAATTTTTTGTATGCTGTGATTTACTCTGATTTTCTATAGTTTTATGTCTTTATTTGAAATAATTGGATTTCTGAAATATTCTTGAATTTATTATTTGTATTGAAATGAATAGATGATTCTAACGGTTCATCAGAGCTCTATGCTCGTGATGACCAACAAGTCACTGTGAGTCTATCTGGTATCTACCCTAGAATAGCTAATGAGTTGATGCGCGGTGAGTCAACCCGGTCGCTTTGCCGAAGATTGCTCGTGAGCTGAGCGGCGTCACGCCTTTTATACTTGTCGTGACGTCACTCAGCTCGTCGTTGTGCGAAGCTTCGAGACTCTTCCAGTCGCTTCGCTCGACCGTTGCTGATTTAAATGTAAACGCACAGGCATGGGTAGCCTGGCACGTTACAATATATAGATATATATATACATATAGATATATATCTCTCTATATTATAAAAATCTCTCGCCGCGGCCGTCGCCGTGTCAGCAAAGAAACAAAAGAACAACGAAACAAAAGACATTCTTTCGTTTCTGGGTTTTTCCCAGAATTCCATTGTTTCGTTGTTCTTTTGTTTCGTTGTTCTTTTGTTTCTTTGTTCTTTTTTTTCTTTGTTCTTTTGTTTCTGGGTTTTTCTCAGAGTTCCCGGGTTTTCCCCAGAATTCCTTTGTTTCGTTGTTCTTTTGTTTCGTTGCTCTTTTGTTTCTGGGTTTTTCCCAGAATTCCTGGGTTTTCCCTAGAATTCCTTTGTTCTTTTGTTTCTTTGTTCTTTTGTTCCCCCATAGATTTTCAAGGTCAAAGGTCAAAGGTCAAAGGTCCTGGGTTTTCCCCAGATTTCCTGGGTTTTCCCCATAGATTTTCGAGGTCAAAGGTCAAAGCTCCTGGGTTTTCCCAAATTTTCTGGGTTTTCCCCATCGATTTTCAAGGTCAAAGGTAAGAGCTCCTGGGTTTTTCCCATCGATTTTCAAGGTCAAAGGTCCAAAGGCCAAAGGTCCTGGGTTTTCCCCAGAATTCCTAGGTTTTCCCCATTGATTTTCAGGGTGAAAGGTCAAAGGTCCGGGGTTTTCCCCAGAATTCCTGGGTTTTCCATAGATTTTTAAGGTCACAGGTGTAAGGTAGATAGGTTGTCGGTTTAAAGAAAAAACCGAATTGCTTTACCATCCGGAAAACCAAATTCATTCAGATTCGCTCTGTGTATAGTGAAATATAAAGGAAACAACCACTGATTAATATTATAACTGGATAGCCGATCGTGTATGACATATAAGCCGAGCAGTGAGGCCAGTTAAGTGTCCTTTTTTTTACGCTATAGATCTATATTAGATATAGTAGATCAGGATTATCCACTGATAGTAATGAATAATAAATAGTGAATAATCTTGAAATTATTAAGAATCACTCCTACTCTTTGTAAAATAAATACTATTATGATAATACAATTATAATATATGTTAATCTTTATTTTATAGTAAATTGAAAAATCAGTAAATATAGATAGATAAGTAGATAATATCATACAGTTATAATATACATCAATGTTTATTTGCGATCGCAATTTAACATGATAATTTTAACAAATAATCACATTTTAACTTACTTGATTATTTTATTATTTTAACAAAACTAATTAATTAATTAATTAATTGATTAATTAATTAATTAATTAGAAACTATAAAAATGATCACACTAAGTAAATAATAGATCTGTATAGATCAGGATTATCCACTGATAGTAATAAATAATAAATAGTAAATAATTTTTAAATTATTAAGAATCACTTCTACTCTTTGTAAAATAAATACTATTATGATAATACAATTATAATGTATGTTAATGTTTATTTTATAGTAAATTGAAAAATCAGTAAATAAGTAGATAATTAATTAATTAATTAGAAACTATAAAAATGATCAAACTAAGTAAATAATATCATACAGTTATAATATATATCAATGTTTATTTGCAATCGCAATTTAACATAATAATTTCAACATCATTTCGATTAGTGATCGCAAAGTCAAAAGAATACACCTATAATTAACTAATTGACGTTATATCTCATTCTCTAAATATTTCAAATAGAGCAACCTTAAATTCCTTTTTTTTTTTTTTAATAATTTTATGAAAATGCGGAATTTATAAATTGTGTATGTCATTGTAATCGTATGTAATCTGTTGAAAGATCTGTTCAAAATTTCCGTTGTTTTTACGTATACAAGACGCGGGGGGTTGGCGCGCGAAGCGCGCAGGGGGGCAGAGCCCCCCAAGTATATATATATAGTATATATATTCATAGATACTATATCTATATATAGATACTATATACCTATATATAGGTACTACTATATATATATCTCTATATATTATAAAGATATATCGCCGCCGCCGCCGCCGCCGTGTCAGACTTTCCATGGCCTCCTCGACCCCGCTCGCTACCCCCCCTTCCATGGCCTCTTCGACCCCGCTCGGCTCTTTTCGCCCCTCCCCACCCCCTAACCCTTAGGATGAGTTAGGTCGTGTCAGGTTAGGTTAGGTTGCCTTCGTCAGGATAGAGTAGGTTAGGTTGGTAACCTAACCTAACCTGACCTTTGAGGTGTTAGGTAACCTAACCTAACTCGGCTAGGTTAGGTCAGGTCAGGTTGGGTTAGGTTGCCATGGTCAGGATAGAGTGGGTTAGGTCAGGTTAGGTTGGGTTGCCTTGATCAGGATAGAGTAGGTTAGATTGGTAACCTAACCTAACCTTACCTGACCTGACCTTTGAGGTGTTAGGTAACCTAACCTAACTAGGCTAGGTCAGGTCAGGTCAGGTTGGGTTAGGTTGCCATGGTCAGGATAGAGTGGGCTAGGTTAGGTTAGAATGGGTTAGGTTGTGTCAGGTTGGGTTGGGTTGCCTTGGTCAGGATAGAGTAGGTTAGGCTGGTAAATTTCCGTTGTTTTTACGTATACAAGACGCGGGGGGTTGGCGCGCGAAGCGCGCAGGGGGGCAGAGCCCCCCTAGTATATATATATATATATATATAGCATCCCAGCAAACACATAACCGTCTAGTTATGTAACATGAGTCCCACAAAGCAACCTAACGTCGGTAACGTTGCTGCAATATTATTGTAACGTAACATTTGTTAGTCACTCGCAACTAACGAATGCAATGTAACTGTAATGTACCCAAAGCCCCACTAAATAACATAACATCGGTTACATTGCATCAACAATAATGTAAAATAACATTTGCTGCTAATGTAATTCTAAGTTTATATGAGCGTGGCAGTTCGTAGCAGTTGCTATTGTTGCTGCGTCCCGGCATGGTAGAGAGAGTCTTCGTAGTGAAGAGAGTGAAATTTATGCCGTCATGGTCAGTCTGAAAAACAATACTTAAAAATTGTAGGTTATATATTATAAAACTCATGAATAATAGCGTCCGAACTAGTAGTATACAAAGTATTAGTTAATGGACGAATAATAAAATTCTAACCTCACTTTTGCTTTCGCTTATACA
Source organism: Tenthredo mesomela (assembly GCA_943736025.1). Classification (NCBI taxonomy): domain Eukaryota; kingdom Metazoa; phylum Arthropoda; class Insecta; order Hymenoptera; family Tenthredinidae; genus Tenthredo; species Tenthredo mesomela. Next base: position 17,497,989 of record OX031021.1, read on the forward strand.
CGTGTGCCTCACAATACAAATTATTTTCAGACATCTTCACACGCTTGTTGTAATCTTGCTCATAAGGGATTAAGGCCCATCCCTAGTCGCCCACCTCCTTTTGGTTGCAATGTGTCACATTTCGATTATTATCCGAGCCCAGGCATCAGAAACGCAAAAAAGGCCAACTTAGCGCAAATTCTATTTAAATTCCGAACACATACATCGAAAAAAATGTTTGTTTCGTGCGCAAATAGAGTCTACAGATGGTTTTTACATTGTTACAAAATTATTCGAATTCGATTTCCTCGGCAAACAATGTAAAAACCATATGTAGACTCTATTTTTGCACGAAACGAACATTTTTTTGGATGTATGTGTTCGGAATTGAAATAGAATTTGCGCTAAGTTGGCCTTTTTTTCGTTTTTTATGCCTGGGCTCGGATAATAATCGAAATGTGACACATTTCGACCAAAAGGAGGTGGGCGACTAGGGATGGGCCTTAAGGTGCTTTCCTAGGCAATTCCACCAGTCCTGAAAACATCGTGAAAAAATGTGATATTAAACGGAATATCTCTGCCTGAGCACCGAAATCAATGAAACAAAATACGTCGCGCAATTCTATGTGCGACTCCGAACATGTACAGCCCCAAAAATGTTCGTTTTGCGCGAAAATAGAGAAGATATCCATGAAAAACAGTTTTAGAAACGTTTTTCATGGATATCTTCTCTATTTTCGCGCAAAACGAACATTTTTGGGGCTGTACATGTTCGGAGTCGCACATAGAATTGCGCGACGTATTTTGTTTCATTGATTTCGGTGCTCAGGCAGAGATATTCCGTTTAATATCACATTTTTTCACGATGTTTTCAGGATTGGTGGAATTGCCTAGGAAAGCACCTTAAAATGGCTAAAGATATTCGGTATTATGCATCTTGAAGTTAATTATTTATTCATTGTCGAATAGATATAGTGGTAATAAACATATGGAATACCTAAATGGCCAAATAAAGTCGTCAGCTTCTGATAAACAAGTGGAAATATATTATGACTATTCAATGAAATCTCAACTTGAATCTATTGGGTAGTATCCGTGTACAAAAGTTCAGTGAATATATCGAATCTTTTGGCATATTCACTGTTCTTTTGTGCGTGGATTTTTCGAAATGGATTCGAGTTGAGATTTGAAGCCTATATAGGCCCGTACTAACATATTCATCACAACGCTAGATAGCGTGTTACCATCTGTTACCTAACTATAATGCTACTGTCAGGTATTGAAAATATCACACGGTTACATGTATGTTATGTAACTGCCACATTGAACTGAGTGGGAAATTACCACTAACCCAGCGGTAGCAGGAAACTAACCAGCTATGTAACGTGTTATATTGAGTTAGATGTAAGTTACCTTACGTTTACATAACTGTGTTCGCTGGGATATATATAAGCCTAGCTATGCGGCCTAAAAAACCTGACAAAAAACGTTACAACGCTTTTTTTTTAAAGAGGACTATCTTCTCAAGGTTTTCTGTGGTTTACCTTGGGACTGCAGAGCGGGACGAATGTCAGATAGTTTCTGGGTAGTTTTGAACTTTTGAGCCACAGCTCCAACTTCCCCAAAAAAAAAAAAGAGCACACACACACTCTTTATGACTGCTCGATTGTTGTTTCTCATTCCATTTTTGATTTTTGACTTAACGAGTCGAGACGACTCTTCTTCCGGAGGGGGGGTAGTGTTACAAAGATTGATTTCCCTTTTTCGCTTTACTAGGAGATTACCTTTACATTCCATATTTAAACTTCGCATCATCTAGCAGTCATAGAAGATAAACGAATATAAATAAATGACTCGTCGATATTAAATAACTAAAGTAAACATTATCATAAAAACAGTGCTGTTTCACACTTCAAACTGTAAACACACATTTTCTCACATTTCCCAATATATTCAATTTCCCTGACAAATATATTTTCTTTGACTTGAATCTCTTATTTCAACTCAGGACCCACATTTTATTTAACTTAATCTGCTCGAGCCTTTCTTTAAATAATTATAATTAGCCCTCAGAAGCTAATTTAGTAACAATATATATATATTGTAACTTTACGGATAGTGAGCGACACTGAAAGTGACGCGAACCGGTTGGTTATTGTGTTTTCTTTACTCAATTTATATTTTTGTTTGAGACTTCTACTATTAATTGTTAGCCGTGCCTATTACGGACTTGAACTACCGTGTAGCTGAAGCCGCCTCCCCACAGACCTGAGTACGATAAACGCACTAAGGCTGCACTCTACCCTCTTAACCGTTAAATGTTAATTTAATGAAGTTAATTTATTCCAAATAATAGCTGTGCCAGACCTGGGTAGATCGGAGATCCACCAAGGCTGTATCTAGCTTTCTGTTAGATTTAAACTATAACCTGGAATTGACGGAGGAAGGGGTTTGACATCTGATTAAATTGCTTTTTTGTAATGTTCAAGAATCTGTTTATTCAATTAACTAAAACTACGGTTGCAACCCTAACCTATTTTTACACGTTGCTTATTATCTACTTACTTGTCTTTACAAAGTTTTTATTTGAATTTGATATCTCTTTTTCAGTGTAAGTTTTCTAGCAATAATGCGTCGATCGTATCTTAATATTTATTCTTTAATAATTTTCTCTAAACTCAATGGTAAGAATATATGATTTGATATTTGGTAGTTTGATTTGGAATAAGTGAATTTATATTTGATATTTGAAGTATTAGCTGATTCTAACGGTTCATCAGAGCTCTATGCTCGTGATGACCAACAAGTGACTGTGAGTCTATCTGGTCTACCCTAGAATAGCTGATGAGTTGAGCGGCGCCTCGACTTTTATATCAGTCGTGACGTCACTCAGCTCGTCGCTGCTGTCGATCGTTCTAGACTGTTCTTGATGTTCGCAACGGCTGATGTTTGAATGCTAACGGTCAGGCATGGGTTGCCTGATTCGTTACATTGGCCCCCTTCGATCATCAGGTGGTCGGATGATCTTTGATGATACGAATGGATGATGATCGATGTCCTTCTTGATTTGTCACTATGAGATGATGATGAATGGTGAACTTTTTACCCCCTCTTCAATCCTAATGGATCAGTCGGATCTAGTAGCACGGGTATCTCCACTATTTCATTCACCCTTGGCTTAGGCTTGTTGGCATACCTGATCGCCGGTGGTCTAGTGACTACTACAGCTGTTTTCGGTACCTTGCGCCTTTGTGTCATCTCGTCGTCTTCGTCATCTGACAGGTCTAAAGTGCCGAATACTCGTAGCATCTTTATTAGATCTTCTGGTTTCCTATTTTTTCGTCGGTCGAAGTCGGCGAGTCGACACCGCTTGCTACCGGTTGGCAAAGCTCGATCTGTGTCGGTGTTGATCGGTGTTGGTGCATTGCGGCTTGCTGTTGATGCACCGTCATTGGACTTCTCCCTCAGACGTGGGATTTTGAATCCACGAAGATCAGGATGGCGTTTGGATATTGCCTCTATCCTTTTAATGGTAGGTAAGTTGGATTTCCTTACTATCTTATTCTTATCTTTGATGGTTTTATGGCTTGTCTCCTCCTTGTTAATCATCGGTATTTTAACTCTTGGAATACAGATTTTTAGTATTAAGTTGTTGTTTCGATCCTTAGGAACAACTGGATCGACCCTTGTTTCGTCAACAACTTCATCTACTTCTTCGCTGGTGGTCGGCGGAACGGTAGGTGCATTCACCGGCTCGGTGACTTCCGTTAAATTCGGACGTGCATCCTTCCTTCGTCGCTGCAATCGTGACGGATCCATGAGGTATGCAGCCGTTTGGTATCCTCTACCTATCACATATCTCCCGGTTCCCGATTTAAACACTCCCGAAGGTACAATGACTTTATCATTTTCAGGATTATGGACATCATCGCCAACGGTTTGGGTTTCCTTGTCCTGTACGCTGCTATACCCGTATTCAGACATGATAACGACTGTGATGACTCATAGCGACCTCGAGCTTTTATACCATCTTCTTCGTATCATCTGTCCTTGGTATGTCAGCAATTCAAACACAACCGTTGCAAACGATGACAGTCAGTACCCCTAGTTGCTAATGTTCGTTTATTTTTCAAATATCGGGTAATATGTATCGCTTTAGCATGTTTGTGTGGAATCTACCACGCTCTTTTCGTGTGTTTATGTGTTCTAAAATGAACGTAGCTTCACCAACACGGTTACAAATTCGATATGGACCTTCATATAACGCTAGGAACTTGGCCATTATTTTATTTTTTGAATCCGAGACGTTAAGCGCTCGAACTAATACCAAATCGTTTACTTTAAATTCCGTTAATTTATGGTTCGAATTGAATCTGTTGGCTCTGCTATTTCCATTTTTTATTATATTCTCTCTAACTAAATTTAATTTTAATTCTTGTGTAATGTCGTTTTGATCTATTTTAAACCATTGCTTCCAGAATCTACTGGGTGGCTCGCCGAGTTGAATTTCGCACGGACAAAATCCAGTCGACTCATGGTGCACTTCGTTCACGCAACTTTCAATAACTTTTAACCATTTAATCCATGATGTATGTTTGTCGGTAAGGAATGTTCTGAAAAATCTTCCCAATTCTCGATTTACTCTTTCGACCATATTCCCTTGTGGGTGTCTTATCGATGAAAATATAGGAGTGATTCCTTCTTCTTCTAGTTTATTTAACCATTGTGCTGACGTGAACTGTGTCCCATGGTCGAACTGAATTTTGTTCGGCTTACCCAACTCTGGTATGTACTCATCGAAGATGCACCGGATTGTGGAGCGCGCGTCGGCAGTTTTGAGCGGATATAAGCGTACGAATTTGCTGAACGCGTCGATGGTAACTAGCAACCATTTATAGTTTCCTTTACTTGAGGGTAACGGGCCTAAGAAGTCAATAGAAACTAGTTCTCCAACTTTGCTGGGTGTTATGTTCTGCATTCGCGCATAGCTGTATAAATTTGGTACTTTACATCGCTGACATCGATCGCAACTTGCTAGAGTTTTTCGAATGCAACGCGCAAATTTCGGGTAGTAAAAATTCTCTTTAAGCATTTTATAGCATTTCCCTGACCCCACATGTCCGTATGCTTCGTGTGTCTCGATAATTAATCCCTTTAATAATCCTTCTGGGAGATAAGCTCTTTTTTAGCCCCCTGGTTCAACATGGTACCAAATACCTTGTTCTAACTTTAATCTTTTTTTAGTTCTCGTTAGATCCTTTTCTACGAGATCTCTTATACTCGGATCGTTTGCTTGAAGCATTCCGAAGTTTCTCAAGTTATCGTTTAAATTTTGTGTTATTTCTTTTGCTAATGGTGCAACTATTTGTAATTTACTAATTTGTGATTTTTCTTTTTCAGGTGGATATCGGCTTAGGGTGTCCGCTACAAGATTATCCTTCCCCTTCACATACTCGATTTCGAAGTCGTATGTCTGAATAAACAGTATCCAGCGCGCCAAACGTGAACTTACTAACTTGCAGGTCGACAAGAATGTCAGTGCGCGATGATCCGTTCTGATAGTTAACTGCGCTCCGATTATGAATGTCCGGAACTTCTCCAACGCAAAGACGATCGCCAGAAGCTCTTTCTCAGACGTAAAATAATTTAATTCCGCTCCTTTTAGCGTGCGACTCGCAAAGCCTACAATCAGTTCCTCGTTCGCGTAGTTTAGCTGGTACAATACGGCACCGATAGCAAAATTACTAGCATCGCATTGCAAATAATATCTTTTTTCTGGAACTGGATGATGAATGATCATCTCCTTACAAAATGTCTCTTTTACTCGATTGAAATGTGCTTTCATTTCTTCGTTCCACTCCCATTTAGCATCCTTTCGCACAAGTCTCAGTAATGGTGCAGTTACATCCGAGTAATACCTCGTGAATTTACTATAATAATTCGTCAAACCCAAAAATCCTTTTAATTGTTTAACGTTTTTAGGCTCAGGAAAGTTAGTTATGGCCTCTATTTTCTCTGGTTGTGGTAGGATTCCATTCTTGGTAATCCGATGGCCTAAGAAATCAATTTGATCTCGGAAGAATCTTGATTTGTTGAAATTTATAGTCATGTGATGCTTCCTAAAAACTGCGAATAGTGACTCCAGGTGTGCTAAATGAGACTGGAACGAATCAGATAGACACAAGATGTCATCAACGAAATTGATTGTGAATTTTTCTGTTTCTCTTAAAACTAAGTCGAGAGTGCGGATTAGACTTGCCAAACTAGTATTTAATCCGTAGGGTGTCACCGCGAATTGGTATGTTTTTCCCTCGTATATGAACGCTGTGTATTTTCTGGAATCTTTATGCAATGGTACTTGCCAAAAACTGGCGGTTAGATCAAGACTGGACATAAATGAAGCGTTACCGCACTTCTGAAATAGCACCTCAGTAGACTGCGCACAGTCGTGATCAGGTACTATCAGCTTGTTGATGTAGCGTGCGTCTAACACTAATCTAATGTCACCTGATTTTTTAGCTACCACCACTATGGGGTTGATATACTCGCTGCATGAGCGCTCAATGATACCAAGATTTAACATTTTATCAATTTCTGCTCTGACTTTATCTCTGTGCATAATTGGCACTGGATACGACCGTCTTACGAAAGGTCGATCCTCATAAATTTTTAATCTGTGTTCGTAAATTGTGACTCTACCGGGTATTTTTGAGAAAATGTCGCGATACTTTTTTAATAAGGTTGAAAAATCATTAATCTCACAAGCTTTAAGTACCTGACATTCCGACAATTTGCTGTTAATCTCATCATCGGTTAATCCAGGATTATGTCCAGTTTGATGACTATTAACCGACTCAATGCTTGAGATAACCTCCTTTTCTATTTTTTCGTCGTTAACGCCGGTCGTTTTATGAATCTCAATCTGATCTGTTTTATTTCTTATTTGAATTTGTAGTTTATTTAGTTTTAAATCTAAATCAGCCTTCCATCTATGTAAAGTATCAATTCCAATGATCATGTCTTGCTTTAGTCCATGTACGACGAGAAAACACACCTCATCGGATGACGATCCTATTACGACTTTGGCTAGAAATTGTTCTTTTATTCGTGTAGGTTTGCCCCCTAACACTCCCAATACTTGAAAATTAACTACTGGTAATTTTGCGCAGCTCAAAAAATTTGCCTTATGCCGATTGTACCAGCCTCCCGACACGCACGTTATGTGGCCACCCGTGTCGATCAGAGCCTTGACTTCGACATCTTCGACGCGCAGGAGAACCTCCGGACATTGTACGGATGCTTGACAATCGCCTGTATCCTCCTTTACCAGATAATTAAACGGATTTTCAAATGAATTATTTTGTGAACCTTTTTTTTCCGGATTTACCGCCGAAATATTTAAGATACGCTGTACTGGTGTCGGTATCAATTCCTCTTCCAGCACAGCGCCTCCTAGTTTTCCGTATTTACTATATTTGATTCTATTACCGACGGGTTATCTTCGGTGTTTACAACGGTCGCCTTTATATGACTAGTTGTCCAATTCGACCTATTGTTGACATGCTCGCCTTGTCCATGTTTTTGACGCGTTTCATGATTATCGTTAGCAGGTTTGAAGCTTTGGCTTGTCATGTCGTTACGCCATGACACCTGTTTGTCTCGGTTTTCAGTTGGACGGTTGACGGTTGGGTACTGTTTGTTCGTGTACGTCGGTTTTTGTCTAGGCGCGTTTGATCTACCCCCGAATTGCATTTCGTCCAAAAACTCCAACAGTGCGTCGATGTCGCAAATCCCGCGGCATTTAGCAGCTTCAACAACCGGCTCGTCAAAGTGCCTTGTAAGATTTCGAACGATCTCTTGTTCTGACATGGCTGGATTTAATCCGACAGCTGATGCGAATTTTCGATTGGCATACTCAGACCACGTCACCCTCGCGTCCGGAATATAATATCCAAATTCGATATCTCTTCGTAACTCCCGTTGTGTTTCTACGCCCCAATATCTGTTCAAAAATCGTTTTTTAAACTCTCCCCAGGAATGAATTACGTCGCGACGCGCGATCCACCAATCCTTTGCATCTAATATGAGACTTTGTCCTACTAGCTTTAAGCAAATATCATCATCTCTAGCATCTATAAAGGTAAAGTATTCTTCTATTTCTTTAATATAATTTGCTGGTCTTTCCCAACCTTTTCCAGAGAACTGCGGTAGTCTGATGTGTTTGGAAATTAAGTTGTTGTAGTCACAACTTTGATTTGGATTTGTCGATTTTACTTTTCTAATTTCCGCGTTCACGCTTATCTTGAAATTATCGTGTTTTTTCTCGATATCTATGATTCTTTCCAAATTTACTTTTTGATTTCTTTCGATCTTACTATCCAAACAATTCAGACTCTCGCCAAACTCTTCTCTTATGCTTCCATGCTCTTCATGGTATTCTTTTTGACATTCTATTAATTTCTCTTCGAACTTTTCGCTTGTAGCTTCTAATTTTTTATCTAGTATCTCTAATTGTTTCTTATATTTTAAAGATTGCTCTTCGAGCCTTTTTCTGAAATTATCTTCGCATGATAATACGTTATCTGTATTTACTGATTTTGCTTCGACGATTGTTCTTTCTAGTTTAGCATATTTATCATCTATTTTCTTATGTATTTTTTCCAGCGCATCCATCACTGAGGACTGGTCGACGATCATCGCTCTTCGACGATCTGTACCTTTTTCTTTTTCTATTTCAATAAATGTTTTATCTAAATTTACTGTCTCTTTGTCTTTATTTTGACGACCCTGATTCCTATCTCCTAAACCTAGCTCTGTAGCCGAACTGATGCCAGATCCCTTGTCCGCCATTTGCCTGGTTGTGACACCGGACTTTGACATAATCCACAATTGACTCTACTAGCAATAATTTTGATTCTAATTTGATGCAACGAAGTTAAGTTAATAAATAAATGACTCTAGATATTTCAAGCAATTTTTCTAGCTAAAATTTGAATAGAGAAGCCCCACGTTGGGCGCCAAATGTAACTTTACGGATAGTGAGCGACACTGAAAGTGACGCGAACCGGTTGGTTATTGTGTTTTCTTTACTCAATTTATATTTTTGTTTGAGACTTCTACTATTAATTGTTAGCCGTGCCTATTACGGACTTGAACTACCGTGTAGCTGAAGCCGCCTCCCCACAGACCTGAGTACGATAAACGCACTAAGGCTGCACTCTACCCTCTTAACCGTTAAATGTTAATTTAATGAAGTTAATTTATTCCAAATAATAGCTGTGCCAGACCTGGGTAGATCGGAGATCCACCAAGGCTGTATCTAGCTTTCTGTTAGATTTAAACTATAACCTGGAATTGGCGGAGGAAGGGGTTTGACATCTGATTAAATTGCTTTTTTGTAATGTTCAAGAATCTGTTTATTCAATTAACTAAAACTACGGTTGCAACCCTAACCTATTTTTACACGTTGCTTATTATCTACTTACTTGTCTTTACAAAGTTTTTATTTGAATTTGATATCTCTTTTTCAGTGTAAGTTTTCTAGCAATAATGCGTCGATCGTATCTTAATATTTATTCTTTAATAATTTTCTCTAAACTCAATGGTAAGAATATATGATTTGATATTTGGTAGTTTGATTTGGAATAAGTGAATTTATATTTGATATTTGAAGTATTAGCTGATTCTAACGGTTCATCAGAGCTCTATGCTCGTGATGACCAACAAGTGACTGTGAGTCTATCTGGTCTACCCTAGAATAGCTGATGAGTTGAGCGGCGCCTCGACTTTTATATCAGTCGTGACGTCACTCAGCTCGTCGCTGCTGTCGATCGTTCTAGACTGTTCTTGATGTTCGCAACGGCTGATGTTTGAATGCTAACGGTCAGGCATGGGTTGCCTGATTCGTTACAATATATATGTATATATATATATATATATATATATATATATATATATATATATATGGGGCTTTCCACGTCACATTTACCCCTTTTGTTCCTCACCCCCTTCGATTTGGAAAATTTTTTAGTATGATGTTGCAACTGACCCAAAAGGGTCTCTGAATTAATTTTAGATTTTTCCAACCAACGGCTAAATTTAAAAAAAATCGAAAAGTCGATTCCGGAAACGCCATTTTTAAAAATCTGAAAAAATTCACATAAATTTCATAATTTAAAATATGATTTGTAAGCATCACTCGATGATGGGATCTCAATATTTACTATTTTTTTCGCAGGTTCTTAGGTTTTTCATGTCAGAATTGGAGTTTTCATCTTTTTAATCCGTCATAACTTTCTGAAATAAAATGAATTTCAATTTTTTTGAAATTTAGAGGAGTTGAAATCCATTATTATTTGAGAAAGTTATGACGGATTAAAAAGATGAAAACTCCAATTCTGACATGAAAAACCTAAGAACCTGCGAAAAAAATAGTAAATATTGAGATCCCATCATCGATTGATGCTTACAAATCATATTTTAAATCATGAAATTTATGTGAATTTTTTCAGATTTTTAAAAATGGCGTTTCCGGAATCGACTTTTCGATTTTTTTTAAATTTAGCCGTTGGTTGGAAAAATCTGAAATTAATTCAGAGACCCTTTTGGGTCAGTTGCAACATCATACTAAAAAATTTTCCAAATCGAAGGGGGTGAGGTACAAAAGGGGTAAATGTGACGTGGAAAGCCCCATATATATATGTGTATTGTGCAGCGTCTTTCCTAACAGCGAACCAATGTCTTTCGCTATCTCAACCAACTGAACGAGGCTGGCGCCTGGTAGAGTAAGAGACAGGTGGCAAAAGGCTATGGTTCTCGCGGATTGGAAATAGCACGGTGTACAAATATTCTGTTTTACATCACTACTAACATACAGTAAAGTTTCGAATTTACTTTGAAACAATGAATTTGGCGTATTGGTTCGGAATTGTGCATAAGCATAACAAATGATTTCAACTCGATGTATAGTGAATATTAGAATGGAAAAGAGGAGTCTGTTTCGATTTTGTATTTGAGGCATATTTTTTTCCTGTCTGTAATCACCTCTACTGGGTAATTTTACTAGCTGAACTTTAATTATGTCAGCGGACATATTCATGCGACTGTTGTTCTTTCAACTCACGGCTACACTGACTATAGTTGGATGAGACTCTCTTTCATTTTCATTTTATTCACTATACAATATACGACGGACGACTTGTGCACAGGCATATTATAATACAATATTCTTTTGCAGCTTTTAGCTAAGATCGTTTCGGATGAAATGTTTCACCTGTGATGCAAGTCAGTCCGTTGTACTGCATACACTGATACCAATGAAACAGATGTTATACTGATTCAAATTTGTCCAGAATCCATCAAGATAACATGCATTGAGTCATAATTCACCGAAGCGTAAGCAATATGCAATTGATATCTTACAAGTTAGGAATATCAGTTATTGTACATGTCTCTGTAAACTCATGGTACATGTTATATGACAGATGCTGAAGCCAAATTTGGTATAAGTCCACAGCTGTTTCTTGGTAAAGTGTACATGTTATGTATATTATATGTTATTAGTATGACAGTTTATTCTGTAATACAACTATTCACCGAAACGATGTACTATGATCTCTCACTGACTGGTTATGCGTATATTATGATTACGTACATATTTTCTGTGTTATGCATTCCGAACCAATAATTGACTGTGATTTAATATCGATATCAAAGAAATCAGTCTGATTTCTTTCAGTGATTTATAAATCTTAGTGTTCTTTGATTGTCAACTCTTTGTCCACATGTATTATGTAGTACCAGTTAATTTATCAATTGCATGTCTGTGCATGTAGGCTGTAGTTATAATATTTAAGACAAATGTATGTACACTGTTTTTTCAACTGCAGAGTTCATATTTCAAAGTTATAGTTTTTTTTTTTTTTTTTTTTTTTTCACATTTTCAGGTAGAATTATTTACAAATAATTAAAGACAAATAGAAACGATCTCGAATATAAATGTTTGATGTTTGATATACTATAGGGGAGACCGTGGCAAAATGATCCCCCTAAGGGGAACATGATTATAAAGTCTAAACTGTCTGCTTCAAGAATCGAAAAATAGGAGCCATGGATTGTACCATCCTTCGGCCACATTGCTGAATTTTTTCAGATTTTATGAGCTGCTGTGATTGCGACAAATTTTGAAAAATTGCGCCAGTGACAAAAGATCGTTTTGCCCCATAGGGTGGGGCAAAATGATCTCTTAACGAAATAATAATAATAATAATCTTAGTGATCTCCTAAAAGTTTAATATTTAGTACCCAACTATGTATTAATCGACTTATTTCATTTCTTGCAAAAGACATGTATTTTTTACAGTTTAGTTTTTAGTTTCATGAGAGTAAAAAAGGCCATTGATCATTTTGCCCCAAGCGCATAACCTGAACTGAATGCAAGTTTTCGGCGCGAAGAAGTCCCGAATGAAAAAAGTTTGTGTACCGAATTGAAGCTATAGGTATATCACAATCTTCAGGTCATGTCGATATGTTGTTTATAAATAGGATACAATTTTTACAGCAATCGACGTACGGCACTTGCCTTAGATCGTGAAGTCTCTGAAGTAGTTTTTTAGAAGCACAACACGTAATACTTAAGTTGGCGTTCTTCTGCTAACACGCACTGTTTTCTACAACTACCGCGCATATTATTTGTCAAATGCCGAGTTGTTCAGGACCGCCAATCAGCCCAGAACCTAACATGATTGTTTTGCCCCGCGGGATCATTTTGCCCCGGTCTCCCCTACATATAGTACGACTCGTAAACGAAGTATTCTTTGTTTTTTGGTTTTTTTTTTTTTTACGGTGGGCAACTTTTGTTCAGTACTTACTTACTGACATACTCGGATAACCGATCGAACAGTCATATTGAACTATAAAATATAATTTATATTTCTAATTGTGAAAAGGGCTAGTAATACCGTGATGGTATATATGGTATATATATATATATATATATTAGGGTGCTTCAAAAAAAAAATCTAATTTTTTTTTTCACCTCTTACCGCCCCAAATTCTCGAGGCGGATGAGAAAAAAATCCTCGCGAAAGTCGCTCGTTGTAGCTCAACTCTAAGAGGTCGCTATTTTCATTTTAGTTTCCCATTCATTTAACATGGGAATTTTCGGTTTTTTATTCAAAGTGAAATTACATCTATTCATTTTTTTTTTTTTAAATAACCATTGTATATTCAGAAAGCTGGTTTTTCAAGCTTTCCAAATCTATATAATAAGAGATAACCTTCATGAGAAGATTAAATAAAGTCATTTAAAATCTAGAGATTTTATTGCTACAGAAAAATAGTTGAAATAATTTCTTATTTACACGATTTATTCTAAGATTTTCGTAATAAGTTGTTCCAAGGGTATTTTTGATTGATATAAGAGTTTCTGAAATTGTTCATGGAACGTCCGCTAGGTGGCAGTATTCATTTTTATCGGTTACATTTCAGTCAGCTGTCTTACGTGGATTTTAATGTTTGCTAAGGAATTGTGTTTTCATCATTTATCTTCCATTTGGTATTTATAATTATTATTAGTGAAAAATGACTGAAGAGGGTGTTTATTTAATTGGATATCCAGTTGAAAAATTGACTACTGGAAAATTGCCTACCGTACAAAAAGTACTGCAATTGTTTTTTTTTAAACGCTTAAATTCTAACCTAACTATCCGTCAGTGTTTTAATGAAGTGGTTGATGATGTAATTGAAGCTTGGAAACCGACAGGTATTCCTGTGTGTCAACCATACAACGCCGTGACTAAAATTATGAAAGTTTATCGAGAGTGGGAGCTTTTAAAAAAAAAATAAAAAAAAAAAATCTCGTAATCAAAAGATAAAAACACATACTTTTCTAACTCGAGTGAAAAATAATTTATTCGATATATCTAGTCGTAATCCAGAGCATAATTTAACTGAAACTCAGTCTAAATTTTTAGATCATGAGTGGAAAATGTCAAATCGACACAATATTTTTCTAAGTTCTTCTAATTCAGAAGATGTCTCGAAGGTTACAGTTATGGAGTCTAGAGTTACAGTAAATGCAGATGACAACGTTCAAGGTACCTACCATATGATTGAATTCATTTTTTGAAGATTCTAATTTATGTGATTGTTCTCAGGTTTAAGTCAAAGTTCGAGTCGCAGTAGCAGCTTAGGTTTGGTATTGTCATCTAAATCTGTGACATCTTCTTCGATTGAACGCACCCACTCGAATTTCTCTGACGAATTAAATACTGATTGTCAATCAGAAAAAATTGATGTTGTAACTCCAGGTCTCGTTGCTGCTCTCGATCGAACGAAAACGAGTAATAGAAGCGCGACATTTATTTTAGCTTCAGCTGCTAATAGTTTTGGAGTGAAGCTTCATAACTCAGTGATAAGCCATAGTACTATTCGCAGAAAAAGAATAAAAATGCGCGAAGACTTCGCTTTAGAATTAAAAGAAACTCTTAAAGTAGCAGATAATTTAGTCGTCCATTGGGATGGTAAACTACTTCCTGAAGATACCGGAATAAAAACTGTTGATCGATTACCAATAGTAGTAACTGGGCTAAACACCGAACATTTGTTAGGAGTTCCTCAGATTGATAAAGGTACAGGAATCAATCAAGCAACGGCAGTAGTTGAAGCTTTACGCGATTGGAATTTGGAAGACCGCGTAAGAGGAATGTGTTTTGATACGGCTTCAGTGAATACTGGTGATGATAATGTTCTTAATTCATTCTATTCTCAAAGATCATACAATTTAAGCTGCCTCATGTGATTTAAAAGATAAATAAATTGTCATTTTGTTTTCGAAGGCAAGAAAAACGGTTCATGTGCTGGGTTAGAAGGGTTCTTAGAAAGAAGTCTTCTCTATCTTGCTTGCCGTCATCATGTATTTGAGATAATTCTCAGGAATGTTTTTGAAGTTTCATGGCCGGTAACAAAAGGACCCGAGGTTGCAATTTTCAAACGATTTCAGAAAAAGTGGAGTGAAATTGATCAAGCAAATTACAAAATTGGTTTACAGGATATTGTAGTAGTTGAAATTTTGAATGAGAAAATTGAAGGACTCAAGCATTATATATTAAATCAATTACAGGTAATGCATCAATACTAAAATACTACTGTTATGTTCCCGTAGTTTTTAAAAATCTTGAAATTATTCTAATAAAGTATTAGATGATTGAGATGATGAGTAAATATATTATTATATGTCATCATTATTATCTATTTTTCACAGGTATTTCATCCTAGAGACGATAATCGGGAATTTTTAGAGTTAGGATACATTTTCTTAGGTGGTACACCACCCAATGGAATCACATTTAAACATCCTGGAGCCATGCATCATGCTAGATGGCTTTCAAAAGCCATCTACTGTCTTAAAATATTCATGTTTCAAAACCAATTTTCGTTGTCTGGGAAAGACATCGAAAGTATTCGTGATATTTCACTTTTTGTTGTAAATTTCTATATAAAATCTTGGTTCGAGTCGTCTTCTGCTATCAATGCTCCACTAAATGATTTAAGTTTAATGCAATCTCTTATTGAATACAGAAATGTCCGAATTGCTGTTGCTAATGCTGCTCTTGATAAATTAAAATTACATCTTTGGTATTTATCAGAAGATTTAGTTAGTTTATCTTTTTTCGATGTAAGAATATCAGTAGAAACAAAGCTAAAAATGGTGAATGCTATCAAGCAGCGAAAAAGTATTGAAAAAAATAAAATAAGATTTCAGTTAGGAGTAAATGATTTAAATACAATGGTTGAAAAAAATCCAAGTGATTTCATCAGTGCGGAATCTCTTTTTATTTTTGAGCAATTTGGATTATCATATGACTTCCTTGATCTTCATCCAGATGCCTGGGAAGACAATGAAAATTTTATTGAATGTAAAAAAATATTTGATAGTTTAAAAGTCGTTAACGACGTAGCAGAGCGAGGTGTAGCACTGATAACTAGTTACAACCGGTTCTTGACAAGAAACGAAGAGCAAAAGCAGTATTTACTCCAACTTGTCCAACATCATAGACAACAATTTCCAAATTGTACTAAGACAGCACTCAATGATAGCAAATAAATAAATTATCATTAAAAAAAAAAATCTAATTGAAAGAATATTTTTCCTTAATTATTATTGTCACTCATGTTATTTTAAATAAGAATCAAATAATGATAATCATAATAGCAATACATTCTCTACGGTAGGTAATTTTTGAGTACTTAATTTTTTAACTGGATATCCGATTCAATAAACTATTTATCAAGTGATTTTTTCCTAAAAATTTAAAATTCACATAAGACAGCTGACTGAAATGTAACCGATAAAAATGAGTACTGCCACCTAGCGGACGTTCCATGAACAATTTCAGAAACTCTTATATCAATCAAAAATACCCTTGGAACAACTTATTACGAAAATCTTAGAATAAATCGTGTGAATAAGAAATTATTTCAACTATTTTTCTGTAGCAATAAAATCTCTAGATTTTAAATGACTTTATTTAATCTTCTCATGAAGGTAATCGACTCTTATTATATAGATTTGGAAAGCTTGAAAAACCAGCTTTCTGAATATACAATGGTTATTTAAAAAAAAAAAAAAATGAATAGATGTAATTTCACTTTGAATAAAAAACCGAAAATTCCCATGTTAAATGAATGGGAAACTAAAATGAAAATAGCGACCTCTTAGAGTTGAGCTACAACAAGCGACTTTCGCGAGGATTTTTTTCTCATCCGCCTCGAGAATTTGGGGGGGTAAGAGGTGAAAAAAAAAATTAGATTTTTTTTTTGAAGCACCCTAATATATATATATTATCAAACAAACATGTAATTGGAAAATCATTAATGGCGATATAAATCGTGAATTTTATGATATTGCTTCTAATACCATCATGTAAGCGTCCTTGGCTCCACGTGGCCAGATCTGTTTACGCACTTGCGTATCGTTTACACCCAGCCAATTATTTGCTTTATCTTTTAGCATTGCGGTATAGTGACCACTATCTATACTTTTACCGTGATGGAATATTACGCTATTTACCTTAAATTTCTTATTGTCGAGGGTAATCTTTGTGGTTGGTACTGCGTTCAATTTGAAATCTGTTATTTTAGATGCCTGTCCATGTTGATACGTGAATATCATGAACTGCACGACAATGATATGTTTTACCGAAGCAACGACAGTTTTTTGTAGCTTCTCGCTTTTCTGACAATTTTCGCACGTACAGTAGAACCTCGTTCATCCGAGGTAATGTGGGGAGGAGGTACCTCGGATGAGCGAAAACTCGGATAACACAAAAGAAGTGAAGAATTCGAAAATTTCAATCATTTTTCGTGTATTTGAACCGGTAGAATGAAATTTAATCACTAAAGTATTTACATATGTATAAGCACCATAGTAGCGATCGCAAAATACTTCACGCGTACAGCATAGGCATAGCGGCTCTATCCGTTTTATTCGAGTTTTTCCGTATTATCCGAGCATACACCTCGATTAATGCGGAGTGCTCGGATCAGTCCGTTGCCTCGGATAACGCGGAGTCTCGGTTGATCGAAGGCCGGATAAACGAGGTTCTACTGTACTGTCAAGTCTTGTCCATCGTGACAAAGTGTTATTCAACAAATCTTGTAGGTTCTTGGGACTCTTGATACCTGGTGTAAACGATACTGGTATGGCTAAAATGTAATTTGGCTGTGCGATCTCAGAGCTGAGTCCGCAATTGTGACATCTGATCGTCGTGATCAACTGATGTTCAATCGCTTTCCGAGTTAAATCAGATTTCTCGCAAAGAGCCGTAAGAAATTCAGCCGCGTCTTGTTGAATATTTTCTGTGAAATTTTTGCCTGCCATTTCTCGAACCGCAAAGGAATTTAATGTTGCACTACTTGTGACGTAAGAATAGGCTAACTTTTCTAATGGGTCGTTATTATTCAACTTAATCAATTCTTGTACCATATTTGAGCAGTGGAATATACACTGCAGAGTTGCATTTGCGTAACATGAAACACTGTCCTTATTTTCCATACCAACAATGGTGTGCGACGGATTTGTCAGTGTGTTATCATCTACTTCGATTTGTACTATATTTTGTGTGCATGCGGGAACCGACCATACAGTATCTTTGACCGTTAATTTAGCCGCACGTGTAATATTAATTTCAGCCAATTCAGGTTTGTACTGTGCTCTGAGTCGATTGTACTCGACTAGTGCAGCTTCCTGAACTTTTACTGCCTGTGGATTGAAATTTATCAAATGTAATCCGTCGAGAGACTTGACTCTTGACAATGCAACGTATGCTTGTCCAGCAGTGAATACAGTCTGGCCTATGTCTATAACTATGCTGTTTAAAGTTAAGCCTTGGCTTTTATGTATTGTGATTCCGTAACTGAGGGACAGGAGAAATTGATTTCTGAATATAAAAGCACCATTCATTATTTCGAATTTTGTGGATACCCTTTCGATGGTATGCTCTATCCCCGATGCTAGGGCAATCGTTAATGATTGTACCTCGCGTGTGTCGATATCTCGAGTTACGGAAATCACATGACCTATGGTACCGTTTATAATACCTGTAGATACGTCGATGTCTCGTCTGATCATGACTTTTGCCCCAATCTTAACCGTAATAGTTTTTGCGAGTCCAGCCGTGCGAGTGCTGTCTTCGTGCTCGTGATTCAAGAGTTTCATTATTTTTCTTTTCAAATACGGTATGCAATCAATGCTGTCTTTGGCGTTCAGTTCAATTTCGTCGCCTGGAATTTTGGTTAACATGGCTGTGTTCAAAATGTCACATTGGTTTCGAGTCGGAAAAAGACAGACTGTATCTAGCGATAATTTGTTAATATAATTGCATAATTCGTCGAGTCTGGCTCCGACCGACGTACCGGTAAGGTTTACTTTCCTAGAATCTAGAATATGTTGGTCGGCAGTGGTCAAAATTCCGAATCTAACCCGAGTTAATATTCCTTGGTAAGTTGTATCATTCTGTTGGCGTACATTTGTCAACAGCTCGTCGTACGAAAATAGATTGGTCCATAGATTGACCGCACCTACTGAGCCGATATATTTCTGTATCTTGTCTTTCGTTAGGTTTAGGTACGCTGAATCTGCATTTACTGGCGGGAGTTGTAGTAAATCACCCATAAGTAGAATATGTTTTCCACCGAACCAGCCATCATTAGTATTTTTTGTATCAAATATTTCAGTCAGTCTTAAGTGAATATACATTAACGTGACGTTTGATATCATTGAAACCTCATCTATAATGAACAATACTACATCTTTTAATTCGCTTCGCAAGATTTTCAACACCTCGTCGGACAATTCTTTGTATTTGGGCGTGCCGCCGTGCTCAACTGGTAGCTGGAACAGTCTGTGCACTGTCAGTCCGTCGACGTCAAAAGCCGCCAAACCTGTTGGTGCCGTGACAGCAGTCGTTGCACCGAGTATTTGTTTTGTCCAGCACCTAATAGTTTTTATAAGAAAACTCTTACCGGTACCACCAGCTCCACTTACGAACATTCGTAATGGTTTACTATGCGCTGAGATTAAAGAGGTCCTGACAGTATCAAATATTATTTTCTGTTCATCATTGAGTTGTGATATCATGTCAACCATGTCAAGGTCTTTCAGTTGCCCTTCCGCGTTATTCAAGTCCTGCATAGCCAAGTTGGCCTCTACTGGCTGATAATGTAACGGATTATCTCTGTTGTCATTTGAATCTTGGCTCAGATTGCTCATCATATTCGTAAGATCATCCAGCTTTTGTTCGATCAATTCTTTCACCTGATCGAAACCTTTTTGAATATCGGACAATCGCTCGTGGTAACTCATTAATTCTAACAGGTCTGTCTTGCTTTTCTCGAACGCCTCGGCGTACGAATTACAGTCATTTTTCAAGTCATCAGTATCACGCCACGGTTTGAAAAGTAGCAACAACGCATGGAAGTACTTTTCAGGCTCTACATTCGGATTATATTTGTAGTGATTTATCAAATAACCGCGCTGACTTTTTTTTAAATACAAACCACTGCCTAGATCGTATATCTCTGCATTACTATTTTTTGGTATTATTTTAGTTATTTCGTACCATTTGGCGTAGTCGTATAAATGTACCGACTCTAATTCCTCCGGTCTATTCGGGTAGTAATCGTCAATGAGGGATGGATAAAAAATATCTGTCGAACCCGGAAATAGTTTTTCTACAGTTTTGTACGGCTTGACTCTTTTATTTCTAATCTGATTTACGTCTAACCATTTCATGGTTGTGTCAGGATCAGTTCCGTACAACGGAATACCTAACAGTGTGTCGGCAGCTTCCAGAGCCCCGCATTCTCTGTTATTCAAACAGCGCATTGCCACACTCCACAGCCGGCTGCTCAACGACTTGGTGGAATTGATATCATTAAACATATCGGTTGTGTTACTAGTTTCAGGTTTAGTACTATACTTAGTACAATACCAATTGAGTATTGTCGATTTTTCGCCTATGAACTGCATGTCCATGTTTCCTTCCCATGCACTAAGGACAACCGGATTATAGTCATTTATGAAGGCTTCCTCTTCATTTCGCGATAAGTCGACGAGTCTACTTTTTGATTTTAGCTGTTTTCTACCCGCAATGGACATGGCCACGTCTTTAATTATCAGCGTGTCTGTAATTGGCCTGGGAAATCCGAATCTGCATATTTTCGAAAATCCTTTTTTAGTTTTCTTATTTCGCATACAATAATCGTTATGCTTGTGCCTCTGATGCGTGTCTACTCGACGATACAACGTCGGCGAAATATGTTTATTGGGTAGTCTACAAGTAATATGCTTGGAAATGAAGTTGGCGACGTCTTCCGTAGATGATTCCCCGATCGTGGGAGCATCTTCAATCCAGACCAACAAATGGAAGTGCTGTGTTCCTCTGCCTTGGTATTCTCGTCTCCAAAAGTAATGGCTGACTTTTCCAATTGGATTGTCATCGGAACATATGAATTTCAGCATAGCCCGAAATTTGTTGTCTAGATATCTCGAGGCTGAAACTGGGTCCCTCGCTACCAATTCACTTGTAGACATACCAGCCATTTTTGGTCCGTTAACGTTTCTTATATATTCAGCTAAATCATCCCACATCCACTCGCTGGGACTCAGCGTGAGAAACCATGTTGCCGGACCATAATTTTGTACCATGCATCCCAATTCATTTCTCGGTTTGCGCCAATACTGATCTGTATTCCGTAATTTGGTGAAATAGTGGTCAGATTTCCTTCAAGCTGTTCTTTTGACATTAATTCCAAATACTGACCGGCATTCATTTTTTCCTTCGGATTAATGACATTTAATTTGTGAAATATACCACCCTTTAACTGTCGTATGTTCGAATCATGTAACAGGTAGAATAAATACTGTTGATTCAGCCTGAAGACGGAACGAGTGGACATAAGTCTGCACTTTATGTAGTCGAATTCTCGCAAAGGAATCGCACGTTCTTGATGCTGGCCATTGTTACCATAAGGGTACAAGTCTGGGAAGCACATGACGTCTAGATATTTATCCCATTGACTTAAGGGTGCTTCATTTACCTTGAGCATTTGATATAGAGCCGTTGCGTTCTTATTCTCCCTATCGGCACTGATAGGATAGATGGTATACTGCTCGTAGTAATCTTTGCTATCCATTATTTGTGTTAATATAGCCCGACGCTTAGTACTCATCTCGTCATGACACTCCACCACCGTATCCGCATGTTCTTCCAAACCAGGCTCGTCTGTCTCTACCTGAATTTCCACGTCTTGCGCAAGTAAATCTAACAACGCGTCTGGCTCAGCTGGTAATTCAATCTCACCATAAAACGGATTATTTTCCCTAAGCCAAACGAGTGTTTTGTAAATTTTTTGCACGTCCACTAAACTACTCCACACGACTTTTGACTTATTCGGTAATCCATAGACCATCACGAATAGTTCTTGATTCAGATTCAGCGCGTCAGTCGGTGCAGGTAATTTTTTTAGTGTTTCTTTTAACGGTAACGGTAAATGGAACGTTCGACCCTTCACTTTCTGACTTATTTGGAAGATTTTTTTTCGCTACTGTACCCATTCTTAGTACAGTTTGAAAAGCCTTTGCCCTCTGTATGAGGATTTTTTCATAATCGTTAAGAGTGGTGAGAACAGGTGGCACGTCGCTTATAGCTAGCTGATTCAATAAACACGTTGGTGGCATTTCATTATTACGGAACTTTTCCAAACAGTATTTACAGATATAATCAGATTCATTGTCGGATGCATCGATGTAAGTTTTCATCTGTGATCAATAGTGCCCTGTCATAGGTTTTCTGATTTTTTTTATATCTCGCGTGTCTCTACGGTAACAAAGTTTTTCGCACGATACGCAAGCCAATCGTGGTGTGTCCATCGACTGTTGGACTAGCTCATGGAATGCACGCCTATATTTGTTCGCAATTTCATCTTCGTTTAAATTTATTACTTCGGAACACGGCTGATACATAGAAGCTTTCTCAGCTGTTTCACTGGAGAGTTCTTGCAAAAGAAGTAGATCTCCCCGTATGAAGGCATTGTCTATACAATTAATTTTCTCCACTAGTCTCATAAGTTCGTAAATGTATCTCGTGAAATACCGAATCTGTGGGAAGTGCGGATGCAATAACTGAAGCGGTAAGAATTTCGAATTGCAACTCACAGGATTAGTGTAGCAAGTTTGTGCGTGTCCTAATTTGTGCTGTGACGTATTGACACTACATTGGTTCCAGTATTCCAATGTATTACGAATATTTGCTATTTTCCATGAGCGTATAGCCTGGAACGCATATTCTAGCCTACTAATGGTATGTGAATTTGGATTGACACACAGCTCTGAGCAAATCCATGATTTTCGTACATGTGTGCTTGGAGTTACCGGTAAAATGTTAGCTATCTTTCCCATTGATGTAGTGATAAGCGGGTCTATTACAATGTGGAGCTCATCATAAGCTGCATTGGTATAATAAGGGTCGGACGAGCCCGTATGTTTTGATTCTCCGCAAAAGGCTGCAATTTTCGATTGTATATCAGACGATTCTGCCGCTCGTACCGAACAGACTTCGATCTTATTCTTTAGATTATTCAGTGTACGTCTCACACTTAGTACGATACTTTTTCTCGCTTGGAATGCACCATTTTATAATTTTTTCTGCCTCAATTCGTTTCTGTGGCTTTGACTTACATTTAATGTTCGCAGATAAGATGGTGATATATTTTTCGACCGATCCTAACAATGTTATTGTACTGCTTTGCCTACCTAAATGCCTATATTTTTTCAGAATATTTCTAGTTCTAATAAATTTCTGTTGTCCTCTCAGTTCTTTACGAGCGCGTCTGACTTTATCGAGTATTGCTTTATTTATGTCACGATTAATGGAATACTTCTTTCGTTCATATTCTTTTTTCATTTCTGAATTAAGAGCATATTTATTTAATTCGTACTTTTTTTTCATTTCCGGGTGTGCAGAATATTTAACCCTTTCTTTTGTGGCCCTCATCTCAGGATTAGCTGCATATTTTTTTCTTTCATGTGCCTGTTTGATTTCAGGATTAGCTGTGTACTTTTTCCCTTCATGTGCCTTTTTTATTTCAGGATCCTCAGCATATTTTTGTCTTTCGCGTGTCCTTTTGATTTCAGGATCAGCAGCATATTTTTGTCTCTCACGTGTCTGTTGGATCTTAGCATTAGCTGCGTATTTTTCTCTTCGACGTGTACGGTATAGTTCACGAGTCACAGCAGTTGTTTTTTTCTTGTGCAATGTTTTTGGTTCGGAATCTTCAGAATATTTCGCTTTTTTTCGCAATTTTATTGCGTCTGCATTAGCAACATAATTTGCTCGTTTTACAGGCTGTTTTATTACGGATGTAGCACTCTGGTTTATATTTCGTTGTGGGTTTTCATTGTTGCAATATGCTTTGCATTCTTCGTCGTTTTGTGTTTGTTGTATGAACGAGCGAGTAACATGCCTGACTGAGTGCGTGCTATTACTACTGCTGGTCTGTCGAACTGAATAGTCTTCGCGCCTTTTCTTGTTTATTTCATCCTTGTGAGTGGCCCACCATTTGTCTTGGCGATTTGTCCGTGTTGGGAGAGTTGTGTTTGTTTTATTGCTATTGTACTTTTGGGTGCTGTTTTCGCTTCTATTGTCTGTCTCACTTTGTGAAGCAAGTGAAATGATATGCCGTGGTACTGTTCGACAGACCGATGCATACGTTTGGACGGATGATTCTTCTGTTTTCAATCGGTCTGTATTTTGATCGTGTACGATTGTAGTGATGTCCGACTGTGCTGTTGTGGTAATTCCCATTGCAGGAAACGGACTTATAGTCTTTTTGTCGAGTACGCGTAGTAAATGCTGTCTCATAGTCAGTGTCGTTTTTCTATGTCCATTGTCATCCACGTAATAGCTCTCACTCACAGGGTCCTTGCCCAGTGCGAGCGATGTTGCGATTGCACACGCAAACACTCCGCACGATTTTAAATCCGGTTGTATTTGTACATTCTCGTACACGATCGAATATTTTCCATACAGACGATCCAATATTCGATCTTGGCGCGGTACTAATTGGTGTCTCAATGTATCGTACACGTGTACTATTGACCCATCGTAGTATATGCAGGTCCAGTGACCGACCTCGTCTGGACCAATGTTTCCGCTGTAGAGAATCTGAATATCCCGATCGCTGGTAACAGGTTGATACCAATCTAACCTTTGATAGAATATCGGATCTTGTGGTTTGAAAGTCGTCGTGTCAGTTAAAACCTTTAGAAATGCATTTATACACATGTCCTGTAGCTCCTGTGTAATGTTCATAATGCAGGCTGCGATCCGTGCCCTATTTGCACGTACTATTGCATTAACGTCTATTTGTTCGTTAGTGTTGTTATAATCAAATCATTGCTATTTAACGATAAATTCAAATACTAAAATTTTAGACAAGATCGGGATGTCTCGCCTTCTACCGAAGACAAAACATCGCGATACCAATAATTCTCCATTTCATTATTCTTATTAATCTTCAGTTTCTGCGAACTACAGTGGAGAGTAGTTCAAGATTATACACCTTGCCTTTTGCGCTCATGCCTTTGAGACACTTTAACGGCGTCCTATACGCCTATGCTAAAATACCTTGCGTCAGCATCTCGCTGACGATGGGTAGCAACGTAAGTTGCCACATTCGGACTTTACTCTTATTCTAAACGCCAAACAGCTTGTATCAATAATAAAGCTCATTCAAATTTGTCTTCAAAACCAATTAATTTGTTATAAACCCGTCCCCACACAACAGTGGTGTCAGAAGCGAGATATTGGATTGAAGACAATAATTAGAAAACAGAGGCCGTTGTAATAAATCAACGTTAACAAAAATCACTGTGCGTGGATTAACACATAATTCACCGTTGTACGAAATCAACGTTAACAAAACCCTATTCGTTAATCGTTGTTATACATCAACGCTAACAAAAATCACTGTGCGTGGATTAACACATAATACACCGTTGTACGAAATCAACGTTAACAAAACCCTATTCGTTGTTATACATCAACGTTAACAAAAATCACTGTGCGTGGATTAACACATAATTCACCGTTGTACGAAATCAACGTTAACAAAACCCTATTCGTTGATCGTTGTTATACATCAACGCTAACAAAAATCACTGTGCGTGGATTAACACATAATACACCGTTGTACGAAATCAACGTTAACAAAACCATATTCGTTGTTATACATCAACGTTAACAAAAATCACTGTGCGTGGATTAACACATAATTCACCGTTGTACGAAATCAACGTTACCAAAACCCTATTCGTTGTTATACATCAACGTTAACAAAATCACTGTCCGTGGATTGACATATAATTTACCGTTACACGAAATCAACGTTAACAAAACCCTGTGAAGTGACCAACAAACCAAAGTATACCGAAGTTACATTACGTGCCCTATATGAAGAGGCGCTCAAGAAACCTCAAGATCCGTTAAGACATAAACGCAAGAGGATTCCAGTAAACCAACACCAAAGCAACCAACTACGGATCCGACGGTACAGCGAACTCGAGCTTTCAACACGGATAACGTTATGTATTGGCTCACCCTACTGTTACTGTAAGTCTTACGAACTAGCAATAGTAATATTCGAAATTTGTAATTGAAATCCTAGAAAATGCCAGTATCAGCTGAAAAATTAGCCAAACTCCTTCCCGTATTTACCGGAAAAGATTTTAGCGTCAGAGAATTTATTGACAAATGCGATCGCGCGATCAAACAATGCATTACTACAGAATCAGAAGAACTTTACGAATATATACGTATCAAAATCACTGGTAAGGCATATGAAAGGATTCAAAATAGGGAAATTAAAGACTACGATACTCTGAAAAAGGAGTTACTACTGTTTTATGGAGCGAAGGGAACAAATAGACAATGGGAATTGGAACTAAGTATCTGTAGGCAACGCCCCGGGGAATCTGTCGATTCCTTCTATCAAAGAATAGAAAATCTGTGCATAAGAGTAGTAGAATCTGGTCCGGTAAGAACTAAGGAAGAGACTGTATTTTACGAGAAAAACATTACGACAAAAGCACGAGACTGTTTCATTTACGGACTTAACGAAAAACTACGTGACATTCTAAGATTAAAAAACCCTAAAGACTTACTTCAAGCTTACAATTGGGCCACAGAAGAAGAAAAATTGAGGGCAACCGAAAATCAAATAACTTATCTTGCAAGAACCGCTGCTACTAGTAGAACTGATCTCGTTTGCCAAAATTGCAATAAGATCGGGCACACAGCAAAAACCTGTTTTAAGAAACAGAGATCCGAACCAATAAATACCATTGAAGCAGGTTATAGTTCAGAATCCGATCAGTACGCAGACTTAGACCACCAATCAGAAAACAGCTGCTCACAAAACTGTTCCGAAATCATAAATGGCTATGACTCTATAACAGAAGAGATTACATGCGACGAATGCCAACGAATCTATCCTATCGATAGTTCCAGAATTAAGTGCTTCTTTTGTAAAAAGCCCGGCCATATAGAACACAAGTGTTTCAAAAAGAAAGCTATGTTAGCCGCGAAAACTAATCAAAACCATGTAGGAACCTCGAATTTTGGGGAACGGACTGCGTCGACGAGCGGAACGAAGTCCGTAATAGAAAACCGCTCAACACAACCGGCGGAAAAATAGAAATACCAGAACATAAGATAAATTTAATCGGGTCACCAAATAACGTAATTTTGTCAATACCCGAGTTGAATCAACCTAAAACCTTGTTGATGTTAGACACTGGAGCCTACCCATGTTTGATCAAGAAGAAATTTATTATAAATTCATCACAGATAAACTCACAAGAGCGGATTAAATTAAAGGGTCTAGCTAGTGACTCACAAGCATATACATTAGGAACCATTGAACTTACACTCGATGGAGGAGACGAAGTTAGGCCGATCAAATTTCACGTAGTAGACGATTCCTTAGACATAACACAAGATGGTTTAATAGGCAACCACCTCTTAACCCAATTCAATAATGTGCTGATCAGTTATAGATGCAGAGGCATGGATAAGCCCGAGTTGCTATTAGGTAGTCTCAAATACAAATTGCAAAATCAAAAACAATTCACGATTCCCGCCAGGACAGAAATTTTAGCAGACATCCCAACCATCGCCGAAGATTCCTTAAAAGAAGGCTCAATATATAGGGTCGAGTTACAACCGGGAGTCGTAATAAGCGAAAGCTACGTGACAATTAGACCCGATAACACGGCTATCACAAGCATCATCAATCTAACAGACACGGACCATACTATCCATATCGAACCACAAAGAGTTTACAGAATTCTAGATTCTGAAACTGACGAGATACATTCAGTTAATTGTATAAACGAAAATACTTCAGCTGACAGAATCAAAAAATTAAAAGACGCATTAAGATTAGACCATTTAAATTTAGAAGAAAAGGAAAGTATAGTAGAAGCTTGTACCAAGTTTAACGAACTCTTCTATTTAGATGGGGACACATTGCCAGGTACGCAAGCCTGTACCCACAAAATTAAAACTACCGATGACACACCGGTCCATGTTAGACAATACCGGTACCCTGAAATCCACAAAACAGAAATAGATAAACAAATAGAAGATCTCCTAAATAAAGGAACAATTCGAAATTCAAATTCACCATGGAACTCACCCATCTGGGTGGTACCAAAGAAACTAGACTCATCAGGGATTAAGAAGTGGAGAATAGTCGTAGACTACCGAAAATTGAATGATAAAACAATAGGGGATGCTTACCCACTACCAAATATAGTAGATATCCTAGACCAGTTAGGAAGCTCTAAATACTTCACCG
Organism: Tenthredo mesomela; assembly: GCA_943736025.1. Lineage (NCBI taxonomy): Eukaryota > Metazoa > Arthropoda > Insecta > Hymenoptera > Tenthredinidae > Tenthredo > Tenthredo mesomela. The sequence continues at coordinate 17,526,387 of OX031021.1, forward strand.
TACTCGACATGGCCAGCGGGTTTCACCAGATTCCAATGAATCCCGACGATATGCATAAAACCGCGTTTTCCACCCATAAAGGACATTTCGAATTCGCATTCATGCCATTTGGGCTTAAAAACGCCCCAGCTACATTCCAGAGATTAGCGAATACCGTTCTATCGGGGTTACAAGGATTGAAATGTTTAGTGTACTTAGACGACCTGATAATTTACGCCGACTCACTTCAAACCCATACAGAAAAACTTTGGGGGTTATTACTGAAATTGAAAGAATATAACTTACGATTACAACCAAATAAATGTGAGTTCTTGAGAAAAGAGGTTGCTTACTTAGGACACATAATATCAAAAGACGGAGTCAAACCTGACCCAGACAAAGCCAGAGCAGTCAAGGAATTTCCTACACCCAACACACCTACGAAAATAAAATCATTTCTCGGGCTTGTAGGTTACTATAGACGTTTCATAAATAATTTCTCGATGATAGCTAAGCCATTGACAGAACTTTTACGGAAAAACGTACCATTCGAATGGACGTCATTACAGCAAAATTCTTTCGAAGAACTAAAGAATGCCCTAATATCCGACTCAGTCTTAATATACCCTGACTATACACAGACATTTAATCTAACGACAGATGCCAGTAACACTGCTCTAGGGGCCGTATTATCTCAAGGTGTCCCAGGTGACGATAGGCCTGTTGCATATGCCTCGCGAACTCTAAACAAAGCAGAAAGTAACTACTCCACAATCGAACGCGAGCTGCTGGCAATAGTATGGGCGACCCAACATTTCAGACCATACCTGTTCGGGAGGAAATTCAAGATATTTACCGATCATAGGCCCCTGACTTGGCTGTTTAACATCAAAGATCCAAATAGTAAATTAGTCAGATGGCAATTAAAAATCTCGGAATTCGACTACGAGATTTGTTTCAAACCCGGAATAAAAAATCAGAACGCAGATGCGCTTAGTAGAAATCCTATCGATCCACCAACTAATCATGTGTTCAAAATATGTCCTATCAGAGTGACGAGCTCTCTCCCATCGTACCCTGAATACCTTAAACTCATAAAAACAACGATAGTGCAAAACTCAAGCATCGTAGAAATCCACGATGACCTTTTCAATCGAATCGATAACTACGCACACACTGTTTCCACCGATCTGGAAATGAGTCAGGGAATAGCATTAGAATTCAAAACTAGATACGGCAATGTTGAGAACTTGAAGGAATCAGCTGAACTATACACGACTGGTAAACTCACCTTACGAGACCGTAACGTTTATTACATAATGACAAAGAAAAACTTCTGGGATAAGCCTACATATGAGGATTTATACATAAGTTTGATAAAATTCAAAGAAAAATTAGAAATAGACTCGATCAAAACAGTTTCCATACCCAGGATCGGTTGCGGGATCGATAATTTAAAATGGCATAAGGTTCGGACGATGTTACGATTCATATTTAAAGGATCGGGAATTAAAATAACTGTTTGTACGAACATAAAAACCGATCTCAATCAAGACCACATTCAAGACGTTATCAAAGAATTTCACGACAGCCCTTCAGGTGGACACCAAGGGGTGAGTCGCACTATGACGCGACTTAAAGAAAGATACCACTGGGATTCAATGAAAAACGATGTAAAAACATATATTCGTAATTGCACGACTTGCCAAAAGAATAAAACCGATCGACTAAAGACCAAAATGCCAATGAAGATTACGACCAGCAGTAGCAAACCATTTGAAAAGGTTTTCTTAGACATAGTTGGGCCCTTACCGACTACAAAGTCAGGTCATAGTTACATACTGACACTACAAGACGACCTAACAAAATATTCCCAAGCCTACCCACTCCGAGCTGCCACCGCTGAACATACCGCAGAAGCTTTCATACGAAATTTCATATCTAACTACGGAGTACCACTATCAATCCTCACAGACCAAGGCACAAATTTTATGAGTGACCTGTTCACCCAAGTCACAAAAATACTAAAAATAAAAAAGTTAAATAGTACTGCATACCACCCGCAAACCAACGGGGCGCTCGAACGCAGCCACGGCACGTTAAAAGATTACCTTAGGTGTATGTCTACTACAAACGACTGGAACGAAACACTCCCAATTTATATCCTCGCGTACAACACAACACCTCATACTACCACTAAAATATCACCTTACGAACTTATATTCGGACAGGTAGCCAGAGTACCTTGTAGTGTGCCTCACGATCCTAAGGACGAAACATATAAAGAATATGCTCAAAGACTCTCAGAAAAATTGATGAACAACCAAGCCCTCGCGAAACAGAACATAGATAAATCCAAAGAAAAATCCAAGGCCTATTATGACCAAATTACTCGACCACAAAATTTCGAAATTGGGGACTTAGTACTGATGAGTAACGAAACTACCGGACCATTAGACCCAAAATTTCTGGGGCCATACCCCATTACTGATCAAATTAATGAAGTGAACTATGAGGTAAAAATCAAAGGGAAGAACAAAATAGTGCATGCAAACAGATTGAAACCATACCACAAGTCAACTGATCCAATAGAACCGATTCAAATAGAATATGGATAGGGATCATAGAGAATAAACATACGTTACACACTCGAAGAAATTTACATGGAACTCAACAAAATATTGCTGTTCAACCATGGGAATTTCTTTCAGTGCACTCTATTCGTTCTTATTAGGAACAATTATGTGGCTATATAACAGCTGAGGAAAGCTTTGTAATCCTCACCTGGAATATTGATTTTTAATATTAAGAATAACTATGTGTAATCAAGTAAACGGCTGAGAAAAGCTTTTATAAATTCTCATCCGTACAGAATAATATTGTAAGCGTTCTTATTAAGAACAATTAATATTTAGAATAACTATATGTAATCAAATAAACGGCTGAGAAAAGCTTTTATAAATTCTCATCCGCACAAAATAATATTGTAAGCGTTCTTATTAAGAATAGTTATATGGCTATATAATAGCTGAGGAAAGGTTTGTAATCCTCACCTAGAATATTGATTTTTACCGATGAATATTTTGCTTCGCTTCACATTCATTCTTAAGGGGGAAGGTGTTATAATCAAATCATTGCTATTTAACGATAAATTCAAATACTAAAATTTTAGACAAGATCGGGATGTCTCGCCTTCTACCGAAGACAAAACATCGCGATACCAATAATTCTCCATTTCATTATTCTTATTAATCTTCAGTTTCTGCGAACTACAGTGGAGAGTAGTTCAAGATTATACACCTTGCCTTTTGCGCTCATGCCTTTGAGACACTTTAACGGCGTCCTATACGCCTATGCTAAAATACCTTGCGTCAGCATCTCGCTGACGATGGGTAGCAACGTAAGTTGCCACATTCGGACTTTACTCTTATTCTAAACGCCAAACAGCTTGTATCAATAATAAAGCTCATTCAAATTTGTCTTCAAAACCAATTAATTTGTTATAAACCCGTCCCCACACAACAGTGTCGTCTGTAATTTCTATTTTAAGTGGCAAATTTACGTCAGCTGTCTCATTGGGTTTCGGAGTATCAGTTTTACCTATTCTTGCGGATCGTTTGGCCTCTCTTTGTTGTTGCTGCATTTTGCTATAGCTACGTTTCTTAGTTTTCGGCATTGTTATTTATCGGACTACCTGTATTAAACGCTACTTAACTTATACTTAGGATTTGTATATTTATCGTTGTAAATTTTGACTTCCTTGTGTTTATGAATGAATAATTGTTATTGAGTGTACTCACATATAGATTTTTTGTCGGATCTTCGGATTCAACTGCTGCGTGAAATCTATTTTATACACAATTAGACAATAACACTTTTTTATAAATAGAAAAGAATAAAATAAAGTTTAAAAAATCAAAGAAATTCACAATGTTTATCTTCGTAATCGTACGTCGATTTTACAATCTTTAATATCGTTTGATAAACGATGTGTGAAGATTAATTTTTACCGGCACTGCAGTACGCTGACACGAATAACCTCGAACTTGTCGATGAAGAACAATATATTGCGTACTGACAATTAGATAAAATTATTGATATTATTGTTACGGTAAAGAAAATGAATAAATTCGCGTGTCTGTGTGAATTCGAACGATGTTCAAATGCACCGAAATAACACTTACTTATCGAATAATTGCAAGATTTATCTTTCGATACGCGCTTTGCAATACCTCCAAGTGGAATGAAAGTTCTACTTTCTATTCCCTGATTTTTCAAAATGATGTTCCTAAAGTCATCTATTTGAGTTGATCTCATCTCTATTGGGCTTTTGATTTCGGTAATTTGTCGATAGAGTGCAGTCCTATTGACGCGTATTTCATGTGGACAATTTATTCATGTTTCAATTTAATTACTTGTTGTTCTGTTTTTCCGAAGATTGCTTCTTGATTAATTTACCTAAGTTTTCTCCTCAATATAATTGTGTTTTGATAATAATTGCAATACGTAAATAGATGGATAATTTTGGTTGAACTAAATTTGTCCAGTCAGTGCTGACAGGACATTGCCATCTGGACAAATTGTTATGAAGTTTGACAATTTGTTTAAAATCGTTTGGTTTTATGTGTGAGTATGGTGATCTTATAAATTTATATGCTACTAGATCAACGGTTTCAACCCTTCATTTCCTTCTGTATTTGAATATCGAGGACGCAAGATGTGTAAGTATACATACACGTTTTTATATATTGTGTAATCTAGAATTACGGTCTGTTTTGTTGTAATTGTGTATTCCATAATATTTTGAAAACAAATGAAATATTCTGATTTAGCTATTATTCGAGTATTGTATACACATGCGAACAATGGGTCGAGTAATAGAAAGATGCGTGTCCTAATTTTTTACGGCCAGTTACTCCGTTTCGTATTGTCATGTGTTTGGTTGATTGTTTCAAGCTGATTTTGTTGTTTTGGAGTTGCCGGCCTTAGATGTTTGTAAAGCGTTCATAATTATTTAATTAAATAATTTTTCTATTGAATTGTTCTGTTTTCAATATTAATGGTGGGTATGATATGGTGCATTTACTAAAAATGTGTTTTATTTGGTTTATAGCACATGATCAAGATATTGTGATGGGAGGTGCCGAGGGTGGCGGCGAAGACCAGCCCACGCCAGAGCGACCTCAGGCCGAGGCAGTGGTATGTACAGTATTAAATAGGATTATAGCTTGCGTTGAATGAAAAGGAAAATACGAAGTGAATGGATCGTGAAAAACCAGACTATTCAGATCGGCCATTTAGAACGGATGTATTTTGTTGGACAGTTTAGAACAGACATATCCTAATAGACGGTATATATTTGCTGTAATGTTTTTTGTGATTTATTTGAGGAGGGGCTCAATCAATCAAGTCGAGTCAGTGAATTTAAATTTCTCTTTGGCCTGACGTTTCGGCAGTGATGTGCTGCCCTCATCAGAGGCTATTTATTGAAAAAATTATAAAATTACAAAAAATTACAAAAAGGTCCATGGTTGACAAAACATCTTAGACTATGAATTAAATTAACAAGTCAGAAACTAATTACATGAAAAATTAAAATTAGGTCAATGGTTCGACACGTATACAAACAGATAATATTTACATGTCTAGAAGTTAATATGAGATACAGTCAAAACAAATACAATAGTAGTCAATTTAGAATACAAGGTAGACACAAGATCAGTTCTTAGTATGATGAGACGGAACTTAGATTACCTTATTAAAATTTGTGATAAGTGAAAAAACATGGTGTCAACGACCACCATTATCACGGTACACGATGAGCCAAGTGTCTCGTGTGCTGGTGAAGACGTTTAATAAAGCGAGGGGGTGTGACGACTCTCTTTATATACGTTATGTCTTAGGCTTGTCTAATGTTGACACTATGACGATGACGTCAATGACTGACGTCAATGCCTACGATTGACGTCAATGGATGTTTATGTTGAGGTAGAGTATGAGACACGTTTTTTCACGTCAACAAATGTGCTAGAAGCTAAATACACCTAGGAACAACTTTTTGAACGCAACCTATGCAACATATTCGAGTAAGGCAAGTGCAGTTTCTTAGTATCTTCTTTCTTATTAAGACCATTCGGTTGTAAATTAATGCGCAGCATCTCTGAGGTAATGCGTTTAGACCAGACTGATTCCCTGTCAAGCACAACTGTATTACTCCAATCAAAAGTGTGGTTATATTCTAGTTGGTGTGTGGAAACGACAGAATGTACTTCTGGGTTTTTCCTCAAATTGTCTTTATGCTCTTTTAATCTGGTCTTAAGTTCTCGTTTTGTTTCACCCACATACGACGCTGAACAATCATTACATTGGATCTTATAAACTACATTGCATTTATCATGTTCATCAATTCGGTCTTTGCCTTTAGTAACTACAGATCTTAGGTTACTGTTAACAGTGAAAACAGGTGTCAAGTCAAATTTCTTAAGTGAGCAACCCAATCTCTCTGAGAAGCCATTAATGTATGGTATAGGTACTATCTTACGTTTCGTGGCGACATGACCTTTGACGACCATGATAACTGAGGTGTTTTCCTCTGGGTCAGTCACCGTGATCACAATATTAGTATTTTTAGTATGCATGTTCTTGGATTTTAAATATTTCACCCTTTTAGATATTAACCTCTCTGAGAAATCATCAGGGTAATTATTATCCCGTAGCAGTGTTCTTACTAATTTCAGATTCTCAGCATGGAATTTTGAATGAGATAACGAAATAGCTCTGTCTACTAGATTAAATACCATTCCTCGCTTTTGAGACAAAGGGTGCATGGAATCAAAATTCAAGAACCTACCAGAAAACGTAGGCTTTCTGTACCAATTGGTGATCAACCCGTTGGAATCATCTCGTATAACGTTGACATCTAAGAAACTTAACCCGCGCTCAACTTCGAGTTCATACGTGAACTGAAGGCGGTCATGATAACTATTGAAAATGTTGGTCACATGGTCTACGTTAGCCCTTGGAATGCACATAATAATATCATCAACGTATCGATAATAAAATACTGGTCTAAAATTCAATTTTGACAAACAATCGCGTTCAAGATCTACCATGACTAAGTCAGCTAGAATTGGTGAAATTGGGGACCCCATGGGGGAACCAAAAATTTGTTTGTAGTATTGATTATCAAATTCAAAATAAACATTGTCTAACAAATACGATACACCCGCTAATAATTCACTCAAAGGCATGGTGGTATGCTTCGCAATACATGAGTATCTGTTTACTATTGCTGTCTTAACTAACTCTGCCGGTACATTGGTAAACAAAGAGGTGACGTCTAAGGAGATCAAAATGCAATCTACCGGTACCTGGATATTACTAAGTTTATCTATCAAATCCCAACTATGTTTAATATAAGAATCAGCTTTAGGTATACTCTTGATTAATAGATTGCTCAGAAATTTAGAAATCCCATAAGTAGGACTCCCAATAGCAGAGATGATAGGTCTGAGTGGTATGTCTTTTTTGTGTATTTTTGGTAAACCATACCCTTTGGCAAGACATGTGTTCGTTTGTGTTAACTCGTTCCTATGATATTGTTTAGCTAAAAAACAATTAGAGTTCCATCTCTCAAGGATTCTCTGTGCAGTCTTACGTAATGAGGCTAGTGGGTTTTTGTTCACTAATCTGTAGGTTGAGGTATCAGCGAAAAGAGTCTTTAATTTCAGTATGTAGCTGTTTTTGTCAAGCGCTACCGTGACATTACCTTTGTCCGCGTTAGTGAAAAATATGTCCTTATTACTTTTTAAAAAAGTACGTGTGGTGTTCAGTTTTTGTGCGACTACCCGGTCTTCAATGGTAATGTGTCGATTCCTACGTGAGAAATGTTCTATGTTGTTTATTAATTTACTCCTAAGTTCTTTCTTCTGATCATCAGGAAAGGACGGTACGTTAATAGCATGCTCTACATTTTTAATGACTTTAATTATGGTCTCCTGGTCTAAGTTCGTTAATGGAGAAAATTTCGGACCCAATGATACAGTTTCAATAACGTCCTCAGGGATCGGTGTTTGTGTCAAATTTACAAACCAACGTTCTCTAGACTTTGCCACGACTGGTGTTAGGTCTTGTGTGTGTATGTGTTTGACAACAGGTCTGTGCGTCAAAGCGTTAAATTTACGTGTGAAACTCGTATTCAATTTATCGGATAAGCGGACTTGATTATCAGTTTGAAAAGTAATTAAGTCATCTAACGCAGCTTGCGGCAATACGTCACGTAACAAGCTAAAAAGTCTATCTAATTTTTTCTTTAAGAAGCACAAGTGAATATGCAAGTCTTCAATTTCTACATTGAGTATACTAGTTGTAAATTGGAGAATGCTCTTACGTAACAGGTGAGATCCCGTATTACTGTGGCAGGTGATAGACTCCAATCTGTCGCCGATTAGTTGGATGTGTTTCGGTCTTGTGTCATATGATCTGCATTGTAAGAGGAACCGTCGTTGTGCCGAAGAGATGGTAATTTTCTTCTTAGTGTCTACCCATTCTATGAAGATGGCAGTGATTTTTCTTCCATGCACTTGTGTCAACCAGTTATAAAAACCAGTGTTGTTTAAGGGTGTCGTAGATTCAACCCTCGTAGTATTCATCATCATCAGAGCATAAAGACAATTTGAGGAAAAACCCAGAAGTACATTCTGTCGTTTCCACACACCAACTAGAATATAACCACACTTTTGATTGGAGTAATACAGTTGTGCTTGACAGGGAATCAGTCTGGTCTAAACGCATTACCTCAGAGATGCTGCGCATTAATTTACAACCGAATGGTCTTAATAAGAAAGAAGATACTAAGAAACTGCACTTGCCTTACTCGAATATGTTGCATAGGTTGCGTTCAAAAAGTTGTTCCTAGGTGTATTTAGCTTCTAGCACATTTGTTGACGTGAAAAAACGTGTCTCATACTCTACCTCAACATAAACATCCATTGACGTCAATCGTAGGCATTGACGTCAGTCATTGACGTCATCGTCATAGTGTCAACATTAGACAAGCCTAAGACATAACGTATATAAAGAGAGTCGTCACACCCCCTCGCTTTATTAAACGTCTTCACCAGCACACGATGACACTTGGCTCATCGTGTACCGTGATAATGGTGGTCGTTGACACCATGTTTTTTCACTTATCACAAATTTTAATAAGGTAATCTAAGTTCCGTCTCATCATACTAAGAACTGATCTTGTGTCTACCTTGTATTCTAAATTGACTACTATTGTATTTGTTTTGACTGTATCTCATATTAACTTCTAGACATGTAAATATTATCTGTTTGTATACGTGTCGAACCATTGACCTAATTTTAATTTTTCATGTAATTAGTTTCTGACTTGTTAATTTAATTTATAGTCTAAGATGTTTTGTCAACCATGGACCTTTTTGTAATTTTTTGTAATTTTATAATTTTTTCAATAAATAGCCTCTGATGAGGGCAGCACATCACTGCCGAAACGTCAGGCCAAAGAGAAATTTAAATTCACTGACTCGACTTGATTGATTGAGCCCCTCCTCAAATAAGTACCAGTTCGAGTGATAGCTTCATGATGATGTTTTTTGTGATTGTTATGTTTGTTTTGGATTGCCTGGCAAAATACATCTGTTCTAGGTGGACTATTTAAATATGTGTGTTTCCTTAGGTCCTGGCGAATTAGTTCTTACATTAGACAAGAATTTGTGCATGAAATTTTTTTTTTTTTTTCAATTTTTTTAATTGAGCTTACAATCAATTGTCTGCAATTTTTTTTTGGAATTTCCGTTATTAAGAAATTAACATTTTATGATTTACTTGTCGAAGTATTTATTTAACCATTCAAATTTTGTCATCTGCCGATACTAATAGTTGATGTTGCAATTTACAGATCAGAGAGTTGTATGCTCTGCTAGGGCGGTACATTGGACAGCAGTCGTCCAATGTACCAGTCCCAGATGATGGGGGTAGAGGAAGAGGCCGAGGACGAGGAAGAGGAAGAGGAAGTGGAAGAACGAGCGCAAAGGACGGAGAGGCAGGAGCAGACGGAGGTAGAGATATAGAAAGAGAAAGAGAGCTAGAAATGGAAAGAGACCTACAAATAGAAGCGGAAATAGAAGCAGAGAGAGCAATAGAACGACAAACACAAGAGGGATTAGCAAGAGGAATGAGAATAATAACCATAACAGGAATAGGGAGAGGATCAGGAAGAGAACAAGGAAGAGCAAGTGAAAAAGACGGACAAGGAGGAGATAAAGATGGAGAAAGAGAAAGAGAAATAGAAAGACAAAGGAAAATAAAAGACGAAAGAGAAAAAGAAAAAGAAAGAGAAAGAGAAATAAAAAGAGAAAGAGAAATACAAAGAGAAAGAGAAATAAGAAGAGAAAGAGAAATAAATAGGGAACAAGAAAGAGAATTAGACAGACTAGAAGAAAGAGAAAGAGAAAGACAAAGAAAATGGACATACAAATTCAGTGGGAGATTCAGCAGCAGATTGACGCGGGCCGCCGCCGAGGAAGAGGGCAACCAGGAGTAGAAGTTGGAGCTGGAAGAGGGAGAGGACGTGCTGGACAAGGGGGAGGATGGAAATCGGGCTGGACGGGTGGGCGAGGAACTGGGGAAAGAGGGAGATGGAACGGAAGGGCTGGACGAGGAAGAGGTGGAAGAGGAAGAGGGGGAAGAGGAAGAAGGGGAAGAGGCAGAGGACGGGGCGGTCGAGGGGGCTCCGTCCAAGTCTTTTTTTAAATTATAAATTATAATATAAAAAATTAAGTTTTTTAAATAAAAGTGTTTTTTCATAGTCTGATGTGTACGATTCATTCTTACCTTATCTGTCATCAACTGGGTGCTGGTGTATTGGACAATAATTTCAAAACCTTTTCATTTAAATTTCCTTTTTGTAACACATGCACGATTTTTGCGTTTTTTTTACCTAATAATAGGGCTAAAAGTAGCCGTTTATTGACCGGCGGGCAAAAAAAAGTTCGTAGCGGGCAAAAAAAGTCAGTAGCGGGCGAAAAAAGTCGGTAGCGGGCAAAAAAATATTTATTTATTTATTTTTTTTTTTTTTTTTTTTTTTTTTCGCAAAATCGTGCATGTGTCACAAAAAATATGGTGTGCACCAAGGGCGAGGGCTTTTTTGCCCTCGTGTGTTTGCATTACTCGTCTCCGGCTCGCGATACGCACTCGCCTTCGGCTCGTGCTTGCTCGCCTCGACTCGTACTGCAAACTCCACACGCGGGCGAAAAAGGCCCACTTCTCGCCCTTGGTACACAATATACTATTTTACTTTTGTTTATTCCTATTTCTCTGAAATTGCAATCATGTATATGGACTGAAGTTTTGCCCTCACTTGATCTACATGGAATACGAATATGCTAATGAACTAATTTGGTAATCGAGTCGAATCGCCTACATCGTAAAGTTTATTTTGAAGCTTGTTCTACAGTTTATTTCTCAACTTTTTTCCATTAACAATGGTTTTCTTTTTTTTTTTTTTATGGATTATGACCTAGTGAATGACTTCCTGACCTATATGTTATTTTATATGCATAGTTGGATGCAGGCGATTACCATGCATATTGTAGCCAATTCTACCAGGCTAAGTTGTATATCTCCTTTATGTTAAATTCTTCTTTTATTATTTTACAATTTCCATCGCCAGATATTTATTATTATATGATGATTGAATTAGAATTCAGTCTATAATGTCACATGCTCATTTTATTACATTAGAATTGAAATTGAACTTCATTCTATTTACTTTGATTCTGAATTGGTGATCCAGTTACGCTAAATTTGCAAACAAGTGTCAAGGGTTTGTGTGTGAATATTATTTCTACAATAAATTATTATCCAAGGTGGCATTTACGTGCAAACAGTGAATATATAGTTTGTGATCAATTACTAATCAGATCTTAATGAATCCATTGTTTCGCAGAACAGATTTTGTATTCAATCTTAGAATGTTCTAAAATTGCTATTTTCAAGTTTTTTCACTCTGCATGATTATGATTTGTTGTATTAGGTAGTTGTTACGAAATCCATGACTAGGATCGAACTAACAAGGGATTTATACACAGGTTTGTTCATGAATATATGCATAAATATAATAGTTTATTAATAATCCGTTATACACGTAATGTATAGTTTTAGTTTAGATAAGAAAGCATTAGTATCAGCATTAACAGGTCGACTTAAATAATCACAGTTGATTAGCATATTACATTAACAAGGAATGACATGTAGTATGGAATAGGTAGATTGAGTCAGTGATTGGATTTACAGTGAAGTTTTTTCATACATCTGCCTTTTTTTCTCAATTAAAGGGTTTGCAATTCGTCTAGATTGACCCGTATGATATTGTGAAATTTTTCTCAAATAGTAGCACCGATAAACACTAAAATCTCGCAGTTACAGATTTTTTTAACAAATCTTACTTTTAGAATAAAATATGTCTTGAGAATATGGCCAAAACACGTGTATTTCAAATGGGGAAATCCACCCTCATTTAGGGAGGAGTTAGAATTTAGATAAAAATCTGAAAAAATTAGGGTATTGTTTTTTCATTATTTGGAGTCGATTTGGGGGGCGGCTGATTAAAAATTCGTCCAAGCCCCAAATAAGGACTATCCTAATATATATGGGCTTATAATATCTCATAATTGCCTAGATGGTTAAATACTGCAGTTAATTTTCCGGAAATTCGAAAGGTGCTACATAATTTCAAATGATTTCAAAGAATTCATATCATTTCACTAATAATCTAATTTATAGCATATTTCAAAGTATCAAACGATTTAACTAGATTTTTAAAGATATTGAATGTTCCAACTCATTTCATCGACTATGCGAAGCATGGGTAGAACCCACGTTTTCACTCCTTATAAAGTAAAATTTTGTATAATATCCAACGGAAAAACTTTTTTTGATTTAGTGAGATTGCACACTCGCCTTTGGCTCGTGTTGCCAACTGATACTAGTCAGAAAAAGTTTTACCACACCTGCATTATAATGTACCATTACTTCACTCAGTATGATAATGGATGTTTTACGCACGCTTCGCGTGTGTGATACCCCCATTTTCACACATCATGAAGTAAAATTTTGTATAATACTCGATGGAAAAACTTCTTCTGTTCTTGTGTGATTGTAACACTCGCCTTCGGCTCGTGCTGCAACCTCACACTCGTCAGAAAAAGTTTCACCACTCTTATATCGTACTGTACTATTTTCAACTCAGTGTGTGATACTTGATTTCTTATGCCTGCTGATAGTGTGCGAAGTGCCCAATTCACACACTTCCATATGTAAAAATAATTAAGTTCTCTTCGTTTGCAAATAACAATTTCCAGAATATTTTTCTTCTATTCAACTTTCTCAATTTTGTGTCAAGTTGTGTTGACACATACATATTTACTGATTGAATAATCACGTTAGCAATATGTCAAATTAACATCACATATTTTGTATAAATAATAAAATTATGTGAAAAATAATATAACTTGTATCTGGAACTTGCGTTTTCATCGATACACTACGAAAAGGGATATATAGAAGTCTAAATTTGAAAAGCGAGTTTTTTTTTTTTTGTCTCTGATTTCCTCATTTCTTTAGTTTCGAAGACTAATAAAATTTTATGCTTTTGAAAATTTGAAAGTAGTTTGTTTTTAATGGCGGGGCTTTGCCCCACAGCCCCCCAGCGGGAACTTCGCCCCCTGCACCCCTAGCAGAGGCTTTGCCCCCTGCACCCCTACCAGGGGCTCTGCCCCTGGACCCCGTCCACAGCCTGCCTCTCGCACCTATGTCGCACCATATATACTATACTTCCCTATTTTCCAGAGTTCTTTACAGGTCAAGAATTTCACACAATGAGTTTAAAAGAATAGTTTACGACACGTGTGTGCGTACTTGTATCGTACTGTACTACTATAACACTCTCTACACTCCTAACAAAAATTAGCGGGCCACCCAATTTTTGCTTCGAAAAATGTTCGATTTCAAAGTCTCCTAATTCGGCGAAAAATTGACTTAGCGAGTCGTTTGTAAAAGCATTTCAAAGCTTAAAGCTTCATCTTTCAGATGCTCACTTTCGATTGCGTTTATGTTTTTCTTGTCTTGAGCTATGGTCCCTTGAACCATCTCGTGCCAAATTTGTGTATTGATGTTCCAACTTCAAAACAACGCACGGGGTCGGTCAGTATCGGAATTCTGATTTCAAGACATTCATTTTGAAGCTTGGAATGTCCTCTTTAAAACCCTTTTTTTTAAATTGCCCTACGATTTTTTTTCATGGAGTTATGCGTTGCTGAAGCAAAAATGGTCTTTCAATTTTTGATCGCATGCCCTGGGCGAACGAGTCCTCGTACCGAGGTTCCCAAATATGGCTTTTGAAGCTCAAATCTTCATTTTTCTGAAATCTCATTGCAATTTTTATTCGGTGACGTTTCCAAGCCATGATCACCATCCAAACGAGACCCTCCAAACCGCAAAATGGAAATTCGAACTTTGACCTCAGGTAGCACGCGCAAAAATAGCGACACAGGTGGCCCAAGGTTAGAACTTCAACTTTGAAGTCTTTCCTTCGAAACCATATCTTGGAATTCGCTCTACGATTTTTTTTCGTAAAGTTATTCGATTTTTAACACATACGGACGATTTAAACAGTACCTCCGGCATTAGCATCACTCAAAGTGGTGGAATAATCACGAGATCGGTACGACCATGCATGGAAATTGCACCACACACCAAAAATTGAAAGACCATTTTTGCTTCAGCAACGCATAACTCCATGAAAAAAAATCGTAGAGCAATCTCAAAAAAAGGGTTTTGAAGAGGACATTACAAGCTTCAAAATGACTGTCTTGAAATCAAAATTCCGATACTGACCGACCCCGTGCGTTGTTTTGAAGTTGGAACATCAATACACAAATTTGGCACGAGATGGTTCAAGGGACCATAACTCAAGACAAAAAAGAACATAAACGCAATCGAAAGTGAGCATCTGAAAGATGAAGCCTTAAGCTTTGAAATGCTTTTACAAACGACGCGCTAAGTCAATTTTTTGCCGAATTACGAGACTTTGAAATCGAACATTTTTCGAAGCAAAAATTGGGTGGCCCGCTAATTTTCGTTAGGAGTGTATGATCAGCAATTTCAAATGAGTATAGTAGTCTTTTTGGTAATCTGTTTGCGGTGCTGATGTATAGGTAGGTGAAGTAAGTAGTTGGTAGGCTGGCAGAAGTAGGTTCATTTGAAGAAGATACGTAAAGTGTTATAACTTTGAAGTAGCTGTGGGCTACCTCTGTCTTGGGACATCGTCTTGCCGAAATGTTATCTTTGTCTATTCCAATGGTTGATAATAGGATAGGAATTTCCAGGTAATTGTGAAAGATATGAAATAACAAAGAATTGAAGGAGATATTTCAGAATATTGCTGCTAATTGTCCTAGCATTGTTATCATTTTGAAGCTATGGGCTTTGTGCTATCTTTGTCTTGGGACGCTGTTTTGCCGTAGTGTTATGTTCGTCTACATATTTCAACAGCTTGATAATCAGAACCTTTGTTTTGGGACGTCGTTTTGTCAAAGTGTTATCTTCGTCTATTCCAATGGATTGATGATAGGATCGGAATGGTCCAGGTGACTGTAAAAGATATAAAATAAACAAAGAATTGAAGGAGAGATTTCCGTATACTACTACTAATTTTCCTAGCATTGTTATCATCTTGGAGCTATGGGCTGTGGGCTACCTTTGTTTTGGGACGATGGTTTGCTGACGTGTTATGTTCATATATTTAAATGGTTTGATGCTCGGAACCTTGGTTTTGGGACGTTGTTTTGTCAGACTGTTATCTTCGTCTATTCCAATGATTTGATGATAGGATAGGAATGGTCCAGGTGACTGTAAAAGATATGAAATAACAAAGAATTGAAGGAGGGATTCAGTATAGTGCTACTAATTTTCCTAGCATTGTTATCATTTTGGAGCTATGGGCTGTGGGCTACCTTTGTCTCGGAACGCTGTTTTGCCGAAGTGTTATGTTTGCTCTCTCAGCGGATTAATAATCGGAACCTTCGTTCTGGGACGTCGTTTTGTCAAAGTGTTATGTATCTTCGTCTATTCCAATGGATTTATTAGAGGATAGGAATGGTCCAGGTGACTGTAAAAGATATAAAATAACAAAGAATTAAAGGAGAGATTTCAGTATATTGCTACATACAAATGGCTGGCGTTACCGCGGGCGCTGAAAACTCTTGGCAGTAAGCAGTAATGGATGATCGATAGTTAGCGTTATCATAGAGTCAGGATTTCCTCGTCTCCAATTGTTGATTGTCAAAACATAGGGGCCCGCGGAGATGAACGGGTGTAGCAGGGAAACGTGGGGGTGCTCAAAGTTAACATTGGCGGTATGTTAACGCCAAGAGATTTAGAATCGCATTTCAAGTGATGTTAGGAGACATACAAATCAATAGACAAATAACGAGTCATGCATTTAGTGGAAATAAATAGGTGGAGGATGTTCTATTCATCTATTATTGTGTGAACAAATATAAAATCTAGCGAAAATCAATGTACACATACCGTTTGATGTGAGTCATTGTAATCTATCGTAACCTATTTTTCACTTGCTCAGGTTATTAGTAAAATAATATTCTGCCAGGTTCGTTGGTTTATTCTCTATATTTGAACCCAGCTCAGCGGATCTGTTCCGTTCCGTGTAATTACAAAAGGCCCTCATGCAGATGTCAAAATATTAATAATAACAGTCATCGGCATGAAACCACGGTCGTCGCACTATTTCACTCTCAATTATTTACTGATTCACTGATTCACTGATATAAAACCATTAGCACGGCCAATAACACGATAACGATATATAATTATAATTATATAATAACATAATATGTTTTATATATAAATATGAATATTTTAACTGTTCGATAGCGCGATTCGACAGCCATCCGACGGCCATTTTGATTTCGTCGATATCACTTAGTAACTTTATTATTACATACCGACCGAGTGCGGATTCAGATTCATGCCAAAATCAATACGGGGCGAGATTTCAATGGCTTATACCCACGTTTCAAAGTTCAAGTCGATCCGTGCCACCGTTCGTTCAGAAACGTGAGGACAAGCAAGCGTCTGCGAAAATGTTGACCAGGAAGAAGAAGAAGAAGAAGAAAAAGAAGATGCTTTTTCATCAACTTTGGTGACTAATATGTCGGAAACCAGTGTACCGATTTCGATCTAATTTATACAGCGAAGTCGTGTGGTGGGGGAATAGCTGTTGTGTAAATTTTATCGAAAAATATTCACGCGTTCTGAAGTTATGACCTCGTGCTTACAGGTATAAAGAGTTCCCCCGAGAAAATAGTCTCGCGGCTAGCTCTCGCCTGCCTACGGGTACTTGGCGGCGATTCGCTGCCGCGAATCTTGATGAACCATAGGATGCTTGCTTTTCAAATTATTTTTTAGGTTCGTTGTATTCTTGCTATTTAGAATATCTTTTTTACATACGGTACATGTGATTATACCATTTACACCCGCTTCTTTAGAGAAGTAATCCCACACCAGACTGCGACTTGGGGCCATTATAGCTCATACAGTTTATTATCGCAAGTTTTACACATTCATGCCATCAGGCTGATATAGACCCTTGTGCAAAGTAACTACCAAATTCAATCTCTTTTCTATGTATGCGATGTGTATTGATTAATAAACCGTGGATCCTAGAAGATAAGTTGGTAAGTAATCCCCAGTGAACTATTAATGTCAGGTTCAGACTTCAGTTCATCCGGTTCATGCACGAATATTACTAGACAGGGAATGGTAGATATATGTAGTCGGAAGGACGACCTGAACACTTAAGTAGCTATTGCAAGCCTAACTACTACGAGAGAGCTATACAGTACACCCGACAAAGTTGATTCTACCCAGATTTGGATTTTGGACAACTCTGGAATAAATTATAAAGTTGGCAATGCAGTAACCTGCCGGAACACTACAAAACATTATCATTGCCAACTTTATTTCTCAGAGTTGTCCAAATCTGGGGAATCTGAAATCGGAATCACGAAATGGTAGACGGTTCTTCTTCTTCTTTCCTTTAATGGTTCATGGTTATAATGTTATATCCTCTCATGAACTGAGTTCGAGACCGGACCACATGCTCAAACGAGCGTTAGGTCAATAAAGGAAGAAGAAGAAGAAGAAGAACTGAGTTCGAGGCAAGTACCAAAGAAGTAGACATTTATCTCATTACCATAGTTTTTGGCGAAAGGTTGATAGGATTCATAGTTGGACAAATCTTTAGGTAATATTTAATTTGTACCTACATATATTATCAAATGATAAATCGAATAATTAATCAAAGGATTAATCAAATAATTGATCAAATGATCAATCAGATAATGAATGAAATGATTAATCGATTAATCATTCAATTAATCGAATGATTAATCAAATAATCATTCGATTAATCAAATAATTAATTGATTTTTCGATTAATCAATCAATTAATCATGTAATTAATCGATCTTCCAATTATTAATCGATTAATCGATTTTAATCGATTTAATTTAGTGATCGATAATCGATTACAAAATTCAATAATCGAACAGCACTACTTGAAAGTACATGTTAATTTTGTATAACTGTTTATGATTTTCAATCGTTACCATGTTTCAGGGAACACACAAAGGTATATAAATGTCAATAAAATTTATGAAGAACTGGGCGAAAAAATGTGCCGGTCGTTGCCAGGTCTTCATGCACTGACTGGATGTGATTACACTCCAGCATTTTATCACCGAGGAAAGAAAAAACCTTTGCAAGTACTTCGAGCGAATGAAGAGGTTCAGGACGCTTTCATCAACATCTTCAATGAACGTGAGAGAAGCTTTGAAGTGCTAGAGACATTTGTTTGCAGGTTCGCATTTTCTTGTACAATATACACAGGGATATTATAGTGCTCGGTACAGAACATAGTGAATTTTTTCAGACTGTATGGATCAACGGATTGACTGCGTGAATGAAGTGCGATTGGCTTCATTCTTAAAAGCTTACAGCATCAAAGACACCAATCAGGCATTCGATAAAGTCGTTGAAAGTTTTGATGCCTCTCTGATTCCACCATGCAGAGCAGAATTATTGCAACAGAAGATGAGGGTTCTGTACGTCAGCAGCATCTGGTGCAATGCGAATGTACAGTACCCATCATACAACGATTCTACTGATGGTTATGGCTGGAAATTGTTTGAAGGCGCTTACAATTTCCATTGGTTCGAGGGTGATGCAATGCCATCAACAATCAATGAAATAGTAATTGAACACCTAAACGACGACGCGACAACCGAACTAGACGATGAACAGCCAGATGATATATCAAATTACATTTTCCAATCATGCATAACAAATACTTCCAGTGTCAATTACAGTTTCAAACGATAACAAACATACAAAGCTGAAAGTTTAACAGTTCTTCTATAATTATATAATTGAATATCACCGATTTCTAACAATTGCAGAAACTGTCAGCTCTGATGAGGACACCGACGATGGGATTGAGGAGGAACAAGACGAGGATAGCGGATTAGATCATTTTGATTACAACGTTTCATCCGATGAAAACAGCGAGGATGAAGATGAAACATGTGATGAAAATGAATAATAAGAAGCATTATTTAACCCGAATTTACTGTGTTTTATTCCTTCCAATAAATTATACTGGTCCTTAATTTTCATAAAACCTTGCAAATCAGCCATTCATTTCATATCACTTCTTCATTAATGTGAAGATTAGAGAATTATCTTCCAATACTTACTAATGATAATATTTTGGAGAAAAAAAATTGTTTTTTCATCATGGCGGCCATTATATACCTCCTATCAGTATGGCATTGCATCTATTCGTCAAAATGGACCACGGGGGTCATAAAAACGGACCGCCATACTTTCGCCTATGATACATGGACTAGTGAAAAATTCGACATCTTTCAATCAGTATCGCGTGTACTTATGGACACCAAAACAGTATGGCATTGCATCTATTCATCAAAATGGACCACGGGGCCATAAAAACGGACCGCCATACTTTCACCTATGATACATGGACTAGTGAAAAATTCGACATCTTTGAATCAGTATGGCGTGTACTTAGGGACACCGGAACGGTATGGCATGGTCATAATCGGTGATGAGACATCTTTTTGAATCGTTGGTTAAAAAATTAGCTTTTCGCTAGTATTTCAAGAGAACATAAAAAAAATGTTAGAAAGTTAGTTGGCTGATAGGACGTGTAGAAATCAATCGAACAATGTTCATCAGACGTGTCTGAATCTATGTAACGACTGTTTAAATTTTGACTCGAATTTTCTATTACTAAAATTTAATTTTACTCCTTTGATCATCTCAACACCTTCATGAAATTAATTTTGAAGTGGGGATGCGATGGTTCGTCGGCGCAGCAGTATAAGCAAAAATTTAACGAAAGCGACAACTCTGACGCTCATGTATTTTTTACGTCCGTGGTTCCGTTGCAAATGATAGCTTCGGACGACAAATCTGAGCTGCAACTTGTCGTTTGGAAGAACCCAAGACCTTCTTCACCCCGTTACTGCAGACCGTTGAGATTGCAATTTTTGGAAGAAACCGTGCAGTCAACTGTAGATGAAAAAAATTTCGTTGATAGGCAAATAGCATCTCTCGTCACATTCAATACTGTAACGGAGGGTACTAACGTTGAAGTAAAATATGAATTATCGTTTACAATGATAGATGGAAAGGTGAGAAATGCTATTACTGACACTAAATCTGCGCAAAGATGTTATTTATGTAATTTAACATCGAAAAATTTCAACAATTTACAATTGGTTGAACAAACAGAATGTGACAGCTCTAAACTGAATTTTGGAATTTCCTCCTTACACCCGTGGATAAGGTTTATGGAATGGATGCTTCATATTGCATTTAAATTAAATCACGGGACGAGTAAATGGCAGGCACGATCAGTCGATGAAAAGAAAGCAGTTAGCGATCGTAAGGAAAAAATCCAAAATCAATTTAAAGCTGCTTTACGTTTGAATATTGATATGCCTAAGCAAGGATTTGGCAGTACAAACGACGGCAATACAGCCCGATGTTTTTTTGAGAACGTTGCCTTAACAGCAGAAATTTTGAATCTGGACGAAAAATTCCTCGCAAGTTGCAAAGTAATTTTGCAGACAATGGCGAGTGGTTTCGCTGTTAATATCGACAGGTTCAGGGTTTATTGCTTAGACGTCGCGAAACGATATGTTGAGCTATATTCCTGGTACCCGATGCCAACATCGGTACATACCGTTTCAATTCATGGCTACGCGATAATAGAAATGGGTGCCTTACCAATCGGACAACTTTCCGAGGACGCTCAAGAAGCTAGGAACAAAGACATTCGTCGGTACCGCGAAAATTTTTCTCGAAAATGTACGCGACAGAAGACAATGTCTGACGTTTTTCATCGGCTTCTTGCATCCTCGGACCCACTCATAACAAATTTTCAAAAATTAAAAATGAAGAATAGTGCGCCATTACCCTCAGATGTAATAGAACTTCTACTGGCAACACCAGAAGGTAATGTGACAAATAGTAGCTCACTATTAGCAGATAACAATACATGTACGACGGATCCATCTGAACCAGATTATGATTTTTTATTAATCTAATGTCTTATGTATGTAATTATGTACGTGAGATAAAATAAACATTTACATATTCTACGAAATTGTTCGTCATTTTGGAATTTCAAATGTCATTAATCTAATATCAAATTCGTAATCAGCGACCACGAAAACTCAATGGTACAAATTTTCGGACCGATAAAGTGATTTTTTTTCCAAAAGCTCCGCCATTTTTGGTTCGACACTTAGAATTTCGTAATTTTGATATCAAATTCGTAATCAGCGACCCCGAAAACTCAATGGTGCAGATTTTCGGACCAATAAAGTGATTATTTTTCCAAAATTCCGCCATTTTGAATTTCATAATTTTGATATTAAATTCGTAATCAGCGACCCCGAAAACATCATGGTGTAGATTTTCGGACCAATAAAGTGATTATTTTTTCAAAATGTCCGCCATTTTCGGTCCGCCATTTTGAATTTCATAATTTTGTTATCAAATTCGTAATCAGCGATCCCGAAAACATACTGGTGTAGATTTTCGGACCAATAAAGTGATTATTTTTTCAAAATGTCCGCCATTTTTGGTCCACCATTTTGAATTTCATAATTTTGATATCAAATTTATAATCAGCGACCCCGAAAACCTGATGGTGAAAATTTTTGAATTATTATTCTCACTTTTCGACTTTTGGCCAGGGATTCGGCCGTTTTGAACCACTGTGCTACGGGCCGCCATACTTGCGTTTCCCTGTTTTTTATAACACTGGCTAACTTCTCAAAAAGTTTCAAAGTTTCGCAAATTATACGTCGTTTTTCTTGCTGGCTCTCGGTCTATTTGGCTTTTCTTGTATACAACGTTATAGTCATATTCTTCGAGTTTGAATCTCCATCTGAGTAATCACGAGGTTGGATCTTTGACGTTCAGGGTTCCCTAACGGCTTTTTTTTCGGGGTATGAACGGGGTCAAACAACCGTATAATCGTTGTCGGTAGACGGTGTTGTTGTTACGTCTTGAGTTGAAAGTTATTTAGAAGAACGAATCACAAGTTATTTTATATGATGTTGAATTGGTAGAGTTCTGTATTTCTTACCGAGTCTTAAATTACTAGTTCTTCTGGACGTCGCTGAGCTCGTATCTGTTGAGATATCTGTTGAGGTATGGGTATTATCAGCCACCACTATGCGTGGGTGAAATAAATGTTTATAGTTTCACCTTTTAATTATAACAATATTTATTAAACAATTTAATAATAACAATCTGCACTGTAGTTTTGGTAATTAATCTTCACGCAAGTGGAGATTAATTTAAGTTTGTAGTTTCTATTATTTTATTTAGTAATTCACTTATTAATTAACTGTTACACCAAACACTTTGAGTTGATAATTCTGAGATCTAAGATTCTATAAGTTCGATCTTTACTGATTGAGGTTTCGTGACTAACTGCTAATACTGCAGTAGAAAAGATCTCTCCTCGCGGATACGCGAAGGGGAGGTTTTGGAAAACTCGCGGGAAGGCGAGGTTTTTTCTATTGGTAAACAGAACATTAAAACAAAAGCGGGAAAAAATATGGTTGGCTAGAAGAGCATTTGCGCAAGGCGATTGGGTCAGAGGCCCAAGCGTCGAGGCGCTAAGAAGGGATGCTGTAAGCATCTATATCTCTCTTCTTTTAAAACAGAGCTGTCTTTGTCTTTAGACTTTTCCGCTTTGGGTCGTAAAAATCTGAAGGATCTGAAGATTTATGTTTCCTCAATAAGGATTTTCAAAGTTTACTTAAAGTTTAGGCTTTCAGTTTTATGGTGTTTCAAGTGTTCCAGAGCATATTCGTTTCGTGAGAAAATGGGATGAAATTGTCTATGTTATAGTTAAGATTGTTCCTTTCAAAAGTATTGACTAATATCTATGAGTAAAGTAATATATAAAAGAATAAAGGAAAAAATTATAAATGGAATTACATCAGTAGATGCATTATTAAAACTCTGATGATAATTGCACGTCGGTATTCTTATACCTGAGATAATAACTATGGTAACTGTTGTACCTATAGATTATATATTCGGCTTCCAGCCTAGGACGTAACATTGTCACCAGTTTGATACGGTGTTCCGACCGTCACGCTACGGTGGTTTTGAACCACTATTAACACCATCCACACACATTAGATCTACCGTTGGAACACCGGATAAATACCCGACATATAACTGGTATTATACCGTATGTAGATGGTATATACCGGTATAAACTTTTTCCCAAAAATCCCCTCAAAAAAAATTAACAAAACGTACGTGGATTTATTAATATTTAACAGGGTGAAATAAATGTTGAAGAATAAGATATTGCAGAGTACGTCATTATATATTGAATGAGCATTTTATGTTTTATGTTATATTATGAACCATTACAAAAGATTAACAGTTAGTATTTTTACTTAAACTTATCAATAAACTTATGACTTCCCCGAATATAGGAAGAAGGGTATATCATGGGCCTATTCGAATAGTATTCCCGTAACTACCATAACTAAGAGGTTATTGCACATCATGGGAAACATATGTTTCATGTTATATTATGAACGTTACAAAAGATTAACAGTATTTTTACTCAAACTTATCAATAAACTTATGAACTCCCCGCATATAGGAAGAAGGGTATATCATGGGCCTATTAAACTGGCAAAGTGGAAACTGGTTGAGTCGTCTACTCAGCGAGTCAACTTACGGCTAACCTCTAATTAACCACCTTGACTGTTACATCTACAGACGTATTAATACCTGTATAAAATACACCCTTAGGGTTAGGTATAGTAATAGCTTTGTAAACGTTGTTAGATACTGATCGAGCGAGGCCGGGATAAAGTAATAAAGTAATAGTATAAAGTGCAAGAATAATTACAAGAATAGTCACAGAAACACTTATGTCACGATTAATGGAGGATTACTCAGGTTTCTTTGTCTGGATGCTTCTCGTTTATTATTAATATTATTCTTTATAATATGTATTGTTTATTATTTGTATTTATACTCTGCTTACAGCCTTTTCTTTGTATTTATTCTATTCTCGTGGCACGCTACCTTAATCACTTTATAATTTACTTTTTTCTTTTTTTGCTTACTGCCGCTAGCCGCCTTCACTCCTTCGTTGCCTTCTCTACACTGACTCTCTGTTCGCTCCCTCTCCGCACTCTCCCCTCCTTTCTCGCTCTCTGCGCACGCATACTTTTCTTTAACTCCCAGTCATACCAACTCTGTTATCTTGAGGTTCCTATACGGCTATACCCTAACACTTAGATATTAGCATATAAACAATGGTACAAAGTACAAGAATCATTACAAGGATAATTACAGAATCAACTAGCAACTGTGTACGTGTACATATTACAAATTGATGCACCTTATTCCGATCCTGAACCCGAATTTCCTGGGTGCAAAAAAAATTTTTTTTTATGTGGGAATCACGATATCGTGTCTAATGGCGTAAGGTGATAAGCGCAAAAAAAAAAAAATTTTTTTTTTCGGATATGCCCAAAAGATGTGATATTGCATGAAAAAGATTTTGCCACCAAAAATAAAAAAAAAAATTTTTTTTTTCGCTTACGAACTTAGGGGCCGTTCAGAAATCACGTGAGACATTTTGGAATAGTGCGTGCACGGCGTTCCCTATACTACATTGTAGCATTTTGTCTCACGTGATTTCTGAACGGCCCCTTATGTAATTTGACACGCGATATAGTAATTCCTGATGCTGGGTATAATACTGGTGGAATACCGTGCAATGACCCTCTATTGACGGCATCTAAATAGCGAAATGACTGTCGAAATACCCAAGTCGATCAAGCATTTTGACGGTATATTGACCGTGTTATACAGGTTTTGAGACGGTGCAGCAACCGTCAAACACCGGTAGAAAACCGGTGTTGTTAGGGTGGTGACTGTGGTCCAAAAACACAATCGTTAGACGGTGGTCAGACGGAATCTATACCGTCTGACCACGGTACGAACACGGTCGAACGACCTAAACCGTCGTTGTACTAACTTTATACCATCTTGCTACCCCGTTTATACCCCGAAAAAAAGCCGTTTGGGTTGTAAAATTTTTAATGGAAAATATTTCCATCAACTCATTGAATTTAATTTTTTAATGGAAAATATTTCCATTAACCATTAAATTTAATTTTTTAATGGAAAATATTTCCATTAACCATTAAATTTAATTTTTTAATGGAAAATATTTCCATTAACCATTAAATTTAATTTTTTAATGGAAAATATTTCCATTAACCATTAAATTTAATCTTTTAATGGGAAATATTTTCATTCACCATTAAATTCAATTTTTTAATGGAAAATGTTTTTATTAAAAAATTAAATTCAATGAGTTAATGGAAATATTTTCCATTAAAAATTTTACAACCCTGAGCCGCTCACGGTCATGCACACAGCGAATGGCTTTCTACTTTCCCGCCAAGTCTATTTAAAAATTGAAAGTGATCCAAAGTAATTTCAGAAAATTCCAGCAGTTGATGAGAATTTTTCCGAATAGAAAAAAATATTCAAAAATTGATGAAAAATTTTCTCATGAAATAATAAAATTCAATTTTTTAATGGAAATGTTTTCCATTAAACAATTAAATTTAATGGTTGATCGAAAAAGTTTCCATTAGAAAAATAAATTTAATGTTTAATGGAAATAGTTCCCATTAAAAAATTAAATTTAATGGTTAATGGAAATATTTTCCATTAAAAAAATAAATTTAATGGTTAATGGAAATATTTTCCATTAAAAAATTGAATTTAATGGTTAATGAAAATGTCAATGCATTAAAAAATTTAATGCATTATTTAAAACTCTGTTGACGTTAGCGACCCAGACAAGAGGTTTGTGATCAGTAACGAGTGTGAATTTATGTCCGTATAGGTAAGGTCTGAAGTAATGGACTGAATATACGATTGCTAGTAATTCTTTTTCGATTACAGAGTAATTTAGTTCTGCTTTGTTCAATGTTCGTGAAGTACAAGCTATCGGTAAGTCTTCTCCTATTTCACCTTGGCTGAGTACGGCGCCTATCGCGTATTTAGATGCGTCAGTTGTTAGTATGAATGGTTGATCGAATTTAGGATATTGTAGTATAGGAGATGTGCATATCGAGTCTCATAAAGTTTCGAAAGCCATTTGATGTTCAGATGTCCAAAAGAATTTAACGTCTTTCTTCAGTAGTATAGTTAGTGGTCTCGATATTTTTGAAAAGTTTTCGATAAAGCGTCTGTAATAACCGATTAGTCCAAGAAATTGTTTAATCTGTTTAGCTGTTTTAGGAATTGGGTATGCTTTGACTGCTGTTATTTTCTTTGGGTCTGGTTTTACACCGATTTCTGTAATAATGTGTCCTAAATAAGCAACTTCTTTTCTTAGGAATTCGCATTTAGAGACTTGTAAGCTCAAATTTGCTGATTGTAATCGATTAGCTAGTTTTCTGAATTTACTTTCGTGTTCTTCAAGAGAGTGTGCATAGATAACGATGTCGTCTAGATATACAAATGCTATGTTTCCTTCTAAACCGGATAAAACTTGGTCCATTAATCTTTGGAATGTTGCAGGAGCGTTCGTCAGTCCGTATGGCATGTTATTGAATTCGTAATGGCCATGGGGGGTTAAAAATGCTGTTTTGTGAGCGTCAGTTGGGTCCTTAGGAATTTGGTGGAAACCTGAGGCAAGGTCAAAAGTTGAGAAATATTTCGCGTCACCTATAGTCTTTTCATTGAGTTTTCTGAAATCTATGACCATTCTCCATTTTTTGTTGCCTTCTGCGTCTGGTTTTTTGGGTACAACCCAAACGGGGGAATTGTAGGGTAAGGATGATGGTTTGATGATATTTTGGTCTAATAATTCGGAAACTTGTTTCTGTATGTCGTCTTTGTGGATTATCGTCTGTCGTTAGGATTGAATGTTTTAGCTAAGGATGTGTTTGATAGTGTGTCACTTGGTAGAAATAATAGATGGTTGAATTCTCTTGTGAGGGCGAGTATAGATTTTTTTTCTTCGTCATTAAGATGGTCCAGATGCATTAAGTTTTTAAGGACTGTTAATCTTTCAGAACGATTATTATTATTATCATCGACGGATGTATGAGGTTTGTTAGTTTCGATCGTGTCGTTTGTTGTCAGTACGTTTGGGTTAGTTTTTGTGTTTTGAGTTTGATTATCAGATTTAGTATCATAGATTTGTATTGAGATATCGGAGTTGTTGAAAGTTGAGGTTATTGATTGTAAGATTTTGTCCCATTTCTGTCTGCCTAGTTCGTCGGATAGGTCAGGAATTGAGATTGATTTTGTGTTATTTGATTTTAGATGATTTTTTAGAGAATTTAGCGTTTTAGTAATGATCGTATCGTCCATATCACTGGAATATGTTGCCATGATAATTGAGTGGTATATTACTTGTGAGCTGTTAGGGATTGTGTCTTTTATGATATCTCCGATTATATCATTTTTCGCATAAGCAATTAGCTCGTACTCGTTTAGATTAAAAGCTTTTAGAGTAATTCAACTGAGATTCCTCGTAATATTTGAATTTTTTGTGGTATGAAATGAAGAATTGTGTCTGAAGATTTTCGTATATCACCGTTAATTTTTGAAATTTGTACGGCGCCAGATTGATTTATGGAACTTTTGGGATCGAGTGTACTCAGAGATTCGTTGACAGGTTCTAGGGTTACGGTTGGCACACTTATTTCAACAGCTGATTCGTTTGAGTTTATCGCGAGTATACGTGCTTGACCGTTACTGTTTGTAACTAATGCTTTACCGCAGTGAATATTGGGACCTAAATTAATTGTATCTACATAGCCTCCGTTGATTTCTGAATTTGAGACTTTAAGAGGAATTACTTGAGCGGTACGACCTGGTATTGTAATGAGAGTTGTGATTTGTGGTTTGTGTTTTTGGAGTTTGAAGGGAATTATAGTATCTGTCAAAGTTAATGTATTATTTTTATAGGAAATAGTAGCTTTTTCTTTATATAACAAGGGTTGTCCGATAGTACCGTCTTGAGCTATTGGGAAATCTTCGCGGACGACGTGAAATTCGTGTTCTTTATTGTTAATTTTTAATCTGGTTTCCGCTAAGGTATCAGTAAATCCGTCTGTTATTCCTGTCATTTTCCGCATTTTAGTTCTGTCACATTCGGCTTCTTCTTTTAGGGAATTGATTTTAATGATATTCAAGTCCGTACCGGTGTCTATTATGAATTTAGATTTCCTTTTTAATTCTTTTGTATTGATTTCGACATCTGGCAATAGTCCGTTATTGCTTCTAATTCTGTTTCGAGGACGTGATTTATTGTGTTGTTGAACGCGGCTGAGCTTGTGTTGGGTCCGTCGGCACGTTCTCCCGGCGGACTGATTCGAGTTTAAAGGACCCTGATTCTGTTGTCTCTGTGCGTTATTGTAAGCGCGTTTTCGGCAGTTATCGATCGTGTGTCCTTGGCGTTTGCAATAATTGCAGGATATGGAAGAATATTGTGTATTTTGTTGGTTAGACTGTTGTCGTTGGTTGGGTTGTTGGTTTGATTGTTGGGGTCGGTTTTGGGATTGTTGTGGTTGGTTTTGGGACTGTTGTGGTTGGTTTTGGGACGGTTGTGGTTGGTTTTGGGACTGTAGTGGTTGGTTATTGTAAGCACGTTGTCTGCAATTTTCCACTGTGTGTCCCTGTCGATTACGATGATTACAAAATCTGGGAGGATATTGTGAGTTTAGTTGGTTAGGAGGGCGTCTGTTTGGAGGTTGTGATTGGTCATCGCGAGCGCGCTGTCTGCAGTTGTCTATTACATGTCCTTGGCGTTTACAATAATTACAAGAAATTGAAGGGTTTTGTTGGTAAGATTGTCGAGGTCGGTTATTGTCTGTATTATGAGCATTACGATTTGAAAGTTCTTGCTCTTCTGTTAGAGCTAGTTCGATAGCTTTTGCTAAAGTGGTTGGATTTGCACCGGCTACTCGAATTTCAATTTCTGGGATCAAGCCTCTAACGAAGCACTTGAGTACATTAGTTTCAACTGCTGTAATCATGCCAGCAGCATCACTTGTGCCTGAATTATTAATCACTTGTTTTGTGTTGTGTAATATGTCTTCGACTCTTGCGCTATAATCTAAAACACGTTGGTCGCTTTTTTGTCTGACATTATTTAACTCTGTCTGCCATTCGAAAATTGATTTTTTTGGTAAGAAAGCTCGTTTTAAAACTGTTATGATTTCGTCAATAGTGTCATATTCTTTACTTCCTAAATATGATTCAGCTGTTCCATAGATTTGAGTTCTGATCATTCGCGTCAAAATAGCGCGCTGAGTTGGTTTGAGAAGAGTTTTGACATTTTCACAGCGTCTTATGAAGTTATTAATATTCAAGTTTTTCCCATTAAAGTAGGGGATTGTATCTAATAAGTCCTTAAGAGACCAGTATGAGGTTTCTGCGTTTTCGTCAGGCATTTTGCGATTTGTGAATTAGATTATTTCGTTTGAGCATAGATATAAGGTTAGTAGATTGGTCAAGTTCGCCAGTAGAAACAGTGTCGCGATACGAATGTAGGCGGAGCGGCAGTCGAAAATATCTTTTTCGTGTATTTCGCTTCAGCACGCTATTTTATCAACAGAATTGCGTTCTGGTAAACGATCTGCTCACATTGATCGATAATATAGATTTTAATTTTAGCCACAGATTTTTAATATCTGCGCATTATTCAGTGCTACCTGACAACGTAAAATGTCATGATTTGTAGCATAGTATATGAGCAAACAATAGCTAACAGTTGAGCTGCGGCATATGCGGTCACCCTCAAAATAATTCATATGGGGCATTCCATGCCAAATCAACCGGGTCCTGACCCTCGACTACTCAGATGTGGTCCGCGATTTTTTATTTCATTCTTCGGATTTTTCAAAATAAATTCGAGTGCGTAATGAATTTTCAAAGTTTTTTTTCAACTCCTCGATGGCTGTGAACAAAAAATCTGAAAAAATTATCAAAAATTCTGTATCAGAAATGAAAATTTTTTAACCAAAATTCATCGTGTCTGGACTTTCGCTTCAATCTGTTATTTTTGGTTGAAAAATCTTCATTTCTGACACAGAATTCTTGGGAATTTTTTCAGATTTTTCGATCACGGCCATCGAGGTGTTGAAAAGAAGAAAAAACTTTGAAAATTCATAACGCACTCAAATTTATTTTGAAAAATCCGAAAAAATTGTGATCGCTAATTAGAGTCAGCGGAATGATTTAAAAAATCGCGGACCAGATCTGAAAAAAAGAGGGTTAGGACCAGGTCGATTTGGCATGGAATGCCCCATATATATGAGTCCACCAATTACCTATGAACGATTCGTGGCGAAAATCTCGATTTGTCTGCCATTTTGATATTTTATATAATATTATATAATAGTATACAGGGTGATTCAGTTTGACCGGACCATATTGAATGGGCATATTCCTTGTCGAATTCTAAGACTAAAATTCCTTAGCGAAAAATTCCGGAGATCAACGGTGCGCGAGTTATTAAATATCTTAATCCGGCTATAAAGTATCTTTTTCATCAATAAAAACGGATATCGGGTGTTAATTTTCACTTCAACAATTCGGTTTTCAATCTTTGGCAGTCAGGTCGTCCGCTCCTTTGTTTTCAGTTGCCTAGGTCCACCGTTTCATAGTTTTTTTTTTTTCTCAATTTTTCAATTTTTCAAATTTTCACTACGAAACTTTAGTCTTAAAATTCGACAAGGAATATGCCCATTTAATATGGTCCAGTCAAACTGAATCACCCTGTATACTTTGATGTATAAAAATCCCCCAAGTTTCAGACCCCAAAGCCGTTCACCACGGATATAGTTCACTTTTACATTCGAATTCTTATCGTGTCCGTATCATGGAAAAAAAAATCATCCAACATGTTTTTTGAGTGAAAACAAAAAATTAATTTTCCGAAAAACACATGATAATCACCCTGTTAGCATGAAAAACATGATATAAGTCGCTAGCCTAACGGA
This sequence comes from Tenthredo mesomela, assembly GCA_943736025.1. Classification (NCBI taxonomy): domain Eukaryota; kingdom Metazoa; phylum Arthropoda; class Insecta; order Hymenoptera; family Tenthredinidae; genus Tenthredo; species Tenthredo mesomela. Next base: position 17,558,090 of record OX031021.1, read on the forward strand.
GCGCATTGCATTTGTAAGGTACTTATACATTGTATATAGCTGTAGTATGATGTCAGCGCGTCGTAAGTCCGAAAATCGGAATTCAGAATTAGGCCACGTGGTGTCTTTTGTTGGTAAGAAATTTAGCATTTTACCAACAGAATATTTAGATGATTCGAGTACACGGGTATATTTTTTGACTATATCGATAGATGTTCTATCTTACCACCAAATATAGAGGGCAGCATTCGTTGTCACTATTATTTTGTGACATACTGCTATATGACTCCGAATTTTCTCAACTTGTCCAATCTACCAACCTTATATCTATGGTTTGAGGTATGTGTATACTTATTATAATTAAAGATAACTTACAAGCTGATGATCAGGGTTAAGAAAATTTTCATTTTAATACGGATCTGAGTTGATATTGGAGATGAAGCTGTTGTGTTGGACTGCGTCGGATGTCGAGAAGTCGTCGACGAGAGTATAGATGTCACGGCTCAGGAATCTGCACTTCGTTGTAGCGAGATTGCTAATCTTTGGATTCAGATGAATCTTTGTGGATCATATCCGCAGGCAGACACACGAGGGCCATGACTTTCTTGATAAATACCTTTGCTTCTGCACTTTGCTGCACGACTTGTGATAAGCGAAGTATTTCAATCTTCTTTAGCAAAGCCTATGAAAGGAGAGCCATAATAGGTAAATATCAGAAGTGTATGAGGAGTCAACTCATCAATTATGATGTACTTCTCGTGTTAAAAGATCTCAATGACTAGATATTATAGCATATAATATTAGGCGTACGCCAGATTTTAGAGGTGATCAACCTCTTGTATAGTCAACGACATTTTGAAGAGTATGGATAGAAATGTTACATACACGGTCGTAGTGAACGGTACAGCCAGCGATGAGTGCGTTGTCAAAAACGTCTCTGCAGGCATTTCGCAGACCCCGTTCAAAATCCGTCATAATGACCCGTACAAGTGCAGGGTTGATCAGATGCGTCTTGATGGCATTAAAAACAGCTTTATAGCTGCATTCCAGCTTCTTGGACATGCAGACATGTGCGAATGGTATGGCCTGGAAATATTAAAATCAATTTATAACAATAAAATTGGAAGATTCAGATTAAATTAAAGTAAGGTAAACGCACCAATAGTGAAACACTAACCAATAGTGAAACAGCGGAGTTATTTCTCTTTCTGCAAATTCTATCAATAACTTTTTTTTTGGGAATTCATTGCTTTAGTTAAGAAATATATTTACAAAGTAAAAGAAAATTTTTTTTTCGCCAAAAACGTTTGGAAGAATTTTAAAATGTCATATTTCTGTTTCCCCTTCCGACGAGCGGGCTCTTTAGCCTCCGTCTACCCGTCGCCCGGGTGCTGACGCTCTGCATCGAAAAGAGAGCTAGCACGTAATTTCTTTCAATCAAGTGCTGAAAAACTCCAACAACGGTAGCAGTGACACTTTATTCATCGTTGAAGAGCAGATAAATAGAATAAATTACAGTTTTTCCTATAAAAAAAGGCCGCGTTTCACTAAAGGTTGCCTCGGAAGAGCGATGCAACCAGAAGTGAAACAGCTGCTGTTTGTGGTTTTTTCTTCAATTTTCTGTGCCCAGACAATGTTAAACTGTGAATTTCTTTATCAGATTGATTTTTTCGATAGTTTTACATAAATTTTAGGTATGAAATTCAAAGAATTTTGAGGTTCAAGGGCAGCAAATGGACGAATCATTTTTAGGTTAGGTGTATGCTGTTTGACAGGTGATAGCGTTTCACAATTGGTCATCTAGCTGTTTCACTACTGGTTCCCCACTCATGTGGCTGTTTCGCTTCTGTTCCGAAAATCTCGAGTCTTTGAAATTCTTTTAAAAATTCATTATGAGCTAATATAGACCTAATATATGGTTAGTTTACAGCCCCAAAACTTGACTGTGAGCCGAGAATAAAAATTTCTCCAGAACTTTCAAATTTATTATTTTTATTGCCGTTAATAATCGACACGCAGCGGTGGGCGGTTCACTATTGGTGCGCTTACCTTAGGTGCATTTCATCTATCTTACATGATCGTATCGCACAGCCAAAAAGGTAACGAGCTGATAAACGCCTGTGACTCTGGGTGTCGTTTGGAATGTCCCGTCTATAAATAATCTGTCCACGTTGTTGAATTTGTCTCTGACAAATCCAGCATCGTAGATCAGCAAGTGTAAGTTTCCTTGCCGATCTTCAACTGTGCTTGTGGTCAGCAGGCTGCGATCCCTCTGTAACAACCGTGCATACTCCGGTTCTTGTAGTTGGCGCGCCATCAATTGCAAACTGTCTGGGCATGGCGGCCATGACTCTTTTCCCCATCTCTTCATTGAGTCAAGGATACTATTCAAGGGAATCTGTATCCTGACTTCCATCACATACCTATAATTATAACAAGAACAATTACAATAGTTAGTATGAATCGGAGATGTGAGTTAACAATTTAGAGAATGAGTCTTCTCCAGGTCCAAATGAGAGGCTTATCACCACCGATGCCCATATTATACTGTTATGAACAACTAGCTCTTACATCGAGCAATTGATATTTAGCCCGTTAATAAGCCTCTCCCTCATTCGGACCCGGAGAAAACTCATGCTGTGTATATCGGTCTGTCCATGTCAACTCAACACAACTCCAGACCACGACCTCTTTAATTTGATGGCTAGTTTTGTACGTTGTAGTTCTAGCTTTGAAACACTTCTCTGAATTTCATGGATCTTTTTATGAATTTATAAAAATCAGCCTTAGGCAGTATAGCAAGAGCGCTACACTGGCTGCGGGTTCTCGCACAAGGAACCCCCTACCTCCATGTTTAAGATATCACTTTCACGTTCACGTTTACCCGAATTTGTAACATAATGGTCAAGTCAGTGAATTGAAAAGTGGAAAGCTAAGCAAACGTATGCAATACCGTGTGAGATCTAGTCTATCGGAGACTCTATTTTAGCAAAGTCTCAAAATTTTATGATCTACGACTAGCGTTAGAGCAAGTTTTTAGTACTCAACGTATTGAAGGCAACCATGTTTGATTCGACGGCCTATCTGCGGACTACTTTTGGACCGGCGGTTCAAGAGATATGAGTCTGGATAGACATGAATCCTGAAAAATCACATTATTAAATATTAAGTGGACCATGATTGTCTAATCAACATTTTTATGGACTTGGCAAAGAAAGTTGATTATAAGCTTCCAGAAAACAACCTGCGGACCTTCCTAGTCCCTACGGCTTGTCAGATATTGTTCCAGACGGAAACTTGGTAGGAAGGCGAACAGATAGAGCTTCTCCCTGGTAGACTTCGTGTACTTCGTGTTAGGGAGTGCCTAAAAGGGTACTACAGTTCATGAAAATCCAGAACTCAAAATGGGGTGGCCCAAAAATTTTCAAAAAATTCAGAGAAGTGTTACAAAGTAATTCGTTCAACGAGGGTAAAAATTCGAATTCGAAAATTAAATTGAAATTACCACTCACATTAGTGAAATCATATCGTATAATTCTTTCAGCCTCCAATATTGTTCCCCAAGGGAAGTTTTCAAGGCTTCCCGAAAGTCAGCCTTATCTTGCGCCAATCTGTCTTCGAAGCAACAGTTGTCATGGCCAGCCCCTGCGATCAGACCTCTCCTGTTCGGTTCCTTTTTTGCGGTTCCGTGGCAAAATTTTGTTGCGCACACTAAGTAACTGTGAACAATTGTATAAAATGGTTGCATAGTATCACAGCCCGAGTAAAAATGATTTTATAGAATTATATAGAATTCTATATTAGGGTGATTCAAAAAAAAAAAAAAAAAAAAAATTTTCATACCATATGTGAATTTATCGGACCAGTTGAACCAAATTTTTAAGTCTTCTAACTGAAGCTCACCTCTATATAGAGCGTGCAATCTCCAGATAGACCGAAAAAAACGGAAGTGCATCATAATTATTTTTTCAAGTAAAAATTCCTTCAGCCCGGGTTTGAACCGGGACCTCCGCATTTGTACTGCGACGCCTTGTCCAATTAGACCACTGAAGGACTAAGGACAAGGCGTCGCAGTACAAATGCGGAGGTCCCGGTTCAAACCCGGGCTGAAGGAATTTTTACTTGAAAAAATAATTATGATGCACTTCCGTTTTTTTCGGTCTATCTGGAGATTGCACGCTCTATACAGGGTGTTCCAGACCTCGCGACGAATATTTCACAGGGTAAATCTTGATCAAAAATGGGATCGAAATTCCCTCAGCCGATTTTTTCGGAGATGCATGGATTTTCCGTTATAATTATTTTAATTGCAGCTAATGACATGCGACTTATGAACGGCCGTTTGTCGGTGTAATCACCGCTCGGTTGTGTGCGCGTCTCTCGCCCTATTGTCGCCACGAAAAAAAGTGCACACAACCGAGCGGTAAGCACACCGACGTGCGGCCGTTCGTAAGCCGCGCGTCATTGACTGAAATTGAATTAATTATAACGGAAAAGATATGCATTTTAAAAAAAATCGGCTGAGGAAATTTCGATCCCATTTTTGATCAAGATTTACCCTGTGAAATATTCGTCGCGAGGTCTGGAACACCCTGTATAGAGGTGAGCTTCAGTTGGAAGACTTAAAAATTTGGTTCGACTGGTCCGATAAATTCACATATGGTGTGAATTAATAGGTTTCGAACGATAGAGTCACTACACAAAAAAAATTTTCCTTTCACTAACAAGCTCAAAAGTTTCATTTAGGTCAAAAAGTATGCCTGTTAAAATATGAGCTCTTAATATTAACATTAAGGTTGTTAGCTTGTTATAGTCACAGCCAAAAGTTTATTTCAGTTGACGATAGTTCTATAATGACCACAGTAATAAATAAGTCACAAAATCAAATATATACACACTATAAATTACATGCTATGATATGCAAACCGTATCGAAATGTTTTGATGGTTAAACAAAGTCTTTCTAATATTTTTTAAGATTTTTTTAAAACGGCCAAGTTGTCAAACTTTTGTCAAGGTCCAGTTCACATTTCTTTTAGGCATAGGCACATGAGCCATTCCACGTCAGACCGGACAAAATAAATGAAAAAATGACCTCGATGTTACCGATTTCGCTATCATTTTTTTTACGGGTTCTATGGAACAAATAAATTCATCAAACAATTTTTTTTTTTTTTTTTTGGCCCCTATTTTCCAAGTTACACGGGGGTGAAATTCAGAAAAAAGGGCCAAAAATCGAAAACATACTCCTCTTCAAACGGCATATCTTTGATTGTATTCATCCTAGAGACTTCATCTAAGAACCATTTTAAAGCTATTGAATGACACTATTATAATATATTTATTTAATTTCGCGGTAACAAACAATTCTATTTGTTATAAACAAATATATTATTCAAATGTGATTTTCAACGCAAATACCAAGCGATAAAATCATCAAAAAAATATGAGCGTAATCCTTGATCAATTCTCTACGAAATCGTTGAGTCAATTTTATGGAGAACCGATGGAAACCATGTTAAAACGATTTATTTATAAGCGACGGCGCGCGCTGCCACCGAAAAACCGTACCCGAGCCGGGTCTTTCAGCGGCAGTGCGCGCCCCCGTGCAGAAATTGTATCAAGGCTCCGATTGGGACCTAATTATTTGGCCCGAATAATAATGAGGCCCTGATGCGGAAAAATAATAAGGGCCTCATAAGGTATGTAACATTTGGTTTATAAGGGCCTTGTAAGGAATATTGATCGGGCCCTCATTTTATAGCCTGAAAGAGACCCGAGGAATCTCCCTAACGGAGCCCTAGTACTTTGCGATGATCGGAGCCCCTCATTTATTTTCGTAAAATTAGAAAGTAACAATAGTAGAAAGACAAAAAAAGAGATTCGACCGCAATTTTATTGTCAGTTAACCCGTCCTACACGCTCACATCGATGAAATTGCATTATAAACTTACTGAAAAAACCGCCGCATTATTCGTCCCCGCCGGGACTTGAACCCACGTCCGCTCGGTTACCAGTCGCACGCCCTAACCACTACGCCAAACTATCATATGGCATATGACCCAACACTCTCTTACTTGTTCAGGGCCTATCAAAGTGTCAAGTTATTACTCGAAATATTTCAATGTCATAAAAATTTCGCATTTGCAGGACTAGATCAAAGTTCTTGCAGATATTATTACGATTGATTACTGAATATTATATCATGCATTTTTCGTTCACGCTGTCATGTATTTATCCGAAAGAAATATGACATTTTTTGATGACACTATTTTTCATGATACTCAAATTCCTATGCTCATTTCCACAATAATTAGTTAGTTAGTTAATCCGTTAATGTCTTATCGCACTTGCGGGCATGTACGAAAAGCCCCGACTAGGCCCTCATCATTCTTCCTTCCCTATTGAAAAACTCCAATAGGATCCCATCAAGATGACAAAAACCGTATAGAAACCAATAGAAACCAAATATAAACCCAATAAATATTCATTGGTTTCTATTGGTTTCTATGCGGTTTTTGTCGTCTTGATGGGATCCTATTGGAGTTTTTCAATAGGGTTCCTGCCGCATTCCAGTTTGAAACTAAGGCATCCTCGAGAAGCCCCGACTAGGCCCTGATCATTTTTCCTTTCTACAGTCTCGCATTCCCAAACTAAGGCGTCCTCGAGGAGCCCCGACTAGACCCTCATCATTTTTCCTCCCTGCAGCCTTCCATTTTGAAACTATGGCATCCTCGAAAAGCCCCGACTAGGCCCTCATCATTTTTCTTCCTTGCAGCCTTCCATTTTGAAACAAAGGCATCCTCGAGAAGCCCCGACTAGGCCCTGATCATTTTCCCTTTCTACAGTCTCGCATTCCCAAACTAAGGCGTCCTCGAGGAGCCCCGACTAGGCCCTCATCATTTTTCTTCCTTGCAGCCTTCCAGTTTGAAACAAAGGCATCCTCGAGAAGCCCCGACTAGGCCTCTATGATTTCTCCTTTCTACAGTCCCGCATTTCGAAACTGGGGCATCCTCGAGAAGCCCTGACTGGGGCCTCGTCGGGCTTCGAGAAGGATTCCATTCTCAAGGGATCCTCAGCTCAGCCTTATAGGGGCCTTATGTTGCACAAGGCCATCCTTAACAAATTTCTGCACGGGCCGTCGCTTATAAATAAATCGTTTTCAAATGGTTTCCATCATTTCTTCGTGAAATTGACTTAACGATTTTGTAGAGAATTGATCAAGGAATACGCTCATATTTTTTTGAGAATGTTATCGCTTGGTATTTGCGTTGAAAATCACGTTTGAATAATATATTTGTTTATAACAAATAGAATTGTTTGTTACTGCAGAATTAAATAAATATATAGAAATAGTGGCATTCAATAGCTTTGAAATGGTTCTAGGAAGAAGTCTTTCGGATGAAAACAACCAAAGATATGACCGCGAACATGCCCACCGATGCTTTCTCATGCTAGCCACACGTACCTGAGCCGGGTTTTTGGGTGGCAGCGCGCGCCGTCGCTTATAAATAAATCGTTTCAACATGGTTCCCATCGGTTCTCCATAAAATTGACCTAACGATTTCGTAGAGAATTGATCAAGGAATACGCTTATATTTTTTTGATAATTTTATCGCTTGGTATTTGCGTTGAAAATCACGTTTGAATAATATATTTGTTTATAACAAATAGAATTGTTTGTTACCGCGAAATTAAATAAATATATTATAATAGTGTCATTCAATAGCTTTAAAATGGTTCTTGGATGAAGTCTCTAGGATGAATACAATCAAAGATATGACCATTTGAAGAGGAGTATGTTTTCGATTTTTGGCTCTTTTTTCTGAATTTCACCCCCGTGTAACTTGGAAAATAGGGGCCAAAAAAAAAAACAAAAAATTGTTTGATGAATTTATTTGTTCCATAGAACCCGTAAAAAAAATGATAACAAAATCGGTGACATCGAGGTCATTTTTTGATTTATTTTGTCCGGTCTGACGTGGAATGGCTCATATGGAGACAATATCTTCCATGTACCGACTTATACGAGGACATTATTTTGTACGAATCGAATTATACAGGGCACAAATTTATACCAATTGGTGCATACGGGGACATAATTTTTTCACGGATTGGCTTATATTAAGACAATATTTTTCATGTACCGACTTATACAAGGACATTATTTTATAGGAATCGAATTAAACAGGGACATAACTTTATATCAACTGGTTTATGCGGGGACATAATGTTTTAATGATTTGGCTAATACAGGGACGTATAATTTTATATTATTTGACTTATGAAGGAAAATAATTTAATATCAACTGGCTTGTATGGGGACACCATTTTACATCGATTGATTCATTCGAGGATAACATTATACTATTGGCTTCCACAATGATTCTACAATTCTTTGAGCCCTTTTTGCAAAAAAAAAAAAAAAAAAAAAACAAATAACAAACCGTTCATTACCAAGCGAACCATGTGAAAATTCAGGGTGTATACTGATCCTGGAAAACCGGGAAGTCAGGGAAAAGTCAGGGAATTTTCCAATGACTGGAAAAGTCAGGGAAAAGTCAGGGAATTGTCTTGAAGAACCGGGAAATTCCCAGAAATGCGTTTGTGTCATATTAATATAGATGGTAAAGTCGCGGGGAATTCTCTGTACGAAATGTACAGCTTGCGTTGCACTGCCGCATGTTAGCGCCACGATCGCGTCCGTAGCAGAAGAAAAGACTTCCGCGGGATGTGCCATGGCCATATCTAGTGAGGTGAGTAGGACAACTTGACTACGTATATCAAATGGCGAACGGCAATCGTGACTTGTTTTGAAGAAGGGGAAGTCCTGGCTTCGTTGATCGAAAATCATTGGTAAGTAAGAATCAAATATCAGTTTCCTTTATGTATTCACAAAGTCAATCATCGTATCTTTAATACATAGTAATAATTTTCGGTATTCATACAGGGTGTCTTACAATTATTGAATAAAAAAAAGACGATTTTTAGCAAAAAAATAAAATAAAAAATACTTAAAATTTCGTACCTATCTCTATTTTTTTGTATTAGTTTTTTTTTTTTTTTTTTTGAATTTTTTTTTTTTTTTTTTTTGAATTTTTTTTTTTTTTTTTCATAAAAACGTTTTTGATTTCGAAGGGGAATCGCCCCATGTAGGTTTGTATGACTAATTGAAAGACACCCTGTAATAACTGACAAGTTTCTGCACGAAAAAAACAAAATTGGAATATCTTTCTCCTTGGTTATATATGTCATTCTTGATGAAGCTTAGAGACGAGAAAGAAATTTTCAGGAAGATTTTTTTTTCCCGTTCGTTTACAGATAATGGTGTTCTCTAAACATAAGAACACACAGTTTCGGGTTGAGTGGCTGAATAACCCAGATCTGCATTGGCTACGTGAGGTAAATGGCGATAAAAAATCGGCCTATTGTAAACTATGCCAAGCTACCTTCAATTTGAGTAACATGGGTTACACAGCAGTAAACAGCCATAGCAAAGGAAAAAAACATCTTTCCAGAGTACAAAACATGAAGTCGTCATCGTCAATTGCGATGTTTATGCCATCGCGCTTGTCTACCAAAGCAACAACACCCGTTTCTACAGATTCTGCTGGACAGCAGTCTGTATCATCTTCGAAGCTAGCTGAACAACTGCAAATGCCATCAACATCACAGACTCAACCTTCCACTGCTGAGAAAATTGAGACTTTGCCCTCTAAACCACCCACTCGTGGATTAGAGAAATTCGTTTTAAAAGAAAATGTTACTAAAGCGGAAATAATATGGGCTCTACAATGCGTAATGGTTTACAAATCGGCGCGAGAAGCAGAAAAAGATGTGAAAAGATTTTCGCAAATGTTCCCAGACAGTGAAATAGCTAATAAGATGCAGTTACACAAAGATAAAATTGGGTACATGATTGTATACGGCTTAGCCCCCGTTTTCAAACAGAAACTTGAGGGAAAAATTTTATCTTGCGAAAACTTTGTTGTGGGTTTTGATGAATCGCTAAATCGAGTTGCTCAAAGACAACAAATGGATATTAACGTCAGATTTTGGGACAACAGCGTCCATGAAGTAAAAACGCAATACTTGACTTCAGCTTTTCTTGGCCGTACTCGAGCTAGCGACATGTTGAGCTCGTTTTTGAGTGCTATCTAGCCATTAGGCCCCAAAAAGATTCTGCAGTTATCTATGGACGGTCCGAACGTTAACCAAAAATTCGTAAAAGACTTTCAAGTGCACTTAAATGAAAAGGAATCTGATCGAACCTTTTTGAATATTGGAAGTTGTGGACTTCACGGAATGCACGGTGCTTTCAAGACTGGTATGAATGCTACTGGCTGGGATTTGACGGGCTTCTTAACAGCTTTGTACTACCTATTTAAAAACTCACCTGCTCGAAGAAGTATGTATACCACCTACTCTGGCTCAAATTGTTTTCCTCTCAAATTTTGTTCCGTAAGGTGGCTCGAAAATGCGAGTGTAGCTGAGAGGGCCCTCAACATTCTTCTTCATGTCAAGGCTTTCGTGGAAGGTGTAAAGAAAGATAAACAAGAACCGTCCAGCAATAGCTACAAGATTGTTAGAAATGCTGTGCAAGACCAGCTATTACCTGCAAAGCTTAGTTTTTTTACTTCATTTGCTTTGGAATTTGAAGGATTTCTCCGCGAATTTCAGTCTGACAGCCCTCTTTCCCCATTTTTATACAGTGAGCTGACTATCGTGTTGCGGAATTTGATGGAACACATAGTCAAGAACGATGTACTCAGCAATAGCCCGGCGTTAATGGACATAGATCTCGAAAAGAAAGACAATCTTCTGACTGCAGCTCATTTCAAGCTAGGATTCGCTACCAGAAACATTTTCAAAAAATCCAAGAACCTGAGTGACAAAGATACTTTGATCTTCCGGAATAACTGCAGAGACTGTATGCTTCAATGTATAAAAAAATTGAAATCACGCTCACCTCTTCTGTATCCGCTGACAAAGGCTGTTTCTTGTTTCGATCCAGCAGTTACCTTGGATCATAAAATATTCAAGATTCGACTTAATCGCTTACTCGAAATTTTAGTCGAAAAGAATTGGATAGATGGAACGAGTGCAGATTTAGCAGTTCGACAGCTGATCGATATCTGTTCACGGGATCATGTGAAAAGTTTATTAAAAAGCTACAAAAGGGTCGAAAAACGAGCTGATCATTTCTGGAGGGATGTTCTTACTGACAATGGCAAGCCAGAACAAGCGTTTAAAGTAATTGAAATGGCTTTAATACTTTCGCATGGTAATGCGAATGTAGAGCGGGGGTTCTCCATTAATAAAGATTGTATGCTGGAAAATGCGAAAGAAGAATCACTGGTGGCCAGAAGGATTGTTTATGACTTCGTTTTATCTGAAGGAGGTCTAGATGAATTTGAAATTTCTAAATCACTTGTTCACGCAGCGAGGAATTCGCACGGAAAATATACCGAGGCATTGGAGTTGAAGCGCAAAAAAAATTTGGAGGAGAATAGTTCGGAATTAAAACGAAAAGCTATTGCTCTCGAGGTTAGAGAACTGCAGAGTAAGAAATCAAAAATTTTACAATCAGCTCAAGAAGAAGCAGTAATGATTGAAGAAGAGATTAAAAAAAAACGCAAACTGTTGTGACTTGTCCTCAAAAAATAGTCGGGCTTGCAATAATTTCTATACGTTTATGTGTTTTTATCTGTTATACGTATGTATCTATCTTATATAAAATGTATACCTTTATTTATATTACATAGCTTATGTCGTTTTTACGAAACTTCAACAAACAATATGTGTAAACTACTGCGTGTTCATCACATTGTATGATTCGTACTTATTTTTTACTGTTGTACCTGACATAAAAGTTAAATAAAGAAAATGCAAGCATAAAAATTACAAAACACCACTTCAACTCTGTCTATAATCGTTGCAGAGAGGACCGGGAAAAATGAATTTTTTTCACTGGAAAACCTGGAAAAGTCAGGGAAATTTATTTTCAGATTCGAGTATACACCCTGAAATTGGTGAAAAATAAATAAGATTAATCCATGTGCTGAATTTCACTCGCACTTACTATATCGCCCTTATTAGAAATACATTTTACTGGAGATGATCATATTATGTGTATTGACGTGAAAAAGCACGTACACAACCATATACTAGATTGTAGAATATGATTAGTGGTTCGGCATATGGTTTATCTGATAACTTATTATTATGTACTTTATCACGTGCTCCACCGCGTATGCATTTATTATGGATTGAAATATGTCATTTATCACGTAATTGTATTTCATGCCTCTTACTAACTATCAATGTTGAGAATTATCGATTACATTCATAAGTCATAACTTAATAACCCATAAACAAGGTGCAGCCATGAGCTTGTAATGAAAAGATTTTGATTTCTGTTTCATTGTGATAACTAATTATCAATTTTAATGTACAAACGGATTTGGCAACAAATGGCAACGCGTTCTTTATAGTTATACGTAGTATTTCCGGGTGAGTAGACTTGAAAGACACGATTTTGAGCCTCATGTACATTTTAAGATGATGCAATACTTGTACTTAACCGTCATTCGTATATTTTGTTTCATTCATAAAATAATTGACAATCCCAACAAACGAAAAAGTATTGAAACGGAATCGATTTCAGAATTTTCAATTCCGTTTCTTTGAATTTCCGAATTCAGTATAGGTTATTCTAATCACAATATATTCGTTTCAACTCGTCTGTTTGATTCTATTCGGTTCTATCCGTTCTTTTTCATCCCGTCCTATTCGCGGCAATGCTGACTTTCCCATCAATACGATTCAGTTTTTTATTCAGAATAACTTGTTGCGATTCCGAATCCGATTCAGTTCTATCTTTCCAAATGAATTCTTTTGATAGAATACAAATCATCGGAATCAATCAGCATAGTTTTTCAATCCGAAAGAATTCTTTTGAAAGAATATACGAATCATCCGAATCAATTCGAATCGATCAGCATAATTTTTTGTATCCGAATGGATTCTCTTGAAAAATTACGAACTATCCGAATCGATTCGAATCAATCAGCATAGTTTTTTCTATCCGAATGAATTCTTTCAAAAGAATACGGATCATCCGAATCAATCCGAATCAATCAGCATAATTTTTCCAATCCGAGTGAATTGTTAAGAAAATCACGGAAAATAAGAAACGAAACGCAATTAGTTTTTTTTTCGTTGTATGCAATCCGAATGAATGCTTTAAAAATGATATATTCTCATCTTGAATTGAACTGAATCATAGAATGTATACGCAAATCAATTTTTTTAACGAAATAACTTATTGATGAGTTCGTCTTGATTCGGGACACACTCAATATATTAAATTTACTTACTACTAGTATACTATTTATTCATCAAAAATCTTCGAAGTGACCGTGAAATTTTGCTGTCATTTATGTTTTGAAGTACATATTGATGTAAATCCTCACGCATCACATTTACTTATCGAGTCGACAAGTGTTAAGAATTACAACAGGCAACGATTAGATCCAGATCGACACCGGACATCAGATGATCAACGAAGTTAAGTTTTGAGGACACCATTTTCAGAGAATCACAAGTATCAGGGACATGGTTTTCAAAGTACTGTATATTTTGAGGACACCATTTTCAAGAAAATCACAAACATCAGGGACATGGTTTTCAAAGTACTGTATACTTTGAGGACATGTTTATAAGTGTGTGTGTGTGTCCAATTTGATAGCTACTTTTAGAACCGGGTCATGTTTATAGAAATCACATTATAGCGGGGGCGTACACTGTATGCGCCATAATTAAAGAGAAAAAAAAATAGCATTGGTTTCAATTTCTGATGTATTTGTATAGTTTTTAAATGGTTATCCTCATCTTCGAAGGTACGGTAACATTCATTAATGGGTTCGCGGTGGCTAACTGTTTTCTTCTGACTTTTTTCAGAAATTAACAGAGTAAAGGCCCATTCCGGAGAGTTATTCAGCGGGTCATTAATATTTTGGCTCAAGAAATCACCCCTATAAGTTTGGTCAAGATCGATGACACGGAGGTGCGATACTCTCCTAGTAAGTTAGATATTATGTCCTGAACAAAGACTAGGTTTGATATTCTGAGTGTCCAACTTAGCTTACTCAGCACTTTGTTCGCCCGAACACACCCATTATATTTTGTTGCATTAACGTTTCGAACTTCAGCTTCGTGAAATTTTTCTGATCCCCAATCCATCCTATAGCGATTATACATCTAGGAAGAAAAAAACTTTTTATATCGATAAATGGTCGTGTGAAAAACTTTTATTCTTAAACCTATACTTCAAAATCACGATTTTCAACGGACTATATATTTTTGGGTCCCAATTTTGGTGGTACGGTATACTATGAGGACTCGTTGACAAATGTCATACTCATTGTAATTGAAGGGTAACTCTACTTAAAACAGCTTTGACGACGCAAATTGTCAATTGAACCGTCCTAATGAAACAGACGTATTTCACCAGGCTGACTAGGAAAGGCAGGCATATATCTGAGAGAGATGTAAAGATTCGATGAAGATAGGTATTTTACAAAGACGAAATTCCTTGGGTAAACTACGATATACTCGCGTCAGGTAAACCTAGACAACGAAGGGGTGAATTATAAACTAATTGTAAAATAGTCAGGTCTAACGCTTGTTTTTTTTTATTTTTATTTGCGTTGCATGGGTTAGATTTGATTTATTTTAGTCTAATAATTTATCCCTTCATTCTCCCAGCACGAGTGTTATATGGTTATAACTTGGAGATTTCGTCTTCGTGAAATATTTCGATTCAATCTATGCGTCACTTCGAGATACATCCGTTGTAGCTGGTTTAGTTTATCAAGATAGTACCTCTGTTTCTTCAGGATGAGTCTGAATATTTACGAAGTACGAAGCGTATAGTTTGAAGACACATCGAATACATTTTATGAGGTTAATTCTCAATATGTTTCGTGGTTATGCATATCCAATCATAACGCATCCCTTGCATACTCATGCTAGCGTCTGACGAATTGTAGCTGACAATGGTTAGAATCGCTGAGATAACGATAATTGGGATTTGGGCCCGCGCTACAAAGTTTTGATCAATCAATCACTCCTTTAATGACTGATGTCCTACAAAGTTTTGAAAGACATAAAATTCCTTCCTTCTTCTTCTTCTTCGTTTTTATGATTGGCTATTTGTTTTTGTCCAAGAACTATGTGTCAACAATATGGAATTCCCTACATATAGGCTCTCATCACAAAACAATCATGGCTACTGCATAACCATTGCCTAACTAGCTATATGTCTAACTACTTCGCTACGGCTGAAGTTGTAAGCCGATGCTTTTCGGAACGTTTTGTGTTGTTTCGGGAACCCCCAGGTTTGAACGAGGCTCACAAGGCTCATAAGCAGTGAAGCAGCGTGTCCTCAGGATAATTTTTTGATTATAATTGCGAGTGCTCTGGGGTATAATTAAGTGAATTAATAGTTTTATGATGCCAAAAGTGATTAAAAACGTCATGGCGATTGTTCAGTTCACGGATGGCATAATGCACACGTGCAAAGTCGCGGATATAAGTGTGAAGAAAGATAACTCGTTTGCAGTGAAATACAAAGATCGTCGGAAATACGCTGCACGTGTATTAATTTTGAGCGGTAAGTTACATGTTGTAGTAATATTATCATCTTTCTTCTTGAACCTTGTAATTGGCTATTTGTTTTTGTCCATACTATCATCTTTAACACAAACTGGAATTATCATAAGAATCGTTCGAAATTCAATTTCTCGACGCCTTTTGACTTTTGATTTGCTATCAATAGCTAATCTCGGATTACTCGATCAAATACTTCTCAATCTTGAGAGTGATTTGCCTCGTGCTCGCCTCGGAACCTTAGCGTACACAGGCGAGCGTTTCCTCGGCTCCCACATGCTTGGACTGGCGAAAAACTGCATTGAAGGTAAACTTGATTATCTTATGCGATTTACGAAAACCGTTTTTTTTTTTTTTTTCTTTCTCTCATCAAGAGACTCGGTAGAGTCTCGCGCCAAGTACATTAAAAAGAATTTTTAAGCGTGCGGCGTGAGGCTCGACCGAGTCTCTATACCCGCATGAGAGCTCTTCGGCCTATACGGCGATAATATTATCCTTATTTTATTGCGACTCGCGTTATACACGAGATTCAAATATTTATCTTAGAATATGGTTTCAAACAGCTTTCATTTAAGCCCAAATTTTATGCAATCGGTGCACGGAGAGCTGAGATCTAATATTCCGATTTATAGAAATGCTCAGTTTGATCAAGAATTTTCTTGGTCGTCTCCGTCTCCACCATGACGTCACGAGGCAGTTGTATGGGTATATAAATAACATAGAGAGGCGTCCCTTCTTTTCTTGGGCCCACGAAAAGACTTACGCTAGGCGGACGGGAAAATAATAGCGTTTTCCCGTCTAACTGCAAACAATATAGTCTATGGCAGTTAATAAACGATTCATCTGCATGTTCATCAAGCAGACAGCTGCGAATTATTACGATATCTCAAAACTTTATAAAAACAGTAATGTTTGATATTGAAGTGGGCACAGACGAGGAGTAAAATATTGTTTAATTTACCCTCGACGTCTAAGAGACCAACAACAAATATTGCTTGTTCAATTAATCGTTTACCTTATGAGCACGAGCTTTTGAGGTTATGCGAATTCCGTCACATGGACTTATACTTATACATTGTAGAATGTAGATGTAGTTTATTTTTATTTATGAATGCAACTATCGGAGGAAACGGTTTTTTGGGGATTATTCAATTTTTTATCAAGTTACCGCCTGAGGAAGTCTGACAAGGGAACATCAAGAGA
This sequence comes from Tenthredo mesomela, assembly GCA_943736025.1. Taxonomy (NCBI): domain Eukaryota; kingdom Metazoa; phylum Arthropoda; class Insecta; order Hymenoptera; family Tenthredinidae; genus Tenthredo; species Tenthredo mesomela. The sequence goes on from OX031021.1 coordinate 17,574,943, forward strand.
AAATGTTGAAGTTGAAAAATATTAGGATTTAGGATAGCATGATTTGATACAAGGAACGGCAAGGAGCCAAATCAAGAAATCCAAGTTCAAGTGTTGGATTGCAACGAGTTCTACTTCAAGCTCTATGTTAGGCTCATCTCTCAAGGCGCGTCTGCTCAGACCCAAATTGTGAGTTAACGTTATGCGTTAGATTCCGACGAGTTCTATAATCTATCTCAGTATCATCTAGTCAAAACGAGAGTGTAAGTCGACGTTGTGTGTTGGACTCCGATAGGCAGGGCCGGATTTACCCAGGGTGCCGCCCTGGGGCACCGTGAAAAATGCCGCCCCATTACCTAAAGCCTACATAAAATAGGTAAAGGTTCGGTATACAATTTTCAAATAAAGAAAATCAAAACAAAAACTTTCAAAAATTGTGAATAACAAGATACTAATCGCGTGTCTAATGGCATAAGGTCGTAAGCGCCAAAAAAAATTTTTTTTTGCGGATATGCCCAAAAGATGTGATATTGCATGAAAAAAGATTTTGCCACCAACAAAACAAATTTTTTCTTAGGCGCTTACGACCTTTTGCCATTAGACACGCAACTTATGAGGGTTTCTTCTTGGTTTCTTCGTCAAACGGGGCCACCCATTTAATTTGAGGTCTTTGAACATTCCGTAATAATTCGTACATGTTATTGAGGATGAAAAACAAATTTTTGAATTTTTTCAGATTTTTTGGTCATTGCATTCCAGAAATATTTTTATACTCAATAATTTTCACGTAGTGCGATAACTTGGGGAAGGAGAGAAAACTTGGGATGAAATTTCTTTGTTTTTTTTTCAGCTTTTCGGTAAAATTGTTAGAAAAAAATTCCGGCCCATTTAAACCCCTTTTATAAATAAAAAAAAAAGCATTGAAAAATGTGCCTTGTCCTAATTTGGACATTTTTTTTTTTTTTTTCGTTTAAAAAAATGTCTGAAAAATGAAATTCATATTAGCGTTCTTTGGCAAAAAAATGTGGAGTGGCGACTTCAATTCTCTCCCCGAAAAAAAATAATCATCAGAACGATGATTCCTCTCCTTCACTTCCATTTTTTTTTTTTTTTTTGTTTTTTTTCAAAAACTCGATTTTGAATATAGTTTTTTTAGATTTTTTTTTAAACGAAAAAAAAAAAAAAACTGTCCAAATTAGGAAAAGGCACATTTTACGTTTTTTTTTTTTTTTTTTTTCATAAATGCGGATTAAATGAGTCGGAATTCTTTTATTCTAATATTATCGAAAAGCTGAGAAAAAAACAGAGAAATTTCACGCCAACAACATTTCTCTTTCAAATTTTTGAAGACCTCAAATTTAATGGGTGGCCCGTTTGACGAAGAAACCCTCTTATTTTCTTTACTGAAAATGTGTGTAAAATTCTAGAAACTGGAAGCTTGTTTCACAATTTTGCAAGAAAAACTGCAGTGTTCATAATTTTTGCCACATTCTTATAATAATGAGAAAAAGTATTTCATTCATTTTAATTTATGAATGTTTTTAACATGATCACACTTTTCAAAGAATTTTCCATAACGCGACAAAAAAAATTTTTCTCACGTTTCAAATTTTGCCGCCCCTGAAAATTTGTCGCCCTGGGCACTGGCCCCGAGTGCCCCTAGTGTAAATCCAGCGCTGCCGATAGGCTTCATTCTACATTCCACGTCAACGTAGTGCTTTGACCTTCGGTGGAGATAATTTCTTAATCCACGTTTTACAAACAGCTCAGATTCTCCGCTTAAAACGATCCCAATCAAATTCAGATTAGTGCTATCACGACAAATGGTTAGAATGGAAATACTTATTCACTACTGAAGAAATGATCGATCGACTCCTTCTTTCTCAGATGATAGAGATTCTTATTTATACTTATTTATTCATTGTAGACTCAGCATATTTTCATTTATGAATGTAATAATTGGAGAAAAACCTCTTTTATAGATTTGGATTGTTCAATTTCGTAGTGGATCGCCGTATGAGAAGAGAGGATGATGAGGGAAACCGCTGAAGTTGCAAAATATCAGGATAGTGTGATTTAATACAAGAAACGGGACGAGTCAGACGAATAGAGCAAGATGCAAGTGTTCGACTTCAAAAACTTCCAGTTTATGCTCTACGCTAGTCTTGCATCAATAGGCTTAATCCTTTCGATACCTTCTGTTCGGACCCGAATTTGAAGTTGACGTTATGAGTACGGGACGCATACATGTTCTTTTTGCAGAGGACCTAGCTGCATGAAAAAACAATCTACCTGAGAATTGCAATACAGATATCTAATATTTAAATATATTTAATCATGAGCAGCAACTATAACCCTGCGTGCAAGTAACTCCGCCATTGCCGTCCCAAGCTCAAATGAGACCGCGGAAGGGCATAGGCGCAGAAGGTTTAGACGTTGCAGGCATATAGAATTTTACCGGATTCTAATGAAACCATTTGTAGAACTTAATAAAAGAGCACATGTTACGTCTGTCCACAGAAATTTAAGGCTCACAGAAAAGTATGAGCATACGTGTATATTATAACATTATTTTCATTCACTTGAAATTATACTACTACATTTAACATTGCTGCTTTTTGAGGGATTCGGATGATACAAAATGCATCCGAACATGTATTGAGATGTTCATAGAAACAATTGGCAGAATGCTGACAACTGAGCGAGCTTTGCGAGCGAGGATACAGAAAAACCCAATCGAGCGAGCGTAGCGAGCGAGCACAATTATTAGGTAGTCAAGCAAAATTTTACAAAAAGTAATGAAATCAACCCCAAAAAGCACCTCTAGTGCAAAAACCTTTCGCCAAGTACATTAATGTGATATATATCCCACAAAAGGCACCTCGGACGTAAAAAAAAAAAAAAAAAAAAAAAAAATCCAAAATTAGTTGCTACCGCCAAGTACCTACATCACATCACATCACCTTTTTCTCAAATTCATAATTCGGCCTACCAATACATGGTTTCCATGGCCAATCTTATCTTTCTACGCAGAACCATAGATATAGCAATAGGCAATTATTACTTCTATTGGTGTAAACAGAAAACATAGAGAAATGAAAATGAAGAGATAAAAAAAAAAAAAATTTGTAGGTGGTGGTACTTGGCGGGCCTTTTGTAGAAAAGTACGAGGTAACAGCATAAAATAGTGGCCCGCCAAGTACCACGTACTCCAAATTTTTTTTTTTTTATCTCTTCATTTTCATTTCTCTATGTTTTCTGTTTACACCAATAGAAGTAATAATTGCCTATTGCTATATCTATGGTTCTGCGTAGAAAGATAAGATTGGCTATGGAAACCATGTATTGGTAGGCCAAATTATGAATTTGAGAAAAAGGTGATGTGATGTGATGTAGTTACTTGGCGGTAGCAACTAATTTTGGATTTTTTTTTTTTTTTTGACGTGGGAAGTGCCTTTTGTGGGATATATATCACATTAATGTACTTGGCGAAAGGTTTTTGCACCAGAGGTGCTTTTTGGGGTTAGAATCTTATAATCATCAGTAGTTTAATTGACAATATTTCTAGCGCTATCATTAGGTTATGTAACTTCGTAGAAACAATAACTACAGGCCAAAGCGCCCTCCATTATATCACTATTTCCTGCTACGTCTCTTTCACAGATCAAAATAAACTCTTTCTGAACGAATTGATTCTACCGAACATCGATATCACTGCAGATTACTACAATTTCAATCTGAAAGGGGATGCAACGGACATTGGTATGCATCAGTCTGATAAACATATTTCTCTATCTATCATACTTCAAATTTATTTTTTGTTTTCGTACCATATGTGAATTTATCGGACCAGTCGAACTAAATATTTTTTTTTGTTTTCATGACTATCTAATATTTTTCGAGTTGAAACATCGGTTCACACTCTCCTGCATTATTATATCACATGAATAGCCCGTACAAATATAACTATAGCTCAGAAACATGGCTTGGGTTGAAAAAGTTTTATTTTACAGATAGAAATTCAGAATTTTTTGAAGCTGAACTGTTGTTACGTCTTGAGTTGAATGATATTTAGAAGAACAAATCACTAGTTAATTTATATGATCTTGAGTTGGTAGAGTTCTATATTTCTCACCGAGTCTTAAATTACTAGTTCTTCTGGACGTCGCTGAGCTCGTATCTGTTGAGATATCTGTTGAGGTATGGGTATTATCAGCTACCACTATGCGTGGGTGAAATAAATGTTTAAAGTTTCACCTTTTATTTATAACAATATTTATTAAACAATTTAATAATAACAATCTGCACTGTAGTTTTGGCAATTAATCTTCACGCAAGTGTAGATTAATTTAAGTTTGTAGTTTCTATTATTTTATTTAGTAATTCACTTATTAATTAACTGTTACACCAAACACTTTGAGTTGATAATTCTGAGATCTAAGATTCTATAAGTTCGATCTTTACTAGTTGAGGTTTCGTGACTAACTGCTAATACTGCAGTAGAAAAGATCTCTCCTCGCGGATACGCGAAGGGGAGGCTTTGGAAAACTCGCGGGAAGGCGAGGTTTTTTCTATTGGTAAAAAGCACATTAAAACAAAAGCGGGAAAAAATATGGTTGGCTAGAAGAGCATTTGCGAGAGGCGATTAGGTCAGAGGCCCAAGCGTCGAGGCGCTAAGAAGGGATGCCGTAAGCGTCTATATCTCTCTTCTTATTTGTAATATATATATAGCGACTGACAGGCCTCTCGTGTCTGATTATAGAATTAAGTAGTGAGATAACGCCATGTTTATTTTAACCGGTTTCCGGCCTCTTGTAGCCATGATGGCAGCCTGAAAAGACTATTACGACAACAACGAATATATTAATTAATTACATCAATCCTAATCCTCGAGTTGTGTTTCTTAAGTTATTTAAAACCTCGCTCAACCTCATCCAAATATTACATTATTAAACAGAGCTGCCTTTCTCTTTAGACTTTTCCGCTTTGGGTCGTAAAAATCTGAAGGATCTGAAGATTTATGTTTCCTCAATAAGGATTTTCAAAGTTTACTTAAGCTTAGGCTTTCAGTTTTATGGTGTTTCAAGTGTTCCAGAGCATATTCGTTTCGTGAGAAAATGAGATGAAATTGTCTATATTATAGTTAAGATTGTTCCTTCCAAAAGTATTGACTAATATCTATGAGTAAAGTAATATATAAAAGAATAAAGGAAAAAATTATAAATGGAATTACATCAGTAGATGCATTATCAAAACTCTGGTGGTAATTGCACGTCGGTATTATCATGCCTAAGATAATAACTAATGGTAACTGTTGTACCTATAGATTAAATATTCGGCTTCCAGCCTAGGACGTAACACTGTGTCAGAATGGTGACACAGATTTCACCTTGGAGCAGGAAGGGCAGAGTAATAAAGAATCCGTGGGGGCAACAGCTATCAAGACTGACAGACCTGAAAACAATCAATCTACAACGCTGGGAGCTGACGGCGAAATAGATTTCGTTCCGAAGGATCGATTCAAAAAGCCTAATCTAGAGTCTGTGGAGGCAGAAATTATCAAGACTAACGTACCTGAAACCAACCAATCTACAACATTTGAAGCTGAGGGCAAAATAGATTCCGACTCGGAGGATCAATTGAAAAAGCATAAGCTAGAGTCTGTGGCGGCAGAACTTATCGAGACTGACAAACCTGAAACCAATCAATCTACAACATTTGAAGCAGATGGCAAAATAGATTTCGACTCAAAGGATCAATTTGGAAAGAATGACTTCGAAGATCCTCAATCTGCAACTACATCTACGTTCCTGAAGCCGGCAGTAATATCCGTAGAAAGTGTCAAATACGACTTGGTCCGGATTCCAAGTAATGCGGATACCTCAAATGGTGCAGAGTGCTTATCGTCTATTGGTAAGTGTACAACATCTCGATTATCCAACTGAAGAGAATATGTATCTGCATTAGACTGTATCAAAAAAAAAAAAAACGACATCTTATTTTCGTTCTGGCCCTTTCGAAAAAAGTTATTTCATACCATGGTATGAATTAATAGGCTTCGAACGATAGAGTCACTACTCAATGAAAAAAGTTATTGCTTAATATAAAAAAAATTGTCCCCTAGCTCAGCTATGTAGCTTGAACACAGAATTAGCGCATTTGAAAATAAGATTCCCCACGTATTTTAAATGGAAAAATTTGTTTATCTTAGTTTTATCCGTATAACTCTCTTTATTCAACTGATAAGAATAGAGCTGATATCTGGTTCTGTCGAGAATTTCATGATCTACAAAAATGGTCCTATGGCTCAAGTTGCTCAATTGAACCGTTAACAAGTTACAGTGGTTTCAAAGTCATATTTATATTTGATTACTACTTACTTTTCGACACATCGATTTACATTTATTTTTTCATACATTTTCTAAAAAATTTCTCTCTTTTCAAAAACGTGTATTTACTTTATTTTTATCAGTTAAATAAAAAAAAGTTATACAGACAAAACTTAGACAGACAAATTTTGCCATTTGAAATACATGGTAAATCTTATTTTCAAATGTGCTAATTCTGTGTTCAAGCTACGTAGCTGAGCTTTGAGCTTTGCTAATTTTTTTTTATATTAAGCACCAACTATTTTCGAAAGGGCCCGAACAAAAAGAAGATTTGTATTTTTTTTGACACAGTTTAATCTAATAATAAAACTATGGGATATTAATACAACTCAAGAAGAAACCTGTATCAAGGAGAAAAACTATCTACGGCAACACAGTTTTCAATATTTAGAATATCTTTGTAGTTCGTACAATAGCCTTATTTCAAATTTCAACTTTGGATGTGTTGGTCATGCTCGGAATGAAGTTTGTGCGCTTAGTCTCTTCTGGACTGATCACAGATTTTGAAAGAACATTAAAACAAATCACTCAAATGCAAAGAAATTGACGGCATGAACTTGAAAAAAAATAATACGGTTCAGAACGAAAATAGCAATAACGTTGTAGACATTACAAGTAATTAGATATAGTTTTGCACGGGTTCGATTCACTTCGATATAAACAAAGTTCCTAGATAAGATCGTCAGATTCTTGTCGAAGAAACTGTGAACACTTGAAGTATGTGTGCAATGTGCATATTTACATAATCATCGAACGAAAATTTAATTTTATCTTCTTTCTTTCAGGAGATCAACTTGAACACGATTCTTTCATCCTAAACAAGTTTGATGATGAGTAAGTTTCTATATCAATATAAATAACGAAGTAACTTAACCCTCTCAGGCATCAAAAGCACGAAACGTATCCGTGTGCGAGGAGAGAGGGCACAGCCAATCACGGCGTCTAGCATGAGTGTGTTAGTTCTCTGCGTCTGTGACTGTGCGTGAATGTGTCCCCACTCCCGGGCGCCACTTGGATGTATCCATCACTACTTAGTGGGCGCATACGCTCACCGGCTGAGATTTGACATAAACAGGCGCTATGAGCTGCAGATACGGTCCTGGTCGAGCGCTCCCTACTCCGCGTCACTAGCGTTCGCCGCATGAGTGGGGACAACTGAGATGCTTGAGAGGGTTAAATATAAATTATTGTTTGTCATTATTATTTATATACAGTTCAAAATAAATTGATGCTGGAATGAGTTTTCTGATGTCGATTTATATTGATTATTCGTCCTCATATTCCTAGGTTCAATGCATCGTTCATTAACGCAGCATTCTCCACCATAATCCCTCATGATTATCAAGATGATTCGGATTCACCAGGATCATTTGTTGTTCACATTCCTGCTCCTGTGAGCTCTACAGTTCTTGAATCAACTGTATCACAAAGTACAATCAATAATACAGAAGGTAAATGACGTATGCGATATCTGACATATATTTCTTTTTATGAGTGAAAATAATTCATTCGAATTTGTTAAGAGGGTACATACGCCTTTAGAATAATTTTTTTTCAAATTATCGCGACGTTCTGGGAAAACATTCTAGTGACTCAGTTTTCCTACAGTTGATTAGTGCTATTGTGATACATAGTTCATGATTTTTCCAGATCTTATGTCCTCCGCTGAACATAAATTCAATCCATTGAAGAAAAAGCAGTTGTCGTAGGGTACAGGTTGCGTTGGATGAAATTTCTTCAAATTTTAAGGAAATATTCTGTATGAATGTAATTTCAGACCAAATCAATAATATTTGATGAATTTAAGTTTTAGACATAGAAATTTTTGATTGTAAGAGTTTTTTTACATTATTTTGGAAAAAATGTTTTGAAACCAAAAATTTCTATGTCTGAAAATTAAATTCATCAAATATTATTGGTTTGGTCCGAAATTACATTCATACAGAATATTTCCTTATAATTTGAAGAAATTTCATCCAACGCAGCATCCTGTACCCTGCGACAACTGCTTTTTCTTCGATGGACTGAATCTATGTTTAGCGGAGGATCTAAAATCTGGAAAAATCATGAACTATGTATCAAAATAGCATTAATCAACTGTAGTAAAACTAAGTCACTAGAATTTTTTCTCGGAGCGTAGTAGTGATTTGAAAAAAATTATTTTAAAGGTGTATGTACTCTAGGGTGATTCAAAAAAAAAAAAAATTTTTTTTTCCTTTCACTAACAGGCTCAAAAGTTTCATTTAGGTCAAAAAGTATGCCTGTTAAAATATGAGCTCTTAATATTAATATTAAGAGTGGGCGCATCGCACTTTTCGATTTTCCATAAGAATAACATGGGATAAATCATTCTTGCTTCTTCTGATTTTTATAACTAGCAAATGATATGTCACACAGAGAATCTACAGACATATTTTTGTAGAGAATTGAACGCTCTACAAAAAAGTTCCGAGTTATTTTCCAATAAGTCCACTCGTTCAAAAGTTATTCAAGGTCAAAGTTTAATTTATTTTAATTGATTTTAATGTTAATTTTTTCAATTTTAATGATTTTATTTTTTTGTATTTTTCGTTTTTCATTTTCCAACCAAAACATGTCTGTAGATTCTTTGTGTGACGTATCATTTGCTAGTTATAAGAATCAGAAGAGGCAAAAATAATTTATCCCATGTTATTCTTATGGAAAATCGAAAAGTGCGATGCGCCCACTCTTAATATTAATATTAAGAGCTCATATTTTAACAGGCATACTTTTTGACCTAAATGAAACTTTTGAGCCTGTTAGTGAAAGAAAAAAAAAATTTTTTTTTTTTTTGAATCACCCTAATGTACTCCCTTAAGGGAGTGGGGACCGAAAATTTGACATCTAGATCCGCTAACTGTAGGGACTACTGATTTTTGTCTTGACATTTTTCATTTAAAAAATACCGCATATCGATAAAATTGAAAAAAAAACAATTTTTCCCGTTTTTAAAATTGTTTTTTTTTATTTTCGAATCCATTGAGATATCGGAAATCTCATAAGATAGATTATTCGCTGTGAGCCAAGATATGTGTAAAAAACTCCACGAGTCTGAAAGTTCAAAATTGTAGCAGAAGATACCATCCATCTGTCGTATGGGATTTCCGATATCTCAATGGATTCGATAAAAACAATTTTCAAAACGGGGAAAAAATTAATTCTTTTAAATTTCATCAATGTGAGGTATTTCGTTATGAAAAATGTCAAGACAAAAATCAGTAAGTCTCTACAGTTCGCAGTTTTGGATGAGAAATTTTCTGTACTCGATCCCTTCAAATGAGATAATAAATGTCGACTGATTCGTATTTCGAATTTTGGCTCAGATGACAGTGGTGTTGATGACAAAGATAAGGATTATGAACACGAAGAGGAAAGCCATACTACGGCCGATGAAGCATCGACCGATTTACCAGAAGAGAAATCTGAAGATATTGCTACATTGTCGTTCTGTAAGCCTGGCAAATTAGTGTCAGCTCCAGATGACATGGACATGCGGGTTGCAAATTCTTCAACTCCATCTCACACCAAAAAATATTTTTGCTTATATTGCCAAAAAATGCAGACAAAATTAGCTCGACATTTGGAAATTGAATGAAGAGGATGTGAAGAAATTCATCAATCTCCCGAAACGCAATCGTGAACGACAAGATATTATAGCTATTCTTCGCAAAAAAGGGAACCATGTCTTCAACACAGATCGGAGATTTAATGATGGGACGTTATTGGTGTGCCGGCGCCCTAATGAAAGAATGCAGAAGAAAGCCCAAGATTTTATTGTCTGTGCAAAGTGCAAGGGCCAATATGCTAAATCAGTCGTGCGTCATCACTGGCGTACATGCACAAAACGAGATGGCAAAACTGGTAGGATCGTAATGGTGAAAGGACGTGCTGTAATGGCTCGTATTAATGAAAAAGCATCCGAGACTGTTGTGTGGAAGATTTTTTCCTACTTACGTGAGGACAATGTAGTCCGTGCTATTCGATATGACGAGCTTCTATCATTTTATATGCTAACAAGCAATGTGAAGGCTACAGTAGTCATCAACATTTCTATAAAATGATTCGTGCACGCCCAAGATTACTGGGTCGATTTCCCATAGCCATCAAAAAAGTGAACGCAGCAGTTACTGATTTTGCGTCGATCTTTAGACCAGCATGTTATGATAGCTGCATTATCGCAGTGAAAGATGTTGTGATGTTTCAGCCAGAAACTGGAAGATTTGAGCATCCAGCAGTTGTATCCAATATTGGAACCTACTTAAGGGGTTATACGCAGTTAGAAATGTAAAAAAATCGATTAACAACAAATCGGAATATTAGAAGCTGCTGATAATGCAGAGGGTTCATTTTATGGCCCTGGAATAGACGACTCCATGTGAGTTGAAAAAAAAATGTAATATGTGTAAACGTTTTTAGAAACTTTAAGCGCGTTTTTCTCAAAACGGTGTTTTCAAAGTCGGTGAGCACGATTTCTCAAAAAAGGCTCAACCGATCGGTTTGAAATTTCAACACAACCTTCTCAGATATATTTTGCGGGGATTGATCGAAGGATTAAGATTTTCGATCATTATTTCTATTTTTTAAAACAATTTTACGAAAAAATTTGAGTCGAAAATCGGCATTTTTTCTTTTTGGAGCCGCCATTTTGTCAAAAATCAAAATTTCTAGTATTCCTTCGATCAATACCTAGATTCATCTACCCACTGACAGAATCTTTTTTATTTTTTCATTTTTGATAATCTAAACCAGAGATATCGTGCTCACCGCCAGACACCTTTTTTTGCAGGACCTCCAGGTGATCGTCTACAGGACCAGTGTAACTCAATATTTAAAAAAATGAAGAGTGCCGATTTAAAGTGAAAAGTTGCCACTAAATGTATTAATACTTCTTGTAGTTGTCCAATAAAATCCCTTTTCAGAAAAAAATCGTTAAAAAACGCCTTTTTTCGGCCTTACAACTGCGTATAACCCCTTAAAGCATGTCGGCGAATTATTACGATCCAAATATATAAAATCTGAAAACGAAGAAAAACAAAAACAAGTTGAGGACTACCTAAAACTACTTAGTGAAGATTATGGTACCTCGATAAATAAAGCAGTCGCAGAAACACAAATGCAAAATAACCGGCGAAAAATTATCAAACTTCCTAGCACAGATGACATAAGAAAGCTGCAGGATTATCTAGAAACTACAAGTGAAAGATACTATAGAATTCTTAAAAACGGATTTTTGCACAAAGCATGGCTAAACCTTGCACAAGTTACTTTAGTATTATTGCAAATATTTAATCTTCGACGGTGTTGTGTGGGGACGGGTTTATAACAAACTAATTGATTTTGAAGACAAATTTGAATGGGCTTTATTATTGATATAAGCTGTTTGGGATTTAGAATAAAAGTGAAGGTCCGAATGTGGCAACTTAAGTTGCTACCTATCAGTCAGCGAGATGCTGACGCAAGGTATTTTAGCATAGGCGTATAGGACGCCATTAAAGTGTCTCAAAGGCATGAGCGCAAAAGGCAAGGTGTCTAATCTTGAACTACTCTCCACTGTAGTTCGCAGAAATTGAAGATTAATAAGAATAATGAAATGGAGAATTATTGGTATCGCGATGTTTTGTCTTCGGTAGAAGGCGAGACATCCCGATCTTGTCTATAAATTTAGTATTTGAATGTATCGTTAAATAGGAATGATTTGATTATAACAACGGGCAGGCGAAATTGAAAGACTCTACACAAAAGATTTTGAATCATACCAAGGCATAGATGCCCTTGCAAACAAAGAAATCTACAATTCATTATCGAAAGAGGCTCAGCGTCTTGCTAAAACTTACGTAAGGTTCATGATTCGTGGAAAACGTAATCGAGGAGTACCCGTTTTAGTTCCCTCTCATATTCTTCGATACATGAAGACCATTCAAAAATTTCGCCGAGAAGCTAAAGTGCTTGACGACAATCCATACTTCTTCGGTGTACAGTCGAGCGACCCGGATAGACACAACTACTTAGCTGCATGCGATCTAATGCGACGATTCTCTGTGGAATGTGGTGCAGACGTACCAATCTCGCTGAGAGGTACAGAGTTGCGCAAGCATATTGCCACTCAATGTATGAATCTTAATTTATCTGAAAACCAACCCGCACGAAAAAATATGTATGTGAAATATATCGAAAAATATAACGACATATATGTGCGGAAAAATAAATATATTCGAAATATTTCCAATATAAATTGGTTATATTCTCAGGATATATTTGATGAAATATAAGTAAAATATATGCGGAAAATATAACCGATTTATATTCGAAATATATAGAGAATTTACAATATATTTCACATATATTTATTTTGCCGCACATATATATGGTATATTTGTGTTGTATATATTGAATATATTTCGCTATATATCTCACATACATATTTTTCTATGCGGGAAGTGTCTGACCTCGCCAATTTCATGGGCCACGACGAGAAAATACATAAGAACATTTATCGTCAACTCATCATGAAGAGAGACATAACTGGAGTTTCTAAGTTATTAGAGTTCGTTCAGGGAGCGACATACGACCGTCGAGTAGGCGGAGCTACCGACTCTGAAACAGACAACGAATCCAGTACAGATCACCAGCCTGAGAAAAGTGTTGACCTCTCGGAGGAAGCACAGGATAACTCCAGTAGCGTTTCTTCTCTGAAAACCAGCACTGTAAGCAGAAAGAGGAAGATTTCAAGTGTAGCTGAAGGCAGCCAAAACAAGCAACGCCGTGGTAAGCAATTAAAAGTAAAGCAAACCTTGGCGGGTTGATGAAAATCATCCTATAGTCAATAGGCCCATAAATTAATTTCAATCTATATAGTTACATTTGGGTCCGTATTGGCTGAATTACATCGTCATTCAGTGAATATTTCAAATAACAATTACTGGAATATGTGGAAATAAACTGAATTTTAACACTGATTGATGTATCAAGATAAAAATCCCTTTCTGTTGAACATTCAAGAAATTGAGTATTGATTTTTCACATATGAAATCATCTTCTCCTTTATTTTTGTTTACGTTTAGTATCCGAGTGTGTTCCGAAAAAGAGGCGTTCGTGGAGCGGCGCGGAAAAGGCTGCTGTGTCAAAAGCTTTCGGAAAATATTTTGAAGGCAAGAAATTACCTTCGCTTCAAGAAATTAAAGATTTAATATCAAAAACTGAATGCCTGAAAGGTCGCGAGTCACCCCAAGTAAAAACGTGGTTACACAATGAGAAGAAAAAGATGTTGCTGTGAAAAAACTCCTTGCCAGCTTCTTCCTCCATCCTGCCATGGCTCTCTTGAGTATCTGTTTATCTTTTTCCTAAATACTTTTTTCCATGTATTTTTGTACTACACCTTTCCATTACATATTCCGACATTTCTGACTCTTTCGTGTATATCCCATGTATGGTCTCCTTTGCTCTTTTGCAGTACCTATGTTAAAGATGATTTCTTGTTATTGTTCTCATATGCTATCACCTATGTAATATTTTCTGTAAAATGTGAGACTGACTCACCTACGCGTGTCGTGAAAGAGTCCAATAGCATTAAGTTTTGATGATTTAGTATATTACGATGTTAACACCGAGGTCTCAAGTTTTAAGTGTACTGAGGTAATTTCTTATCAATAGTTTCGTATACCCACTTCTCAGATGAAAGGTAATATCGTCGGCTGAGAGGAAGAAGGTGCTATCTCAGCTTCGCCGTGAAGAAGGTGCTATCTCAGATTTGACTTGAAGAAGGTGCTATCTCAGCCTCACCGTGAAACAGGTGCTATCTCAGATTTGATTTGAAGAAGGTGCTATCTCCATATAGGTGTATATAGAGATAGCACCTGCTTCAAATCAAATCTGAGATGGCACCTTTTGCAGGGCGAAGCTGAGATAGCACCTTCTTCAAGTCAAAACTGAGATAGCACCTTCTTCAAATCAAATCTGAGATAGCACCTTTTTCCTCCCAGACGACAATATATTCGGATCACAGTATTTTATGTATTCAAGTATCCAAATTGAAGATGAAATATTTTATGAAAAATGTGAGACTAACTCACATACACGTGTCGTGGAACAGTCCAATAGCATTAAGTCTTGATGATTTAGTATATTACGATGTAAATATACCCAAGCCCTAAGTTTTAAGCGTACTGAGGTAATTGCTCGTCAATAATTTTATATACCTACTCCTCGGATAAAAGGTAATATATTACCCATCACAATATTGTATGTGTTCAATTTTAAATAATAAAATTGTATGCCCAAAGTATTCGGAAGTGTCAAAATCATGTCCTTGCATTATACAATCCTTTCAATAGCCACTACCACTCCTAAAATAAGAATGTTTGAATACTGCCATTCTGAGGGCAGTCCTCGAAGTAATATTGTCCTTGGACCGATTAATTGGCATATAAAGTATTTTATGTCTCAAATTTTTGAATAACGAATAATAAATTGTTAGTTGACTAACTCGAGACGATGCAATACTCGTACTCAACAGTTACTCGTATATTTCGTATCGTTGATGAACTATCGAACAGAATGGGTTCAAATTTTGACAGCATACTAAAATTTAATTTTAATTTTATTTTTTTTTTATTTATTTTTTATTTATTTTGATTTTATTTTACTAAAAAACGAGACAGTGAACAACGTAATAATAACAACGAATAAATGAATGAATATATCAAACAAAAGTCGAGAGTTTCGCGTTGCGATTGACTTTATACTATTCTACTATAATATAATAAAGGAAGTATACTGTCAAAATTGTAAACTGTCAAAAGCACGAGTATTGCATCGCCTTAGGTGTCGAAAAACTCAGGTGAAGACTATGGATAAGTCCATACTTGGCATCTACATGAATATGTTTATCGTAATTTATACCCGGTTTATAGATCTTTCGCAATGCAATTCCTATACTCCGTTTACCGAGAGAACGACCTCCATCCTCTCTCTCACTCCGCTTCGATCACGAAGGCGCTATCGCTATCGCACTAGTTGAAAGTCTGTCGTTCTCTCGTCAAACGCAGTATAGGGTGTCTTTCAATTGGTCGTACAAACCTATATAGGAGCGGATCCACGTCACTTCACTCAAAAAAAAAAAAAACCGTCAAGTCACGGATCTTTGCGCCATTCGACATATCTTTAGTACTATGGGGAAAAAAATACAACTTCAGGGATTTTGAAAATTTTTCAAAAATGGCGGAGTTATATAGAAAGCTATTTGAATTTTGGTAAGTCGCTGTTGCACCGCTATGTTTGAAAATTCATATCTCCGAAAGTAATTACCGGAGCGGACTGATCCTGGAATCATTTTGTTCGTAAGAGAATGCGCTTTTATACAAAAAATTTTGTTTCAGAAAAAAAAAATTCTTTCAATTTTTTTTCGTCGTTTTCATTTTTAATTTCGCTGCCATTTCCGCGGGACCTACAGGAATCCATCTGGATAATTTTTTTCGGATAGCCGAATCCTTCCCCTTCAACCCTAAAAAAAAAAATTTATTGAGAACTTACCTGGGCCGGAAAAAAAAAAAATAAACCGTCTTGTCGCGCGTCGCCGTGCGCGTCAATCCAGGTCCGCGCGGCGAGCTCTTTGTGTTGCGTAGTGGAGTTGAATTACATTTGATGCTTCTCTACTTACCCGGGCTATTCGTTCTTCAAAAATAGTTGTTCAACCACCTTATCCCTCGCTTATTGGGCGGATACTAGTCATGTTTTCTCGAAGTTATATACCTATACCTGTTCCGGAAACTCGGAGCCATCAAGTGCACAACATCTGATCCTTTTATTTTAAATATCTAAAAGTAATTAATCCCTACACTTGTATACGAATATAATCCCTAAATCTACAAGAATGTTTTGAAAAAGGAAATCATTGAACCATCATTGTCTGTGGCAGGAAAGACTATAGGTTTCAAAGAATCTATTGTTTCGTATGGCCCAAGCGGACCGGAACAGTCGATCGCGGTCAAATTGGTCCTTCATGCATGACCCACGTGTAAGGATTGAGTTAATCCTTTTTTTCCGCATTCACCAAGTGCAACAATTCCACCAAGTTGCCTGCACCTACTGTAAGGCATCTTTTGAACTGACATGAAATAAAAGGCTCAGCAATTCCGTAATGACCTCAGTCTCACAACAAACCCGCACTTGAACGGTCAACAACTCTTTCGCTATCGAAATGCCGAGAAATCATTGTTGTGATCCGTTCGGCCTGCCAAAGCATTCGAAAAATTTATGCCCGGTAACACAGTGGATGTGCGATAAAGCGACATCGATCACACACGGTTGTCTGATTTGTGATACTTGTCGGCTGATGTTAAAGGACAATGTAGTCCCCGAGATTAGTTCAACATCGTCATCAAGCGAATGTAAATCCGGAAATTCATGTATTAATTTTTCCCAGGTTGATACAATAAATGTCATCTCTGCTATCAATTCATCATTGTCAAGTTTAGGTGAATCACCGATACACGTAAAAAAAATCAAAACGGTTTTGGAGAAAGTAGAGGTATTAGGAAAACTTTCAACTGCATTCTAACCACATTTTCCGGACTGTGTACCTACGAAAAGCGAGAGTGCCGATTATAACGAGTGGTTAACTCAGTTGAAAGATAGATTTAACGAAACAGATGATAAGGCATTCAGATTGACCATTCTTACTGCTCTTCCAAAGAGTTGGAGTGTGGAAAAAATCGAGGAAGAGTTGAACATCAGAAATCATATGGCTCGGAGGGCGAAAAGGTTAGCTGAAGATAAAGGAATATTATCCTCACCAAATTCGAGACCTGGCAAGACGATTTCATCTGAAGTTGTATCACTCATGGTAGAATTTTATCGAAGTGAAGAGGTCAGTCGCATAACATCAGGTCAAAGAAGCTGCGTAACCGTTAAAAGAAATGGTGAAAAAGTATTGGTTCAAAAGCATCTGATGTTGAATAATCTGAGAGAAATGTGTCGATTGTTTCGTGATCGTTATCCGGATAAAAAAATCGGTTTTTCCAAATTTGCAGAGTTGCGCCCGAAAAAATGTATTCTAGCAGGGCCGAGTGGTATACACATACCGTGTGTGTTTGTACCTATCACCAGAATGAAAAGCTGATGATGATGGGTTGCACCGTCTAATAAGCGAGGGATAAGGTGGTTGAACAACTATTTTTGGAAACGAATAGCCCGGGTAAGTAAAGAAGCATCAAATGTAATTTAACTCCACTACGCAACACACGGAGCTCGCCGCGCGGACGTGGATTGACGCGCGCAGCGACGCGCGACAAGACGTTTTATTTTTTTTTCTCCGGCCCAGGTAGGTTCTCCATAAATTTTTTTTTTAGGGTTGAAGAGGAAGGATTCGGCTATCTGAAAAAAATTATCTCCATGGATTCCTGTAGGTCCCGCGGAAATAGCAGCGAAATTAAAAATGAAAACGACGAAAAAAAATTGGAAGAATTTTTTTTTTTCTGAAACAAATTTTTTTGTATAAAAGCGCATTCTTTTACAAACAAAATGATTCCAGGATCAGTCCGCTCCAGTAATTACTTTCGGAGATATGAATTTTCAAACATAGCGGTGCAACAGCGACTTACCAAAATTCAAATAGCTCTAACTCCGCCATTTTTGAAAAATTTCCAAAATCCCTGAAGTTGTATTTCTTTTTTCCCATAGTACTAAAGATATGTCGAATGGCGCAAAGATCCGTGACTTGACGGTTTTTTTTTTTGAGTGAAGTGACGTGGATCCGCTTAGGGACCGTTCAAATATTACGTAACGCGTTTTGGGATAGTGCGTGCACGGCGTTCCCTATACTACACTGTAGCATTTTGCGTTACGTAATATTTGAACGCTCCCTTATATGAACAAATCTGAGGGCGTGAGAAATGGCAAAAAATTTTACCAGGCCTTCCATGATAAGTACTTCCGACAAAAAAAAAAAAATCGTTCGAATAACCTTCAGCCCCAAAATTTATGATTGAATGATCGATTTGCCTAGCCCTGCCTGTGATTTTCGGAGCAGCACTGACACACGCATTATTGATACCTCACTTGTATGAATATATTAATTATTTTCAATGAATAAAAAATGAGAAAAATGGCAAAATGTATTGATTTTTTCGGCCCCAGAATTTGTTAGAATGTTTTTTTTTTTTTGTTAAATTTATCCCGATTTTTTCAGGTGTGGTAATGCTGACTAGGTCAGTACGGCCGCAGGTTTGATTACGGTTTCTCGAAAATCTGCGAATTCGGCACCGTGGCATTTGAATAGCCTGAAATGAGCCCGAAATTTGCGTGCACTCAGTTTCCCGAAAATAGTTTTCTTTCTAATGTTTTTCGGTATGGTAGTGTTGACTGGTAGTTGGGCCAGCACCGCCACTAGTTTGAAAGAAAAAAAATGAAAAATTTGGAAACTCGGCACCGTGACTGAAAATGGCATTCAAACAGCCGGAATGAGCCCGACATTCCCGTGGAATCAGTTTCTCGAAAATTGTTTTCCTTTCAATGTTTTTCGGTGTGGTAGTGCTGATTGGTAGTTAGGCCAGCAACCACAACTAGTTTGAAAAAAATAAAATTAAAACTTTGGAAACTCCGCACCGTGGGATTCAAATAGCCGAAAATGAGCCGAAATTCCCGTGCAATCAGTTTCTCGAAAATAGTTTTCCTTCTAATGTTTTTCGGTGTGGTAGTGCTGACTGGTAGTTAGGCCCGCACCGCCACTAGTTTGAAAAAAATAGAATAAAAAATTTGGAATCTCGGCACCGTGACTGAAAATGGCTTTCAAATAGCCGGAAATGAGCCCGAAATTCCCGTCCAATCAGTTTTTCGAAAATAGATTTCCTTCTAATGTTTTCTGGTGTGGTAGTGCTGACTAGTAGTTAGGCCAGCACCGCCACTTGTTTGAAAAATCAAAAAATAAAAAGTCTGAAAACTCGGCACAGTGGCTAAAAATGGCATTCAAATAGCCGCAAATGCGCCCGAAATTCCCGTGCAATCAGTTTCTCGAAAATAGTTTTCCTTCCAATGTTTTTCGGTGTGGTCGTGCTGACTGGTAGTTAGGCCAGCAACCGCGACTAGTTTGAAAAAAATAAAATAAAAAATTTGGAAACTCGGCACCGTGGCATTCGAATAGCCGGAAATGAGCCTGAAATTTCCGTGCAATCAGTTTCTCGAAAATAGTTTTCCTTCTAATGTTTTCCGGTGTGGTAGTGCTGACTGGTAGTTATGCCAGCACCGCCACTAGTTTGAAAAAATAAAAATAAAAAATTTGGAAACCTGGCACCATGACTGAAAATGGCATTCAAATAGCCGCAAATGAGCCTGAAATTCCCGTGCAATCAGTTTCTCGAAAATAGTTTTCCTTCTAATGTTTTCCGGTGTGGTAGTGCTGACTGGTAGTTAGGCCAGCAACCGCGACTAGTTTGAAAAAAATAAAATTGAAAATTTGGAAACTTGGCACCGTGGCATTCAAATAACCGGAAATGAGCCTGAAATTTCCGTGCAATCAGTTTTACGAAAATAGTTTCTCCTCTAATTTTTCTTAGTGTGGCGTCGTTGACCAAACGTTAGGCCACAACATCGAGACCGGTTTTTCGGAAAAATAGAAATTTGGGAATTTAGCACACGGCATTTGAATAGGCCTGAAATGAGCCCGATGCTTCCATAAAACCAGTTTCCCGAAAATATTTTTCCTTCCAATTCCTTTCAGTGCGGAGGTGCTGACCAGGCGTAACGCAAGCACTACTACGGGTTTTTTGAGGGGAAAAAAATGATTGTAAATTGGGTAGGGTGACATTTAAATAGCCTGAAATGAGCCTGAAATTTCCTCACAATCAGTATTCCGAAAATCACTCTACTACCTATTTTTTTCGGTCTGGTGACGCCGACTGAACGTTGAGCCAGCCCCGCCACCGACTTTTTGGGTATTTTCGAATTTCACAAATTCGGCACTGTGGCATTCCAACAGCCTAAAATGAGCCCTAAATCTTCATAGAACCCATTTTCCGAAAATCACTTTCCCATCAATTTTTTTCGATCTAGCGGTGCTGACTTAACGTTAAGCCAGCACCGCCACAGGTTTTCGGGTTTTTTTCAAGAGCCTCAAATTCGGCGCTGTGGCATTTAATTAGCCTGAAGTGAGCCTTAAATTATGGCGTAGATCATTTTTTGATTTGACCTTGTCGTGGTTCTTATATTACATGACGCAGGGCTGTAAAGCAGGGCTGTAAAGGGCTCGAGAGTAATCTCGAGCAATTTACAAGTATCTTTACTCAGAATCTGAAGAGGAACGATAGACTAGTCACTTCATTTTACCGACGCTTAAGACTAAATAAATTTAAACGTAGAATACAGAACAGTATCAACCGTGTAGACTGTATCCAGTGCTGTCGCCGTAAAAAGGCCTAAGCGTTCACCGTGTATATCCCTCTTTTCTTTTTTTTTTTCTGTATCATAGTTAGAAATAAGTATTTCCTGTTTACTAGTAATAATCTGATTTCATTATATACGCCAATAGGAGAATTTCTTAACCGTTGGTGAATACATTTATTTGGAAATATTTAAAAAAAATTTTTGAATATGAATAAATATTTTAAAACGCTTAAGTAATCATCTTTGTGCACAAGAAATATTCATCAACCGTTAACAGATTCTTCTATCAGTGTACGATATTCACTTAGGGTTATAGATGTCTCGTTATAGTTAGATTTAAATCTATGATGTGTGTGTCTGAATTGAATTGCATGAATAAACACGAGTTTAAACCATGAACAATGTGTCGTTCATTCAAAAAGTATAACCATTGTCTCCTCAGAGTCCGCGGACTGTCCCGTCATAATCCCGACCACCAAAAGACGGAAACCCCTATACCTGCATCCCCTAGTAATAAAATTGAGGCTTAGCACCGCAGCGTACCGCGGTTTGAACCAAAATATACCGTGAGGTTGAAAGGAAACCGAACGATGACCACGATATAGCTCGACCAACACACGCTCGCGTTGCGTAGGTGGTAGGTGAGCTTCTACTCGCTGCCAGTGACTGCCAACTCGATTCGCCTGACGCCTGTCGTCAAGGCCACGCTCATCCATAGTGTGAGCAAGGCACCGGGCGAATCGAGATGGCAGTCACTTGCAGCGAGTAGAAGCTCACCTACGCAACGCGAGCGTGTGTTGGTCGAGCTATAGTGCGGTTATCGTTCGGCTTCCTTTTAACTTCATGGTATGTGGGTGGTTTTATCAAATGTAACAATATTATAATATCATAATATCATCATATCATCATATCATCATATCATCATCATTATATCATCATCCTCATAATATCGTTACCGGCATATTCTCGTCATAGTCATCGTCATCGTCATATCATACTTATCATTATCATATCATCATCGTCATTGTCATATCATTGTCATCCTCATATTCCCGTTATCGTCATCGTCAACGTCATCGTCATATCTTACTCATCATCATCATATCATTATCATCATCATATCATCATCATCATCGTCATCATCATGATATCATTATATCATCATCCTCATATTATCGTTACCGGGGCCTTATTCCGATTTTGTATCACGGGTATACCACGGGTGATAGAGTGATAGAAGGTAAAATGAACTTGTAATGCGCACGCGCATAGTCAATGTTTTTAGATTTGTAGTAAGTTTGTTGGCGTGACAAACGCGATGCCATGTGTAATTGGTGAAGAGAAACGGTATCGTTAATATATTCGTGATTAACTATTGGATCGTGTCTATCTTATGGAGTGATTCAAAATCGTTCGTAGGATAACAAATTTAAAGTAAAAAATAAGTGCGTGAGATTATTCAAGTGATTGACGTAGAAAGAGTTTGATTTTCTATCATTATTTAAATGTAGCTCATTTTAATCAATAACAAATGTAGTCCTCAAGTTATTGGTTGATTGTTTTCATTGCTTCGAACGTTGACTGAATATTCGAAGACACGAATTCGTTTAAAATTGGAAAAACACTAATTTAACATTTTACTCATAAATATAACACGGAAATAAATAATCGCTGCGTCTAGTCCACCGGAATCGGACGAATAAGGTAGAATTATTCGTCCGGATATCCAGATGAATATGTAAAAATTTATTCGTCTGGATAAATTAACCGGAAAACTTGTTAAAAAATTATTCGTTCGGATATTTTATTCGAAATTTCATAATTTACACATAATACAATGATAAATATATATTCGTAAATATATCAGCTTCCTCAAAACGTTTTTCTTGTAAAGTCTGAAAAATAAATATGACTTCAATTGTTGCATTGTTATAATCATTTTTCTGCACTCTTCCATCAAACAATAAAACAATAGTACATTATAATACAAGCCCGGTAAAACTTTTTCTGACGAGTGTGAGGATGCAGCACGAGCCGAAGGCGAGTTTTGCAGTCACACGAGATCAGAAGAAGTTTTTCCATCGAGTGTTGTACAAAATTTTACTTCAGGAGGTGTGAAAATGGGGGCTTTAGCCACACGAAGCGTGGGTAAAACGTCCAAAATCACACGGAGAGAAGTAAATAATTATATCCTTCCCATATTCCCATATCCCATATTTTTTTAATACAGTATTGCCCACCAGTCCTTGTTCAACGAATTGTTGATCCCTTGTTACATTTCGTTATACGTAGTAAGCATTGATCAAGGTATTTCGTTCTCGAATTCCGGCATAGAAATTCATGTTCGGAGCAAGTGCGTCGATAGGTCCGTTGATCAGTGCATTTTCTTGTTGTTGTGGAACCTCGTCGATGATTCTGCATATAAACAGAGTGAAGAACTCCGATTATTTATGAGGTTGAAGTTCGTAACGTTTACGTAACAGAATATTCGTTGAAGAAATGCAATATTTCGTGATTCAAATGTTAGAATTGTAAAATATGCAAGATAAACATGTTTCACACAATTTGAGGAATTATGCACCGTTCTTGATCCATTTGAAACGTTCGAACCTTGAATTTGAGAATTTTTTGGCGAATATTTTGTTGCATTAACGTTACGAACTTCAACCTCATGATTATTTGCAGTGAAGGATGTGTGTGTCTCATTGGAGTACCAATACCATACCGTCTGCTTCATTTCAAACAAAGCAACAAAGCTAGGTTTCTCGAAATTCAAATAGTCACCCATTCTTCCGACGAAAATTGTGCAATATTGCACAACACATTATCAATTTGGCGACCTTTTCAGGTCTGTACGGTAACTTTCGCTTGCGTTCAATACATCGCCATACAGCAGTGAGTATGCCGAATAACTGCTCCACTTTGCAGCGCGTCCGCACGTGTTCTCGCGTATATGCCGCTTGTGGTGAACCTTCGGGCGCATGGCGAATTGGCGTCAGCAGAACCGGAGACGGTGTGTAACCGCTGTCTCCTACAAAGATAGGTGTATTGATCCTTAGACACGTTACTTAGTGAATAATGAATTAAAGTTAACATCTCAAGGAGAACACACACGACATTTTTTTAGCTACATTTAATTATAAACAATTTGCATTTTGCATACAATGGATCGAAACTCCACGCAACAGTGAAAAATGAGGAACCTAGGAATACAATGGAATTGTTTCTTTACTCTTTGTATGTAATTTCATTACTTTTCATTACAATAAGAATGAAAATAGGGGCTGCATGGTGGCCATGGAACAGTCAATGAATTTTTGTTTCTCGGACTGAGTGTCCATGCCAGGGTAACAGAAAAGGCACTAGTGCTTTGTCAGCTAACCCATCCCATTGTAAGCTATGATTTAAACATTGCATGCATGTAATTACCAAGTAAATAATAACGGCCTTCTATGCGTGTGATTTGACCATCACCTCTCAACATTTCCAGATGCTCTTTCATCTCACTATGCAGCCACACGTTTCGATCGTTGTTACTGCTTGGGCAGATGCGGATGTTCTGAATGATGTAATTTGCATCTGAAACCTGAAAGCCATTGATGTATTCATCACCTGTAATTATTTTAGGAGTTAATTATTAAATATACTGAAACAAAGTTTAGCTTTTGATTGCTAAACTGTGATGAATTGAAAGCTTTTTAAATATAATGGGGTTCTGAATTGAAATAAAGATTCAAGTCGTAAATGAATTATATGGAAATACGTGAAAATTAAGTTTAT
Organism: Tenthredo mesomela; assembly: GCA_943736025.1. Lineage (NCBI taxonomy): Eukaryota > Metazoa > Arthropoda > Insecta > Hymenoptera > Tenthredinidae > Tenthredo > Tenthredo mesomela. The sequence goes on from OX031021.1 coordinate 17,599,485, forward strand.
TGGAAAATGCGTGAGTTTCTTTTTATGTCTGAAACAAGACTGTTTATAAAAATTGAAAGGTGTTTACACAGCAACTTATATCATTTGTTAAAATAGTCATTTGAAAGTGTACAGTGTGTGTTTGAGACTACTAGACCGTAATGCGTTGAATATACAGGGTTTCTCCCTTTGTAACACTACCCCCCCTTCAGAGAAAGAGTCGACCCGACTCGCAAAATAGAAAATGTCTAAAAATGAGGAAAGGTTCTAAAAGAAATCACTGGTCTAGCAGTCTTAATGTGAGTGTGAGCTCTGTTTTTTGAGAAAGTTGGAGCAGTGGCTCAAAATTTTTTTAAAAACTTTCCGAAAACTATCTGACATTAGTCTCACTTACATTCTCGTATGATCTCAAGGGAAACCACAGAAAACCTTGAGAAGATAGTCAACTAAAACTTATCAAAATGAGCAATTTTAATATAAAAATGTTCGTTCTTCAAACTTGAAAAGTCGTCAATGAATCCAAACTTGAAGAGAAAAGGAGAATCTGGAAAACTGGAAGTCGCCTAGCGGTAAAACCGGTTCACGAATGATCAGAGGAAGTAGGAAACAGGAAAACGGGATACAGGAATCCAAAATCATGAACCGCTCCCAGGTTAATCCAAAAACGACAGCAAAACAGCACACCCTAGAGTGGAGGACAAATGTGAGTTTCATGGAAAAAGAAAAGATTGAAGTATTAACGAGCTGAAGGCCTGAATTAATAATCGAAAGTTTCTTTGAAGAAGAAATCAAGAAATGAATAAAACTGCATAAAAACTAACAAAATCTACAGCCAAATGAAAGAAAAATGATAAAATTGAAATGATCTTATCTGAAATAGGATAAGGAGCAGGATATATGGGTTCCAGATGTGGTAGACGTGTTCGTTATAAATCTCCAAATGTAAAAGGTTTGTTTGATTCTGAAAATCTTGTAAGGAGTTAGTTACTTAAAACTAACAATCAAATTCAGAATCGCGTTCGGATCTCGCGTTTAAAAAAAAAAAAAAAAGAAATATCACGCCGGTAAAACAAGAGATAGGGGAGACCGGGTATGGTTGTCTCACGGGTTGGTTGTCACAGCGGTCATAACACAGAACTGAACGAACGAATAAATTTATCTATCGGCATCGGAGGATCACAAGAGCAACACCACCCTCCTTACTTCATTTTAGTCCGCTCCGAAATGCCGTGACGCAGATATGTGCGTTTGATTTTTTCACACAGTGAAAGTAATTTTTTATGTATCTGTGTCGAGTTTCCTAAGTATACTTAAATTTTGTATATTAATATAACTTTTCGTGTATTTATAACGTTAAATGTGTGTTTCATGATATCATTATATGTTTTTTTGAATATACATTAAATTGAATTCTTTTTGGAAGGTCATGTTCTAAAATGTGTATTGGGGCAGGTTGTCTCAGGTTGACGGGGGCTGGTAATCACATGTGACGACCAACACCATACACGTCTGCTGTCTTTTTTTATTGACTTTTTGGGTTTTTTCTACATGAACGTTTTTTTTTTTTAATATTTTAATTTTTTTAATTTTTAATTTTTAATTTAATTTTTTTTTCTTGGGTAAAATTAGCTACGTACACCATTTTGTTTTCCACAAAAATATTTATTTTATTTTATGAAGCGTTTCTTTTTATATTCCCCCCTTGATTTACTATGTGACTACCTACCCCAGACAATGTGACAACCATCCCTGACACGGGGTTAAAAGTCACACTTTTCTTTTTTCACAAAAATTGTAATATATCCTCGATAGATAATGTTAGAGAAAAAGTCTTTATTTCTTTTTAAGCTAGAATAAATACACTATCCATTGATACATACATGTCACTGCTAAACTGAAAACATGGGTATTAAAAATACAAAAGAAAAAAAATGTGACAACCATACCCGGTCTCCCCTACCACCTTCTTCAAACGAGAAAAATACTAGAAGTACCTGAAAATCTCCCTCTCTTGTCTTAGAAAATAACTTCATAGTGACGTCATGTGTATTGAACAAATTAATATCTCGAAAATCGAAGGTCGATGTCAGCCATCTTTGAATCGATAGTAACTAGCGTCAGAATTAACCTCAATTAAAGTTCATAACCTCGCAAAAATGTCTAAATAAATCGTCTGGTGAAAGTTTGGCATCGAGAATCAAGACAGGGGCGGGGAGAATTGAAAAATTTCTATGAATCAACCAATCTTCATGCACTGCGTGAAGTAGTTTAAGATAATCTAAAGGAATAGTCTCTTCTTCTCTTCGGGCACGAGAAAGAACTCTAGAATATGACTCTTCTGGAGATAACCTCAAATAGACGACCAAAGCTACCTCAAAATCGATCGACTCTTCAGAGAACCTCCTGACATTTTCTAATAAAAGATGAGCTTCGACCTCGTTAAAATCTCCCTGTCGTCTACGAGCTTCTACAAAACAGTTGCAACTAAAAATAGATCGTTCCATAATCTTGTTTGGAAGCTGAGTTTTAATAAAGTGTCTATCACGCATCGTCATCAACGCGTGATGTTGGAATAGATAAGCAAAACGAGTAGGGTCCTTATACATCTCGTCTAATAAATTAACTCCGACTACGTCTCTATAAGAATCTAAAGGTTCCAACAATGTTAAAATTTCAGGGTAATCTAAAAACCTTTTTGTAAACGTGGTTTTTCCACACCCAATATTTCCCTCTACCAAGATAGTCAGGGGCCTAGAATCCTTTCGTCGGATCCCAAGAGGAAGATCCCCGGACCATCTTGGTTCTTGATGAACCTGTTCCAACTGATCTCTTACTAAGGACAGTCTTCGGGGAGTAGGGATGGGAGAGACTCGGTTTTCAGGGACTCGGGGGGCTAGGATTTCCAAACTGCGTTGGAATGTCTGGAGATGAGCGTCCCGATCTTCCTTCTGGGCTGTGCGTTGAGTGTCTAGGATTTGACGGAGCTGGTGTTCGGACCGTTCTACCTGTAACAGAGAAGCTTCCCGGTCTCTCTCCCGGTCTTCTCGTTGAGCTTGAAGTAACGCCTCTCGGTCCTCCCTTTGTGCTCGGAGGTGTTGCTCGGCCTGTTGTTGTTGGGCGAGTATTACCATCCGGAGCAGCGATTCCATCTGGGCCATGGGATCAGGATGGGACGTTGGGATGGAGGGTAGCTGGGATTCAGCTGGTTGGACTGGGGCTTCGTTAGAATGGCTTTGAGCAACACTGCGTGTATTACGACTCATTTTCCAATAAAATTGTTATATCCAATAGGATGTTATTTATTTTCCAAGATTTTATGTCCAATAAGATTGTCAGGAATTGAAAATTAAAGACTTGTAGCACTATTATCTCAATTCAGAAGATCCACACTTCTGACACCAGTGAAACAAAGTTTAGCTTTTGATTGCTAAACTGTGATGAATTGAAAGCTTTTTAAATATAATGGGGTTCTGAATTGAAATAAAGATTCAAGTCGTAAATGAATTATATGGAAATACGTGAAAATTAAGTTTATTGGAAAATGCGTGAGTTTCTTTTTATGTCTGAAACAAGACTGTTTATAAAAATTGAAAGGTGTTTACACAGCAACTTATATCATTTGTTAAAATAGTCATTTGAAAGTGTACAGTGTGTGTTTGAGACTACTAGACCGTAATGCGTTGAATATAAAGGGTTTCTCCCTTTGTAACAATACATTTGAAAGAAAACGTACTACTTGGACGTTCATAGCGTGGAAACCTTTATAATTGTAAAAGGATTCTTCATTTTCAGTCGGCCGTATGAACGATACCAAAAAACAATCAATCAGGCCCAAAATTCCTGGTACGCGTATTTTGTCTCTAAACCTATAACAACGAAACGAAATAAAAACTGAATTGTAAAATCAACATTACAGTAATCATGAAATTAATTCTCATTAGATTTTATAAAATTCCTTTCAATCGAATTATCTCAACAAGGCAATATTATCACGTAATCGAAACATATCAGCGTTGTCAATATGAATGCCAGCAAGCTTGAAGTTGTTCCCTGATTTGGATTAAAACGTTTAGAACGAATAATCCTACCACGCACCAAAACAACCACAGATATAAAAAAGAAAGCGCACAAGTGCATCAGTAAAAACAAAGTGAAAAATAAAAAATAAATAACACATTTATACTGAAACAGCTGTTGCGTCATAAATTAGTTTCAATAGCTATACTGGGTCTACTTGACTCTTGTGCACAGCGTTGTCGATCCTGTCTTGTGCTGGGGAACTGGATGAATTCATCTGCCATAGCTACAATAGCATTGGTGACTCTTTCGATGATCCGACTGACCATTGTCTGGCTTACTGGATGCTGTAGGTCCTGCCCAACTCCTTTCTGATATGCACCTTCGGCATAAAACCGCAACGCGCACAAGACCTGCAGGTGCGGTGGAACACCGTCATCCTTGGCTGGAATTAACCAATTGTGCAACCGATTCACTAGATCTATAGCTAAATGGGGGGACAATCTGTAAAGGGTGGAATACCATGTTTATATTATACAATTTGTAATACTCGTGCATGAATTCGTTTAAATGCGAAGGATGATGCATATTTTTGTCTCCAGAAAAAAGCCTCATAACAGCTTTACTTGACAAATGCATGTAAACCTAATGAAATGGATTCTAAGCCTGATGTGTTTGACAATTCTAGAAACAGCCAATCGTCGCTTTGGATTATAAAAATTCAGAGCGCCGATTGGCTGTTTCTTCGATTGTCTAACACATCCGGCTTAGAATCCATTACATTTAGTGTACGTGCGGCACATAAAAACGAATACCTCATCTAGTCCTTTGCAGTAGACAGAATTTTTGTCTTGCTCGGCAGGTACAAACACTGTTAAAAATTCCTGTGTGAAACTTCCTATACATTTGGAATTGTGTTGGAAGTTTTTTGGCAGATACATGAGTAGTGAATTTACAAGACATTTCCTGTAAAATCAATTCACAAATACTTCAAATTTACTAAACAATTATTAGAAAATTCAAATACAATTTTGTGTTTTTCCTATGAAGGTTCAGTAAAATCAAGAATTTATTTCTAAATTTACAGAACAAGCTTAGCAATTTACTTTTGCTACGCCACATTTGTAATTTTCCAATACTTTTGTTTAGTAAGGCATGTTGTAAATTCACAATCATTTTTAACAGTGAAGAGTTTTTGTTTATTTAGAAAATCTGATTCACAGAAGTTTCTTGGATAAGTGACTAGACATTTAAGGATATTAATTTCAAACTGCAGATACATCGTGCCAGTTAATCGTACCGTAATGATCAACGCGCACGCATGGTGACCCGAGACGTTTGGCAGTGTATGATGTAAACGCCACTGAAAGAATTATAATTTAATCGTTTCACGAAAATCTGTCATATTCCACATACCTATACAATTTCCTAAAATACTCAGGATCCAGGTAGAAAGGATCAGAGCTATCTCTCAGATAACTCCTTTCTAGGCGGAGCTGTTGAAGTACCTCAATTCTGTCATCTTCAACAGCAATTACAGCCCCAGCAGCAAACATGTCTTACAATTGAAGTAATCGTGGTTTAATTTTACACATTAACTTAATGACCTAATCTGACGAAAACATAACGCGTGTCTAATGGTATAAGGCCGTAGCCTCCAAAAAAGCGATTTTGGTGGTAAAAGGTCGTATTTTTTTTTTCGCGGCGTTCACTGTAAAAGTACCCAAAACACATAGATTCATTGAAATTGCCCGAAAAAATAAGTAAAGGTAAAAGGTTCTATGGTTGGTGGATCCGCTCTTTTAGCACCAACTTATTTTTTTTTTCAACACATTTGATGATGGTACAAGGTTGTATCAGCCATTTTTTTGCTTCTGGAAACGCTACAAAAACTTCTGAAACGCAAAAATACATAGATTTTTCAGAGAAAAATCGTAAATTTTTTCATATTAAAAATAAAAAAATTTCAGAAAGAAAAAAAATTTATAACTTTTATGAAATATCGATTAATCTTTGCGTTTCAGAATTTTTGGAGCATTTGCATCAGAAAACAGATTTTGGCGGATTAGTACATTACAATACGAGTGCGGTAAAACTTTTTCTGACGAGTGTGAGGTTGCAGCACGAGCCGAAGGCGAGTGTTGCAATCACACGAGATCAGAAGAAGTTTTTCCGTCGAGAATTGTACAAAATTTTACTTCATAAGGTCTGAAAATGGGGATTTTACCCACGCGAAGCGTGGGTAAAACGTCCATTATCACACTGAGTGAAGTAAACGATATTTATACCATGAGACACGCGATAAGTAAAAAGTTGTTCGGTGCGCGGATCTTACCTTTATAAATGAACAATTTATAATATATATAATTCCAGATACCACAAATAATGTTGGACTTTATAAATGAATCAATATTTTTGGAGCACAGGAAAATTATCGTCCGGGGCCCTGAACCCTTCTCAGGGCGGGAAAGGGTACCAAGCGACCACGTGTACACGGATGCAAAAGAAAAAAGCCAAATATTTTAAAGTGTTTTTTTCTTCCTCTTCCTTTCAACTATTTTCAACTATTCTTCTTCTTCTTCTTCTTTGGTTTGACTTATCGCCCTTTCGGGCATGTAGTCTTTCTTCTTCTTTCCTTTTTTGGCTATTGGATTTTCAACCATGAACTATGAACTGGCTCAGAACCCGATATTGAAAAAATCTTAGACCATACAGGATGGACCGCGCATTGTGGTGGTGGGGGTACTGCCAAGTAAAGCGACAAAGATAGCACTAGCGATGTATATAGACACATGAATATGTCTCATTCGTGCTAACACTTGAAATCGAGTAGGCTTAATTCACGAAGTAAGAGGGAAGGAGACCGAACTCTGATCCCAAAAGTGGGGTCAGTTTTCCAGCGATAAGTGAGCAGTTCGCTGCGAAGAATACCGAGATGACGAGTCACGCATGCGCAATACGACTTAGCTGTGTCTTTGTCTCTCTAGCATAAAGTGCGAGTGAGACAGTTTTGTTGCGACAGCAAGTGAGGTTATGGTGCGTAATTTCTTGGCATAATAGTGTTATTGTATTATTGTTATTTTTATCTTTATATTTCGTTTTGCACTGCGGTACTCGACACGCTGACATCTTACCGTTTCGTGGTGAAAACGTGGTAAAAACTAACCTAACTGTCACTACAAAACTATCTCACTCGCACTTTATGCGAGGGAGACAAAGACGCAGCTAAGTCGTACTGCGCATGCGTGACTCGTCATCTCGCTATTCTTCGCAGCGAACTGCTCACTTATCGCTGGAAAACTGACCCCACTTTTGGTATGTGGACTCGGCAGAGTTCGGTCTCCTTCCCTCTTACTTCGTGGCTTAATTATGATCGAGAGAGTTATGCCACAGAGGCTATGGGGCACATAAACGTGGCAACGCAGCAACACGACTTGGCAACGTTTACTCCACTAGTGGAGCACAGTTTCCTTGTCTTACGAATGGTCGAGTATTGTCCGTCCTTTTCCCATTACTCGGCGGCAGTCCTCCCAATGCTTTAGCATAGGCAATGCGCGGTCCATCCTGTATGGTCTAAGGAAAAAATGGCAATACTGGCAACGTCGGAAGCAACTGCGCGTGCGCGGACCGCCACCTCACAAGTAAATCGCGTGTGATTGCTCAATACTGTGAACTGTGAACTGTGTGTGCGACCATTGGTGTGACCTATGTTAGGTGTGCGAGACCGATGGGCAGCAACAAAAAACTGTTTGTAGACGCTTCCGGCGCTTCCGCTTCGTTCTACGCACTCGTGAAGAATTGCTCTTCTTCTTGTTTAATAGTCTTACAACCGTTAGGTAAGTATCCCTGACTTTTGTACAATGGTTTGATTTGAATATTTAATATGTTCGGATGTAGGGCTCGGTGTTATTTATTACTCCATATTACTACTAATTAACAGTGCCAGCATGCTGGGTACTCCAATGTCCACAGTACTTGCTGGTTATAACTGTTAATACAATCAAATACTTCGCATAAATATTCAGAGTAGCACGGCCGCTCAAGTATTTTTCGTTAAGAATCATAAAACTTGATTATGCTCCCTAATAGATAGTCGAGTGGATTAGCACACCGTCCGTGCCTTGTCTCATCGAGTTCCATTAAGGGAGCATCAAAAAGGAGCATCATAAACATGGAGCATCACGTACTAAGAACGTAAGAACCTGTAATTATAATATCGGTCCAAAATTTGTATGTCACGTGTAGCAGATGATTTACTTGTCAAAGTTGGTCGTGCAGTGAATTGTCGCCTTTCGGTCTCCAAACGTCTATAATCCCAAACTCCATAGTCAATAATTTTACTGACGCCTTTTTCATATTCACAGACGTCTATATTATTCTTCAAAGAGTTCTCATGCGAGTAAAAATGTAGCGGTCAAAGAGTTGTATTTGCAGACAAAGTACCTATGGGAATCGTACAGATAATGATCAGCTGGACGCGTTGGTGGCATATATGGAGGGACACAGTGAATTTGCAAGAGGACATATAACAAATCTTGGAGCTTCCGGACATGATAAATACAAAATGATGTGGACTAACCTTAGCAAGTCATTAAACTGTGCTGGACGTGCTCGCAAAGACGGTGCTGGATGGGCAAGGGTTAGAGAATTGAACATTTTAGACATTAGTTTGGTGAAAACATTTTCACAATTGTGACAATAACAATGCATCATCATTCAATGCACTGGAGCACGTTTTCAATTTATACACACTTGTTCAGGAACAAGTTGAATACCTTTCTAATTCATTTGTGATTAATTACAGACATGGAATCATCTAAAAAGTGAAGCAAAAAAAAAAAAAGCTACGTATACTGTTGCTATGACAAAAACTGGCAACAAAGGTCCTGTTGAACCAATTCGAGATCTTGATGAACGAATTTCCGCGATTTTTGGAAAATATGGCACAGGCTTGTGTGTAATTAAGGAAGTCGGTTTACCAAAGAAGCAAAGTCTTCCGTCAAACATTGACCTGCCTGCGGAAACAGTTTCATCTAATGACGATTTTATTAACAAAAGTGAAACAAACATACACGTCAAAATAACTCACATAATTACAGTGCCTAACTACGATATAACCTAATTTTGGTTTCATTGAACTTCGACATATTTAGATGTGCAGCGTCCGCAATCTAAACTAACTGTTTTGTTGGCTAACTGTTTTTTCTGACTTTTTCGGATACAATCAAACAAAATACTATTATATCATTTTTATAAGGGGTCAAAAATATTATTACTATAATTTCGGCCATGGGCATATGAAATACGACTAGAATAGAGAAAAAGTCAGAAAAAGAAGTTAGCCACCGCGAAGCCATTAATGAACATTACTGTACACCAGTGCTTGAATCTTGTCAGATATTTTGCAATCCTTGAAATGTTTGCCATTCTCGTAGTCTTTAACATAATTTGAAATAATTTGAAATCTTTTTGTATCCTTGACCAAAGAATATTAAATTATTAACAATCACTTGAAATCTTGGAATCAGGTGTTCAATTACGTGTACGGGTGATTAAGGTAGTATCTCCACAAAACCACTTTTCTGCGGAAGTTATTCAAACTTTGGGTATAAATGATAATAAATAATAATAATAATAATACTCTCAGACAAAAATAATAGATATCGGACTGCTGATTCTCATATTATTATACGTTCACACTAGAATTTATTTTTGCATCAGACTGTCGTGGAGATACTACCTTAACTTCTTGGTCTGCTTCCTATGACCTCGATTAACAAAACCTCGTTGAATTTGAAATTTTTATTTTAAATACTGTCAATGTTTCTAAATTTGAACTTTTGTTGTACAAAAACAAAACTCGTTGTAAGGGAGACCGGGGCTAAAAGTTCCGGCGGGGAAGTTGTTCCGACAGCTGTAGCTCCAAGATGCAAAGAGAAGTCAATATTTTTTAAGCGTGCCTCGATTCGTCACACTGGTGACGTATTAATGCGCGCTTAAAAAATATCGATTTGAAATATCGATCCGAAATATTGATTGTCTGAACAACTTACCCGCGGAACTTTTAACCCCGGTCTCCTCTACTTCATTTTTATAATTATAATTGTAATTTAAAATTCACCATTGATTACTTCTCAAGTAAAATTGAATACCCTAAAAACTCTTCTTTCAATTGGTCGAAATATTTCATCAAACAATCGAAAATACAAGTTTTTCATCCTTAAAGTTACGTGGTGACTTTTAGCTTTTTTCATTTTCTGTGTTGTACCTTATCCTCGTATTTCACGGTAATTTGGCCTTAGGACCGTATATTAACTGTGCCTTCACCGTGCCAGAGTTGAAATTGGGTTAACCAATCCCGAATGAGATTATAAAAGGAAATGAAGAATTTTTTTTCAAATCTGATGCATAATTGTTTGTCTAACTCAGTCGTCTAACTACATTTATTATCTTAAATAATGTTATTTAAATTATAACCTAATATTAGTCTATGTTGACAAGTTGCAAGAACATAACCTGCGTTCAGTGTTGCGTTCATACAGTCGCCCCCACGCATGCGTCATTGAACAAGGATCATCCGACCCCCTAGTTCTTGTCTCCCTTTTTATTCCGATATCGCTGCCTCTTACGGGCGCTTCGCTGACTCTCTTTACTCTATTCTTATATCTCGATTATTCCACGTTCTTTATTTACATCGACACAAAGTCAAAGCGACGGAAGTAAGCATCTCATTGGTCCATATTTGAAAATAGACCAATCAGACGTCGATTTCGACGATTCCGACATTTATACGTTAATGAAAAGCAGCTTGAAAGCAAGCGGCAATCGTGTTACGTCCTAGGCTGGAAGCCGAATATATAATCTATAGGTACAACAGTTACCATAGTTATTATCTCAGGTATAAGAATACCGACGTGCAATTATCATCAGAGTTTTAATAATGCATCTACTGATGTAATTCCATTTATAAATTTTTCCTTTATTCTTTTATATATTACTTTACTCATAGATATTAGTCAATACTTTTGAAAGGAACAATCTTAACTATAATATAGACAATTTCATCCCATTTTCTCACGAAACGAATATGCTCTGGAACACTTGAAACACCATAAAACTGAAAGCCTAAACTTTAAGTAAACTTTGAAAATCCTTATTGAGGAAACATAAATCTTCAGATCCTTCAGATTTTTACGACCCAAAGCGGAAAAGTCTAAAGACAAAGACAGCTCTGTTTTAAAAGAAGAGAGATATAGATGCTTACAGCATCCCTTCTTAGCGCCTCGACGCTTGGGCCTCTGACCCAATCGCCTTGCGCAAATGCTCTTCTAGCCAACCATATTTTTTCCCGCTTTTGTTTTAATGTTCTTTTTACCAATAGAAAAAACCTCGCCTTCCCGCGAGTTTTCCAAAACCTCCCCTTCGCGTATCCGCGAGGAGAGATCTTTTCTACTGCAGTATTAGCAGTTAGTCACGAAACCTCAATCAGTAAAGATCGAACTTATGGAATCTTAGATCTCAGAATTATCAACTCAAAGTGTTTGGTGTAACAGTTAATTAATAAGTGAATTACTAAATAAAATAATAGAAACTACAAACTTGAATTAATCTCCACTTGCGTGAAGATTAATTACCAAAACTACAGTGCAGATTGTTATTATTAAATTGTTTAATAAATATTGTTATAATTAAAAGGTGAAACTATAAACATTTATTTCACCCACGCATAGTGGTGGCTGATAATACCCATACCTCAACAGATATCTCAACAGATACGAGCTCAGCGACGTCCAGAAGAACTAGTAATTTAAGACTCGGTAAGAAATACAGAACTCTACCAATTCAACATCATATAAAATAACTTGTGATTCGTTCTTCTAAATAACTTTCAACTCAAGACGTAACAGCTCTATCTATAATAAATTAGTTGGCAGCGTCGGAATATCAGTCTGAAATAAATTAAAAACTAATCAAAGAAATAAAACACCTAAATCAAAAAAAATCTGTTAACAAGTGTGAAAATTTTTTTACATTGGTAATTCACAAACTGTAAAAATCATCAAACTAACGTGACTAAACATCATCGATCTAAAACATCAACATCAAGAATCTCATCATCAGTGAACTTCAAACTCAACATTGATCATCATTGATTTCGCCGTCGGATACCATCGCAGCGCAGAACTTCAAGACCAACTCCAACTCCAGCGACCGAAGACCCGCCCTACCGCTAACCCACGAAGACTACTACACTAACTCATAGACATTACACTATTGTTATTCCTCTTCATCAAAGTAAGTCGAAAATAATTTTAACAAAATGCCTCAAGAAATCATACCTATGGATATGTCACAAACCCTTGGTAATAACTCAAATCAAAATGAAAATTCAAATCAACATTTAAACGATCGACTAGGAAATAATTCTACTCTTAATAATTCAAATAGCATGGCATATGATTATAAAGAATTTTTCAAAACCATTCCTGATTTTAATGGTAAACCTGATGGTTACCCAATCAAATCGTTTATCCAACATTGTGAATACGCAAAACGATATCTAACAACTTTCCCAGAAGATTTCTTAGTAAGAATTCTTTGTTCTAAATGTAAAGGAGAACCAGAAAAACGTGTTTTTGACGCAAATTTACAAACGATTGACGAACTGACAAAATTTTTAAATTCACACTTCAGACCGAAAAAACGCGTTGGCGTATGGCTTAGAGAATTTAACAATTTCAAACAAAAACCAAAAGAAAGAGTAATTGATTTTAACTACAGAGTAGGTCAACACCTACAGGGAACTCTTTTAGAAATAAAACTTGACGGGACAAGCGTAGAAGCTAGGACATTTTCAGCAAACGAAGCTGCTGTTACAGCTTTTATCGAAGGTTTAACCCCTAGAATTTCAGTGTTTATACCAAATTTAAATTCATATACAAAACTTGTCGACGTAGTGAAAGAAGCTATAAACGTCGAAGATCAACATGGAATGATACCGGATCTTGATTTGGAAATCCCCGGAATCTCATCAAAACAATGTCTTCCTATTCAGTCAAATCAAAGTAATAATCATAAACCGACAAATAAATTTAACACACATCACAAATCAAATCACGGTAACGCGAATACTAGAAATAATCCAACAAACACGAGTACACAAGACGCGAAATTTTGCAATTATTGTAAGAAAAATAACCACGTCATTGCAGATTGCCGAACGTTACAAAATAAAAATAAAAAACTCGGTAATTACAGTAACAACACGGAATCAAATCCTAATAGATTACTAGAGTGCAACTATTGCAAGAAAAAAGGTCATATAATCAGAGATTGTAGAAAACGCAAGTATAATAACGCGAAACGCGAAACTAATAACGGTACACCTAATACCGATATACCTGCGGGAAACGAATCAACGTCCCATCGACCAGGCGCGTCGACGGGTCAGTAATAAACTCAGCGCTTATTTCACAGACTAACCATAAACTCTTTACGGCAGAATGTAAAATAAGTTCTACATACACAACCTATAATTCTCCTTCAATAACAATTCAATCTAAAAATCTCAAACAAACAAATGCTAAATTTTTAATCGATACCGGATCACAACTAAATTTAATTAAAATCGGTGAATTAAAAGATCCAAATTCAATAAATAAATCGATAACTTACGAATTGAACGGTATATCAGAAAAAGACAAACCAATTACTTTAGGACAGATTCAATTACAGATAAATAATATACACGGTAAATTTAACGTAATCCCAGACGATTTTCCTATACATTTTTCAGGTATTATAGGATCAGAATTCATGCATGTGAACGAAGGTAAGATCGATTATGAAACAAAACATGTAACTCTAAATAACAACAAAATTCCCTTTTGTGATACAGAGAGTATTGTTCTCCTAGCCAGAACGAAATCTCTAATGTTTATTCGGGTTAACAATTCATTAGAAAAGGGTTACGTGCCGCGTTTAGATATGCATGAAGGTATTTTTGCAGGTGAATCTTTGGTTACAAATATTCAGGGAAAAGCGTATTTATATGCTATTAATACAACGGATAAAGACATTAGGGTCGATATTCCCGTAATTCCTCTATATCCTTTCGATATGAGTGAAGACGAGGATAATAGTTCAGTAAGGGACAATACCACAGAGCGTATAGAAAGTACTCGGACGCGAGGAAACCGCGCTAATGAGGTCATAAGCCTTTTACGACTAGATCACCTTAATGAAGAAGAAAGTGAAGCAGTATTTTCTCTAGTAGAAGAATACTCTGACTTGTTCCATATCCCAGGAGAAGCATTACGTGCTACTAATGTTTTGACACATCGTATTTTGACCACAGACAATATACCTGTAAATACTCGACAATACAGACACCCCCCACATCAAAAGGTAGAAATAGAAAAACAGATTAACGATCTTTTGCAAATAAATACAATACAGCCGTCAACCTCACCGTACAATTCCCCCGTTTGGATTGTACCTAAGAAAGAAGATTCTAAAGGTAATAAAAGATGGCGCTTAGTAATTGATTATCGTAAATTAAATGAAAAAACTATCGGAGACGCGTATCCATTACCATTGATAACAGACATTCTTGACCAACTCGGTGGTGCAAAATATTTTTCAATATTTGATTTAGCATCGGGCTTTCATCAAATTGAGATACATCCAGAGGATAAGCATAAAACAGCTTTTACAACTCCTCACGGTCATCAAGAATTTAATAGAATGCCATTCGGATTAATGAACGCTCCTGCGACATTCCAACGTTTAATGGATACAGTTCTAAGAGGTTTACAAGGATCGGAATTATTTGTTTATTTAGATGATATCGTAATTTACTCACGTTCAATCGAAGAACACGCAATTAAATTCAGAAAATTAGCTGAAAGATTAAGAAAAGCTAACTTAACTTTGCAAACCGATAAATGTGAATTCTTGAGAACGGAAGTAAAATATTTAGGACATATTATATCCGCCGATGGATTAAAACCAGATCCTAAGAAAATAGAAGCAGTTAAACATTTTCCAATTCCGAAAACACCGAAAAACGTTAAAGAATTTTTAGGACTTGCCGGATATTATCGTCGTTTTATAAAAGATTTTGCAAAAATCGCGAAGCCCTTATCAGATCTTACAAGTAAAAACGCTCAGTTCGAATGGACCTCACAGCACCAGGTAGCTTTCGAAAGTTTGCGCGATAAACTTTGCGAAGAACCAATATTGCAATATCCAGATTTTTCAAATCCTTTTATCGTAACAACTGACGCATCAGGTTACGCGGTTGGAGCTATTCTTTCACAAGGCGAAATTGGGAAAGATACTGCAGTCGCGTATGCTTCACGTGTACTTAATAAACACGAAAGAAATTATTCTACAACCGAGAAAGAAATGGTAGCTACAGTCTTTGCATTGAAAACTTTTAGACCGTATCTCTATGGTAGACAGTTCACTCTGATCACCGATCACAAACCGCTTGTGTGGGTAAATTCTATGAATGACCCAACATCGCGAGTAATGAGATGGAGAGAACGTTTGAAGGAATTCGATTATACAATTCAATATAAGGCAGGTAAAGCTAATACTAATGCTGATGCATTATCGCGAAACCCCGTAGTATTACCCGTTAAATTCAAATGGCGTAAACCAAATGCTACGACAGGTCAACAAGCTTTGATAGGACAACCAGGTATAGCTAGACTTAGATCGTCTTCCGATACGAGTACTAACTTGCCTACAAAAAAATCTAAACTAAATCAAACTTCGAGTTCAGATAAAGAAAATTTTAGAAAATTCCCCACAGAAATTATCGAAACTAAAATTGAAACGATTGAGCCCGTGAACGCGACAGATCCGAGAGAATCGCGTACACCCCCAATAGAATCAATCTCAGAAGAATCTATAAGCAGTGATAACAGGTCTGGCCAACCAATAAATCTTTGCATTAACAAAACCCCAGAACAAACTCGTAGAAAGAAACTCAAATCAGCTATGAAAAAGAAGTCTGATACTAAACGGTATACCTCATTACAAGTTTCTTCGAAACTTCATACATCATTATCAAGTGATGATTCAGATAATTCTAAATTAAATTCTAAATTCAAAACTATTCCTAAATCCAAATCTGAAACTCCTTCTGAGAATCTCGAAATACAACATCATCCTATTCAAAATTTAGATGAACTAAATCCAGAAATTGAACAACAGATCTTAAATGATCAATTTATAAAACAGATAAATAACGAACAAGTTATAACAGTGGAAAATGTAGATGTAGACAATACAATTGCCTCATCCCATTTTCCAACCCCAAAATCAGGTAGACTTATAGAAAAGCAAGGGGACAACCCAACCCCTACCTCTTTGAAAACTCCTACTCAGGAAACGCCTACTACTAGTAACCGTAGAACTCAGTCATTTCGTACACGGAATAATTTCCAACGTAATTTAGCTAAAGATTTGTTAAATAAAAGATCAATTCAATCAGCTGAATTTACACCTTCTCCAGCATTACGTACGAAACGGAAAATTGATAGGACTAGTATTAATATCCCTAAAATTACTGTTTCCGAAAGTCATTCGGATATAGCAGATTCCCAAGACCAAGACGAAATTATACCGCTAGACATGGATATTTCTTATCAAAATTTCACAGTAAATAATTTTTCTTCAGATGAAGAAGATATATCCAACATCACTAAAGTCGAAGCTTCAATTCATTCTGAACCTATGGATCAAGATAAAGCACTTAGCTTTATGGAAATAGATAACAGTTTAGTAGTAAATGAATCTCTCACGGATTCACACAAAGTTGCATTTTCAGTACTACCTACCCTTAACAAAAGACTAACCGACAGAACCGTTACGACACATGTGCAACAGAAAAAATTGGAAACTTCCCCAAAGAACAATAAAATGCCAGGATTAGCAGGGTCATCCAACTCAATGGTCAAAACCATACAAAAAATGGACGTTCCCCAGCCAGAACAGCTAATAAGAAAGTCAACCAGGCAACGAAAAGAGAAAATTTGCCCATGTTGCATTGAACCGAATGCACATGCTGAAAGGATTAGGAATAATAAAATACCTAAAGCCCCAGAGAAATCAGTTATACCTAAAGAAAATATCATACAAATATCCAATCATACACCTCAAATTGTTACAAATTTAAATGAAATACATTCATATGAATCACAAAATAAAGTAAAATCTCAAAATGAAATTCCGCAAAACGAAATAACTTCAAATCAGTCGCAAGATAAAGTAAATCCACAGAATGAAATTAATTCATCATATTTGCCCTATATTCAAGATAGATTATCTTCCGAAGAATCAAATCATTCTCAAAGTAACGCTGATTCAGAAAGCGAAATAGTTATTGTAAATCAAGAAGTAGAAGATTCGAATAATTTGATAGAAACTCGAGACAACCTTGAAATGAAAAAAGATAATTACATTTGTTTTATATCCGCAGATGGAACTGTGTCAGATGACATAGGTAAACGATTAATAGAATTAGGATTATTGAACCTAACCCCTCTAGAAAAATACAATTTAGGTCAAGTAGTAATATCAGGAACTTCAAAAAAGAAAGTATTTGCTTTAGTAACTCGAGAAAACGATCAAACTTTGCCCAAAACAAGTAGTTTCAATAGAGCCTTTGGAAATTTGAAAGCAATAATGAATAACTCTAAAATTAAAACAGCTCGATTATCCCAAGGTAGAAGCAACCTTCATGTCTCAGCTTGGCTGACCATAAAAAAGATAATCCGTAAAACTTTTGCTGGTACGGACATTCAAATTACAATTTGTAAGGATAGGATTATTATACCACCCGTAGAGCAAAAGCAAGGTATAATTAGGGAAAACCATGAGTCACCCGTAGCTGGTCATAAAGGTGTTACAAAAACTTATAATAGAATTAGACAAAGATATTTTTGGGACAATATAAAGAAGCAAGTCGAAGACTTTGTTAGGAAGTGTATAAGTTGTCAGAAAAAGAAATTAGTAAGAGTTAAAACTAAACAACCCATGATTATTACGGATACATCAGCCGATGTATTTGATAAATTAGCTTTAGACATCGTAGGTCCAATTAATAACGCCTCAGATAAAGGATACAGATTCATTTTAACTATGCAAGATGATCTTTCAAAATTTTGTTTGGCAGTACCACTAAAAAACGCAACAGCTAACGATATTGCAGACGCGTTAGTTACTCAATTCATTTGTAAATACGGATGCCCGAAAGTAATTTTGACAGATCAAGGCGCAGCTTTTATTGGACAAGTAATGAAACGTTTAGCTAAAGTTTTTAAAATCAATCAAATTAAAACCACAGCATTTCACCCCCAATCAAATGGCTCATTAGAAAGAAGTCATCAAGTACTTGCAGATTATTTAAAACATTATACAGATAAGAAAAACTGGGACGAATGGCTCCCACAAGCAACTTTTGCTTATAACACCAGTGTACACGAAGGTACAAAATACAGCCCGTATTATTTAGTTTACGGTCGAGACCCTCGTATACCCTCAGAATTCCCATACCTCGACGAAATTCTTACGTATGACGATCATGTAAAAAATCTTACGTTACGTTTAATTGAGACTAGGAAAAACGCGCGAGAAAATCTAGAAAAAGCAAAACAAAGATCTAAAGAATATTATGATAGAAAATTAAACCCTGTAACATTTAAGATAGGACAGGAAATTTATTTGGTTAAAAATCAAAGAACAGGAAAGTTAGATGATAATTATAAGGGTCCATATAAAATTACAGAAATATTTCCTGATAAGAACGATATAGAAATCGAATTAGCAAAAAATAAACGAAAGATAATTCATTGTGATAGAGCCAAAATAGCTTATTAAATCGTAAAATCATAAGCGTAGAATCTTACACTGGTATATATCTTTCCAGGATTATGGACAGTCGCAATGTCAGGACAACCCTCATGGGACTCCTGATGCTAAGCATCCAAACAACCTATTGCCTGATAGCCTATGATTGCGGCGCACCGTCAATGAACATTACGACGTTATCATTATTGAACATCAAAGAATGCGATATTCCTATCGCAGAGCCAGTAACTACCTCTACTAAAATCCAATTATTGCAAACAGCAGATTTCGCTCATATAAAAGTAATTCAGTGTAAAATAGAAATTCATAGATCAGTTTTTTATTGTGGCATGCACTCTCACATTTCAGCAGTACCTAATGGAATGATAGAATATATAAATGAAATCTCATATGAACAATGTAAACAGATCCATAACACCCAATCTTATAATACTTATAACAGCATATTTACTAGCCTCACTATGAACGCTACTGATAGCAGACCTTTGAAGTTAGCAGGTAAAGTAAATAATGACGGATCTTGTACCGGTGCCCAATTCTCAGACCATTATGGTTCATGGGATAACGTAATAGCCAATGGTCAAATCTTTATCACAACGCAAGACTATCTAGCGACAGTTAAATTGGAAAAAAATGAGTTAATACTTCGTTCAGGAGTTAGATGTACTTATCACCAAGGTACTTGCATGGATATCGAAGGTGGTAATACATATTGGGAATTATTACCCCCAGATCAATGTAAATTTAAGCGATTCTCCGTACTTTACGAAGGTAAAGCCGAGAAAATCAAAGATAGCGCAATTCATAAATATCAAGAAGAAATTTACGCGATAACTTCAGACGAAATTACATTTGCATTATCAATAAGAGGTTTTCTCTCAGTTTGCGGTTATAAATTAATTAGAACCGAACACCCGCGACTTTTCATTCTTGATAGAGATAATGGAGACTTTTTTACTCATAAGACAGGAGTGATGGTAGCTAACATGGATTTATTTACATACATGAATTCGAAATTCATATACTTGGAACGACATTTACGAAATCAAATAACATCACTATATAATGACGTAATTTTGCAGGAATGCCAACTAGAAAATAAGGTCTTACATAATACCTTAGCTTTAGCACCCTTGGCACCCGCAGATTTCGCTTTTCATTTTATGAAAGGACCTGGCTACATGGCTCACATAGCAGGAGAAGTAGTTAGGATAGCGAAATGTGTCCCAGTAGAAGTCAGATCGCGAAAAACTGACCAGTGTTTCCAAGAACTCCCAATTAATAGGGGAAACGATAGTATGTTTATGTTACCAAGAACCCATGTTATAACAAAGACAGGAAATCAAATCGATTGCAATTCCTTTCTTGCACCTATGTATAATATTAATAACGCGTGGTATCAAGCCCTACCTCAGCTAGCAAGCGCAGTCACTCCGGAACAAATTTCGCCCCAAACAAAACAATCATGGAAATATGAATCACCCGCCAGTCTCGCTTCAGGAGGAATTTATTCACTCGAAGATTTAGATAAATTACGCGATAATATAATGTTTGCGGTAGAGAAACCAGCAGTATTACATACTATTGCGAGAGGAGCTACAGGTCAAAACGCGATTATTCAAGGAATATCTATTAATAGTTTTATAGATGAAAACGCGATCAGGAAATCTTTTGAACAAGCTTGGGGAAAAGTCTATAATTTTTTTAATTCAGTCGGAACTTTTAGTGTTACTTTACTCGGCGTGTGGGTTACTTTTAAAGTTGTCAAATTCTTAATCGACACACTCGTTCATGGTTATGCTCTTCATTCAATTTACGGTTGGAGCATATGGCTTATAGGAGCTATATGGGACTCAGTAACTAACTTACTATTACATCTCAAAAGATCAGCACCTCAGACTCACACAGACCAACGAACCAACGTAGACAGACAGGAACAAAACAACGATGAATCGGAAACGACACGAATTGATATCGAATTAACGCCAAAGAATCTCCCAATATCAAATAAAAAAGAAGTAAAGATTAACTTACCAAATCAAGTATCAACAACTTCAACTACATCTAATCAAGAACGCCAGTTCATGTAAATGATTGAATAACTTAAAATCGAAACTTTATAAAACTAAAATCTTATAAAACTAACTTACAGACCTAAAGGTAAATAACGAGTCGGAAAAGCAAAATTGCCGTTAAAATTTTTTTATTTTTCTTTGAATCTCAATCGTCGTAAACGGCGAGCATCCCTTTTGGAGTATTCCAACTGGGATGATCCCAGTTGTTTATGGGGTGATCCTCACCCCAACGCCCCTCTATCATCCACCGGATTCCAAAAAAATCAAAATCTTCTGGCCCGTAGTCCATCCTTTCTCTCTCCAACACGTTGCGATTCTCGGACCTCCGAAATCGCCGCTCCGCCCTTCTCTCTCGCATCATCTCAATCATCTCGATCACCCTTAGTCTTTGCGCCATGTCGCGCTCAATCATCCTCTTTAACAAACAAGATTCAAACACGTTAATTAAGGAAAGAATCCTTAAGATAATAAAACAACCAAAATTTTTTTTGTTTATCCAACAATTTTGAAAAAAAAATAAAATACTAAAGTTTAATAAAAAAAATGATTTTAAAAGAAAGTAGAAATAATGAAAACAATCTATAATAAATTTGGAAAAGAGTACTCACCCTCAGTTCATTCCCAAACACTCTCACTCGGAGATACATTCCCTGGAGATTCTCCATAATTCTTCCTTCTTTACGATATTTAAAATTTTTTTTATTAACTCAAACTTGTCACTTCGACAAATAGTTGCAGAATGAGCAAATTCAGCTCAAACACACACTTTTATATGCAGCTAAGAATTAGAAAACACACCCTCAAAGACCCTACCCCTTCTAAAACTGACCAATGACCGAAATTTAAATTTTTTTGACAAAAGGTCATACTCAGGTACGAAATTAGCCCCGCCTAACACGGCGCGGAAAATCCTTTACTTTTCAGAAATCAAAGAAAACCTAAGAAATTCTCTTCGAATTATTTCAAATTTTTTTTTTAAATATCAGGATTATAGTACTAATCAAATGCAATATCAAGATCTTAGACAGATATTCTTAGATAATCATGTGCTATGACCCATAGATATAATTAACTCATAGATATAACTGATTCATAATTACTAACTACATTATTATTTTGAAATATATTTTACTCACCTTATTATTAGATTATTTTGTATTTTCATAAATCTCATGTTTATCAATATTTTAGATATATAATTTTGTATTTTCATAAATTTCATGTTTACCAACATCTTAGACATATAATTTTATACTAATAACATAGAATAATCATATATCAATGTAATACTTATGAACAATTTTAAGTAATTTTAATCATTATATTACTTACCTTTTAGTTATTAAACCATTTTCAAATGTTAATCTCATCACATTACACATTAATCTTAGACACATAAGATTTTCATAACACTTTTATATGTTTTATTATACTTATTTTAAGTTTATATTTCAATATTCAACTCAAATACATGGAAATTTCACGTCGATACACTAGAACCCGTTAGGTCGAGCGGGGACGCTCGGATCTTAACAGGGGAGGTGTTACGTCCTAGGCTGGAAGCCGAATATATAATCTATAGGTACAACAGTTACCATAGTTATTATCTCAGGTATAAGAATACCGACGTGCAATTATCATCAGAGTTTTAATAATGCATCTACTGATGTAATTCCATTTATAAATTTTTCCTTTATTCTTTTATATATTACTTTACTCATAGATATTAGTCAATACTTTTGAAAGGAACAATCTTAACTATAATATAGACAATTTCATCCCATTTTCTCACGAAACGAATATGCTCTGGAACACTTGAAACACCATAAAACTGAAAGCCTAAACTTTAAGTAAACTTTGAAAATCCTTATTGAGGAAACATAAATCTTCAGATCCTTCAGATTTTTACGACCCAAAGCGGAAAAGTCTAAAGACAAAGACAGCTCTGTTTTAAAAGAAGAGAGATATAGATGCTTACAGCATCCCTTCTTAGCGCCTCGACGCTTGGGCCTCTGACCCAATCGCCTTGCGCAAATGCTCTTCTAGCCAACCATATTTTTTCCCGCTTTTGTTTTAATGTTCTTTTTACCAATAGAAAAAACCTCGCCTTCCCGCGAGTTTTCCAAAACCTCCCCTTCGCGTATCCGCGAGGAGAGATCTTTTCTACTGCAGTATTAGCAGTTAGTCACGAAACCTCAATCAGTAAAGATCGAACTTATAGAATCTTAGATCTCAGAATTATCAACTCAAAGTGTTTGGTGTAACAGTTAATTAATAAGTGAATTACTAAATAAAATAATAGAAACTACAAACTTGAATTAATCTCCACTTGCGTGAAGATTAATTACCAAAACTACAGTGCAGATTGTTATTATTAAATTGTTTAATAAATATTGTTATAATTAAAAGGTGAAACTATAAACATTTATTTCACCCACGCATAGTGGTGGCTGATAATACCCATACCTCAACAGATATCTCAACAGATACGAGCTCAGCGACGTCCAGAAGAACTAGTAATTTAAGACTCGGTAAGAAATACAGAACTCTACCAATTCAACATCATATAAAATAACTTGTGATTCGTTCTTCTAAATAACTTTCAACTCAAGACGTAACAATCGTTTGAAAAACAACGTACCCCACCCCTCCCCTAGCATAGACCTCACAATTTCCGGCACTAACGACCTGGGCAGTTGCATTAATTGCACTTGAAATTACATGTACTTTTTAGCTATTTTTGTTTGTGAACTAGTGCTAATCGTCATGTCTCTGCAGCAGTAAGTGTTTTTTTTTTTTTTTAAATCGAATACCATGTCTGATGAAATTACTAACGAATAAATGTTAGTTATTTGTACGTAGTACGTACTCGGTCGCACGTGGCAAAAATGGTACACGGAGAAAACGGTATGGAAAAAGATAGCAATAAGTCTTATAAAATGTAGTAACACGAAAACGTCTAGACCAGTTTCGTAAAAAAATACTAATTTTTTTGAAACTTTACTACATTTTAGTACTTGTTAATATATTTTTGACGATTTTTACTATGCTGGGCAGTAATAAATATCATAACCGCGAAACTGGTTTTTGTTTTACTATATTTATAGGACTTATTGCTATCTTTTTTTCTCCGTGTATCTAAATCCGAGGCCTCGTGTTCGAAACGATTCGGAAGCGTGAAAAAATGTCCATTTACCGCATTTTATAGATTAGAATTATCTTGTTCTTTGTGAAAACAAATGTATCATGATTCGACCAAGGTCCATAAATCGCAATTATAGGCTTGTAAAGGATCTGATCGTAGTTATGTCCTTGTGATGAGAATTATGGTTACCTAAGAACAGTAACACGTTTTTTGATCCGAATAACGGCATGAGGCTATTTTATAGTTTTTCGCTGATTTCTTATCTGTTACAAAATTTTTTCTCTAGCTACTAACTAGGAGAGTATCGCACCTCCAGGTCATCGATCTTGACCAAACTTACAGGGGTGATTTCTTGAGCCAAAATATTAATTACCCGCTGAATAACTCTCCGGAATGGGCCTTTACTCTGTCAATTTACCTAAATGTACAACAGAAATCAGCGTAACCTGGGTTTTGCGAATCGCCATGAAATAACCAGTTTTTGTGCTCCGTTATGAGATTCTACATTGCACTGAATATTTATACACTGAATACAGTCATTATTGTACATCAGATTGTTGAAATTCAACATCGTAGCTATAGAAAATCACCTTATTCTGCGCCTACCGACACATTGCTTCTCATCGTTTGTTACTCGTACACATTCATTGGGTGAATTTGAAGACTTCCTCCTGCTTAAAAAATGTTGAAAATATGGTCAGTTTCAATACTGACACTGGCAGCTTAGAAATCCTATCAATAACCACATAATATTATGGTTATTTTTAAACCGCATTTCAACATGTGATTTTCTTATCATTACATAATTCTGGTATGAGTATTAACATTTTGACGTCATGCTGTTGTTTTTTTATAGAGATAAAAAAACGAAGAATCGACCGTCACCCGTGCAAATCAACAAATTGGTTGATTTCATGGAAATCAACAAGTCATTTGCACATAATAAAGTCGGCGATTCTACCTCTTCGATGCTATGGGCGGACCTCAGCCATGAACTGAATACCAGTGGATCTGTGGTACGACCAGCTAAACTTTGGCAAAAAGTAAGGATTTGTGTTAGTAGATACCTATGCTATTTTAATTTGTTCCATACCTTGTACGCGTATATGTAGCAGCGGTAATATGAGTGTTTAATTGATGAATCCGGAAGTATAGTATTTCATTTAAAAAAAAAATACAGAAGTAATAAAGCATACGTTCCAAACGATTCCGCCAACCATCTTGAAAAAAATATACGGTTGTTCAGTTGTCAACACTTGAGAGTATTTTCTGTAAATTATTGAGGCAAATCAAAAGTGACGTATTGATTGAAAAACCAATTTTTGTGTATTTTTGATAAAAATGGGTATTTTTGGGATTCGAGAAATTCCCAAAAATTTTTTTTTAGAAAGTTGATTCCAAACTGCAACTTTTTTGTCTCATAAATTTTCTTGTAGGATCTTATACTTTTGAGATACGGAAGTTTGTACAAAAAGTTGGAATTCGGAAAAAATCCACAAATGCAATCCCAAAATTCGGAAAAAAAATCACAAAAATTCTTTTGATATAGTTGTGTCTTAAAGTAGCTCATCAGTTCCATAAAATTTAAAGATTTTTGAAAACTACAAAGAATCGCCGGATAATATTATTAGTTTTTTAAACTTCATTTTTTTCGCGATTTAATGACCGTTTTAGTTTTTCAAAAAATCAATTTTGAAAAATCAGGATTTATATGTGAAAATCCATAACTTTGTTGTAACTTTGTTGTGAATAAAGCTTACAATCTGAATTTTTGACTCAAAATATGAAAAAAATAATAAAAATGATCGATACTTTTTTTTATGACGAATCACCGTACAGTTTCGTTCATATTAACAATAATCAGTCAAATCTGACGCGAAACAGGAACCAAAATCGACATGGCGACGTTTGCTCGCTCAGCTGTTACTGAAAAATCTTATAATTTTTATATTGATGACCTCTATAATTCATATTAAAAATTTGGAAATAAAAACAATAATTTTTAGAAATTGTTTGATTTTTATACACTCAACGACTTCAGCGGTAGCTGATGAGTTACCTTAAGGTGAAGTGAAACGTTTCAAGGCCACGGCCGGGTGCCTTGCACCGCGGTACAACAGAACTACCGAACGTTTGGTACCTCTGTCCACCGCTAGATTATTTGCAAGTATACTGGCTGCAATTTCGATACAGGCTGTGATCTCTACTAAATGTCGATACGGGTTGTGATCTCAACTGAATGTCGGTTTTTTAGTTATGAGTAACGGAGAATCGTCAATTCTCAGCCATTTCTCCATTAAATGACATGGGATTAGGCTCAAAGTGTGTGATTTTTAATTGCGGAGTGGCTAATATCGGAAAATTGCGATTATCTACGGCAACAGTGAATAATCTCGCGATTTATGTGGTCGGTACGTCAATCTGTAAAAATTTTTGTCAAATTTTGGAAAAGTGAAATAATCAGCCACTTTCTGCCACAATTATGTGTAATCCCTCAAAGTTTCATCGCGATTGATTCAGTAGTTTCGGAGAATTCACGATTCCCGTTTTCGAGGTTCTGACAAACGTTTCACTTCACCTTAAGATAAAATTAAGATTTTTCTGGAAGCGGTGATTTTTTTGACCGTTCGAAACGGCGTGGAATACCTCATATATAGTCATAACTCATAATGAAGTAAAAGTTGGGATATGTGAGCAATTGTTTGTTATACTATGGTCCAGATCAAAGTAAAATCACCTAAATTTGAATTTTTCATACTTGCATTGATTTAGCTTGATCAATGTTTGGACCTACGACTCTCTGAATAGGTCAGTGTTCGTATACGTGACGAACGAACCAATTTTTAGTGTTTCGATTTCTTTATAGACAGATGTGAATTGGGGCAAAACGCATTGTGAACTACCAAATTGAAAAAATGCCATTCCTTCATGTGCTGCACTAATATCAATTTTGATTTCTTACAATTACCTTTTGCAGACGTGGACTGATCTGCAGCGGTCAGTCGACCAACGTGTCCATTTATTGAACATTGGCACGCGCGACACCCCACTCAATGACGTTGATGTGCGAGTCTTAAAACTACGAGAATCTCAGTCTGACTCACAATCTGGGTCCCACAAAAGATCAATGTCCCCTCATTCACGCCAAAGATTGGAATCCCCTCAATTGCACTTTACATCAAGATCACCGAAGCACTACAGAACATCCGGATCACCCAAGCACTACAGAGCATCTTGTTCACCCAAGCACCATGGAACATCTGGATCACCCAAGCACTACAGAGCATCTGGATCCCCCAAGCACTACGGAACATCTGGATCTCCCAAGCACTACGGAACATCTGGATCTCCCAAGCACTACGAAACATCTGGATCCCCAAAGCACTACGGAACATCTGGATCCCCAAAGCACTACGGAACATCTGGATCCCCCAAGCACTACGGAACATCTGGATCCCCCAAGCACTACGGAACATCTGGATCTCCCAAGCACTATGGAATATCTGGATCTCCCAAGCACTACGGAACATCTGGATCAGCCAAGCACTACGGAGCATCTGGGTCCTCAAAGCACTACGGAACATCTGGATCCCCCAAGCACTACGGAACATCTGGATCACCCAAGCACTACAGAAGATCAGGATCTCCTGTAATCCAACCTGGCAATATAGAACAGCGTGCACAGATACAAAATTTAGATCCAGTATCACAGAAATCAACAAATGTCAAGACCACTACCATTGACTTAACAGTCGAGTCATCGAACAAAAGTATGTGAAGACTATTACAATTTATGAAAATAGGTACTTCTGTATACACTAAAAAAATTAATCCTACTTATTGGTCATCAATACTTTTGCAGATACAGTTCCAGAGCCACCCAGGTCACGTCCGATTATTCGAACATCAACAGGTATGATACGTTATGAAAGTAATTTTGTGAGCGTAATAGTATACCATGTATACAACCATAAAATAATTATATATTCATTAATTTCTGATGAGTGTGGTACCTACAAATTCACTTGCTTGGTTCGACGCTTCTCGTGATAAATAGTATTAAAGCATTCACTGATCTTAGATTCGTTGTTTGGTGATGTATTTACTTTTAGTAATCATGATCTTTTTCGTATAACCATCGTATGATTATAGTATGACAGCATAATAGTTGAAAAATATATAATTCAACAGGGCAGCTCCACGCATTGCTTCTAGTGTTCTTTGATTAATGTGCATAAGCGCGATGGTAGTGAAAATTGAAAAACATATGCTACTTAGATTTGTTACATAATTCGGCAGTCGTTATAACAATATATTTTTCAGGAACAAACACATCGGCAGTGATAGAGGCGATAAATAAACAGTCGAAAGTGACGACAAAACTCATCGAAAAAATGATTTTTTGCTTCGAGACCCAGAACCATATCCTTCAGGAAGGTTTTAATATAATAGCAAAACAAAAAAATACTACTACAGAGACTGTTGTAAGAGAGACTGCCCGCAACGTACCTGATAAAGAAAATTACTGTGCGACTGACGAATATATTGACGATTTAAAGTCTGAAACGAAATGTGATACTCATTACAAAACGGATTACGTATTCGACGATGGTGACAGTATTGGGGAACTTCAGTACGAAGATGTCAAGTGCTTCGAAGAGTACTCCGAGGTTCGTGATAGTCAACATGTATTTCATATTACAATGACATTGAAAAGAGTGTAATCAAATTGATGCAATTTGTCTTCTTACAGGAAATTCAAGATGCGGACAATCGCTAAAAATATAGCAACGAAAAACATTTTCTATATAAGTAAGAAAAATATTAAGTATAATGTTAACGGAATTTGTTATGGGCCATTTTGATTATTGTGCGGGTGTCTATATTCTTTCATAACTTTTATATTTGTGGTAAAACATTTTTTTCCCATACGATCAAAGATTGAACTTCGACTAAAACGTACATGGAGAATTCCATGACAGATGAAAGAACCTGCCTGAGGCCCTGACAATTTTAATTTCCTTCATGTACCTCTATATGATATTTCTCACCCAAAATACCACGTTTTTTTTTTTTTTACTACACGTATGTAAAAACGGCATTTTTATCATTTTCCAAGAAATTCCCATAAATTTTATAAAAATAAACGATAATTTAAAGACTGAAACGAGAGTAGGATTCCGGTTCTTTCTTTGTTTTTCACAGTATTTTCAACTTTTCATTTAAATAATTTTAACATGATTTAGAAAATGTTTGCTTGCAGCAATTTTTTTTTCAATAGGCTGAAATATTGGCATCCCTCTGGAAGATAACCAGAAAAAGGGTATCCTGATTCCGTTTTGGTCTCAAAACCATCGTTTATAATTATAAAATATAATATAGTAATTCTTTTAAAGACAGAAGTGGCGTTTTTAAAATAGGTACAGTAATGTTCATCGGTGGGGTCCCCGTGGCTCACTATTTTTCCTAGCCTTTCTTTGAATCGAGTTTCCCTTTTACGAATATTTCATTTGCCCATGACCTCGGGAACTTCAGGTAATTAAAAATTTGACAGCTGTGAGGTGGAGCAGATTTGTGGCTGCTTCATTGGTCATGGGCAAATAAAATATTCGTAAAAGGAAAACTCCCTTTGAAAAAAGGCTAGGAAAAATAGTGAGACACAGGGATCCCATCGATGAACATTGCTGTACGTGGACTGATGAAAAACAAGAAAATTCTTTCAACAACAAATATTCGGAATTGTTTGTGGTTTTTGGGGTGACAACTATCACATAATTTTAGGCAAAGTGTAAAAACCACTTTTTATCTTTAGTTCATAATGTACAAATCATATCCTTGTATTTTTAGTTTACATTCTGCGCGTGTTTACAATTCAGTATTACCACCAAAGTATTATAATGAGGCTGAATCTAGCAGCAGCAACTAGCGGCTGCTAGCCCCTTAGTAAGCGATTACCAATATTTAATAATTTTCTAAAGATCGTCTCCCAGGATTTTTTTTCTGAGTTCGAATGTCAGTCGTGAGTATGTATACGAAATTTCAATTCCCTTGTAATAACTTCGCGCGATCCGAGCGGCCGCTAGCTCCGGCCGCTAGATTCAGCCTCATAGTATTATAATCACACTATTATTTAGAAATATTTTATTATATTATCATTATAATTCGGTTTTTTGCGTCCGGAGAAATATTTGTCTATAGACGAAGGAAAAGTTCAAAGATTTGTGAAGAAATAGTTTCGGCGCTTGACGACAGTAGACAGAGAAGAAAAGAAAATATCTTGCAATAAGTGTAGATAATTTCTCGCTGCTGGTTCTCAACGCCATGTTTGACAAACTAAGAGTCGACCGATAGATGGAAAATTCCATAGAATCTCGCTTATCTGTTTAAGAGCATATTATTACAGATCTCAGAGTACTGCAATCGTGCAATATTGCATTTCAAGTGTTACGTGCCTGATAACACCGGTATATACCAATTGCGACTATTTTCCGAGTAAGATGGCAACTTGGAATACTACTTCGATATTCTAAGGGCCCTCGTATTTGTCGATAGAAAAGCTAGACATAATAATTGGGTCAGTTTTTTTTTTTTAAATTGAGTGGGATTCTGGCTCACTCCAGAATGACATCATTCTTTCCTGTTATGAAGCATTAGAGAATGTCATTCAAGAAAAAATCATTTTTAACTTTATAGATCACGCTGGTGTGTTGTACAATATTTCTTATAATAAATAAACGTGTTGTCATGTTCATTGTTGTAGTTTTCATACACACATAATTTTCTTGATAACCTATTTATTCTCGATTTATAATTATTTTTTATGAAACTAATATTAAACATGTATTTTGAATGCAACGCTGGTCTATAATATGCAATGCGAGGGATCTTGCAATTACCACCGGACCTTCGGACCATCCACTAAACGAAATTTACATTATATAAATGAAGAACAGTAAGACTGGTTTGAACCTACTGATATTAAAACGGGTTGTTAATAATTCATAAGGTAAGCTATGTAAATTTATCTTGAATTAGACATATTGAAGAAGTAAAACTGACAGTGTCAAACATGACTTTGAACAATAAGATTACTATTAGTGACATGAACACAAAATCTTTAATAATCGTAAATCGTATTGCTATAATTTTGTAACTCTACTAATCTTATAATGAAGATTGCGCAACAATGCTTTTTAATAGAGTAATAAAAATAGTACAATAGGGTCGTCCACGAATTTTTTTTTATTTCATATTCCAGTAGTTTGGGTAAAAATAATTAGGACGTATTTTTTCTTTTTTTGTTTAAACAAAAATTGCAGTAAATATAATGGATTAAAAATTACTAGTTTATGACGTCACCCATGTTGAGGTATATCTATATATGAGGTATTCCACGCCGTTTCCAACGGTCAAAAAAATCACCGCTTCCGAAAAAATCGTAATTTGGTCCTCGAACACAACTATATCGAAAGAATTTTTGTGAATTTTTTCAGAATTTTCGGATTGCATTTGTGGATTTTTTCCAAATTCCAACTTTTTTTACAAACTTCCGTATCTCAAAAGTATAAGATCCTACAAGAAAATTTATGAGACACAAAAGTTGCAGTTTCGAATCAACTTTCTGAAAAAAATTTTTTGGGAATTTCTCGAATGCCAAAAATAGCAATTTTTATCATAAATACACAAAAATCGATTTTTCAATCAATACGTCACCTTCGATTTGCCTCGATAAATCACAGAAAATACTCTCAAGTGTGGAGAACAACCCCGTATTTTTTTTTGAGATGGGTGGCGCAATCGTTTGGAAGATATGCTTTATTAATTTTTTTTTTCTGAAATTTTTTTTTTTTTCTTCTGAGAAAAAAATTAATAAAGCATATCTTCCAAACGATTGCGCCACCCATCTCAAAAAAAATACGGGGTTGATCTCCACACTTGAGAGTATTTTCTGTGATTTATCGAGGCAAATCGAAGGTGACGTATTGATTGAAAAATCGATTTTTGTGTATTTATGATAAAAATTGCTATGTTTGGGATTCGAGAAATTCCCAAAAAAATTTTTTCAGAAAGTTGATTCGAAACTGCAACTTTTGTGTCTCATAAATTTTCTTGTAGGATCTTATACTTTTGAGATACGGAAGTTTGTAAAAAAAGTTGGAATTTGGAAAAAATCCACAAATGCAATCCGAAAATTCTGAAAAAATTCACAAAAATTCTTTCGATATAGTTGTGTTCGAGGACCAAATTACGATTTTTTCGGAAGCGGTGATTTTTTTGACCGTTCGAAACGGCGTGGAATACCTCATATATATATATCAAAATCAGTGAACTTTAATTGCTTATAACATTGCAATTTTCATCGGAAAAAAAAAAAAATTATTCCACTATTTCGAGTTATTTTCTACTCGATGCGCCCGAAAAAGTGAAACAAAATTTTTTTCTGGACGACCCTATTCATTAAAATCAAGTTCGTGGTCATTACATAAATTCGTAAGTTCGAAATCCTTTAATATCAGTTTAGGAATCTTATTTATACAAAATGTGACTTCGAATTTTGAAAATAAATTAAAAAACTCGAAGGCTGAGTTTTTGTGAAAAAGGTAATAGTTTTAGCTTGAGTCACACCTATATCACAAATTTCAGAGCTGTCACCCTCTATCGAGCTTTCACTGTATCACTGTATCACCCGTGATATAAAATCGGAATAAGGCCCCCGGCATATTCTCGTCATAGTCATCGTCATCGTCATATCATACTTATCATTATCATATCATCATCGTCATTGTCATATCATTGTCATCCTCATATTCTCGTTATCGTCATCGTCAATGTCATCGTCATATCTTACTCATCATCCTCATCATCATCATCATCATCATCATCATCATCATTGTCATCATCATGATATCATTATATCATCGTATCATCATATCATCATATCATCATATCATCATATCATCATATCATGATATCATCATATCATCATCATTATATCATCATCCTCATCCCTACAAAAAATGTCAGATAGAGTCAGACACGTTCTGACACATTTCCGATAGAAGCGTCCGATACACATCGCAGTGACTTTCGTCCGAACGTATCCGCATCGCTATCTGACAAAAAACTCTATACGAGTTTCGTAAGAACCTATACGCAGTTCTATCCGTACGTAATCGCATTCGCGGCGACCCTGTCCGAATACCCATCCGACGTATCATAAACGCGCTCGAGGCAGAGTCCGGGAAGCGGAGATAGTACGAAGGTGTCTGCCGCTGCCACGCCATTCATCCGCATTCGCGGCGACTCTGTCCGAACACCAATCCGACGAATCTAAGCTTCCCCAAAACGCGCTTGAGGCAGAGTCCCGGGAACGGAGATCGGACAAAGGTGTCCGCCACCGACACGTCATTCATCCGCAATTGAGGGGACTCTGTCCGAACACCAATTCGACGAATCTAGGCTTCCCCAAAACGCGCTTGAGGCAGAGCCCGGGAACGGAGATCGGACGAAGGTGTCCGCCACCGACACGTCATTCATCCGCAATTGAGGGGACTCTGTCCGAACACCAATCCGACGATTCTAAGCTCCGCCAAACGCATGCGAGACAGAGTCCCGGAAGAGGATATATTACGGAGGTATCCGCCGCTGACACGTCATTCATCCGCATTTCCGGCGACTCTGTACGCACGCCTATCGGACGAACTTGAGCTGTTCAGAACGCGTTCGAGGCAGAGTCCCGGGAGCGACAATAGTACGAACGTGTCCGCCGCTGTCACGTCATTCATTCGCATTTGCGGGGACTCTGTCTGAACACCAATCCGACCAATCCAAGCGCCCTCCAAACGCGCGCGAGGCAGAGTCCCGGGAGCGGAGATCGGACGAAGGTGTCTGCCGCTGCCACGTCATTCATCCGCATTCACGGTGACTCTATCCGCACGCCCATTCGACGAATGTCAGCTCTCCAGAACGCGTGCGAGACAGAGCGGAGCTCGCACGAAGGAGTCCGACACGCGTGGTTTCGGTACTCCTGATAAAGATTTCGATGAGTGTGGATTAGGAATGTGTATAGCGGGAATAGTCATTGATAACAATTATTTAATTGAATCGTACATGTATTTTGTGAAATCATACCATTCACGTTCATTAATGTCCGTCCGCAGATTCGTACACAATAATCAAGCAGTCTTTACATACATCTTCACATAATTCACTTACTGTATACCCATACATCTCATACCTATATATCTATATACCCTATACCGGGGAATCATGTAATAATATCATTTCTCAAATTCATCACCTATTACGATAAATGCGGTACAGGAGCGCTATTATGTCTATATCAATATATGCCAGCTATTTCATTGGATCTCTACAGTGTTTGGTAACCTAGAAACGTACATTTCATCGTCGACTTTAATAACCACACTTTTTTCACGTAGATGCGTTACAAGTACAATTTCGGCACCTTCGTCCGCCTCGATTCTGAACAAATGATTTATCGCAACATCTCCAATCACCGGGTTTTCTGATCGTTCACTCACTTCATCCACGCTACGCAAAATCACCTCCGCAACCTTAAAGCGGACAACTTTGGCAAACGCCGTTTTCCGAAATTTCAACAAGTGCAACACCTGTACGAACCTCCCGTCCGCTGTCCAAAACACGGTGTCGTCAGATTTTAATGCGAATTTATCGGTCGCCGCGCCATGAATCACCATATCTGCCGAAATACATCTTCGAAAGGCTTTTATCTCACCCTCATTTACAGCTCTAAAATCACGATGCACATCTCCGTACGGAAAGCCACTTCCGATAAACACGACACCCCTACATCTATCATACGACGCGACTACGGTTCTCCCGAACAAAGATTCTTGGAACGCCGAACAAGCAGGGGATTGGTCCTCTTCCTCCAATAGACTACGGTACACGTTACTCTGTATCGATTTTTTTGTCATCTGTTCGCAAACGCCTTTCGCTCCGTGCACATACTGCACTTTCTGTTACTCAAAAGACTTTCTGTTTTTCAAAAGAACACACCAAATAATATTACATTCAAATAAAAAAATTACGAAAATATCTAAAAAAAAAAATATAAAAATAACAAAAAAAAAAAAAAAAATGTAAAAAAAAATAAATAAATAAATAAATAAGACTCTTTTACCGTAGACCTCCAAGTTGGTAAGAGTCGGGCAACATCCAAAATTTTGGATGGCTGACGGACGGTTTATAAATTGAAATCAATTTTGCAGAGTATGAATTTTTTACTCGAATATGATGAACTTTCAGAAAAAAATGTATAGCACAAAAAGTGCTTAGAATCACTCAAAGAAGACGCTTGAATTTTTTCAGAATTTTTTGAATCATTTTCGGATTTTAAAAAATGGGCAGCTTTTTTAAAAATCCAAAAATGTCTCCAAAAATTCTGAAAAAATTCAGGCGAATTCTTTGAGCAATTCTAAGCACTTTTTGTTCGATACAATTTTTTCTGAAAGTTCGTCATATTCGAGTTAAAAATTCCTGAAGTTTTGCACCGACTTTGAATCTTAAAGCTGCCATTTTGATGGCCGCCATGTTGAATTTCCAAATCTAACCTTTTTCATCTTAGACTAGACACCTGTATGCCACAAAATTCATAGTTTAGTCCCCAATCTAATGATGATTTCATAGGAAAAAATGGGAATTATTTCGAAAAAAAGTGAAAGAATGTTGCCCTTTTTTCAATAAAGCCGCCATATTGGAAAATGGTGAACTCCTACGAAAAAAATAACAACGGATTCTGAAAGAGCACCCTTCAAAACTACGGGATACCAAGTTTCAATTTTTTTGGATCAGTTTTACTATGTGAAATATCGAGGTGAAGAGAGCAAAAAATTTATGCCATTTTGGGCAAAAACGGGTTAAAAACGCAGGTGAGAAGTGTCGAATCTGGCGGGGTTTCGGAAAGTACTTTCTTATAGAGACTACCGTCGTATACGTCGCGAATGTTACCACCAGAATCACGCTCGTTGGTATGTAAGTTATTCAGACATTTCGCAAGATCTTCGTTCACGACCTTTAGGCTAAGCAGGGAACTTATTTGATATTTCAGGTCAATAGATACGAAATAATTTGGCGCATCCATGTTTAACGTATAACCTTTCGAGCACCGTACACACGTCGTCACGTGATTCTTGAAACGGCTCCTCGTCACAGGCCTATCCAATTCCTTACAACAGACCTCGCAATAAAAATGATACCGAACAACCTCATCAGGTGGATCAAATATTTTAGACAAGTAATGATCGCTAATATCCCAATTCGCGAAGCGAGGCTACGCAAACAATTTCACAGCGTCAATCAGGGCACGTCTAGCCTTCGCGCTCAGTGAAAACCTAATGCACAGTCCTAGTATCACCATAACCACCTGCCACGTTCTCAAATCAGACTCCGGAAACATAACGGCATCGCCGCCGCCGCAAATATACTCTCTGAGTTTGTCCGCGGTGAAATTGTTGCAATCGAACCCGGCAGGCGTCGGTGACGATGCGCCATCGGTGGTAGGCGACGATGATTCCCCCGATACATCCTCATCGCTCGAATCGACATGTTCGTCGTTCGAAGCTCCAACTGCGTCGTCGTCGATCATTGTAGCCACCACACATGAATCCGTCACCTCGGACAGCCGAAGCGCATGGTCGTCCTCGCCGTCGAGTAACGTACCCGATGTTACTGCGACAAAGAAATGAAAGCTGAATTAAATGAAGAAGTATCATTTACACAGTACTCCAATTACCACAATTACGGAAACAGTCATTATATATGCGTGCGCACTGCGGCGACATGTACAGTAATGTTCATCGATGGTGTCCTAGTGGCTCACTATTTTTCGTAGCCTTATTTCAGATGGAATTTCCCTTCTACAAATATTTTATTTGCCCATGATCAGTGGAGCAGCCGATCGGAAGTAGCAGAGTAACCACAACTTACTTCACCTCGCGGCTGTCATATTCCCAATAACCTCAAAGTGTTCATTAAATACTTTTAGGTTATTTAACGAATAAAAAAATAATTTCAATTTTTTAGGTTAAGCCCTAATCAAATAATATTATTATAAGAATATTATATTAATGTTATATAACTATATTATATTATCTTCATCCCTATGAGAGGACGACGATAATGGGGTTAACGTTCAAAATCAAAGTTAATTATTTATTTGATTTTAATTTTTCAGGTTAACTCCGTTAACCCTAAATTGAATAATATTACTATAAGAATATTACATTATCTTTATCCCTATGAGAGGACGACGATGATGGGGTTATCCTTTGAAATTTCAATTATTTATTCATTCAATAATAACCTAGAAGTTTTCAGTAAATTTTCACGCCGAATACATAACCACAAGATTCACAATTGCATGAATGTTATTATTATAGGTTAGCGAATTACAATTTAAAGATTTGAGGCACTACCCCGTTTCTGGACTGAATATCGAATAGATCAACGTGAGTCAATCACAAACCAAACTAGGCTACCTGTTGTCAATATAGTCTGTAACGACGCAATGATTATTTAAGCTATTTCGGAGCACGTATATGTCTCTTTTTACAAAGTTTTGTTCACACAGCCTTAGCAGAACACAAAAGTTGATCCAAGATTGAAGATTCTCACTGACGTAGTGCCACGAGCAGTCTTGGCACTCATCGAACCCCTTGGACTTGCTCTGCAGCCATTCGAGATTGAAGATTCTCACTGACGTAGTGCCACGAGCAGTCTTGGCACTCATCGAACACCTTGGACTTGCTCCATGTCTTTTCGAGATTGACTCATTGCATTTGACGATATCTTTTTGCCTACCAGACGTGTTTCTACAATTTTCAAAATATAGTTCATGTTGTTCAGATAAATTTGTTCCTCCAACGAACCGTAACAGTGAAGCTATTTACACTCTTTGAATTTTCCTAAATTAGAATAAAACACATAAATATATAATTTGTGTACATTTTTTATTCGAACGCCAAACTTGAATCGAAATTGAAGATTTCCACTCAGGTGTTGCTGCCAGCAGTTTTCCCAGTCATTGACCCTCCTAGGCTTGCTCCGTAGCTCTTTATACAGTAAGACGCTGAGCGTAAGACTCATTATTATCTGAGTTCAAGTTCGATAATGAAAAATGAATTCTGCATATTAAATATCAATTCTCAATAAGATGACAGACACCGATTGTCTGTATTAATAATTAACTCAGACAGACCCAATCCAGGCAATTGTATTTAACAGCTATAAAGAGAAATAACCAGGCAAAACTAATTCTAAAACTTTAAAAACTGTCCAACAGGTTGAGTCTTATTAACCTCGTCCCAACCTCTTTTATTCCTAATTTTATTTGTATCATCGTCGTCCTTTACAACAAATTATATTCATCGTAGAAAGATCACTCTGGGCGCTTCGAATTCTGTAATTCGCTAACCTATAATAATAACATTCATGCAATTGTGAATCTTGTGGTTATGTATTCGGCGTGAAAATTTACTGAAAACTTCTAGGTTATTATTGAATGAAAAAATAATTAAAATTTTAAAGGATAACCCCATCATCGTCGTCCTCTCATAGGGATAAAGATAATGTAATATTCTTATAGTAATATTATTCAATTTAGGGTTAACGGATTTAACCTGAAAAATTAAAATCAAATAAATAATTAACTTTGATTTTGAACGTTAACCCCATCGTCGTCGTCCTCTCATAGGGATGAAGATAATATAATATAATTATATAACATTAATATAATATTCTTATAATAATATTATTTGATTAGGGCTTAACCTAAAAAATTGAAATTATTTTTTTATTCGTTAAATAACCTAAAAGTATTTAATGAACACTTTGAGGTTATTGGGAATATGACAGCCGCGAGGTGAAGTAAGTTGTGGTTACTCTGCTACTTCCGATCGGCTGCTCCACTAGTCATGGGCAAATAAAATATTTGTAGAAGGGAAATTCCATCTGAAATAAGGCTACGAAAAATAGTGAGCCACTAGGACACCATCGATGAACATTACTGTACATCAGCTCACCGAAGTCAGAACGCTGACCCATCTCGCGCTCGCGCGGTGTACGCAAATCTATACCTGAGCCGGATGGCATCGGAGCTAACCGATCCAGCGCCGACCGTGCATTCGCCGCAATTTTTTGTAGCCTTTCTCGTTCGCATTGTACATCATACAGTTCAGCGTGAGTAGATACCCTAGGCGGGCTCTGGACCAACGCGTGTTAGTGCACACGTACACGCACGCACACACACGCACCCTCCCGTGTCCGTGTGAGGGTGTTGGAGGGGGAGTCTGAGTCACGCTCTCGGACCCCTGACGTCATCCTCAAAATGGCATCACCCACCCTCAAAATGGCGTCATACACCTCAAATTGACGTCGCACACCCTTAAATTGACGTCACACACCCTTGAATTGACGTCACACTCCCTTGAATTAATGTCACATACCCTTAAATTGACGTCACACACCCTCGAATTAACGTCACACACAGCGCTGGATTTACACTAGGGGCACTCGGGGCCAGTGCCCAGGGCGGCAAATTTTCAGGGGCGGCAAAATTTGAAACGTGAGAAAATTTTTTTTTTCTCGCGTTATGGAAAATTCTTTGAAAAGTGTGATCATGTTAAAAACATTCATAAATTAAAATGAATGAAATACTTTTTCTCATTATTATAAGAATGTGGCAAAAATTATGAACACTGCAGTTTTTCTTGCAAAATTGTGAAACAAGCTTCCAGTTTCTAGAATCTTACACACATTTTCAGTAAAGAAAATAAGAGGGTTTCTTCGTCAAACGGGCCACCCATTAAATTTGAGGTCTTCAAAAATTCGAAAGAGAAATGTTGTTGGCGTGAAATTTCTGTTTTTTTCTCAGCTTTTCGATAATATTAGAATAAAAGAATTCCGACTCATTTAATCCGCATTTATGAAAAAAAAAAAAAAAAAAAAAACGTAAAATGTGCCTTTTCCTAATTTGGACAGTTTTTTTTTTTTTTTCGTTTAAAAAAAAATCTAAAAAAACTATATTCGAAATCGAGTTTTTAAAAAAAAAAAAAAAAAAAAAAATGGAAGTGAAGGAGAGGAATCATCGTTCTGATGATTATTTTTTTTCGGGGAGAGAATTGAAGTCGCCACTCCACATTTTTTTGCCAAAGAACGCTAATATGAATTTCATTTTTCAGACATTTTTTTAAACGAAAAAAAAAAAAAAATGTCCAAATTAGGACAAGGCACATTTTTCAATGCTTTTTTTTTTATTTATAAAAGGGGTTTAAATGGGCCGGAATTTTTTTCTAACAATTTTACCGAAAAGCTGAAAAAAAAACAAAGAAATTTCATCCCACGTTTTCTCTCCTTCCCCAAGTTATCGCACTACGTGAAAATTATTGAGTATAAAAATATTTCTGGAATGCAATGACCAAAAAATCTGAAAAAATTCAAAAATTTGTTTTTCATCCTCAATAACATGTACGAATTATTACGGAATGTTCGAAGACCTCAAATTAAATGGGTGGCCCCGTTTGACGAAGAAACCAAGAAGAAACCCTCATAAGTTGCGTGTCTAATGGCAAAAGGTCGTAAGCGCCTAAGAAAAAATTTGTTTTGTTGGTGGCAAAATCTTTTTTCATGCAATATTACATCTTTTGGGCATATCCGCAAAAAAAAATTTTTTTTGGCGCTTACGACCTTATGCCATTAGACACGCGATTAGTATCTTGTTATTCACAATTTTTGAAAGTTTTTGTTTTGATTTTCTTTATTTGAAAATTGTATACCGAACCTTTACCTATTTTATGTAGGCCTTAGGTAATGGGGCGGCATTTTTCACGGTGCCCCAGGGCGGCACCCTGGGTAAATCCGGCCCTGGTCACACATCCCGATATAAAATTCCAACCCTGTGTCAGTGCCTTCTAGAAGCTTCTCCAAGGTCATTCTCGAGGGCAGACAAACAGTTCCTGGAATTATTCGGCACCCTGTGTGAATTTGATACCCCTGTACGAAGAACATGCAAGTCTATTCTTTGATAACTAATAATCCCTGGAATGACCATTTTTGGAATTTCGGGCAGTCAAACAGTTCTCAGAATTATTACTGACACCCTGAGAAGTTTTTGAGTCTGATTATTCGACACGCTGTTCTCTTCGGATCGAGTTACTTAGCCTAATGATTCTCAGAAGAATAGTTCTCGGAATCGACTCTGGAAAGATATTTTCGAACGTTCTAGAAATTTGGTGGAGGGAAACATTTTGACTCCGGAAAGATCTTTCGGAACGTTCTAGAAAATTAGTGGAGGGGTTGTCAGCTATAAAAGAGCGAAAATTTCAGGGATGAAAATTAGTATTCAACCGATCTTCAAGTAGTAAAGAATCTAAAAAATATCACAATGGAGATGATTTTGGATATGCAAGGTTTCGAAAACTTTTACGACCAATTTGTATTAAAGGAGCTGGCTGCAATCAGTGTTCAACCGGATGACGCAGGTAGACACGGTATAACTCGCATCCTGTTCAAACTACCCTGTTCTTGGCAAACCTTACCACCCAAATGCAGAGCTACCAATTCCTGGTTGACGCAAAATTATCATGGATTAGAGTGGAATGACGGTGACATGTCTTACGATAATTTGCAGACAGCATTGAAGAGAATTGTTGAGCAGGCAAGTTATATATATGTCAAGGGAAATGAGAAGAAACAGTGGCTCAAGAAGATGATCAACGACGATTCAAAGCCAGTGATCGATCTGGAAGAACTGGGGTCCCCGAGTCTTGGATTCTTGCAATACATCAAAGTGGGTGGTTGGCATAAGGACTATCACGGGAACATCGTCGGATACCGGTGTGCCTGGGAAAACGTTCAGCGATTGAAATCTTGGTTCTTGAAGGACTGTACCGAGTCTTTACATAAATCTTTGCAAATATATCTTCAAGTGGGAAGTTTGAAACGAATGAGGAAGGAGGATATAGCATTTTTAACGGAACAATTTATCCTCATTTACGCATCGGATATCATTGACGAGGTGTGGGAGAAACTATCAGAGGCTATGAAGAGGGACGAGGACATCATAAACTGTCGGAAGCAAAGAAGCAAACATATCTGTTACGACGAATTCGATGGACCTATGACAAATGAATTTGTAAATTTCCAACAGTAAAATAAATGATGAAATATTTTACAACAGTATTAATACTAACTCTCTCCTTCCTTTCTAAGCTTAATCTAGAGTAATAAGATACCGCTGAGCGGCGGGATGGAAATGATTGAAGCGTCACATATACTTAAAATCTTTATTTGCAGAAATACATATAATTATACCAATTTCTTCACTCCGCCACTTATGGGATTGTATTCAACTACCCGATCGTGTAAAATCAAGCAGTATGCCGACGTATCGGTAGGGAAGTTATCTTTAGCTTCAAACTCGAGACGAACATCTACAGGTCCAAACTTGAGCGACTCGTTTTGTTTCGAGCAGTCGATGACGAATAGGGGGAGCGTACTGTAGGAATTCACTCTTTTTCAGCAACGGTTCAGGTTCCTTGCCGTAATAGGAGGTTTGGAAATTGGCGTAC
Source organism: Tenthredo mesomela (assembly GCA_943736025.1). Classification (NCBI taxonomy): domain Eukaryota; kingdom Metazoa; phylum Arthropoda; class Insecta; order Hymenoptera; family Tenthredinidae; genus Tenthredo; species Tenthredo mesomela. The sequence goes on from OX031021.1 coordinate 17,642,195, forward strand.
ATTTCATATAACAGAGCATACTGATTATGACTCATATCGAGATTAAGGTTCCCATAGGGATAGCATTGAGAATTCAAGAAGAGTTTAACGTCGGTGATGTTGCAGTGATCGAAATAGCTAGCGTTTCGATTCAGCTTATTCTTTCGACTTGTTTGGAAACCCAGTATAACGTAGCGAGGTTTCTCCAGCTGAGTCGATGTCTTCACCGTCCAAACGTGCTTCGAAGTAGTGGGAAGTACAGGATACTCGTACAATTCCCAATACCGAAAACTCATGGAGATCGCCGGATCTTTCTCGATGAAATTCAACAGCTGTATTTTCCGTTGATCCGCGAGCTTCACATATGGTAACAACCATTCGACCTTATCGATCAGGATTTTGAATTCCTCATCTTGAGCTTGTAGAACCGCATTCGTATCGGTCTTCGAACGGGTCAAGATCAACTCGTGTTTGGCGTTCACGATTATCTTGCGATAGTCTTCGGCGAACCCTAACATCATCTTCAGCGGTACGCATACTTCGAAATTACCAGCGGTATCCACTGTAACATTGCATTTTGCAACGCGTGTTACAAGTAACTCCCGAACCCTTAGACGACCATAGTTACGTAGGGTGGATGCATGAAATAAGTATGAATGCGTTAGGTTAGCCCCGAGGCTATAAAATTTTCGAGAGGCGACCGTGACCAATCTAAGACTGTCGAATCTATTTCTTATTCTTTTTGTTCTTTTTCTACCTTTTCTCTATTATGTAGGAGACATGGCCGATATTTTCGAGTACGAGGCCGAAATCTACAGAGACGGAGGCAACAACGAGGCATTCGACGATAAAGCCCGTCAATTACGCTTCTGGAGGCGAAGAACTGCAGTGGAGTCTACCATAGAAAGAGAGAACGCGGGGGAGTACCTAGAGTACTCAGCTACGAGGGATAACGGTGGTGGAAGAGATTCCCGCCACCCCGAAGAGCCAGCAAACCGCGTTCCTCCTGCAGGAACCGTTATCATCAGAGCAGATTTTGAGTTTAGCGCGGAGCCAAGATCTACTGCCTAACGTGAGGCGATCTAGTGGTCAATACGCAAATTATTAGGCGATCATATGACCAGGGTGCGAACTATCGACACCCGGCTGTCAAAGATCACTCTGCCGTAGGCTTGCCTCGCAGATAGAGCGCCGAGTTCAGAGCTCACTCTAATTGTAGCCTTTTGTAGTATTCCCTTCGAGGGACTTTTGTGGCATTTTTGAGTGATTGAGTTCGAGTGTCGTGCACACGTTGCAGCGTAGACCCGAGGGCTCGTCTTCGAGACGCCACGAGGCCTTATTTTTGGCTGGACAACGGTAAGCGTTAGCCAATTTGACTCATACTAATTTGAATTCGGCAAACGGCCATCAGCCATCTTGTCTTGTCCAAGCCACGAGGCTTCTAGAGATTTTTGAGAATCAAATTAAGACGACCTCCGAGTCGGTAGGCCGCCACCAGTGTCTCGCGTCATAATAGAGTTTTGAGTTTCAGTTTTGGGTAATATTTTCGAGTTTTGTGTCGCGTATTAGTCATTCTATAGAGTCGTAGGCTTCGCACCTGAGTGCGAGAAAGACAGTCATAGTACGTCACTGTCGCGCTCTCTCCCTCGCACGAGGAGATACAGATCATTGTTATATTTTGAATTTAGTTTAGTATTTTTTATTTCGCCTACGATGGCAAAGTTAGTTTAAGTTAATTTTAAGTAATAATTCTGGGAATTAGTTTTGTTAAGCCTTGCCGGCATATCCCGATCTTTTAGTTGCAAATTTTGTTCCGCGAGGGACGTATTTGTCGAGTTATTTATTTTTTTTTCTTTATTTTGGTTTGTTATTGCTCTCCTACGCGGAAGCTATTAGTTTATTTATTATTGTAAAACTCGTCATTTCTATTTTTCTATTCTATTTGTTTACTTGAATAAATTTTATTTTCTTTATTACATTCAAATCAACGAGTCGTTAATACGCCACGCTAATCCTTCATTAATCCCGACCCCTCTCCGCGGTACTGACGCTAGCCGGCGCTCAAGTATCTGTAGTTTGTTGTTTTTATTAGTAAGATTTTCAGAAATTGGCGATTATAAGCCTGGCGCCCAGCATCTTTGTTTTATTATTAATTTTCAGTTGGCCAATTGTCGAGTGGACGGTTCTCAGACTAGCTTTCCGGTCTGGTCTGAGGACCAGGAAAAATCCACGTCGCACCACATGGGTCGCGTTCACATTAAGCCAACCGGCATTCTCCATCATCCAATTCTGTCCAGGTCTCAGAGAAGGGTAACCTTTCATAAGACTGGTGAGACCGACGTTTTTGCTCCTATCGATCTCAATAGCATTTATCTCGTAACGTATTTCTTCAAACAGATGACAAACACCGTTGTTGACCAGTGTTGCGGTAGTCGACGGAGTTCCATCGGCCTTGACTATCTTTCCATACACATGCAATGAACTCTTGCACGGCAATACGCACAGATCTTGGTGTTGAACAGCGATACGAATCTCGGCACTGTTATTGAAATTCGATGAGGCATAGGGTTTGTGTGTGTGAACCTCGTAGTGTGCGATAGACTCGTCAAAGACGACGGGTGTTTGAATGTCTAAGATTTCCTCCTCCATGGTATACAGCAGATGACACAGATGCAAACGAATCTTATTTTGCGAAAATTCCTCTTCCAAAAGGTGTGATCTTGAGACCCAAGCTTTTCAAAAGCAGCACGTTCTGAGGTGTCAGCTCTTTGAGAACCAGTTGACGACTGACGTGTTCGGGGCATCTTACCTTAGCCATCTTATTATAGCCACTTCTGTTATAAACTATTCCCATTATTGAGTCTTGATATGCAACCTGATAGTTATAACCTCTCCACGGAAATTAACCAAATCACCGTCCTGATCGACTATGCGGAGTTGGATGTGATTTATGATCCTTACGGTGACTGGAAGGTAAATGACGTGAGACGGTACTTCAATGATCTTATATCCAGGTGGAACAACGGGAAAAAAACTCATGAATGGTGTGTACTTTACGCTCATTGACGTAGGCACCCGTTGTAATGTTACACTCGACTCGTGGTGCGTTGACTTTAAGAATAGTTACAGGAAGGTCAGACTCATGAACTCGATCAGCTTGCAAAACACGTGGAGTGAAACCCAATAGGCTGCCTATAGAATCGCCGGGCACAAAATTTACAGGGTGACTGCATTTGATTTCGCTACACAGTGTATTATTATTCGGTTTGATGTTGATGGTGATACCCTTATTCGACAAGACACCCTGTACATAACTCTCTATATCCTCTATTTCATAGCTACCGGTGGGTATAGTGACTATTTCTTCACCTACGTAAATCTTGTTGTGACCAACATCTACATTGGGAATCGAATTAAAAGTCAGTAATTCAACGAGACCGAGGGAGTAATTCTTGAGATGGGAAAGTTCGATAGGGGGAAAGTATTGAGTCTCAAGAACCGAGAAGTTCCCCGATACGGTTAGTGTGAACGAATCATCCATGACTACTGCGAAAATCAAACTGACTTCGAGGAATTACGCTGCATGTTTATATAGAAACTCGAGACACAAGTGACCACAGTTGAACGTATCGTAGTCTTGATATCTTTTATGGTTATATTTGACGCTACCAACACCAAGGTATCTCTGACGAGGTCCGACGGTGGACGAAGGTTACCGAAACTGTCAAAGTAAACTACTTCGTCACCGATCTTTCGGTACGCGACCCAATGTGTTCCAGGACCATCTTTATCATCTAGATTGACGATCCCCGATTCAAACCTACGCGGTCCATCTTTGGGCAAATCGTTTCGCATGAAGACGCCGCGGAAATGTGGAATGTCCAGGGTAGTCGCATACTTTAACAGGTCCGCGTCAGTTAGCGCTCGTTGTGGCAGCGTCACTTTTAGTTTTTTGGCTTCAGGTGGAGACCCAAGCCTTTTCTATACGGTTTCAGATGGAGCCCCTTGCCTAGAGCGATAGCTTCCATGGTCTTGTTGTGCCGTTGACTTTCTTCCAGTTGTCTCTTGGCGGAACTTGCGTCATTCACCGCTTTTGCAATACCTGCTGCCCCACCAGCCAACGCGCCCGTAGCACTGAGCCCGGCAAAGAGGGGTATAAGGAATGGTAAGAAATCACCAACTTTAGCTGGGACAGGTAGAATCCGCGGAGAACGTACATTGCGTTTACCACCAGCTTTTCTAACAGCGCCTCGTGCACCCTTCAATGCAGATTTGATGGCGACTTGCGCAGTCTTTCCTGGAACCATAGACCGTTTGGCGGCATCGATAACCGTTCTCAATACCACCGGTTTCCGCATACCCATACCGAGCTTAGTTTTCGCTTTCATCGCGTTTGTCACTGCCCAGACGGCTGCTTTCTCGCCGATATTTGCGTCTGAAGCCAAAACCCGTTTCCAGGCTCTCTCAGCCAAAATCTTATCTGCCGCACTTCTAGCTTCCAGATTTTCCCGATTCTTCGAGTAGGCGATATCGTGTTCCTTGCAGGCTGCGTCAAGCGGGTTGATACCTGGGTCACCGCGCGCGAGTCTCTTCGCTAATTTGGTACCAGGTCCGCAGTATTGATAACCAGGCAGATGTAACTCTACAGGAAGACTGTTAATGATTCTGTTGACCAGACCTTTCCCACAACGTTTAGTTCGCTTACGACAGGCTTTGTGCACGATCATGGCTACGCTCTGACTGAGGAATCTTCTTTATAAACATGCTATTTATACCGTTCACCGTTAGTCAGAGTCGAGAGGAGGTTCGAGACGCAGCCTGTCAAGCTACCTGTAATGAATTTCGATAAATTTGTGCAACAAAATGTTGCAACTGAAAAACGGCACGGTGATTTGCTGCCGAACAGCGTGCGCGCGGTATTTTGCGGTCCGTCCAACTGCGGCAAGACCAACGCGCTGCTCACCCTCATAACACACCCCAACGGATTGAGGTTCGAGAACGTTTATATCTACTCGAAATCATTGAATCAGTCCAAGTACAAGTTGCTGCAACAGTTACTCGAGGAGGTAGATGGCGTTGAATACTTTCCATTCGACGAGCATGAACAAGTAGTCGTGCCAGACGAGGCATTACCCAATTCGATCATCGTTTTTGATGACGTGGCTTGTGAGAAGCAGGATAACATCCGAGCTTTCTTCTGTATGGGAAGACATAAACACGTGGATTGCTTCTATCTCTGTCAGACCTACGCCCGCATCCCCAAGCATCTCGTGCGCGACAACACCAATCTTTTGGTACTGTTCAAGCAAGATGAGATGAACTTGAGGCATGTGTACGATGATCATGTGAATACCGACATGACTTACACGCAGTTCAAAGACTTGTGCTCTGTGTGTTGGAACAGCGGCAAGTATGGATTTGTTGTAATAGACAAGGACAGTGAGTTGAATGACGGTAGATATAGACGGGGGTTTGACTGTTTTGTGAGCATAAATTGAGGATATTCCGGAAAGTAGAATCAGTAGCCTCTCAGATACAGCTGCGTCAACATGCAAGATACGAAAATTCATGAACAAAAAGAAGTGTTGCGTCATATCGCTAAAGCCAGCGCGGCGATTCGACGTAAACACAGAATGATAAAGTCGGGTAGGGAGACCGCTGAGCAGACAATGAGCAATGTTTTCAAACCAGTAGTAACTCCGCTGGGGCAACTGGTGAAGGTTTCTCAAGCTAGCGCCAAGTCCATCAAAGAAGAGCCGATCGAAGAAGAGCCGATCAAAGAAGAGCCGATCAAACAAGAACCGATCAAAGAAGAACCTCGAGAAGACGATGATTCCTTTTTAACAGCAGATGAGGATACAACTATACAACCGTCGGATGAGTTTCTTGAACAGGGTGGCAACGAGTATCTCGAAATGTTACGAGATGAGGATAGAAAAAAAGATCTGGATAACGTGTACGGTGTACGCATATTTTCTGACGGCAGGTTGATGATGGGTGACGCACCGATAAGTTTTGGGAGTGACTTTATTCATGCGGGCGACAAGCGTTATACAAAGACCGAAGGTTTGTTGGAACTACTATTCAAAAAGATACCCGATGAGACCTACGTGACTTCAAATGATATAAAAAATTATAAAGAAATCGTAATTGCTACCAACGCACATCGAAAATACTATAGAAGTGATCAAGCTATTCGAGCAGTGGATAACCCCAAGTTTAAGAAGTTCATCGCTACCGGATCACACACGGGTGGAGGTGTGCTTCCACAGCTCATGGTTGCTCAAGAGGGGAGAGGAACGGATTACGTTCACTGGGACGACCCCAACGAGCTGGTGGACCGTCTTCGTTTACTCCTGGCATCCCAAGCAGCTGGAAACTCGAGTCACACCAACGAAATCGTATCGATAATCGAAGAATTGCGTGAAGCTGACATCATTTATTAATTAACCTCCCATCGTTTCCACAGTCATTTCCAAAATGAGCGTCGATGTGTTTGGACGACAGTTGGACAAGAGCGCCGGCCCAAGCAGTCGCGGTCCTCCCGGTATTGGGTTTAAATTCACCACCGACGGGCATTACGATATAGATAACAAGCGACTGTGCAACGTTGCCAATCTTGTGCAGCAAGGCGACGCTGTTACTATGAACCTCATGCGTCATGAGATCGACGTTGGGAGAAACGAAATCCTCGCAATGATACATGTCTTGGACTCTCGCATGACGAATGCTCTGCGGAACCTAGGTGTTGATATCGAAGCAGTACAAGACTTATCGACTCGCACCGCCGAAATCATTCTCAAGCTGGACACCAGACTAACGGTGTTGGAAAATGAACGAGAAAAAGCTATCGCTCGTGACGGAGCTGCATAGACCAGCTCGAAAGAACTATCCGCGTCGTCGTGTAGATGTTCGCGGTTTGGATGAAACCTGGCAAGCGGATCTCGTTGACATGACACTGTACGCGGGAGAAAACAAAGGCTACAAACACATGCTCACGGTCATCGATATATTCTCAAAGTATGCCTGGGTCGTGTCAATGAAGAGAAAGACGGGTAAAGACACGGCGAGTGCTATGGAATCTGTACTCGTACAGGGACGTACCCCGAAGAAATTACACGTTGACAGAGGCAAAGAATTTTATAATTCAAATTTCGATTCTCTCATGAGACGATATAATATTCAACTATACTCAACCTTTAGTAACTTGAAGGCATCGATCTGTGAACGCTTCAATCGTACGCTGAAGAATAAAATGTGGATGCAGTTCAGTCTGCAAGGAAATTACAAGTGGACGGACATTTTATCTGATTTGGTTTCGGCTTACAACAACTCTAAACATCGGACTATTCGCATGAAGCCAAAGGACGTATCCCCTAGAAACGAGCGGACATTATTGCAGACTGTATACCAAAAAGTTCGAGTCAGATCGGTTAAGCCGGCAAAGTTCAAAGTTGGAGATAAAGTCCGAATCAGCAAATATAAGAATGTTTTTGAGAAAGGATATACACCAAATTGGACGACTGAAATATTCACGATCATCCAAGTAGTAAATACTGATCCAGTAACATACAAGCTTAATGACTATCAGGATCAACCTATAGCGGCCGGCTTCTACGAACAGGAACTTCTCAAAGTTAAGAATTCCGACATCTACCTGGTGGAGAAGGTGCTCAAGAGACGTGGAAACAAGCTATTTGTAAAATGGTTAGGTTTCAATAATACACACAATAGTTGGATAAATAAGTCTGACTTGTAAGGTTTATTAAGGGGAGATATCAGTGTGACAGGCGGAAAAATGAGGTATTTTTTGGGAATTTTTTTTGAAAAAACGGCTCGATCAAATTATTTGGTATTTTGTGTATTTATTATTTAAGTATTGAAGTATACAAAGAAATTTTTTTTTTTTTTTTTAGTGCATTTTATATAGCAGAAGAGCGGTCGCAAAATGGCGTCTAAAAAAAAAACTTCGCGACAGTTGACAACATAAATGCCACAGCAAGAATCTGAAATCAAAAATTCCAAAAGATTATTGAATTATAATAGTATGGCTATCGCAGCATCGTAGGAAATTTGAAAATTTTGATTGGAAAAAAAATGGCGGCCATTTAAAAAAAAAATCGAATTTCACGCAAAAATTTTGCCGTAAATTGTGAATAAAAAAAAAAGTAAACAATTTCAAAAAAAACTCTACCATGCGACGATAGCGATAAGTTTTTTGAAGAGAATCGTTTTTAAATGAAGTCGATTGGACAAAATTTGACAGAGTTATGCTGTCAACCAGGTCAAAAAACATGGTTTCGAGAAAAACGCGTTTAAAGTTTTGAGAGGATAAAATTGAATGATGTAACTTAAATATTGATACAAGTTCTTACCGATTAGTCTGCTATCCCTGGACCATATAGCAGCTCATTTGCGTCCAGAAATAACATTTCCTCATCCTTACGTCGGTTTATAGCACTCAAGCGTCCCTCGTGCGTGTTTGCTGCTAAGTAGCGCTCGGCGTTCTCGATACGTTTTCGGTCGATTTCGTGGCAATAATTTCGAATACTTCTAAGCCGAATATTGTTTTTAAAATTTGTAGGCATATTCTTAAAGGTCAAAACTATCTATTTAAGCAAAAAAAAAAAAATCGATTTTTTTTTTTCACACTGATATCTCCCCTTAATAAAGAAAGATAATACCATATGTGAATTTATCGGACCAGTCGAACCAAATTTTTAAGTCTTCTAACTGAAGCTGACCTCTATACAGGGTGTCCCAGAATTCGCGACGAATAATTGACAGGGTAAATCTTGATCAAAAACGGGATCGAAATTTCCTTAGCCGTTTTTTCCGGTAATGCTTAGATTTCTCGTTATAATTATTTCAAATCCAGCCAACGACGCGCGGCTTATGAACGGCCGTTCGTCGATGTGATTACCGCTCGGTTGTATGCGCGTCTCCCAGCCTATTGTCGCCGCGAAACAAAGTGCACACAACCAAGCGGCGATCACACCGACAAGCGCCCGTTCTTAAATCGCACGTTATTGACTGAAATTAAAATAATTATAACGAGAAATCTAAGCATTACCGGAAAAAACGGCTAAGGAAATTCCGATCCCGTTTTCGATCAAGATTTACCCTGTAAATTATTCGTCGCGAATTCTGGGACACCCTGTATAGAGCGTGCAATCTAAGATTGCACATTCACATATGGTATGAATTAATAGGCTTCGAACGATAGAGTCACTACTCAATGAAAAAGAAAGATAATGTTTGACAAGTATGTTTATTTCATTCTACGCAGTCTTATCGTAACCCCACGGAAGCGTGTCCGTCGTATCAGAAAATATGATCCTCTTGTCGTCGTTCCAGCTCAGCGCTATCTTCCTCTGCATCACCGTATGAACCTGATGATTCTTACTTTGAATTAAATTTTGACTTTTTGTCAGATTTCGATGCTGCAGAGCACATTGTATGTAGTCATCGAACGTTATGGTTTTCAGTGTTGCCCCTTTGATTCCCTTGGCACGTTTCTGCTCTCTATTTTCACCTAAAACTTTGAAGGCATATAATTTAGCTCTTAAACCTATAAACTCAGTCATTATCTTCCCGTTATTTTCGTCTTTCATTAATCCCAACGCTTTTTTGTTGACTAGTGGCATCTTGTAAATATTTTCTAAAGGATAGTCGGAAGTATCGAATCGGTCCAAGTCGCGTTTCATGAGCTCATATATATCGGGTACCGTGAGGTGGTATATGAGACTATCCGTATCGGTATACATAAGCTTTGCATGGTCACCGAATCTGCTTTTTATGTAATTATAATGAAAATCATAAATGTAGGTTTTAGCGAGATCCATAATAGAAAATCCCGCGTATATAGGTTTATTGAATTTTATTTTCGTTCGATTCAATTCGATTATTGTCATGTCTTCACCGAATACAGTACGGCTATGAAAATTTGGTTTAGCGATAAGCGCTCTTGCTCCATGTCTACCATCCCACTTTGTAATTAGCCGCACGTCTCTGTGTTTTCTAACATTTTCCATAGTTTTCCCGAAAACAGCGTTATTCATAAGTTTATAAAAATTCTTCTCAAAATCGTTGTTTGACTTTTTTCTCAATTCGGTATTTAAATCTATATATTTCTTGAGCCACGGTGCTTGTTTGAATTTTAAAATCCGGTGAATTTTCTCCAACTTCATACCTAAGCTCAAACACTGTTTCAAAACTTGATAGTGAATGACATACCGCTTTTTCGAGAAAAGAGTTGTTGTTAATTTAGAATTTTTAGAAAGAGGTGGGATGTAATGCTCCGGACACAATGGTAGGTCTTTGTGAGAGTCCCGAAGTTCTCGCGGATAATCTAAATCTACTTCAAGTATGTAACCTACGGGAGACTCATTTGAAACGGTTGAAATATCGAAATTTTCAAAATTTGACTCCCATTCGAAGGAACCATACGGCAAGAAGTGACTCATAGCTGCACCATATAAATTATTGACATCGAAATACATGAGGTAAGATTCTTCTTGGCGTGAATCGAATGCTGATCCCATATATCTGTTGTTGGCTTTAGCGTATCTATTCGAGCATTGGGCTACTCCGCCGCGAATTCCTCTTTCTATAAACAATAACATATCAATGTCGACGAGGAGCTCGAGTTCAACACCCGTGCACTTGAGCATCGCGTCGAACGAGAGGCCCGGTGCCGTATAATAATGTAACGGATCTAATTTATAAGTGGTTCAACAATTACTTCTGAAATTTTGAAAAATATCCGCTAAAAGAAGCACATCCGTTTGCAGATACAAGTCCGAATATTGGCCCAAAGTTTTGATTTGAAAAGTTTTCCAAACATCACACGCGTGCGAATAATTATCCTCCGAAATACCTACATCATTTAATTTTGAATAAAATTTTTCTATGGGAGGCAACTGTGTCTCTTCGAGGCTCTCCCAACTGTCTACGTACTCGTACAGAAATACACCTTTTCTCGTCAGTAACTGAAATTCTTCGACGCTTCCGCAATGCTTACGCGTGATTAATTTCTGCTCATCGTTTAGATAAGACGCTAATTTTTCTGGACTGCCCGGCATGAATCTGAACGAATCAATAAACCTGAAATGTATAGATGTTTCTTTCACACTCTTTGTAAAGAAAATATATCTGTCCTTGTTGATCGGTAAGAGACTCATGTGACCTTCAAAAGATGTTGCTAACGTTTTAATCAAGAAATGTGAGTCGTAACCTGATAAGTTATGAAAGACTACCGGAATGACGTGCGAATCTTGGTAATTCAAATTACAACCTTCGTGCGCTGCACCACGATATTTACCTGTGAAATGGCAATGATCGCGATGTTTCACCTCTTGAGGTCTGAATGGTTTTTCACAAATGTGACAAGTCTTAGCTGTATGGAATGCTTGTTTCTAATCATGACTCAACGATTCCATAGGCACGACGCGTTTGAAATAAGGTTCCAAAGCTTGAGCCAATTCTTCCAACTCGTTTACGAACCATTCTATACAATCCTGACCACGATTGATTCTAAATTTGGAAACTGAATCGTCGAAGGTGCAATGTAAATAGTAGGCAATACTGTATGGAACATGTTTTTCATACACCCTTCTATTCTCAGACTCAGATGTATCGTTAACCGGTTGTAACAGACATTCCAGATCAGCGTAAATACAAAACGGAACATTTTCTTTATATTTGAAGTTTTTGAATTTCAAGATCTTATCTTTTTCGTCCGGTAATATCACTCTGCATTTATTTAAATTCGCACAATCAATGCTGTGTTGGTTAAACAATTTTCATTTTGAAAATGACTCAAACACCTATCACAAAACCAGGTATGACCTTTGTGCTTCGAAATCTGTGAACTTAACAGTCGAGATAAATTTTTTATCCAAGCAAAATGATATATTGTTTTGTTGACGTCATCAATTTCGTTCAGCTCAATGTCAGTTTCTAACATAAGAAGATGTATGGTAGGTGTATCTGATTTCGCTCGACTCAAATAAACTGGTACTAGTTTATGTTCATCTATACCGTACACATTAATCGCTAAACCGTTCAATTTTTCAAATTTTGAAATTTCGTTCAGACTCATGGGAAAATTCAAACCTTCATACCTCAGCACTGAGCTAAAATGCGGATAAGAGGTTACACGATTACCTGCTGGGTGAAGAGCTGCTGTGACTGACCAGAGAAAACAATACGGATCGTTCATACCATATGTGAATTTATCGGACCAGTCGAACCAAATTTTTTAAGTCTTCTAACTGAAGCTCACCTCTATATAGAGCGTGCAATCTTCAGATAGACCGAAAAAAACGGAAGTGCATCATAATTATTTTTTCAAGTAAAAATTCCTTCAGCCCGGGTTTGAACCGGGACCTCCGCATTTGTACTGCGACGCCTTGTCCAATTAGACCACTGAAGGACTGGAGTGTCACATTCCCACCTACGCACAACTTCGACCGACAACCCTGAAAACTTCTTTACCCTTTAAAGATATTGTACCATATATTAGTATATAAGAAACTACCTTACCGACCAAAGATCACACAAGGCTTACCATACGTAGATTCATATCACACCGAGATAATGTACCAACATATGACACAAGCATACCCTTGCCCGATCTTCGGTAGATATATTACCTATAATCACGCATTTATAATTATACCAACACTTGATCATTAACTAATATTCAAAAGTTCACATACATATATATATTCCAATGATATAATACATATTCCAACCCCTGCAAGAACTTAGTACGGACTACCCTCAGAGTAAACAACCCTAAGCAACTCGAGCAATGACTCATTCAATGATATCTTATTTTCGCCCAAAACTATTTACGCATAACTTTAACCGGTCAAAACAAGTGAGTCATGCTCATGCAGCTGCAGGATGTTTACTCAGGATATCGAGTACCATAAATAAGATTAGGAACCAAGTAGTAAAACTGTTTATTAAAACTTGTTATTAGAAACAGCAAATACTAATATCCGGCCAAAACCTATGTGATCAAAATACAAAACAATTAGTCATACGCAGCTGCACAGAGTCCAAGCGTGAGATTGGAATGCGGGTTAAACAACAACAACCCCACCACTCTAAGTTAAGATACTATATAAACCCCTACTACTAAAGTAGTTCAGTTCTTTGGTTTAGTTCAGTTCAATCATACGTTCGACTCAGTGCACATCAAACCGCTTACTTCATAAAATTAAGTCCAAGCCACTGTTCTTGCTTAATAAAACCTACGGTTAATATATTCACTAAATAATTAAGTCCAAGCCACTGTTCTTGCTTAAACATAGTAGAATATATCGTGCTTGTAATAAACCGAACTCCTTGGTGAAATAACATATAAAATAACCTTTGTAAACCAAGTAAAAGTGTATTAGTTGTCTTACATCAAAACCCTCAACAAGGTAAATTCGCAACTCAATACATCATATCCTACATATTCTTTAATTCAGGCTAGTTACATATAAATATATAACTCAGCCAAATTAACTAATCCCAAATCAACCAAATTCCATATTTAACTAAGGCTACTGCGGATTCCGAGCCATCACCCAGGCTGGAACTATACTGCTTGGCCGAGTTAATTACCTTACATAAAAATCTTTTCGAGATTAATGAACAGGCTGAGGTTTCGAGACTTTTAAGCCAGCATTAATACTCCTATTGATTAACACGGCTGGTTTTACTAAACCTAGCCAAATCAAATACTCTAATTAGCAGGCTAGAATAAATTCTTAGCCCTAAATAGAAGTCTTTACACCTCAGGCTGATCATTCTAGACAAGCCAAGGGATACACACATATCCCCAGTGTCAAGGCCGAGTCCCCTGTTACTCTGGCCAAACACTAATTCTACCTATTCCTTTCCTCGTAGATGTACGGAGTTGTGGGTCATAAAAAGAGACACCGCGCAGGTAAAAAGGTACGAGAGAGGATCACGAAAGCTATCGCCAGAGATCAACGAATCTATGAGGATCTCTTAGCAAAAAACCCTCAACATACAGAATTAATAGGAGAAGCCATTAAGGAAGCCTACGAACATACCTCCTACCAATCAGATTCCAGTACAGACACTGTAATCTACGAAAGGGAACCGCCCCTGCAGCAAGACTCAACCATTGGCTACTATACCAGCCAACCAACGCTAAGCTCCACCCATCCAGATATTCCATTGGAGCCAACAGCTGAAAACCACTCCCACCAGTCAGGAGGTCATCCACACGACTATATACAGGAACTACTGTCTAACACCAACCAGGAGTACGAATACTTGATCACGCCCCCTCAGACAACGGTATACCACTCAGTGGACTTCCAGGGCCCACAGTGCATCATAAGTACCTACGAAACCACCCTTAACCAACAGATTATCAACACCGCACCCGCTGACCATCACCACCAACCCTCTACGCCCAAGATTGTTGAAATAATCGAATTGGATTAAGGAAAACAACGTAAGCATACAATAAAGAACGTTTATTTCATTCACAATAAAGAGTGTATATTATTCAAACTACTTTTACTTTTGTAAACCTCCCCGTGGTTCCCGTTCATGTGAACGACTTTATAATAGGAGGTAGATGATGAACCTGAGTTGGGGATCTCTCACGATTTTCCTCAGCCAGTCTGTAACATCGTAGAAATTTTTGGTGACAGCTTAAGGGATTTTCCCACGGTTTAAGTAAAAGGAAAAGTCATTGTCAAATACACATTCAAATCTAATATTTAATATATTTAAAATGGAATCTAGACTTAGAGCAGCAGCGGCAAACAACGACCCGCTCGATCCTAAAGAACTTTTACAATTAAATATGGATTTAGCCGAAAAACTAAAACAAATAGAACAAAGGGAAACAGAAGTCCTTAAAATACAAAAGAATCTTTCTTCAAAAGAACAAAAACAACAAGCAAAAGAACTAGAATTAACAGAAAGAAATAGATTTTTGCAAGAACAAATAAACGCATTAAAAATTCAAAACGAACAACAGAAACAACTAGAACAAGAATTACAAAACTTACGTGCAGAAACCACACAAACGCGAATACAAGTAATAGATCAGGCTAACCTTAATGCCTCTACCACTAACAATATACCCACGAGACAAGCGCCTGTCCCGCCTACCAACGAAACGGATCCAAATCCACCAAACCCATCAAATCCTCCAAATCCACCAAACTCACCAGATCCTCCAAATTCACCAAACCCTCCGAATCCTCCAAATCCGCCAAACCCTCCTTTTTCACCAACACGAGAAGATGCGATACAAACCCTCTCAAACGAATTGCGAACATTAAGAAGGGAAATGGAGACAATACGTAGACGAAGTGAACCAAGGACCTCACCCTACGTTACCCCAGCTTCAGATTACACCATTACAATGAAACAGGCAATTGAAACAATACCTACTTATAACGGAGAATTATCCACACTAATGTCATTCTCAAGAGCCTGCAGAAGAGCAAAGGGGATGATCGCCCCCAACGCAGAAACAACGCTAGTAAAACTAATAAAAGGAAAACTAACTTCTCGAGCCGCCATGGCATTAGAAGACAGCGAGTTCGACTCAATCCAAGAATTCCTGGACCAACTCTTCGAGATATTTAGCCCTAACAGATCAACGAACTTCTATAGGGGAGAACTAGCTAACATATACAAAAAACAAGATGAACACATAATCGAATACATAAGTCGAGTAAAGGACTTAAAGACCGCCATTTTGGAGGTGGAGCGTAGAATCAACGGATACGTGGACACCGAAGCAATCGACATAGAAACATTGGAAAGTTTCCTCGATGGTCTCCCTGCAGACTATAGGAACGCCCTCCAGATTGCTGGTGTACATACATTCAGCGAAGCAACCACGAAAGCGATCGAAATAGGAAAACGTTTCGACAAGGATAAAGAAAGAGCAAGAGCAAACAAGGGAGACAAGTCCACCCCCTATGTACGAAAATCAGAGCCGCCTACTTGCCTCAACTGCAAACGCATTGGTCACGAAACAGAAAAGTGTAGGTTTCTCAAGAAAGAACCAACACCCGCATCCTCAACACCCCAGAATAACCAAACACAGGGTAATTACAACAATAGAAAACCAACCAACGACTACAACCCTAATAAAAGCTGCAAATATTGTAAAAACACCGGACATGACATAGACGAATGCAGAAAGAAGAAGTGGGTAGAAAACCAAAGGAAGACAGAACAAAAGGGCAATCCTCAGAACCAGGGAAACGCCCCAAGCCCCTCGGGTTCGGGCACGAAACCCCGAGAGACAGGGCAAACACGTGCGGTAAACCCACTGGAAGCACTAGAGGAAACACTATTGCAACCATCAACCTCAGTATCGGGTCAGTCCCAACAATAAATATTAAATCCACAGATCTACTCGACGATGCCAAACTTATGATTGACACGGGAGCAGAACCTAACATCATAAAAGCAAAGGCTCTAAAATCATGGAAAGAGGTGAATACTTCAGACATCATCGAAATGAAAGGTATAACCGAAAAATTAATTAAATCCTTAGGTAGCACTGAAATAGATATCAAAGGACAAAGAATACCTTTCCACGTAGTGGATAACGACTTCAGAATAAAACAAGATGGGATATTGGGATCAGCATTTTTTCACTCTACCAAGGCAACCATAGACTATGACAATGAATGTCTATCAGTCAACGACCAATCTCTACCTTTCATTCCCAAAGAAATATTCTCAATCAGAGGTAGAACTACACAATTAGTTCGTATAGACGTAAAAAAGACAGATTTAAGTGAAGGATATATTCCACGACTCATAGGAACAGATGGAATTTACGCCGGAAAAGTCTTAGTCAAGGTACAGGATCAACAGGTAACAATACCAATAACCAACACTACAGGTAAAGAACTAACCTTCGAGACACCTGAAGTAGAAGTCTTACCTTACTACGACTTACTAAACATACCTACACAAGTGAATCTCGCGAAAATGAATGTTCAAGAGAAATCAGAACGATTCAAGGCAATTACGCCTCTACTCAGACTGGAACACTTAAACCAGGAAGAGAAAACACACGTAGAAACACTCATAATGGAAAACACAGACCGATTTCACTTACCGGATGAACCACTGGAATCAACTAACGCTATACAACACGGCATATCCACAACCGATGATACTCCTGTAAATACCAGACAGTACAGGTTTCCACCCATACACCGCGAAGAATTAAACAAACAGGTATCAGAATTGGCAAAAAACGATATTATTAAAACTTCACTATCACCATACAATTCACCAGTATGGATAGTGCCCAAAAAGGAAGACTCTCAAGGAAATAAAAGATGGCGTATGGTCATCGACTACAGATCTCTGAATGAAAAAACAATTGGAGACGCTTACCCCCTACCTAATATAACAGAGATACTCGATCAATTGGGAAGCGCCAAATACTTTTCGGTATTTGATCTGGCCTCCGGGTTCCATCAGATACCCATGAAAGAAATAGATGGTCCAAAAACGGCATTCTCTACTCCATATGGACAATATGAGTTTACGCGAATGCCATTCGGACTAAAAAATGCACCAGCAACGTTCCAGAGACTAATGGACAACGTTCTCACCGGACTTCAAGGTAACGAACTGTTCGTCTACTTAGACGATATAGTCTTATACGCAAGCTCGCTTCAAGAGCACGAACGCAAATTTAGACTCCTGATGGAAAAACTACGACAAGCTAATCTCCAATTACAACCAGATAAGTGCGAATTTCTCAGGAAAGAAGTTATGTACCTGGGACACATCATAAGCCAAGAAGGTGTCAAACCAGACCCTAAAAAGATAGAAGCCGTAAAACACTTTCCAATACCGAAGAATTCAAAAACCATCAAACAATTCTTGGGACTCGCAGGCTATTACAGAAGATTCATACCAAAATTCTCACAAATAGCAAAACCAATGACAGAACTCTTAAAGAAAACAAAACCATTTAAATGGACAGAGAAACAACAAGAAGCCTTCGAAATACTAAGAGACAAGCTGTGTGAAAAACCAATTTTGCGGTACGCTGATTTTACAAAACCATTCATAATCACCACGGACGCTTCCGGATACGCAATAGGGGGAGTCCTAAGTCAAGGAGAAGTAGGAAAAGATCTACCAATCGCCTATACCTCCAGACTCTTACAAGCAGCAGAATTAAATTACTCTACAATTGAGAAGGAACTACTGGCAATCGTTTATTGCGTATCTCACTTCAGATCATACATCTATGGCACAAAATTCACTTTGATAACAGATCACCGACCACTCGTATGGCTAAACTCCGTAAAAGACCCAACTTCAAGACTGGTTAGATGGAGATTAAAACTGGCCGAGTATGAATATCAACTGATCTACAAACCAGGAGCAATAAACGCCAACGCCGACGCTTTATCGAGAAATCCACCTGAGGTAGTAATACCTGAAATAAATAAAGAAACGATAAATGAAGACCCTCAAGAAATAGAACAAACACCACAAGAAGCAAAGGTAACTACACTCACTCAAGAAGCGGAATCATCCGACGAAGACATTTTCCCAGTTCCCAATAAAACCAATTTAACGGAAAAAGATCAAGACCTGTTCACAGTTGACCAAACTTACTCTCTGGCACATTGTGTAGCAAAAGACTTCAAAATGGGAGCAGGCATAGCATTAGAATTCAAAAAACAATTTAATCAGGTAAAAGAGTTGAAAAAACAAAACAAAACTATCGGAGAAGTGGCCTACATCAAAAACAACGATAGATATTTATTCTACCTTGTAACCAAGGAAGAAAGTAATGGATTACCAAAACTCGAAGACCTGGTCACAAGTCTCAACAGCCTCAAGAATATATGCATGACACTAAATATATTCAAACTAGCCATGCCTCGTATTGGCTGCGGGCTGGATCAACTATTTTGGCCCCACGTAAAAAACGCAATAACCAAAATATTCAAACCGCCTTTCGAAATTCTCATTTGCAATCATACACCATCAACACCCAAAAAACCTCCGGATAAACAAAACGAACTAATCACGCACCATACAAACTATAACGAACCAATACTACCCGATGATACGGACAACAATGACGAACTAATATCACCCAACGATACAAACTATAATGAACCAATATTACCCGATGATACGGACAATAATGACGAAATAACACCACCCGACGACCTCAGTGACATCTCCTCAGAAGACGAAGACTTACCTGACGATACAACCAGTGATCAAAGTAGCGAAACCGATGAAGAAATCTTCCAACCTGGAATAAATGAGTATCAACTAAGAGAACAAAACTTACCTAGGATCATGACGACCAGGGACAGATTATCAATGCAAAAAGGCACCTTAGTATACTTCATAACCTGCAAGGGAGACGCATACGATAACGGTTCACGAGAATTAAAAGAATTAAACTTACTACCCACCTTCACAGACGTCACAATAGCTCGCGCTAAAGTTAACAAAGTCAAATCCAGAACTCACATAGCTTTACCTATAAAGGAAACCATAAAAACTAACTTAGATCATGAAATATTCACTGAAGTTATAAACTCTCTTATTGACGTTTTAAACGAATTAGAAATAACCGCATTCTCTATCGCGAAAACACCTCATATAGATTCCTTGAACTGGAAAGAAATAGAAACACAACTAAAAAACATAAACAAGGAATATAGAATCCAAATCCAAATATGTACCAACCTTATAAGAACTCCACCAGAAGACGAACGGATTGATATTATTAAAGAATATCATAGATCCGCACTAGGGGGTCATAAGGGAATGAATAAAACATACAATAGAATCAGACAGTACTATTTTTGGGACGGAATGAAGAAACAAATACAAGACTTAATAGCAACATGCGTAGAATGTCAAACAAAAAAATTAACCAGAGTAAAAACTAAGCAACCCATGACTTTAACAGACACTCCTAATACAGCATTCGACAAGGTCTCTATGGACATTGTAGGTCCATTACCTATAACCCCTTCCGGGAATGAGTATATCCTAACTATCCAAGATCAATTATCAAAATATTCACTGGCCATTCCTTTACTAGAAACAAACTCAATAACTATTGCTGACGCTTTGATCACCCATCTAATTTGTAAATTTGGAGCACCCAAACAAATCCTTACAGACCAAGGGTCAAATTTAACAAGCTCTCTCATGAGAGAAATTGCAAAGAAATTTAAAATCAAACAAACAAGGACAACTGCGTTTCACCCGCAATCAAATGGGTCCATTGAAAGGTCTCATCACGTCCTTACGGAATATCTAAAACAATTCATTGATAAAAATAACAATTGGGACCAATGGCTCTCACAAGCCATGTTCTCATATAACACCAGCACACATGAAGGTACCAAGTACACACCACACGAGCTAGTCTTCGGCAGGTTAGCACGATTACCATCGGATCACGAGGTCATCGAGCAAACTACCGATCGAACCTACGAAGACTACCTCGTGGAACTGTACTCGAAACTTAGAGAAATTCAAAACTTAGCCAAAGAAAACTTGGAAAAGGCAAAAATCAGATCAAAACACTATTATGACAAAAAAATCAATCCTATACACCTAACTACCAACGATGAGGTATACCTCCTAAAGGAACCTCAACGTGGTAAACTAGGAGATCAATACACGGGTCCACACAAAATAATTGAAATCCTGGATAATCAAAATATTAAAATAAAAGTAGGAAATAAAGATAGAATAGTGCATAGAAATAAGCTAAAAATAGCACGACTAAGATAAGAAGAAATTAAAGGTTTAAAAGGGTCGACACTTTGGAATACACCACAATGAAGGACGTTCATTCAAAGACTTGCATATATACACGTGGAAAATTTTAGAAATAGTACCTCATTGGGATTGTTCCAAACCCACGACTTTAAAGAATAAAAATAATTAATAAAATTTAAGATAAAATATAAACAAGGGTAAAGAAGCGGAACTTTTGTTCCAGATTCGGACAAACATGAATATACTTATATTCACTCTAATTATCAAAGTAGCATACGCGCTAATTGGATACGATTGCGGCGGAGGTGGACTCAATATAACGACACTCAGCTTAATAGATTCAACCGACTGCGACATACCTGAAGAAAAACCAAATATAGAAGAAACTTACGTACAACTATTTCAACTGTCTAAATTTAAACAAACCAAGGTTATACAATGCCGAGTGGAAATCGACCGTACAGTTTATTATTGCGGTATGCATTCGCATACCTCAGTCACCGATGGAGGCAGACAAGCCTACATTAGGGAAATCAGCGATACCGAATGTCAACATCTGCACGAGAGAGGTGAACTCAGCATTGGACACGGCAAATACATCACCAACATCAAGAGAAACACCACTACAAGAACATCAGCAACGTTAGCAGGAAGCATCAATAAGGACGGAAGCTGCGAAGGCGAATTCTTCGACGACGGTTATGGACAATGGCCCAAGGTAATAGTACAGGCAACAATCAAAATCTCTTTAACAACTCAAATGGGAACTGTGAGACTTGACGAAAACAAACTAACCTTGAGAAACGGAGTCACCTGCGAACTCAACAAAAGAACGTGTTTCGACGAAGAGGGAGGATATTCGTTCTGGGCAGACACACCTGAGGACAGCTGCAGATTTACCGACTACGATGTCCTATACGAAGGTATAGTCTCGAAAATAACAGAAAAAACCACAAACCCAATGGACGAAGCGATGACTATCTATTCCATAGCATCCAACGATGTAACTTTCGCATTAGTAAAAACGACGGAAAAAAGAACTTGTGGTTACAACATATTCAGAACAGAACACCCGAAGCTATTCATATTCGAAACTACGCAAGGAAACACCTTCATACGGAAATCTACAGTCAAAGTTGAAAACGTAGACATATTCTCCTACGTTAATTCCAAATTTATCTACGTCGAAAGACACATCAAGAATCAACTAAATACCTTATACAGAGACATCATCACCCAAAAGTGTGAATTGGAAAAACAAGTGATAAGAAACGCCTTAACAATAGCTACTGTTACAGACTGGCTGAGGAAAATCGTGAGGGATCCCCAACTCAGGTTCATCATCTACCTCCTATTATAAAGTCGTTCACATGAACGGGAACCACGGGGAGGTTTACAAAAGTAAAAGTAGTTTGAATAATATACACTCTTTATTGTGAATGAAATAAATGTTCTTTATTGTATGCTTACGTTGTTTTCCTTAATCCAATTCGATTATTTCAACAATCTTGGGCGTAGAGGGTTGGTGGTGATGGTCAGCGGGTGCGGTGTTGATAATCTGTTGGTTAAGGGTGGTTTCGTAGGTACTTATGATGCACTGTGGGCCCTGGAAGTCTACTGAGTGGTATACCGTTGTCTGAGGAGGCGTGATCAAGTATTCGTACTCCTGGTTGGTGTTAGACAGTAGTTCCTGTATGTAGTCGTGTGGATGACCTCCTGACTGGTGGGAGTGGTTTTCGACTGTTGGCTTCAATGGAATATCTGGATGGGTGGAGCTTAGCGTTGGTTGGCTAGTGTAGTAGCCAATGGTTGAGTCTTGCTGCAGGGGCGGTTCCCTTTCGTAGATTACAGTGTCTGTACTGGAATCCGATTGGTAGGAGGTATGCTCGTAGGCCTCCTTAATGACTTCTCCTATTAATTCTGTATGTTGAGGGTTCTTTGCTAAGAGATCCTCATAGATTCGTTGATCTCTGGCGATGGCTTTCGTGATCCTCTCTCGTACCTTTTTACCTGCGCGGTGTCTCTTTTTATGACCCACAACTCCGTACATCTACGAGGAAAGGAATAGGTAGAATTAGTGTTTGGCCAGAGTAACAGGGGACTCGGCCTTGACACTGGGGATATGTGTGTATCCCTTGGCTTGTCTAGAATGATCAGCCTGAGGTGTAAAGACTTCTATTTAGGGCTAAGAATTTATTCTAGCCTGCTAATTAGAGTATTTGATTTGGCTAGGTTTAGTAAAACCAGCCGTATTAATCAATAAGAGTATTAATGCTGGCTTAAAAGTCTCGAAACCTTAGCCTGTTCATTAATCTCGAAAAGATTTTTATGTAAGGTAATTAACTCGGCCAAGCAGTATAGTTCCAGCCTGGGTGATGGCTCGGAATCCGCAGTAGCCTTAGTTAAATATGGAATTTGGTTGATTTGGGATTAGTTAATTTGGCTGAGTTATATATTTATATGTAACTAGCCTGAATTAAAGAATATGTAGGATATGATGTATTGAGTTGCGAATTTACCTTGTTGAGGGTTTTGATGTAAGACAACTAATACACTTTTACTTGGTTTACAAGGTTTATTTTATATGTTATTTCACCAAGGAGTTCGGTTTATTACAAGCACGATATATTCTACTATGTTTAAGCAAGAACAGTGGCTTGGACTTAATTATTTAGTGAATATATTAACCGTAGGTTTTATTAAGCAAGAACAGTGGCTTGGACTTAATTTTATGAAGTAAGCGGTTTGATGTGCACTGAGTCGAACGTATGATTGAACTGAACTAAACCAAAGAACTGAACTACTTTAGTAGTAGGGGTTTATATAGTATCTTAACTTAGAGTGGTGGGGTTGTTGTTGTTTAACCCGCATTCCAATCTCACGCTTGGACTCTGTGCAGCTGCGTATGACTAATTGTTTTGTATTTTGATCACATAGGTTTTGGCCGGATATTAGTATTTGCTGTTTCTAATAACAAGTTTTAATAAACAGTTTTACTACTTGGTTCCTAATCTTATTTATGGTACTCGATATCCTGAGTAAACATCCTGCAGCTGCACGAGCATGACTCACTTGTTTTGACTGGTTAAAGTTATGCGTAAATAGTTTTGGGGCGAAAACAAGATATCGTTGAATGAGTCATTGCTCGAGTTGCTTAGGGTTGTTTACTCTGAGGGTAGTCCGTACTAAGTTCTTGCAGGGGTTGGAATATGTATTATATCATTGGAATATATATATGTATGTGAACTTTTGAATATTAGTTAATGATCAAGTGTTGGTATAATTATAAATGCGTGATTATAGGTAATATATCTACCGAAGATCGGGCAAGGGTATGCTTGTGTCATATGTCGGTACATTATCTCGGTGTGGTATGAATCTACGTATGGTAAGCCTTGCGTGATCTTTGGTCGGTAAGGTAGTTTCTTATATACTAATATATGGTACAATATCTTTAAAGGGTAAAGAAGTTTTCAGGGTTGTCGGTCGAAGTTGTGCGTAGGTGGGAATGTGACACCTCCCCCCTGAGTTTCAAATGTGACGGCTGAGCCGTGCATTTGTCTTAGGCGGTTGGTTAGGTCTTCGATTGTTGGAGTGGGTGTTACTTCTTTACCAGTAGGTACGTTGCTTGGTGGGTTAATGGTTGATGGTGTTGTTTCTTGTCCTATTTCTGGATCTGCGGTGGATGGTGTTTTCCTTGCTAGGTGGGTTATGAGGTGAGTTGCTGAACCCCATAAAGCTCCTAAAATGTGTATGCTCCATCCGTACATATCATGGATAGTATACCCGTGTATAAGGGTATCTATGATAAATTTTATAATTCGGACGACTATAAATATTCCTAGGAATCCGGCTGAGAGTGATCCAAAGGACATGAATCCTACCCAGATCTTCTCTCCGGTTGATTCTGCGATTTTGTCTAAGGTTGCTTCATCCATTAAATTGTATATTGATATTCCTTCTTTAGTGATTGTGTGACCTGTTGCTCCTCGGGCTATAGTGTTTAACACCGCTGGTCTTTCTGCTGGGAATAGTAAATGATTTCTGAGGTTGTCTAAGTCCTTTTGTTGATAAATTCCACTTGTTCCTAGTGGACCGGCGCTGATATATTTCCAGGTCATCCTTGTTTTTGGGCTTAGTGATTTAGGAGGAATGACATCTACAGGTGATGGTGTGAATTTGTACCATGTATCTTCAATTTTGTACATTGCTGCTAATATCGGGTTGCATTCTTGTTGTGTTCCTACCTTCACGATGAGTTTTGATTTAGGCGTCATGAATAGCGATGAGTTTCTTACAGTGACTGGTAATTCTGAATAACAGTGATTTGTTTGTCTCAATTGGCATTCTATTGGTATACATTTTATGATATGAACCACTTCTCCTGCTACAGTTGCCATATAGCCTGGGTTTTGCATGAGGTTGTGAGCAAATTCGTCCGGAGATAGTGTAGCTATTGTTAAGGCGTTTCTTATCACTTGTTTTTCCAATTCACACTTTTGGGTGATGATGTCTCTGTATAAGGTATTTAGTTGATTCTTGATGTGTCTTTCGACGTAGATAAATTTGGAATTAACGTAGGAGAATATGTCTACGTTTTCAACTTTGACTGTAGATTTCCGTATGAAGGTGTTTCCTTGCGTAGTTTCGAATATGAATAGCTTCGGGTGTTCTGTTCTGAATATGTTGTAACCACAAGTTCTTTTTTCCGTCGTTTTTACTAATGCGAAAGTTACATCGTTGGATGCTATGGAATAGATAGTCATCGCTTCGTCCATTGGGTTTGTTGTTTTTTCTGTTATTTTCGAGACTATACCTTCGTATAGGACATCGTAGTCGGTAAATCTGCAGTTGTCCTCAGGTGTGTCTGCCCAGAATGAATATCCTCCCTCTTCGTCGAAACACGTTCTTTTGTTGAGTTCGCAGGTGACTCCGTTCCTCAAGGTTAGTTTGTTTTCGTCAAGCCTCACAGTTCCCATTTGAGTTGTTAAAGTGATTTTGATTGTTGCCTGTACTATTACCTTGGGCCATTGTCCATAACCGTCGTCAAAGAATTCGCCTTCGCAGCTTCCGTCCTTATTGATGCTTCCTGCTAACGTTGCTGTTGTTCTTGTAGTGGCGTTCCTCTTGATGTTGGTGATGTATTTGCCGTGTCCAATGCTGAGTTCACCTCTCTCATGCAGATGTTGACATTCGGTTTCGCTGACTTCCCTAATGTAGGCTTGTCTGCCTCCATCGGTGACTGAGGTATGCGAATGCATACCGCAATAATAAACTGTACGGTCGATTTCCACTCGGCATTGTATAACCTTGGTTTGTTTAAATTTAGACAGTTGAAATAGTTGTACGTAAGTTTCTTCTATATTTGGTTTTTCTTCAGGTATGTCGCAGTCGGTTGAATCTATTAAGCTGAGTGTCGTTATATTGAGTCCACCTCCGCCGCAATCGTATCCAATTAGCGCGTATGCTACTTTGATAATTAGAGTGAATATAAGTATATTCATGTTTGTCCGAATCTGGAACAAAAGTTCCGCTTCTTTACCCTTGTTTATATTTTATCTTAAATTTTATTAATTATTTTTGTTCTTTAAAGTCGTGGGTTTGGAACAATCCCAATGAGGTACTATTTCTAAAATTTTCTACGTGTATATATGCAAGTCTTTGAATGAACGTCCTTCATTGTGGTGTATTCCAAAGTGTCGACCCTTTTAAACCTTTAATTTCTTCTTATCTTAGTCGTGCTATTTTTAGCTTATTTCTATGCACTATTCTATCTTTATTTCCTACTTTTATTTTAATATTTTGATTATCCAGGATTTCAATTATTTTGTGTGGACCCGTGTATTGATCTCCTAGTTTACCACGTTGAGGTTCCTTTAGGAGGTATACCTCATCGTTGGTAGTTAGGTGTATAGGATTGATTTTTTTGTCATAATAGTGTTTTGATCTGATTTTTGCCTTTTCCAAGTTTTCTTTGGCTAAGTTTTGAATTTCTCTAAGTTTCGAGTACAGTTCCACGAGGTAGTCTTCGTAGGTTCGATCGGTAGTTTGCTCGATGACCTCGTGATCCGATGGTAATCGTGCTAACCTGCCGAAGACTAGCTCGTGTGGTGTGTACTTGGTACCTTCATGTGTGCTGGTGTTATATGAGAACATGGCTTGTGAGAGCCATTGGTCCCAATTGTTATTTTTATCAATGAATTGTTTTAGATATTCCGTAAGGACGTGATGAGACCTTTCAATGGACCCATTTGATTGCGGGTGAAACGCAGTTGTCCTTGTTTGTTTGATTTTAAATTTCTTTGCAATTTCTCTCATGAGAGAGCTTGTTAAATTTGACCCTTGGTCTGTAAGGATTTGTTTGGGTGCTCCAAATTTACAAATTAGATGGGTGATCAAAGCGTCAGCAATAGTTATTGAGTTTGTTTCTAGTAAAGGAATGGCCAGTGAATATTTTGATAATTGATCTTGGATAGTTAGGATATACTCATTCCCGGAAGGGGTTATAGGTAATGGACCTACAATGTCCATAGAGACCTTGTCGAATGCTGTATTAGGAGTGTCTGTTAAAGTCATGGGTTGCTTAGTTTTTACTCTGGTTAATTTTTTTGTTTGACATTCTACGCATGTTGCTATTAAGTCTTGTATTTGTTTCTTCATTCCGTCCCAAAAATAGTACTGTCTGATTCTATTGTATGTTTTATTCATTCCCTTATGACCCCCTAGTGCGGATCTATGATATTCTTTAATAATATCAATCCGTTCGTCTTCTGGTGGAGTTCTTATAAGGTTGGTACATATTTGGATTTGGATTCTATATTCCTTGTTTATGTTTTTTAGTTGTGTTTCTATTTCTTTCCAGTTCAAGGAA
Organism: Tenthredo mesomela; assembly: GCA_943736025.1. Lineage (NCBI taxonomy): Eukaryota > Metazoa > Arthropoda > Insecta > Hymenoptera > Tenthredinidae > Tenthredo > Tenthredo mesomela. Next base: position 17,669,850 of record OX031021.1, read on the forward strand.
TCTATATGAGGTGTTTTCGCGATAGAGAATGCGGTTATTTCTAATTCGTTTAAAACGTCAATAAGAGAGTTTATAACTTCAGTGAATATTTCATGATCTAAGTTAGTTTTTATGGTTTCCTTTATAGGTAAAGCTATGTGAGTTCTGGATTTGACTTTGTTAACTTTAGCGCGAGCTATTGTGACGTCTGTGAATGTGGGTAGTAAGTTTAATTCTTTTAATTCTCGTGAACCGTTATCGTATGCGTCTCCCTTGCAGGTTATGAAGTATACTAAGGTGCCTTTTTGCATTGATAATCTGTCCCTGGTCGTCATGAACCTAGGTAAGTTTTGTTCTCTTAGCTGATACTCATTTATTCCAGGTTGGAAGATTTCTTCATCGGTTTCGCTACTTTGATCACTGGTTGTATCGTCAGGTAAGTCTTCGTCTTCTGAGGAGATGTCACTGAGGTCGTCGGGTGGTGTTATTTCGTCATTATTGTCCGTATCATCGGGTAATATTGGTTCATTATAGTTTGTATCGTTGGGTGATATTAGTTCGTCATTGTTGTCCGTATCATCGGGTAGTATTGGTTCGTTATAGTTTGTATGGTGCGTGGTTAGTTCGTTTTGTTTATCCGGAGGTTTTTTGGGTGTTGATGGTGTATGATTGCAAATGAGGATTTCGAAAGGCGGTTTGAATATTTTGGTTATTGCGTTTTTTACGTGGGGCCAAAATAATTGATCCAGTCCGCAGCCAATACGAGGCATGGCTAGTTTGAATATATTTAGTGTCATGCATATATTCTTGAGGCTGTTGAGACTTGTGACCAGGTCTTCGAGTTTTGGTAATCCATTACTTTCTTCCTTGGTTACAAGATAGAATAAATATCTATCGTTGTCTTTGATGTAGGCCACTTCTCCGATAGTTTTGTTTTGTTTTTTCAATTCTTTTACCTGATTAAATTGTTTTTTGAATTCTAATGCTATGCCTGCTCCCATTTTGAAGTCTTTTGCTACACAATGTGCCAGAGAGTAAGTTTGGTCAACTGTGAACAGGTCTTGATCTTTTTCCGTTAGATTGGTTTTATTGGGAACTGGGAAAATGTCTTCGTCGGATGATTCTGCTTCTTGAGTGAGTGTAGTTACCTTTGCTTCTTGTGGTGTTTGTCCTATTTCTTGAGGGTCTTCATTTATCGTTTCTTTATTTATTTCAGGTATTACTACCTCAGGTGGATTTCTCGATAAAGCGTCGGCGTTGGCGTTTATTGCTCCTGGTTTGTAGATCAGTTGATATTCATACTCGGCCAGTTTTAATCTCCATCTAACCAGTCTTGAAGTTGGGTCTTTTACGGAGTTTAGCCATACGAGTGGTCGGTGATCTGTTATCAAAGTGAATTTTGTGCCATAGATGTATGATCTGAAGTGAGATACGCAATAAACGATTGCCAGTAGTTCCTTCTCAATTGTAGAGTAATTTAATTCTGCTGCTTGTAAGAGTCTGGAGGTATACGCGATTGGTAGATCTTTTCCTACTTCTCCTTGACTTAGGACTCCCCCTATTGCGTATCCGGAAGCGTCCGTGGTGATTATGAATGGTTTTGTAAAATCAGCGTACCGCAAAATTGGTTTTTCACACAGCTTGTCTCTTAGTATTTCGAAGGCTTCTTGTTGTTTCTCCGTCCATTTAAATGGTTTTGTTTTCTTTAAGAGTTCTGTCATTGGTTTTGCTATTTGTGAGAATTTTGGTATGAATCTTCTGTAATAGCCTGCGAGTCCCAAGAATTGTTTGATGGTTTTTGAATTCTTCGGTATTGGAAAGTGTTTTACGGCTTCTATCTTTTTAGGGTCTGGTTTGACACCTTCTTGGCTTATGATGTGTCCCAGGTACATAACTTCTTTCCTGAGAAATTCGCACTTATCTGGTTGTAATTGGAGATTAGCTTGTCGTAGTCTTTCCATAAGGAGTCTAAATTTGCGTTCGTGCTCTTGAAGCGAGCTTGCGTATAAGACTATATCGTCTAAGTAGACGAACAGTTCGTTACCTTGAAGTCCGGTGAGAACGTTGTCCATTAGTCTCTGGAACGTTGCTGGTGCATTTTTTAGTCCGAATGGCATTCGCGTAAACTCATAGTGTCCATATGGAGTAGAGAATGCCGTTTTTGGACCATCTATTTCTTTCATGGGTATCTGATGGAACCCGGAGGCCAGATCAAATACCGAAAAGTATTTGGCGCTTCCCAATTGATCGAGTATCTCTGTTATATTAGGTAGGGGGTAAGCGTCTCCAATTGTTTTTTCGTTCAGAGATCTGTAGTCGATGACCATACGCCATCTTTTATTTCCTTGAGAGTCTTCCTTTTTGGGCACTATCCATACTGGTGAATTGTATGGTGATAGTGAAGTTTTAATAATATCGTTTTTTGCCAATTCTGATACCTGTTTGTTTATTTCTTCGCGGTGTATGGGTGGAAACCTGTACTGTCTGGTATTTACAGGAGTATCATCGGTTGTGGATATGCCGTGTTGTATAGCGTTAGTTGATTCCAGTGGTTCATCCGGTAAGTGAAATCGGTCTGTGTTTTCCATTATGAGTGTTTCTACGTGTGTTTTCTCTTCCTGGTTTAAGTGTTCCAGTCTGAGTAGAGGCGTAATTGCCTTGAATCGTTCTGATTTCTCTCGAACATTCAATTTTGTGAGATTTGCTTGTGTAGGTATGTTTAGTAAGTCGTAGTAAGGTAAGACTTCTACTTCAGGTGTCTCGAAGGTTAGTTCTTTTCCTGTAGTGTTGGTTATTGGTATTGTTACCTGTTGATCCTGTACCTTGACTAAGACTTTTCCGGCGTAAATTCCATCTGTTCCTATGAGTCGTGGAATATATCCTTCACTTAAATCTGTCTTTTTTACGTCTATACGAACTAATTGTGTAGTTCTACCTCTGATTGAGAATATTTCTTTGGGAATGAAAGGTAGAGATTGGTCGTTGACTGATAGGCATTCATTGTCATAGTCTATGGTTGCCTTGGTAGAGTGAAAAAATGCTGATCCCAATATCCCATCTTGTTTTATTCTGAAGTCGTTATCCACTACGTGGAAAGGTATTCTTTGTCCTTTGATATCTATTTCAGTGCTACCTAAGGATTTAATTAATTTTTCGGTTATACCTTTCATTTCGATGATGTCTGAAGTATTCACCTCTTTCCATGATTTTAGAGCCTTTGCTTTTATGATGTTAGGTTCTGCTCCCGTGTCAATCATAAGTTTGGCATCGTCGAGTAGATCTGTGGATTTAATATTTATTGTTGGGACTGACCCGATACTGAGGTTGATGGTTGCAATAGTGTTTCCTCTAGTGCTTCCAGTGAGTTTACCGCACGTGTTTGCCCTGTCTCTCGGGGTTTCGTGCCCGAACCCGAGGGGCTTGGGGCGTTTCCCTGGTTCTGAGGATTGCCTTGTTGTTCTGTCTTCCTTTGATTTTCCACCCACTTCTTCTTTCTACATTCGTCTATGTCGTGTCCGGTGTTTTTACAATATTTGCAGCTTTTATTGGGGTTGTAGTTGTTGGTTGGTTTTCTATTGTCGTAATTACCCTGTGTTTGGTTATTCTGGGGTGTTGAGGATGCGGGTGTTGGTTCTTTCTTGAGAAACCTACACTTTTCTGTTTCGTGACCAATGCGTTTGCAGTTGAGGCAAGTAGGCGGCTCTGATTTTCGTACATAGGGGGTGGACTTGTCTCCCTTGTTTGCTCTTGCTCTTTCTTTATCCTTGTCGAAACGTTTTCCTATTTCGATCGCTTTCGTGGTTGCTTCGCTGAATGTATGTACACCAGCAATCTGGAGGGCGTTCCTATAGTCTGCAGGGAGACCATCGAGGAAACTTTCCAATGTTTCTATGTCGATTGCTTCGGTGTCCACGTATCCGTTGATTCTACGCTCCACCTCCAAAATGGCGGTCTTTAAGTCCTTTACTCGACTTATGTATTCGATTATGTGTTCATCTTGTTTTTTGTATATGTTAGCTAGTTCTCCCCTATAGAAGTTCGTTGACCTGTTAGGGCTAAATATCTCGAAGAGTTGGTCCAGGAATTCTTGGATTGAGTCGAACTCGCTGTCTTCTAATGCCATGGCGGCTCGAGAAGTTAGTTTTCCTTTTATTAGTTTTACTAGCGTTGTTTCTGCGTTGGGGGCGATCATCCCCTTTGCTCTTCTGCAGGCTCTTGAGAATGACATTAGTGTGGATAATTCTCCGTTATAAGTAGGTATTGTTTCAATTGCCTGTTTCATTGTAATGGTGTAATCTGAAGCTGGGGTAACGTAGGGTGAGGTCCTTGGTTCACTTCGTCTACGTATTGTCTCCATTTCCCTTCTTAATGTTCGCAATTCGTTTGAGAGGGTTTGTATCGCATCTTCTCGTGTTGGTGAAAAAAGAGGGTTTGGCGGATTTGGAGGATTCGGAGGGTTTGGTGAATTTGGAGGATCTGGTGAGTTTGGTGGATTTGGAGGATTTGGTGGGTTTGGTGGATTTGGATCCGTTTCGTTGGTAGGCGGGACAGGTGCTTGTCTCGTGGGTATATTGTTAGTAGTAGAGGCATTAAGGTTAGCCTGATCTATTACTTGTATTCGCGCTTGTGTGGTTTCTGCACGTAAGTTTTGTAATTCTTGTTCTAGTTGTTTCTGTTGTTCGTTTTGAATTTTTAATGCGTTTATTTGTTCTTGCAGAAATCTATTTCTTTCTGTCAATTCTAGTTCTTTTGCTTGTTGTTTTTGTTCCTTTGAAGAAAGATTTTTTTGTATTTTAAGGACTTCTGTTTCCCTTTGTTCTATTTGTTTTAGTTTTTCGGCTAAATCCATATTTAATTGTAAAAGTTCTTTAGGATCGAGCGGGTCGTTGTTTGCCGCTGCTGCTCTAAGTCTAGATTCCATTTTAAATATATTAAATATTAGATTTGAGTGTGTATTTGACAATGACTTTCCTTTTACTTAAACCGTGGGAAAATCCCTTAAGCTGTCACCAAAAATTTCTATGATGTTACAGACTGGCTGAGGAAAATCGTGAGGGATCCCCAACTCAGGTTCATCATCTACCTCCTATTATAAAGTCGTTCACATGAACGGGAACCACGGGGAGGTTTACAAAAGTAAAAGTAGTTTGAATAATATACACTCTTTATTGTGAATGAAATAAATGTTCTTTATTGTATGCTTACGTTGTTTTCCTTAATCCAATTCGATTATTTCAACAATCTTGGGCGTAGAGGGTTGGTGGTGATGGTCAGCGGGTGCGGTGTTGATAATCTGTTGGTTAAGGGTGGTTTCGTAGGTACTTATGATGCACTGTGGGCCCTGGAAGTCTACTGAGTGGTATACCGTTGTCTGAGGAGGCGTGATCAAGTATTCGTACTCCTGGTTGGTGTTAGACAGTAGTTCCTGTATGTAGTCGTGTGGATGACCTCCTGACTGGTGGGAGTGGTTTTCGACTGTTGGCTTCAATGGAATATCTGGATGGGTGGAGCTTAGCGTTGGTTGGCTAGTGTAGTAGCCAATGGTTGAGTCTTGCTGCAGGGGCGGTTCCCTTTCGTAGATTACAGTGTCTGTACTGGAATCCGATTGGTAGGAGGTATGCTCGTAGGCCTCCTTAATGACTTCTCCTATTAATTCTGTATGTTGAGGGTTCTTTGCTAAGAGATCCTCATAGATTCGTTGATCTCTGGCGATGGCTTTCGTGATCCTCTCTCGTACCTTTTTACCTGCGCGGTGTCTCTTTTTATGACCCACAACTCCGTACATCTACGAGGAAAGGAATAGGTAGAATTAGTGTTTGGCCAGAGTAACAGGGGACTCGGCCTTGACACTGGGGATATGTGTGTATCCCTTGGCTTGTCTAGAATGATCAGCCTGAGGTGTAAAGACTTCTATTTAGGGCTAAGAATTTATTCTAGCCTGCTAATTAGAGTATTTGATTTGGCTAGGTTTAGTAAAACCAGCCGTATTAATCAATAAGAGTATTAATGCTGGCTTAAAAGTCTCGAAACCTTAGCCTGTTCATTAATCTCGAAAAGATTTTTATGTAAGGTAATTAACTCGGCCAAGCAGTATAGTTCCAGCCTGGGTGATGGCTCGGAATCCGCAGTAGCCTTAGTTAAATATGGAATTTGGTTGATTTGGGATTAGTTAATTTGGCTGAGTTATATATTTATATGTAACTAGCCTGAATTAAAGAATATGTAGGATATGATGTATTGAGTTGCGAATTTACCTTGTTGAGGGTTTTGATGTAAGACAACTAATACACTTTTACTTGGTTTACAAGGTTTATTTTATATGTTATTTCACCAAGGAGTTCGGTTTATTACAAGCACGATATATTCTACTATGTTTAAGCAAGAACAGTGGCTTGGACTTAATTATTTAGTGAATATATTAACCGTAGGTTTTATTAAGCAAGAACAGTGGCTTGGACTTAATTTTATGAAGTAAGCGGTTTGATGTGCACTGAGTCGAACGTATGATTGAACTGAACTAAACCAAAGAACTGAACTACTTTAGTAGTAGGGGTTTATATAGTATCTTAACTTAGAGTGGTGGGGTTGTTGTTGTTTAACCCGCATTCCAATCTCACGCTTGGACTCTGTGCAGCTGCGTATGACTAATTGTTTTGTATTTTGATCACATAGGTTTTGGCCGGATATTAGTATTTGCTGTTTCTAATAACAAGTTTTAATAAACAGTTTTACTACTTGGTTCCTAATCTTATTTATGGTACTCGATATCCTGAGTAAACATCCTGCAGCTGCACGAGCATGACTCACTTGTTTTGACTGGTTAAAGTTATGCGTAAATAGTTTTGGGGCGAAAACAAGATATCGTTGAATGAGTCATTGCTCGAGTTGCTTAGGGTTGTTTACTCTGAGGGTAGTCCGTACTAAGTTCTTGCAGGGGTTGGAATATGTATTATATCATTGGAATATATATATGTATGTGAACTTTTGAATATTAGTTAATGATCAAGTGTTGGTATAATTATAAATGCGTGATTATAGGTAATATATCTACCGAAGATCGGGCAAGGGTATGCTTGTGTCATATGTCGGTACATTATCTCGGTGTGGTATGAATCTACGTATGGTAAGCCTTGCGTGATCTTTGGTCGGTAAGGTAGTTTCTTATATACTAATATATGGTACAATATCTTTAAAGGGTAAAGAAGTTTTCAGGGTTGTCGGTCGAAGTTGTGCGTAGGTGGGAATGTGACACCTCCCCCCTGAGTTTCAAATGTGACGGCTGAGCCGTGCATTTGTCTTAGGCGGTTGGTTAGGTCTTCGATTGTTGGAGTGGGTGTTACTTCTTTACCAGTAGGTACGTTGCTTGGTGGGTTAATGGTTGATGGTGTTGTTTCTTGTCCTATTTCTGGATCTGCGGTGGATGGTGTTTTCCTTGCTAGGTGGGTTATGAGGTGAGTTGCTGAACCCCATAAAGCTCCTAAAATGTGTATGCTCCATCCGTACATATCATGGATAGTATACCCGTGTATAAGGGTATCTATGATAAATTTTATAATTCGGACGACTATAAATATTCCTAGGAATCCGGCTGAGAGTGATCCAAAGGACATGAATCCTACCCAGATCTTCTCTCCGGTTGATTCTGCGATTTTGTCTAAGGTTGCTTCATCCATTAAATTGTATATTGATATTCCTTCTTTAGTGATTGTGTGACCTGTTGCTCCTCGGGCTATAGTGTTTAACACCGCTGGTCTTTCTGCTGGGAATAGTAAATGATTTCTGAGGTTGTCTAAGTCCTTTTGTTGATAAATTCCACTTGTTCCTAGTGGACCGGCGCTGATATATTTCCAGGTCATCCTTGTTTTTGGGCTTAGTGATTTAGGAGGAATGACATCTACAGGTGATGGTGTGAATTTGTACCATGTATCTTCAATTTTGTACATTGCTGCTAATATCGGGTTGCATTCTTGTTGTGTTCCTACCTTCACGATGAGTTTTGATTTAGGCGTCATGAATAGCGATGAGTTTCTTACAGTGACTGGTAATTCTGAATAACAGTGATTTGTTTGTCTCAATTGGCATTCTATTGGTATACATTTTATGATATGAACCACTTCTCCTGCTACAGTTGCCATATAGCCTGGGTTTTGCATGAGGTTGTGAGCAAATTCGTCCGGAGATAGTGTAGCTATTGTTAAGGCGTTTCTTATCACTTGTTTTTCCAATTCACACTTTTGGGTGATGATGTCTCTGTATAAGGTATTTAGTTGATTCTTGATGTGTCTTTCGACGTAGATAAATTTGGAATTAACGTAGGAGAATATGTCTACGTTTTCAACTTTGACTGTAGATTTCCGTATGAAGGTGTTTCCTTGCGTAGTTTCGAATATGAATAGCTTCGGGTGTTCTGTTCTGAATATGTTGTAACCACAAGTTCTTTTTTCCGTCGTTTTTACTAATGCGAAAGTTACATCGTTGGATGCTATGGAATAGATAGTCATCGCTTCGTCCATTGGGTTTGTTGTTTTTTCTGTTATTTTCGAGACTATACCTTCGTATAGGACATCGTAGTCGGTAAATCTGCAGTTGTCCTCAGGTGTGTCTGCCCAGAATGAATATCCTCCCTCTTCGTCGAAACACGTTCTTTTGTTGAGTTCGCAGGTGACTCCGTTCCTCAAGGTTAGTTTGTTTTCGTCAAGCCTCACAGTTCCCATTTGAGTTGTTAAAGTGATTTTGATTGTTGCCTGTACTATTACCTTGGGCCATTGTCCATAACCGTCGTCAAAGAATTCGCCTTCGCAGCTTCCGTCCTTATTGATGCTTCCTGCTAACGTTGCTGTTGTTCTTGTAGTGGCGTTCCTCTTGATGTTGGTGATGTATTTGCCGTGTCCAATGCTGAGTTCACCTCTCTCATGCAGATGTTGACATTCGGTTTCGCTGACTTCCCTAATGTAGGCTTGTCTGCCTCCATCGGTGACTGAGGTATGCGAATGCATACCGCAATAATAAACTGTACGGTCGATTTCCACTCGGCATTGTATAACCTTGGTTTGTTTAAATTTAGACAGTTGAAATAGTTGTACGTAAGTTTCTTCTATATTTGGTTTTTCTTCAGGTATGTCGCAGTCGGTTGAATCTATTAAGCTGAGTGTCGTTATATTGAGTCCACCTCCGCCGCAATCGTATCCAATTAGCGCGTATGCTACTTTGATAATTAGAGTGAATATAAGTATATTCATGTTTGTCCGAATCTGGAACAAAAGTTCCGCTTCTTTACCCTTGTTTATATTTTATCTTAAATTTTATTAATTATTTTTGTTCTTTAAAGTCGTGGGTTTGGAACAATCCCAATGAGGTACTATTTCTAAAATTTTCTACGTGTATATATGCAAGTCTTTGAATGAACGTCCTTCATTGTGGTGTATTCCAAAGTGTCGACCCTTTTAAACCTTTAATTTCTTCTTATCTTAGTCGTGCTATTTTTAGCTTATTTCTATGCACTATTCTATCTTTATTTCCTACTTTTATTTTAATATTTTGATTATCCAGGATTTCAATTATTTTGTGTGGACCCGTGTATTGATCTCCTAGTTTACCACGTTGAGGTTCCTTTAGGAGGTATACCTCATCGTTGGTAGTTAGGTGTATAGGATTGATTTTTTTGTCATAATAGTGTTTTGATCTGATTTTTGCCTTTTCCAAGTTTTCTTTGGCTAAGTTTTGAATTTCTCTAAGTTTCGAGTACAGTTCCACGAGGTAGTCTTCGTAGGTTCGATCGGTAGTTTGCTCGATGACCTCGTGATCCGATGGTAATCGTGCTAACCTGCCGAAGACTAGCTCGTGTGGTGTGTACTTGGTACCTTCATGTGTGCTGGTGTTATATGAGAACATGGCTTGTGAGAGCCATTGGTCCCAATTGTTATTTTTATCAATGAATTGTTTTAGATATTCCGTAAGGACGTGATGAGACCTTTCAATGGACCCATTTGATTGCGGGTGAAACGCAGTTGTCCTTGTTTGTTTGATTTTAAATTTCTTTGCAATTTCTCTCATGAGAGAGCTTGTTAAATTTGACCCTTGGTCTGTAAGGATTTGTTTGGGTGCTCCAAATTTACAAATTAGATGGGTGATCAAAGCGTCAGCAATAGTTATTGAGTTTGTTTCTAGTAAAGGAATGGCCAGTGAATATTTTGATAATTGATCTTGGATAGTTAGGATATACTCATTCCCGGAAGGGGTTATAGGTAATGGACCTACAATGTCCATAGAGACCTTGTCGAATGCTGTATTAGGAGTGTCTGTTAAAGTCATGGGTTGCTTAGTTTTTACTCTGGTTAATTTTTTTGTTTGACATTCTACGCATGTTGCTATTAAGTCTTGTATTTGTTTCTTCATTCCGTCCCAAAAATAGTACTGTCTGATTCTATTGTATGTTTTATTCATTCCCTTATGACCCCCTAGTGCGGATCTATGATATTCTTTAATAATATCAATCCGTTCGTCTTCTGGTGGAGTTCTTATAAGGTTGGTACATATTTGGATTTGGATTCTATATTCCTTGTTTATGTTTTTTAGTTGTGTTTCTATTTCTTTCCAGTTCAAGGAATCTATATGAGGTGTTTTCGCGATAGAGAATGCGGTTATTTCTAATTCGTTTAAAACGTCAATAAGAGAGTTTATAACTTCAGTGAATATTTCATGATCTAAGTTAGTTTTTATGGTTTCCTTTATAGGTAAAGCTATGTGAGTTCTGGATTTGACTTTGTTAACTTTAGCGCGAGCTATTGTGACGTCTGTGAATGTGGGTAGTAAGTTTAATTCTTTTAATTCTCGTGAACCGTTATCGTATGCGTCTCCCTTGCAGGTTATGAAGTATACTAAGGTGCCTTTTTGCATTGATAATCTGTCCCTGGTCGTCATGAACCTAGGTAAGTTTTGTTCTCTTAGCTGATACTCATTTATTCCAGGTTGGAAGATTTCTTCATCGGTTTCGCTACTTTGATCACTGGTTGTATCGTCAGGTAAGTCTTCGTCTTCTGAGGAGATGTCACTGAGGTCGTCGGGTGGTGTTATTTCGTCATTATTGTCCGTATCATCGGGTAATATTGGTTCATTATAGTTTGTATCGTTGGGTGATATTAGTTCGTCATTGTTGTCCGTATCATCGGGTAGTATTGGTTCGTTATAGTTTGTATGGTGCGTGGTTAGTTCGTTTTGTTTATCCGGAGGTTTTTTGGGTGTTGATGGTGTATGATTGCAAATGAGGATTTCGAAAGGCGGTTTGAATATTTTGGTTATTGCGTTTTTTACGTGGGGCCAAAATAATTGATCCAGTCCGCAGCCAATACGAGGCATGGCTAGTTTGAATATATTTAGTGTCATGCATATATTCTTGAGGCTGTTGAGACTTGTGACCAGGTCTTCGAGTTTTGGTAATCCATTACTTTCTTCCTTGGTTACAAGATAGAATAAATATCTATCGTTGTCTTTGATGTAGGCCACTTCTCCGATAGTTTTGTTTTGTTTTTTCAATTCTTTTACCTGATTAAATTGTTTTTTGAATTCTAATGCTATGCCTGCTCCCATTTTGAAGTCTTTTGCTACACAATGTGCCAGAGAGTAAGTTTGGTCAACTGTGAACAGGTCTTGATCTTTTTCCGTTAGATTGGTTTTATTGGGAACTGGGAAAATGTCTTCGTCGGATGATTCTGCTTCTTGAGTGAGTGTAGTTACCTTTGCTTCTTGTGGTGTTTGTCCTATTTCTTGAGGGTCTTCATTTATCGTTTCTTTATTTATTTCAGGTATTACTACCTCAGGTGGATTTCTCGATAAAGCGTCGGCGTTGGCGTTTATTGCTCCTGGTTTGTAGATCAGTTGATATTCATACTCGGCCAGTTTTAATCTCCATCTAACCAGTCTTGAAGTTGGGTCTTTTACGGAGTTTAGCCATACGAGTGGTCGGTGATCTGTTATCAAAGTGAATTTTGTGCCATAGATGTATGATCTGAAGTGAGATACGCAATAAACGATTGCCAGTAGTTCCTTCTCAATTGTAGAGTAATTTAATTCTGCTGCTTGTAAGAGTCTGGAGGTATACGCGATTGGTAGATCTTTTCCTACTTCTCCTTGACTTAGGACTCCCCCTATTGCGTATCCGGAAGCGTCCGTGGTGATTATGAATGGTTTTGTAAAATCAGCGTACCGCAAAATTGGTTTTTCACACAGCTTGTCTCTTAGTATTTCGAAGGCTTCTTGTTGTTTCTCCGTCCATTTAAATGGTTTTGTTTTCTTTAAGAGTTCTGTCATTGGTTTTGCTATTTGTGAGAATTTTGGTATGAATCTTCTGTAATAGCCTGCGAGTCCCAAGAATTGTTTGATGGTTTTTGAATTCTTCGGTATTGGAAAGTGTTTTACGGCTTCTATCTTTTTAGGGTCTGGTTTGACACCTTCTTGGCTTATGATGTGTCCCAGGTACATAACTTCTTTCCTGAGAAATTCGCACTTATCTGGTTGTAATTGGAGATTAGCTTGTCGTAGTCTTTCCATAAGGAGTCTAAATTTGCGTTCGTGCTCTTGAAGCGAGCTTGCGTATAAGACTATATCGTCTAAGTAGACGAACAGTTCGTTACCTTGAAGTCCGGTGAGAACGTTGTCCATTAGTCTCTGGAACGTTGCTGGTGCATTTTTTAGTCCGAATGGCATTCGCGTAAACTCATAGTGTCCATATGGAGTAGAGAATGCCGTTTTTGGACCATCTATTTCTTTCATGGGTATCTGATGGAACCCGGAGGCCAGATCAAATACCGAAAAGTATTTGGCGCTTCCCAATTGATCGAGTATCTCTGTTATATTAGGTAGGGGGTAAGCGTCTCCAATTGTTTTTTCGTTCAGAGATCTGTAGTCGATGACCATACGCCATCTTTTATTTCCTTGAGAGTCTTCCTTTTTGGGCACTATCCATACTGGTGAATTGTATGGTGATAGTGAAGTTTTAATAATATCGTTTTTTGCCAATTCTGATACCTGTTTGTTTATTTCTTCGCGGTGTATGGGTGGAAACCTGTACTGTCTGGTATTTACAGGAGTATCATCGGTTGTGGATATGCCGTGTTGTATAGCGTTAGTTGATTCCAGTGGTTCATCCGGTAAGTGAAATCGGTCTGTGTTTTCCATTATGAGTGTTTCTACGTGTGTTTTCTCTTCCTGGTTTAAGTGTTCCAGTCTGAGTAGAGGCGTAATTGCCTTGAATCGTTCTGATTTCTCTCGAACATTCAATTTTGTGAGATTTGCTTGTGTAGGTATGTTTAGTAAGTCGTAGTAAGGTAAGACTTCTACTTCAGGTGTCTCGAAGGTTAGTTCTTTTCCTGTAGTGTTGGTTATTGGTATTGTTACCTGTTGATCCTGTACCTTGACTAAGACTTTTCCGGCGTAAATTCCATCTGTTCCTATGAGTCGTGGAATATATCCTTCACTTAAATCTGTCTTTTTTACGTCTATACGAACTAATTGTGTAGTTCTACCTCTGATTGAGAATATTTCTTTGGGAATGAAAGGTAGAGATTGGTCGTTGACTGATAGGCATTCATTGTCATAGTCTATGGTTGCCTTGGTAGAGTGAAAAAATGCTGATCCCAATATCCCATCTTGTTTTATTCTGAAGTCGTTATCCACTACGTGGAAAGGTATTCTTTGTCCTTTGATATCTATTTCAGTGCTACCTAAGGATTTAATTAATTTTTCGGTTATACCTTTCATTTCGATGATGTCTGAAGTATTCACCTCTTTCCATGATTTTAGAGCCTTTGCTTTTATGATGTTAGGTTCTGCTCCCGTGTCAATCATAAGTTTGGCATCGTCGAGTAGATCTGTGGATTTAATATTTATTGTTGGGACTGACCCGATACTGAGGTTGATGGTTGCAATAGTGTTTCCTCTAGTGCTTCCAGTGAGTTTACCGCACGTGTTTGCCCTGTCTCTCGGGGTTTCGTGCCCGAACCCGAGGGGCTTGGGGCGTTTCCCTGGTTCTGAGGATTGCCTTGTTGTTCTGTCTTCCTTTGATTTTCCACCCACTTCTTCTTTCTACATTCGTCTATGTCGTGTCCGGTGTTTTTACAATATTTGCAGCTTTTATTGGGGTTGTAGTTGTTGGTTGGTTTTCTATTGTCGTAATTACCCTGTGTTTGGTTATTCTGGGGTGTTGAGGATGCGGGTGTTGGTTCTTTCTTGAGAAACCTACACTTTTCTGTTTCGTGACCAATGCGTTTGCAGTTGAGGCAAGTAGGCGGCTCTGATTTTCGTACATAGGGGGTGGACTTGTCTCCCTTGTTTGCTCTTGCTCTTTCTTTATCCTTGTCGAAACGTTTTCCTATTTCGATCGCTTTCGTGGTTGCTTCGCTGAATGTATGTACACCAGCAATCTGGAGGGCGTTCCTATAGTCTGCAGGGAGACCATCGAGGAAACTTTCCAATGTTTCTATGTCGATTGCTTCGGTGTCCACGTATCCGTTGATTCTACGCTCCACCTCCAAAATGGCGGTCTTTAAGTCCTTTACTCGACTTATGTATTCGATTATGTGTTCATCTTGTTTTTTGTATATGTTAGCTAGTTCTCCCCTATAGAAGTTCGTTGACCTGTTAGGGCTAAATATCTCGAAGAGTTGGTCCAGGAATTCTTGGATTGAGTCGAACTCGCTGTCTTCTAATGCCATGGCGGCTCGAGAAGTTAGTTTTCCTTTTATTAGTTTTACTAGCGTTGTTTCTGCGTTGGGGGCGATCATCCCCTTTGCTCTTCTGCAGGCTCTTGAGAATGACATTAGTGTGGATAATTCTCCGTTATAAGTAGGTATTGTTTCAATTGCCTGTTTCATTGTAATGGTGTAATCTGAAGCTGGGGTAACGTAGGGTGAGGTCCTTGGTTCACTTCGTCTACGTATTGTCTCCATTTCCCTTCTTAATGTTCGCAATTCGTTTGAGAGGGTTTGTATCGCATCTTCTCGTGTTGGTGAAAAAAGAGGGTTTGGCGGATTTGGAGGATTCGGAGGGTTTGGTGAATTTGGAGGATCTGGTGAGTTTGGTGGATTTGGAGGATTTGGTGGGTTTGGTGGATTTGGATCCGTTTCGTTGGTAGGCGGGACAGGTGCTTGTCTCGTGGGTATATTGTTAGTAGTAGAGGCATTAAGGTTAGCCTGATCTATTACTTGTATTCGCGCTTGTGTGGTTTCTGCACGTAAGTTTTGTAATTCTTGTTCTAGTTGTTTCTGTTGTTCGTTTTGAATTTTTAATGCGTTTATTTGTTCTTGCAGAAATCTATTTCTTTCTGTCAATTCTAGTTCTTTTGCTTGTTGTTTTTGTTCCTTTGAAGAAAGATTTTTTTGTATTTTAAGGACTTCTGTTTCCCTTTGTTCTATTTGTTTTAGTTTTTCGGCTAAATCCATATTTAATTGTAAAAGTTCTTTAGGATCGAGCGGGTCGTTGTTTGCCGCTGCTGCTCTAAGTCTAGATTCCATTTTAAATATATTAAATATTAGATTTGAGTGTGTATTTGACAATGACTTTCCTTTTACTTAAACCGTGGGAAAATCCCTTAAGCTGTCACCAAAAATTTCTATGATGTTACAGACTGGCTGAGGAAAATCGTGAGGGATCCCCAACTCAGGTTCATCATCTACCTCCTATTATAAAGTCGTTCACATGAACGGGAACCACGGGGAGGTTTACAAAAGTAAAAGTAGTTTGAATAATATACACTCTTTATTGTGAATGAAATAAATGTTCTTTATTGTATGCTTACGTTGTTTTCCTTAATCCAATTCGATTATTTCAACAATCTTGGGCGTAGAGGGTTGGTGGTGATGGTCAGCGGGTGCGGTGTTGATAATCTGTTGGTTAAGGGTGGTTTCGTAGGTACTTATGATGCACTGTGGGCCCTGGAAGTCTACTGAGTGGTATACCGTTGTCTGAGGAGGCGTGATCAAGTATTCGTACTCCTGGTTGGTGTTAGACAGTAGTTCCTGTATGTAGTCGTGTGGATGACCTCCTGACTGGTGGGAGTGGTTTTCGACTGTTGGCTCCAATGGAATATCTGGATGGGTGGAGCTTAGCGTTGGTTGGCTAGTGTAGTAGCCAATGGTTGAGTCTTGCTGCAGGGGCGGTTCCCTTTCGTAGATTACAGTGTCTGTACTGGAATCCGATTGGTAGGAGGTATGCTCGTAGGCCTCCTTAATGACTTCTCCTATTAATTCTGTATGTTGAGGGTTCTTTGCTAAGAGATCCTCATAGATTCGTTGATCTCTGGCGATGGCTTTCGTGATCCTCTCTCGTACCTTTTTACCTGCGCGGTGTCTCTTTTTATGACCCACAACTCCGTACATCTACGAGGAAAGGAATAGGTAGAATTAGTGTTTGGCCAGAGTAACAGGGGACTCGGCCTTGACACTGGGGATATGTGTGTATCCCTTGGCTTGTCTAGAATGATCAGCCTGAGGTGTAAAGACTTCTATTTAGGGCTAAGAATTTATTCTAGCCTGCTAATTAGAGTATTTGATTTGGCTAGGTTTAGTAAAACCAGCCGTATTAATCAATAAGAGTATTAATGCTGGCTTAAAAGTCTCGAAACCTTAGCCTGTTCATTAATCTCGAAAAGATTTTTATGTAAGGTAATTAACTCGGCCAAGCAGTATAGTTCCAGCCTGGGTGATGGCTCGGAATCCGCAGTAGCCTTAGTTAAATATGGAATTTGGTTGATTTGGGATTAGTTAATTTGGCTGAGTTATATATTTATATGTAACTAGCCTGAATTAAAGAATATGTAGGATATGATGTATTGAGTTGCGAATTTACCTTGTTGAGGGTTTTGATGTAAGACAACTAATACACTTTTACTTGGTTTACAAGGTTTATTTTATATGTTATTTCACCAAGGAGTTCGGTTTATTACAAGCACGATATATTCTACTATGTTTAAGCAAGAACAGTGGCTTGGACTTAATTATTTAGTGAATATATTAACCGTAGGTTTTATTAAGCAAGAACAGTGGCTTGGACTTAATTTTATGAAGTAAGCGGTTTGATGTGCACTGAGTCGAACGTATGATTGAACTGAACTAAACCAAAGAACTGAACTACTTTAGTAGTAGGGGTTTATATAGTATCTTAACTTAGAGTGGTGGGGTTGTTGTTGTTTAACCCGCATTCCAATCTCACGCTTGGACTCTGTGCAGCTGCGTATGACTAATTGTTTTGTATTTTGATCACATAGGTTTTGGCCGGATATTAGTATTTGCTGTTTCTAATAACAAGTTTTAATAAACAGTTTTACTACTTGGTTCCTAATCTTATTTATGGTACTCGATATCCTGAGTAAACATCCTGCAGCTGCACGAGCATGACTCACTTGTTTTGACTGGTTAAAGTTATGCGTAAATAGTTTTGGGGCGAAAACAAGATATCGTTGAATGAGTCATTGCTCGAGTTGCTTAGGGTTGTTTACTCTGAGGGTAGTCCGTACTAAGTTCTTGCAGGGGTTGGAATATGTATTATATCATTGGAATATATATATGTATGTGAACTTTTGAATATTAGTTAATGATCAAGTGTTGGTATAATTATAAATGCGTGATTATAGGTAATATATCTACCGAAGATCGGGCAAGGGTATGCTTGTGTCATATGTCGGTACATTATCTCGGTGTGGTATGAATCTACGTATGGTAAGCCTTGCGTGATCTTTGGTCGGTAAGGTAGTTTCTTATATACTAATATATGGTACAATATCTTTAAAGGGTAAAGAAGTTTTCAGGGTTGTCGGTCGAAGTTGTGCGTAGGTGGGAATGTGACACTACACTATCTCCGGACGAATTTGCTCACAACCTCATGCAAAGCCCAGGCTATATGGCAACTGTAGCAGGAGAAGTGGTTCATATCATAAAATGTATACCAATAGAATGCCAATTGAGACAAACAAATCACTGTTATTCAGAATTACCAGTCACTGTAAGAAACTCATCGCTATTCATGACGCCTAAATCAAAACTCATCGTAAAGGTAGGAACACAACAAGAATGCAGCCCGATATTAGCAACAATGTACAAAATTGAAGACACATGGTATAAATTCACACCATCACCTGTAGATGTCATTCCTCCTAAATCACTAAGCCCAAAAACAAGGATGACCTGGAAATATATCAGCGCCGGTCCTCTAGGAACAAGTGGAATTTATCAACAAAAGGACTTAGACAACCTCAGAAATCATTTGCTATTCCCAGCAGAAAGACCAGCGGTGTTAAACACTATAGCCCGAGGAGCAACGGGTCACACAATCACTAAAGAAGGAATATCAATATACAACTTAATGGATGAAGCAACCTTAGACAAAATCGCAGAGTCAACCGGAGAAAAGATCTGGGTAGGATTCATGTCCTTTGGATCACTCTCAGCCGGATTCCTAGGAATATTTGTAGTCGTCCGAATTATAAAATTTATCATAGATACCCTTATACACGGGTATACTATCCATGATATGTACGGATGGAGCATACACATTTTAGGAGCTTTATGGGGTTCAGCAACTCACCTCATAACCCACCTAGCAAGAAAAACACCATCCACCGCAGATCCAGAAATAGGACAAGAAACAACACCATCAACCATTAACCCACCAAGCAACGTACCTACTGGTAAAGAAGTAACACCCACTCCAACAATCGAAGACCTAACCAACCGCCTAAGACAAATGCACGGCTCAGCCGTCACATTTGAAACTCAGGGGGGAGGTGTCACATTCCCACCTACGCACAACTTCGACCGACAACCCTGAAAACTTCTTTACCCTTTAAAGATATTGTACCATATATTAGTATATAAGAAACTACCTTACCGACCAAAGATCACACAAGGCTTACCATACGTAGATTCATATCACACCGAGATAATGTACCAACATATGACACAAGCATACCCTTGCCCGATCTTCGGTAGATATATTACCTATAATCACGCATTTATAATTATACCAACACTTGATCATTAACTAATATTCAAAAGTTCACATACATATATATATTCCAATGATATAATACATATTCCAACCCCTGCAAGAACTTAGTACGGACTACCCTCAGAGTAAACAACCCTAAGCAACTCGAGCAATGACTCATTCAATGATATCTTATTTTCGCCCAAAACTATTTACGCATAACTTTAACCGGTCAAAACAAGTGAGTCATGCTCATGCAGCTGCAGGATGTTTACTCAGGATATCGAGTACCATAAATAAGATTAGGAACCAAGTAGTAAAACTGTTTATTAAAACTTGTTATTAGAAACAGCAAATACTAATATCCGGCCAAAACCTATGTGATCAAAATACAAAACAATTAGTCATACGCAGCTGCACAGAGTCCAAGCGTGAGATTGGAATGCGGGTTAAACAACAACAACCCCACCACTCTAAGTTAAGATACTATATAAACCCCTACTACTAAAGTAGTTCAGTTCTTTGGTTTAGTTCAGTTCAATCATACGTTCGACTCAGTGCACATCAAACCGCTTACTTCATAAAATTAAGTCCAAGCCACTGTTCTTGCTTAATAAAACCTACGGTTAATATATTCACTAAATAATTAAGTCCAAGCCACTGTTCTTGCTTAAACATAGTAGAATATATCGTGCTTGTAATAAACCGAACTCCTTGGTGAAATAACATATAAAATAACCTTTGTAAACCAAGTAAAAGTGTATTAGTTGTCTTACATCAAAACCCTCAACAAGGTAAATTCGCAACTCAATACATCATATCCTACATATTCTTTAATTCAGGCTAGTTACATATAAATATATAACTCAGCCAAATTAACTAATCCCAAATCAACCAAATTCCATATTTAACTAAGGCTACTGCGGATTCCGAGCCATCACCCAGGCTGGAACTATACTGCTTGGCCGAGTTAATTACCTTACATAAAAATCTTTTCGAGATTAATGAACAGGCTAAGGTTTCGAGACTTTTAAGCCAGCATTAATACTCCTATTGATTAACACGGCTGGTTTTACTAAACCTAGCCAAATCAAATACTCTAATTAGCAGGCTAGAATAAATTCTTAGCCCTAAATAGAAGTCTTTACACCTCAGGCTGATCATTCTAGACAAGCCAAGGGATACACACATATCCCCAGTGTCAAGGCCGAGTCCCCTGTTACTCTGGCCAAACACTAATTCTACCTATTCCTTTCCTCGTAGATGTACGGAGTTGTGGGTCATAAAAAGAGACACCGCGCAGGTAAAAAGGTACGAGAGAGGATCACGAAAGCTATCGCCAGAGATCAACGAATCTATGAGGATCTCTTAGCAAAGAACCCTCAACATACAGAATTAATAGGAGAAGCCATTAAGGAAGCCTACGAACATACCTCCTACCAATCAGATTCCAGTACAGACACTGTAATCTACGAAAGGGAACCGCCCCTGCAGCAAGACTCAACCATTGGCTACTATACCAGCCAACCAACGCTAAGCTCCACCCATCCAGATATTCCATTGGAGCCAACAGCTGAAAACCACTCCCACCAGTCAGGAGGTCATCCACACGACTATATACAGGAACTACTGTCTAACACCAACCAGGAGTACGAATACTTGATCACGCCCCCTCAGACAACGGTATACCACTCAGTGGACTTCCAGGGCCCACAGTGCATCATAAGTACCTACGAAACCACCCTTAACCAACAGATTATCAACACCGCACCCGCTGACCATCACCACCAACCCTCTACGCCCAAGATTGTTGAAATAATCGAATTGGATTAAGGAAAACAACGTAAGCATACAATAAAGAACGTTTATTTCATTCACAATAAAGAGTGTATATTATTCAAACTACTTTTACTTTTGTAAACCTCCCCGTGGTTCCCGTTCATGTGAACGACTTTATAATAGGAGGTAGATGATGAACCTGAGTTGGGGATCTCTCACGATTTTCCTCAGCCAGTCTGTAACAGGAGGAATCTTTACTTGAATTTCATGTTATTGTCATTGACCTTCTTAGTCCCAGGTCTGTGTTTATTTCATTGAGTAGTGACTCTATCGTTCGAAGCCTATTAATTCATACCATATGTGAATTTATCGGACCAGTCGAACCAAATTTTTTAAGTCTTCTAACTGAAGCTCACCTCTATATAGAGCTGTATATACTTAAAAAATTTGGTTCGACTGGTCCGATAAATTCACATATGGTATGAATTAATAGGCTTCGAACGATAGAGTCAGCAAGTGTCAACAGACTCCTACTGGCTCACAACCCGTGAGGCAGGTCAGTAAAACCCGAGTCTCATTCCTACCAACCCCACGCAAGTCATTGTTACCCACGGGAAGATCAACCCCGTACGGATCGCCGACCACCTCGATGACTACTTCGGACGCTGAGACGGATGTAGAGAAACCAGAACAACCGGAAGAAACAATAACAATCTCCAGGCCACCACGCGCCGATGACGTCAGCGAGGCCGATGACTCTAGAGGCAAGGAAGTAAGCCAACGTGCGATACGTAACCCGAAACTCGGCCGAGATAGAAGCGAGGACGACCGTACGCTCAAGGTGGACGTAATCCCAGACACGCTGACGATGCGGAAGGGTAATTATGCTCATTTCATATCAGCTGATTGCATACGTACAACTCCGGTAGGCAAACAACTACGCGAGATGCAATACATCCACCCTGACGATCTTTCGGAAACAATATCTGAGAAAGGTGCGGTGGCTATTACCAGAAGGAAAAGGGGGATCATATTCTCGGTCGCCTGTATGGACCAATATTATCACCGGATGACTCCTGAAGACTTCATAGACAGATTGGAACTACTGAAAGCCGCCATGGGAGCCGAAAGGGTCACAGAAGTTCGGATTCCCACACGGGGAGACGCCTTAGAGACTTGGCAGCCTACGATCGTGAAATCTCTTGTGGAAACCACCTTCCGAGACTACCCATGCCAAATATATCTCTGTACGGGGGAGATTGAAACTCCCGCTCCGGAGGAAAGGCTCAACATCGTGAGAAGATGGCACGAAGGAACCACCGGAGGACACAAGGGCGTAACCAAGACATACCAACGACTACGACAAAGATACCACTGGCCTGGGATGCGAAACGAGGTGCAGGATGTCATCAGATGCTGCACCAGCTGTCAAAAGCAGAAGGTAACCCGAATTAAAACTCGAGAACCCATGATCATTACAGATACCCCGGTGGAAGCGTGGGAGAAAATAGCTGTGGATATCGCGGACCACTCCCGACCACCAGAAGCGGGAATAAATACATACCGTTCTGGACCTACTAACGAAGCTGGGACACGCATTCGCCCTACCAGATCAGACCTCAGTCTCGATCATCAGAGCTCTTGACCAGGGCTACTTCAAACCATACAGCATCCCGCTGATTTTGCTCATCAACAAGGTGAACCACGTGATGACCTCGGGATACCACCCCCAAACGAACGGATCGCTAGAGCGGAGTCACACAGGTCTGGTAGACTATTTGCGACACTATGCCCACGACCAGCAAGAGTGGGATGCGTTGCTGCCCGACGCCATGCGGTGCTACAACTCCGTCATCCACGAAGGGACGAAATTCACCCCCCACGAAATGGCTTTCGGAAAACCGAAGAGGACGCCTGAATCACTACCGATGGCAAAACATGTACCAACCACTACCAAGTACATGGCAAATCTAGTTACTCAGCTCGATGAGCTAGCCGAAGCCGGAGGAAACGCAGGTATGACGCGAAGGCTAACCCCGTCAAATTCCAGGTGGGCGACCAGGTATTTGCAAAACGAGAGGTCAGAGGGAAATTAGATCCTTACTACGAAGGCCCTTACGAGATAGTGGAGCTGCTTAGCCTGAACACCGCGATCATCTCCGATCGAAGCGGAAAGAGGAAACTGAAACACCTAGACAAGCTCAAATTGAAGGACTCCGGACCTAAGGGAAGTAGCCAATGACAGGCTATACCCAACACCACCCATGGGCTTACCCAGCGACCGAAGCCATCCTGCCAGAAGATTGAACAGCTGGACCAGACATAAGAACATTGTAAACCTAATCTTAAGCCTAGTATGTAACATAGAAATAGTTTAGAAGTAAGTTAGCTAGAGTATCGGAAGAGCGACCGCGTGGAAGGAATGCGCAGCACATTAAGGCCCATTCAAATTTTCATACGCTTGCCCCCGATACCCGGAGCCAGCGTCTTGGGGGAGGGTGTTACGAACGGCCCTTTTTTCATATTTTCCAAACTCGATGCTATTGCAAGTAGGGGCAGTCAGCGCATTCCTGCACGCGCGCGCTCGATCGGATGCAGAGCAGGAAACGAGTCAGGGGTGCAATGACCCCCGAAACCATCGATTCAGCGGCTTGCAGAAAACCCCGCCGTCGAGCAACCCGAGGTTTCTTTATCGAAACCGAGGTGATTGCTAGTCAGTCGTTTTTAATACCGAAAGTGAACAAAGTGGTCACCCTCCAGCATCGCTCGCTAGCCGCACCTAACCGACTACAAGACTCTGCCAGAAGGACGAAGGTGTGAAGCAGTCCAGGGCGTGAAGTAACAGAAGGTCAACCCGACAGCTGACGTTAGCTGAGACGCCCGGCATAAGCTGCACCTATCGAACCAGCGCGAGCTGTCTTGAGTCGGTGGGTTCTTGGAGTCGGCTCGAGTGACGCTCGGAGTTAATTCGGTAGACTCATTTCCTTCTTTGCCATCCATATAATATTCCTTATACATTTACTACCTATCATCCAATTTCTACTTATATTCATTTCTTTTATATTCCAAACTATATCTTTATCTAATATCTATTTCTTTGATATTTATTTATTATATCTTTATAACTAATCCACGTAGTCTCTAGTATAGTTTAGTGTATTTCATAATCTACTTAGTATTAATTGGGATTTTCCCTGTTATTCCAAATAAAACTATATCTATTCGTATATTTATACTCATTTGTCTCACTAAGTCAATCCACACAATCACAGGTGTCCTTAGGACTTAATTCAAGCAAACCCACGAGAGTAATCTTCAGCCGCTCGGAGGTTGCTCTCTTAAAATTATTATAAAACATTGACACCCGAAGCCTTCAGCTCGGGTGCCCGTAACAGAGAATATTCGCGAAGCTGGGCCTAATCAAATGCAATTTGATCGGCATGGAAGTTTCGTGCGCCTTCTAGTATCGTATTAGTTACATTCTTAAGCAAGGGGTATGAGTGTGAACCATGCATCCAACTTTCGAGACGTATTTTTCAGTCCACTATCGTGTTTACGATTTAGATCCTAAACAACAGGATATATAAAAGAGGTTGACCATCCAGCAGCGACAGCTCATTCAAATTTAGTCTTTCAAAGAGTATTGTGGTGTCAAAGAGTAGTGACAAAGGTGAGTGGAATATACCGTTTCTTTTATAATCTGAAACATTGGAAGTGAATCCTCTAATTTATATTTCATCACTCAATACAAGTGAAAATGTCTTGATCGAATAACGACAACAGTAGAGGTTTTCTTGAGTTGTGTATCACGATCGGAATTATCTCACATTTTCTCACATTTTCTCACATTTACGTGTAAAGTAGATGGGAAATTTTTTGAGAAAATGTGAGAAAATGTGAGAAATTTACAAGTTTGCAGGATCTTGGTAACCCCAGGGTAAAGTATCAGTTCTACCGGGTATCAACTTTCGCTTATCGTCACACCAGCTTAGAGCTAACTTATTCTGTAGAATAGTGCTAACTGTATGTCGACTACTTCTTATCACACACTGTTGCTCAGCCAAATTTTGATAGTCGAAAAGGCATCGTTTGTAATCATCAAACGTGATAGATTTTAATGTCGAGCCTTTTACACCCTTTGCACGTTTCTTGTCGGTATCGCGACGAGTTCTGAATGTATAGAGTTTTGCTCGCAAGCCGATAAATTCGGTCATAATTTTTCCATTATTCTCATCCTTCATCAGACCAAGGCGTTTTTTATTCAACAGGGGAATGCCGTAGGTATTATCCGTCGGATAATCTGATGTATCGAACATTGTCGCAACATCACGCTTGATGATTTCATAGATATTTGGAACAGTGAATTGATATGTCAGGCTATCTGTATCGGTATACATGAATTTTGATTCGGTACTTGAAAAATTCTTTTTTACATAATCATAGTGGAAGTTGTATAGAAATATTTTCGAAAGATCGAAAATAGCAGCACCAATGTAGATGGGTTTATTGAAATAAACCTTGGTTCGATTTAGCTGAATAATTACCATATCTTCATCAAATATGGTACAGCTATGAAATGTTGGCCTTGCAATGGGAGCACGTGCACCGCCCCTACCCTCCCATTTCGCGATTAGTTTTAGGGTCTTATGGTTACGCACATTCTCCATGGTCTTGCCGAATACAGCGTTGTTCATAAGCTTGTAGAAATTCTTCTCAAATTCATTTTTCGATTGCTTTCGCATATTTGTATTGAGATCTATGTATGATTTTAACCATGGTGATTGTGCGAACCTTAGAATTCTGTGCACTTTCGTCAGCTTTAAACCAAATTTGATGCACTGTTTCAAATTACGATAGTGTAGAACATATTTTTCCTTAGGTAGAAGCATTGTCGCAAGTTTTCTGATTTTACTACTTGGTGGTGTGAAATATTCGGGACAGAGAGGTAAGTCGGCATGTTGTTATTATGAGCATGGTATCCCTTCTCACAAGAATAGAGGATACAATTGCTTGGTGTAGGAAAAATGTCAACAACGATTTAATGTGCTTGTTATAAGTACTTAGTCACTCTGACGCTGACGCATACGCCTCGAATTGTCTGCCCTCTCTATCAATACAAATATTAATAGTCGTTGTTGACATTTTTTTTCCAAAACCAAGAAATTGTATCTTCTATTCTCGTGAGAATTTCGCTCTACGAAAATCTCTTGTTTGTTGATTGGCTATAGAGACGTGGCTTCGCGTCGACTGAGTCCCTCCAATTCTGAACACATGAGGTGATACACCCTGTATAACTATCAAAATTGCAAACTAAAGTTAATTGGCATTTATGCGCGAGATTAACAACCAAAATTTCCGACGGATTGTTAAATGAATATTGTTAATTGAAAGTAAAATCGTCGATCATTTATCTCACCTCCGCATAGTGGCGACTGATAAAACGCATTTACATCGATAGATAAGAGTTAGACAACACCTCGAAGAACTATCTATTCAAGACTCGGTAACAAACATAGAACTCTACCAATTCGAGATCAGAATGTCAACGCATCTAACTAGTGATTCGCATCCTTAACATAACATTTATTAATTACGTAACACCTATGGGAATATCATAGTAAGTACTTGTATTATAGATTTCTATTTCCCGGCAATGCTTCCAGTTAAGGCTGAAACCCATTAGCCGGCAGCGAGCGGTGGCAAACGGTAAAACAGTGGTTCACATCCCATACGTGGACCAAATCTGGCGTTAAAGTTAGATTTGGTTCGTGTTTTGAATGTGAATCACTGTTTTCGGCCGGTCACCGCCGTTCGCTGCCGGCTGGTAGACCTCGGCCTTTATACTTTTGTCCAACAGAATTTCATTTGATTCTAATATTATATCCAATATATTTGATCATTCAATGGACATGTTTGGATCTGTTTGTCGTGGGTTGTACACCCAAATGGATTCAAGAAGATTCGTTTTGAAGGAGGATATGGATGAGAAGTGGCTCAACCGAGCTTTTTTTTTTTTATTTATATGTTTTTTTTTTTTTTGCAACAGCTAGAGCTAATCGCCAACCATGGGATGATGTCCACCGACGAATCCGATTTTTTCGATAACAGGCAAATGACTGAGGAACGGTGGTGGGGAACACGACTCTATTATATAATTAGCATCACCCTGCAAATGTAATCACAATTTCATTGTTTTTTATTCAACTCAACCCATCGCATTACATGCGTGTGTGTGTGTGTGTGTATGTCTAAATTTTGCCTGAAAATTCAAATTTGTTGTATAATCTTTTGAGATAGAGTAGTCCTGCAATCATTTTTCATCCACCTCTTTGTTCAGCAGGTCTAGTCGAATAGGGTCCTTGTCTAGAACCTTCCCGATTCTCGTTGATTAGAATATGATGTATTTGACCACTATTGTTGCAATAACTTTACAACCAAATTCTGTTTATAAATCAAACGCAGATGGCGTTCCGCAAAAAATTCAAGCGTTTAGAATCACCGAAGAATGGGTGAAAAATTCGGATGCTCTGAACAGCATTTATTGCTTTATTCGTCAAGGGTTGACTGATTTTATGATCAATTTTCCGTCCTGATCAACGAAAAGCGTGAAAAACTTCTGAATGACGTTTTATCGCTCTATCCATTGAGACTTGCCGATTTTATCTGTGGCGGAGTATTTTGCGGAGTATTTTGATAACTGTTTGGCTGGGGTTGATTCTTTTTTGTAGTATACAGCCAATAGGATGCAACCCACCTGCCTGATCAGTTTGAGAAAAGAAGACAACTTCCAGTTTTTGAAAGAAGATCGGTGAATAGTGAAAGTTCATAGAATCATAGGAAAATCGTTGAACGTGATGGCTCGTAATTTCGCAAATATGCACCACCGTAAGTAGGGCCTGATATCTTTATATGATATTATTTGACAATTACCAAGTTAATCATGTGTTATATTCGAGGATTTTACGCACAATATGACTGAAAAAACCCCTGTAGAATGGAATAATGATCCTCATCTTGGTGGATTGGTTGATACACAGCTAAAACTATATACAGCTAGGCAACGTGTGAATGCTGTCATGATAACAAAGAATGGTATCCAGGCAAGGCTTCAAATAGACAACAATATTCACTGTTGGTTGTTGAGGAAGGTGGATAATTGTCGGTATTACCAGGATCCTGAAGATTATGCACGATTTTTGTAGGCCGAGGTGTGCTCGTTTGATTATTGCGATCTGTGTCTTCACAAACTTCTAACGTTTTGAGCGGCAAGAGGGTGTGAAAAACTTCTGAATGATATTTATTGCTTGATCCTTTGAGATTTGTCGATTTTTATGGGCCTAGGTGGTATCTTTTGATTATTGCATGCAATCTTCGTGTTTGCAGAATTCTAGCGTTTTTCGAGCGACGAAAGTATAGTGAAAAACTTCTGAATGATATTTATTGCTCGATCCTTTGGGACTTGCCGGCTTTTATGAGCCGAAGTGGTGTCTTTGAGAGCTGTTCTCTGGTTGGTTGAGTTTGATTTTATTTTGGGGATGGTATGCAGCAAACAGGGTACAACCTAACCCCCGCCAGGTTAGTTTAAGACGAAAAAGACAATTTTCAGTCTGAAAAGATCGGCGAATAGTGCAAGTTCATAGAATCAAAGGAAAATCCCTGAACGTGATGGCTGGTAATCGTGCAAGCATATACTATTGTAAGTAGAGCCTGATGTCTTCATATGATATTATTTTACAAGTGCTAAGTTAATCTTGTGTTCTATTCAAGACGTTTCCTCACGATACAATTGGGCAACCCCTGTGGAGTGGGGTAATGATTCGCATCTTGGTGCATTGATTAATACACAACTAGAACCATATGTAATCAGACGACGTGTGGATCGTGCCTCAATAACAATTAATGGTATCCAGGCTGGCCTCCGAATAGACAACAATATTCGCTGTTGGTGGTTTAGGAGGGTGGATCATTATCAGGCTTACCCTAATCCTGAAGATTATGCAATCGCCAATGTTCTTCGGTATCGAATAGACGAGATGATGGGGAAAGATATCGATGTGATGGCTCATAATTCCGCAAACATGCGCAATCGTAAGTAGAGCCCGATGTCTGGATACAATATTGTTATTTTAGAATTGCTAAGTTGATTATGTATTTGTTCAAGGAATTCACGCACGATATGATTGGGCGACTCCTGTGGAATGGGGTAATGCTCCTAATCTTGATGACTTGGTTGATCCACAGCTGAAGCCATATGTAACCAGGCGTTGTGTGGATGGTGCCGTGTTAACAATTAATTGTGTCCGGGCAAAGCTTCGGATAGACCACGATATTCGCTGTTGGTGGTTTAAGAAGGCGCATGATGAACATTATTACCCGAATTCCGAAGATTATGCAGTCTCTATGGTTCTTCGGGATCGAATAGACGAAAGACTGGATAGCGGTAGCGAGGGCGAATATGATCAAGATATACAGAATGCGTCTGAAGAAGGATAGTGTGTATGATTTATCATTGAGGAATCATTATGACACATCTAAGCTCACTTTTTCTATTTTCAGATCCCATTCTCATAGGGAATGATGATGAACACAGATGAGGGATAAATGTTACGGCCATTATTATTATTATTATTATTGAAATTGTTGTATTTTAGAATAGCTTAGACTTGAGACATAACAAATAAACGCATATATTATCAGATAATTCGCTATATATATATAACACCCTGTCACTCTTCAAGCATTTTTCAGCTAGTATAATTCGTATATATGAGCTAAGAATTAGATATTTCAGCCATCTTGGATCGATTGTCGGTAAGAAAAAAAAAAAGATCGGTAATCGTTACCATGATTCGAAAGCGAATCCTTAGTGGCGCCATCGCAAGACGGAAAATTGCAGGAGAATTGCAGCCATCAGACTATCGGTAACTAATGATCGGATCGTTACCATCGGATTATCGATAACTAATGATCGGATCGTTACCATCGGATTATCGGTAACTAATGATCGGATCGTTACCATCGGATTATCGGTAACTAATGATCGGATCGTTACCATCGGATTATCGGTAACTAAGGATCGATAATCCATAGTGGCGCCATCGCATGACGGCAAATCGCAACCATCAGATTATCGGTAACTAATGATCGGATCGTTACCATCGGATTATCGGTAACTAATGATCGGATCGTTACCATCGGATTATCGGTAACTAAGGATCGATAATCCATAGTGGCGCCATCGCATGACGGCAAATCGCAACCATCAGATTATCGGTAAGCGGAGATCGGCAATGCAGGATTCTCGATCCTTACCATCCGACGATCGGTAACTTATCCGCACGGTCAGTAACTTATCATCACAACTCGGCCGGTAAAGAAGTTTTGGTCCAGAACCCCCTCATTATATCTACTATCTCGAAAATCGCGTTTGAAAAATACATTTTCACCACACCTGCACGGAAAATACGACTTTCGCTCCCTTGCGTGAGCGGGAAGTCGTTCTTTCTGATGCAGGCGGTGGTGAAAAACAGTATACCTCACACGGGAGTGAAAAAGGCCATCTCAAACTGCGTTTTTGTCACCCTCGCCTTCGGCTCGGGTGTCAATCTCACACACAGTTTGGGTTAGCCTACTTTCCCTCCCTAGGTGAGTAATATACTATTATTAATAACAAATAGAAGATTGTTCCTTACATGAATTTAATATTCATAACATGAAAGTGCAATTCAAGAGCTTCAAAATGAGTTTTTGTTGATATTTGTACGACAAATGGCATCGGAGATAATAACGTTTAAAGGAGACCGCGATTCCGATTTTTGATGGTTTTTCGAAAATCCAGTCGCGCGCGACGTCCCGGACGGATCAATCGCTTTTTAAATATAGTTTCCATCGGAGTTCTAGTTTAAAACTTACAGATTTCGTAGAGAATGAATCAAGAAACACGCTCGTATTTTTTTCAGAATTTTCGAAGGTGGTAGTCATCTCGAAAATCGCGTTTGAAAAATACATTTGTTAATAACAAATAGAAGATTGTTTATTACATGAATTTCAAATTCATAACATAAAAGTGCGATTCAAGAGCTTCAAAATACACCTTCAAGAGCTTCATATACACCTTGAAAATATTATTTTTCAAATCACTGCGACGCTCTGAGAAAACATTCTAGTGACTGAGTTTTTTACAGTTGATTAGTGCTCTTCCATAGTTCATTATTTTACGAGATTTTATGTCCTCCGCTGAACGAAAATTCAGTCCATCGAAGAAAAAGTAGTTGTCGTAGGGTACAGGTTGCAGCGTTGCATGAAATTTCTTCAAATTCGGAGAAAATATTCTGTATGAATGTAATTTAGGGGCAAATCAATAATGTTTCATTCAAGTTTTTGATTGTAAAATATTTTTGTCAAAACAATGGAAAAAAAAGTCTTACGATCGAAAATTTCTATCTCTAGAACTTGAATTTACAAAATATTATTGGTTTGATCCTAAATTACATTCATACAGAATATTTCCTCAAAATTTGGGAGAAATGTCATGCAACGCAGCAACTTGTACCCTACGACAATTACTTTTTCTTCAATGGACTAAATTTTTGTTCAGCGGAGAACATAAAGTCTGGGAAAATCATGAACTGCGTATCAAAACAGCACTAATCAACTGTAAAAGAACTGAGTCACTAGAATGTTTTTTCAGAGCGTAGCAGTTATTTGGAAAAAATTATTTTCAAGTATACCCCCTTAATATATTGAACAGTTTAAAAATCCACAAATTACATTTTATAAAATTTATGTAGACGCAAACGAAAGTGTTGACTTACTTATAAACCTATCCATGGCATTTTGTCTTGAATGCCCTTAAAGCGTACGGATCACATTGAAGAAGACTTATAATAATGAGAAAATCGTAACTCTCCGTGAATATCTATCAATATATATAATATGACGGAGGGAAAACATCTAATACAAATGGAATTGCACTTCCTATATCTACTTTTTTATTCTTATACCTTTAAACGTAGCCAACTTGCATATCACATTTCATGTATATGTAAGACATATAGTAACAAAGGCATTCAACCCCTGATACAATAAATAGTACTTTTTCAAATATTTGTAGCACTCTCGAATCCTTATCACTTTATATTATTAGACAGGATTCTGAATAACAAAGATATACAGGGTGTCCCAGAACTAAGTGCAATAAATGATAGGGGTAATAGAGGGGGCCGAGCTGAGTAAATTGACTCGAAGAACATGTGGCTTCCGAGTCCGCGTTCGCGAGATACGATCGGTTAAAAAAACGCATTGGGCGCCGGCATATAGGCAACCACGGACACAGCAGGCAGCGGTTAGCAGTCGTTTTGATAAGCGCGATCCTTCTAAAGCGAGTCATAACACTTTTGAATTCGAAAATTTCAAACAAAAATACTTTGGATATGAAATTTTATTATGGAAATAAGTAATATGTTGTTGTATTTGGCGGAAAATCAATGTCGAAAGTGCTTCTGTTTGAAACTTTCGAATTCAAAAGTGTTATTACTCGTATCAGAAAGATCGCGCTTATCAAAAAGACTGCGAACCGCTGCCTGCTGTGTCCGCGGTTGCCTACATGCCGGCGCCCAACGCGATTTTTTAACCGGTCGTATCTCGCGAAAGCTGACTCGGAGACCACATGTTCTTCAGGTCAATTTACTCAGCTCGACCCCCTCTATTACCCCTAACATTTATTGCACTTAGTTCTGGGACACCCTGTATAGGAACTTTGATAAAAAATACTTATTTCTTAATATTTATTACACATCTAGAGAACTAACATATCACATATATTGTGTAGGAACTATATGACTTTATTTGTATATGTCCGGAGAAAAAATGTTTTTTATAATTAGATAAAATTCCGAAAATTATAGCTCGAATTTGTCCTGATACGATTATATGAGATTATAGGCATGGAAGTGTTTAGAATATCAAACAATTTTGTAAAATTGCATTTGATTTTACGAAATTTAAGAAAATCGTCCGAAATTTTACACAATTAAACAACATCATATTCATATTCTTTCATACATATAATCTTATAAGGACAAAGTCGAGAAGTATTTTCATATGATTTGATTTAATCATATGAAAACTTTCTTCCCGATGATGAAACGATGCATACATTCAACAAACATAATAAAATAAACATATATCAAACCCAAATTAATACTTTTTGGTAGCGTAGATTTATTATGGCGTGAGATATCAGATTCCTAGGAGCATGTCTTCTCATGTAGATTATGTTGGCATGAGACTGTATGAACCTACATAATCTCTGGTGATGAAAATTGAGACACCAGAAACCTTTCGGCGAACCTTCAAGCAGGACTTTGAAGGAGTTCTGCGTAAGGGTATGGTGTCTTAACTTTTATTGCCAGGGTTTAAAAACTTATAATCAACCCCATGGAATCTTTAGACATCGACCATTCGTAATTTAACTTTGTGCTACGAAAAATGACTTTGTGGCTTAGGGACTTGCCCTTTAGGGAATACCATGGTGCAACGGTAAGAAGAACTAGTTTTTCATTAAAAAAGCAAATATGGTTGGTCAAACCTGAGAACCATTAACTGCATGAGTGTTTGAGAAACATTACAACATTGCGATTATAATTCATACAGAGAGATTATAGCAAAATCCCTGCAAAGAGGTCGCGTCAGACTTCTGCTGCGTATGAGCTTACGTTGCGGAACGTTATAATTCTATTTAAATCACTTCATGGTTAATTTACTAGTATTAATTACAAGTCCAAGCTTTCTTTTTTGGATAAGACATTATTAAGACCTTTATACCATAAAATGAAAGACCAATTTTGCTTACCCACATTACACCAAGCTATTTTATTAGTCAATGAAACCTATCCTTCCTCTGTCCTATTATCCAACAAGTGCCTTGTAAAATACTATTTTGGATTTTATCATCCAAAGTTTTTTTTCTTTATTTTTTTGGTTCTATTAGGATTATCTGAATAACTGTTCTGAAGTAATTTTTTCATTCAAAGAGTACCTGCATGAGGCGCGCTTTTTTGACAGATTTGAGTGGCTCCGACATTGCCTTCAATTCATTTGCTATTAAATTTGCAAAGGTCTGTTCTGCATCACATCTACATCTACATCTTTCACCTCGTTTTTTTTTAGAATCAGCATTTTCAAAATGGTTTTGTAAAGCTGATGAGACATTTAAAAATGCTGTTTCAATAGGATCAGACTTCTGACGTTTACCACTATCTTTGTTGAAACAAGATTTTGGTTGTGAAAGGTTCCCTGGCAATTTTGCATTCTGTTTATAATTAGTATTTTTCGACGAAGGAGTATACGTAGCTACCTGGCGTGACGGAGAACGTTCAGATACAAGATTTCGTGAAAACGATGAATGATTACTTGGGTCAGGTATTTTAAAATCTGATGCTGTATCGTAAAGTGAAGTTTCGTCAATGTCGAACAAGTAAGATACAGAAGATACATCTGTACCACTTGAAAACGTTGACTAGGACGACAATGTGCTCGAAGGCCTCGTTACGATACCTTGTGTTACAGATGCATAGGAATCTGTTGTCGTTGGAAGTAGCGTTGTTGTAGTTAGGGTTGGAAGTAGCGTTGATGGAGTTAGGGTTGGAGTACTCGGAGGAGATAGCGTCAGCGTGTCCAAAGGCAATATTCTATCTGGTACTGTACTGAGTGGTTGAAGTGAATCTAGAGGCAGTAGCAGCGAGTTCAACGGTGATGTAGATCTTCTGACAGACGGTGTTGTTGATGATATGGGTACAGGTGGAACTGATGCTCGAACTGATGATAATGCTGCTGCTAATAGCGATGTTGTTATGGGTGCACTTGCAGTGAATATTGGTATCGATGTTGGTTCGGTACAACTGTTAATGTTTATTGGCTTAAATGGGGTCCGAACGGCAGGGGCTGTCAGGGGCTCTGAGACGTTTGTAAATACGCTGGAATCAGAAAAATTGCTACTTGAATAATATTCAATCATTTCCGTACTTGAGTTTCATGATTTGCTTCAATTCTTTTTTCTAATAGTATAATTAATATTGTTGAGTTATCTGCAGGTTTGAGTTAGGGAGAACATAAAAATAATAGTATTAGTTTTTATTTAACTGATGATTATGCTTTCATTTAATTAATATTGGTACATAGAAAAACAGACACCGCGCTTATTAGGTAGTTCTTCTTCGACTGACTTAAGCCGGGATTACGATCAACTTAACGTAAGACCTAAACTTTCGCACATTCTATTAAACAAATCTCTGGCGAGAGCTTTTGTAAAGATGTCAGCTTTCTGGCATTCAGTAGGTACATATTCTACTGTAATCGCCTGTTCTTCAACTTTCTCTCTGATATAGTGATATCTGACATCTACTGCGAGTATTTGGTGAGTCTGAACGACCCCCTATCTACGGCAAAACCAACACAGGCGCGCACTGCGTCGGTAGAAGCGCCACTGGCCGCCTAGCCTCGCTCGCCGAGCCTCACGCACGCAGTGCGCGCCTGTGTTGGTCCTGCCCCAGGAAGGGGGTCGTTCAGACTCACCGAATACTCGCGGTATATGTTTGGTTCTCTTGTGGAACTGAGGGTTCTTCACAAGACGTATTGAGCTTTGATTGTCAACGCGTATCACTGTTGCTTCATTACATTTTTTTCTTAAACCATACATTAAACTACGTAGTCACACGGCTTCTTTGGCTGCACTTGCTGCTGCAACATATTCAGATTCGGTCGGCCCGTAAATGGGAGGATGTGTAATTTGTTCAAATCAAAGTGGCAAACAATCTGGGAAGAGTTTTCACACGTAAGTGAGGTTGAATCTTTTAGTTTTTATTGTATAGTATAATAATAAACGAAAGGTGAAGTTAGAGTCTAATTCTGTTTATACGACAGTTTTCCATTCAAAAAAAATCCCGATTTGGCCCGAAAATGGGTTTGTTCAGTAAAGAAGTGCTCCTGGACTCCCTGCCGAACGAGCACTCTATATTCTCATCACTTTGAACCGAACATATTTGATAAGTCCACGTTTCGTGTGGGACTGAATAACGACAGTGTACCGACAATTTCTTTCTCCAATAGCACACAAGGTGATGAGCGTTATCCTATTACTCACTGGTGATATCGACTATCGTGAATGTTGAGGCATTTGCAAACCTATTTTTTCATTGGCCCTAAATTAAATATTTAGTTTCAGAAGTTCAAGCATGCAAACGAAAGTCTGCATCTCCGTTACATGAGATCTGTATAGAGAGTAGTAGTTCGAAGAAGCACTGTAGGAGTAATGCTAATGTCTCTTCACCTTGCACACCAGGCAATTATTCATAAATAAAATTGAATAATTACTAAAATTATAATATAATAATAATAATAATAATAATGATAATAATAATAATAATAATAATAATAATAATAATAATAATAATAATACTGAAAAATAATAGTTTAATAATAAGTGAGTAAATGAACAAATAATCGGATGACAGTTCTGGAACAACCAGAAAAATTAGCTCACAGTATACATATTTCTAAATTTTTATAAATAATACAAGACAATACAAGTACAGTGCTCCCTCACTAATTTTAACCTCTCTAACATTTTACCTCTCCGCCGTCGGAGGGAAGTAGGCTCCTCGACTATGGCCTGGTCGTTTGGTTCGGCGCATAACGATGCGCAGTAACTACGTCACATAACCTCAACAAACCTATGGTTTTCTAGTAAGTCAGCTGTCAGCTATTTCCCCTCAGCTCCCCGTACACACATTATAAACTCCGCCCATGGACATAGTGGGGGACCTCGCTAATATTCTCTATACCCCGGATCTGTGAAAATTAGTGAGGGAGCACTGTACAATGCTTCT
This sequence comes from Tenthredo mesomela, assembly GCA_943736025.1. Classification (NCBI taxonomy): domain Eukaryota; kingdom Metazoa; phylum Arthropoda; class Insecta; order Hymenoptera; family Tenthredinidae; genus Tenthredo; species Tenthredo mesomela. The sequence goes on from OX031021.1 coordinate 17,706,470, forward strand.
TTTTTCTACTTATAATAGTATTAAATTTTATTTCAGTAAAATGCCCCCCGGTAGTAGGGATTACCGAATCTGACGTTCAATCTGATGTGGCACCAAAGCCGTCTATTACTGCAGATGAATGCTGGACTGGCCGTCTACATTCCTTACTGTTACATGACCACAATTATGAAAATACCCCAAGAACTTTGCGAAAAAAAAATATCGAACTGAAGCAAAATTTACATAAGGTCCGATCGGTTAATCAATTACAAAGGCAAAAGATCAAGAAATTAAAGAAACGAGTTGAATCCTTGAAAGAAGTGGTAAGTACGCTACGAGACGAACGTCGTATTTCTGCAGACGGACTACTGGACCCCTATTCACTAACTCCGATTACGATCGTATCGATGAGTTTACGATCGAGTGTGACGTCAGCGACCAATAAGGTTTCCAGAAAGACAAATCTACCCAATAAAAAACAAGACAAAAGAAGCTGAACCGATCATTTCGTTAACGAAAAGTTACTGAATAGGCCCCCAGTGCCTTGAAAGCTTCTCACAAACTCCACGAGAGTTAAGCATGCGCATGATAAAGAATAGCAGTAAGGGAAAACCAACACGTGAAAAGTACCCACCCGAATTACGATCCTTTGCCCTGACTCTGCATTTTTACTCGCCTAAAGCTTACGATTATGTTCGCCAAAAATTCGACCTGGCCCTTCCTCATCCAACCGTCCTTCGAACATGGTACCCATCTGTAGACGCTGAGCCAGGATTCCTGAATGAAGCTTTTGAAACTCTCCAAAAAAGAGTACAGTCAGACGAAAAACATAACAGACGCACGATTTGCTCCTTCATGTTGGATGAAATCGGCATCAAACAGGGCACGCAAAGAGGTCGAGATGGCAAACAGCGGGGGCATGTAGACATGGGTACCGGCGTGATTCCTGGTGATGATCTCCCGGAAGCTAAGGATGCCCTAGTTATCATGGTGGTCGGTGTTGATGCATCCTGGAAATTGCCGATAGGTTACTTCCTGATCAATGGAATCAATGCGGAAACCCAGACAAATCTTGTCACAGAGAGTCTAGTTAGACTTAAAAAGATTGGTGTACGAGTGACTTCTTTAACCCTGGATGGACCACCTTGTCACTTATCTACGATCCGGAAGCTGAGTGGACGTATAGATTTGCCAGATCCCAGACCATACTTTCCTCATCCAAGTGATCCTTCTGAAAAGATTTATGTTTTATTAGATGCATGTCACATGTTGAAGTTAGTACGTAACTGCCTGGGGGAATATAAAGTGTTATTAGATTATGAAGGAAGAAGAATTGAATGGAGGTTTATTTTGGAACTGGCCAAACTCCAGGATATTGAAGGTGTTAGAGCTGGAAACAAGTTAGGACATTCTCACGTGGACTTCAAAAAAAATATCATGAAGGAGCGACTTGCAGCTCAGACACTGAGTAGCAGCGTTGCAGATGCAATTGAGTTTTGCGACAAAGAGCTCCACTTAACACAGTTTGCTGGTAGTGCCGGAACTGTGAGATTTGCATCTTAGACTTCCTCAACGTGAGAAATCCATTCGGTAAGGGATTCAAAGCACCGATACGACCATCAAATGAGAGGGTTTGGCGTCCCAGAATGGAAAAGGAATTACAGTACATCCTGCAATTAAAAACTCTTGACTCCAAGCCAATTTACAAATCGAGGCGTGCCACTGGATTCATAGGTTTATATTCTGGTGTTTTAGCAGTGTTTGGAATATTTGATGATCTAGTGAAACGCGAAGTCTCCCAATTGAAATATCTCCTCACCTACAAGATGAGTCAAGATCATCTGAGACAGCGAGGTGGCTGGTGCCCAAATCCAACTGTATCACAGTTCGTTTCGGCTTTCAAACGACTACTGATACGTCATGAAATCTCATCATCGAACGGAAATGTTGCATAAATGGATAACACAAAAATCCTGCACGTGTCATCAGGAAAGCAAAGAGAAGCAAGATTAGATCGTTATGATCCAAGCATTTATACGGAATTGGAAAATACAAGATTATACCAAAAATATGACTTGGGAGTTGAACAAAAATCTGCTGCAGATGACTTCCAAGAATTTGTAGATTTTGCGTGGTCTTTGCCCGAAAACACCAGTGAGTTCTCCGAACACGTCGTTGGTTACATAGCTGGGTTTATCGTGAAGAAGCTCAAAAAATGCATCAAATGTGTTATATGCATCGCTTCTTGTATTGGTGAGGTTGGTACTCCAGCAGAGAATCGTCTAAACCGCACGTCACTCACGATTCTGAAGTCCCGGGGTGGATTGATTATCCCTAGCCTGAGTGTTATCAAAGTTTGCCTCGTGACAGAAAAATGCTTCCGACATGCATGTAATATGAATATGGGACGGCCACCAGTTGAGAAGAACTTTCCAGCAGTACTGTCGAATACAGTATTCAGCAAGGTCACACAAGATGCAGCTCTTTTTCCGGATTTGGTAGATCACATCTTTGATAGAGCCCCAGAAGAAATGTACAATCATGTGCATATTCTCATCAAGGCAGTCATTAAAGCGTATATCGAACTTCGCATGTATTCCCATACCAAAAACCACTCTCAGACTACGACAGGCACTAATATTAGACATTTCATGACTGGACAACTTGTTTGGGCACATCAATAATAATGGTTTACATAAATAAGGGTAATTTTGTATTGGTGATATGTCTATTTATGGTTGTGGGTATCTTGTTGTACCGCTTTAGATTGTGATAGTTGATATATTTATAAATTTATTGCATGTTCTAAATCTTCCCATAATTCTTTATATACTGGTTTTACTTTGACGTACTCTCTTAAAATTAATCAGTGGAATTTCACTGATTCAACCAGTGAGTCCGGGTTCACTGATTTAACCACTGAACCTCGATCAGCTGTGCGCGCGCATGCGCGTAAGTATAATTATATTGGTTATGTTCTGAGTGGTTCTGATTCATACTTGACATGTACTGGTTCAATCAGTGGAATTCACTGGTTGAATCAATGAATTATTCCCACTTCTATGTTTACTGGTTGAATCAGTGAGATTTCACTGGGCAATCAGTGAGATCCACTGGTAAATCAGTGAAATTCCACTGATTCATTTTAAGAGAGTATATTACTGGTTTTTTATACGAAGTATTAAATGTTACTACCATACACCTCTTGGTAATTAGTTTCTTTATTTGTTTATTTATTCATAAATAATTGGAATCTTTCTTCCTTTCAGTTATTTTCACTAGGACTTGGACATCGGCTCGCAGAAAATCATCATCATCATAAAAAAAATAAGAAAAAAAAAAAAATTAAAAAAAAAAATTGGTAATAAAAATAATAACAATTTACTTACCTCCTGATCTGAATTTATGTATTTGTACAAATGATATATTTCATTTATACCGTTCAGGGAGATAATTCTTGATTTTTACGACACGGTTGTCACTTTTTCTTACGTATCATGGAGCCACACGGAACTGCATTCAACGTGATGCACGGTATACAGCTTATATTTTTCAAATTACGCGTCGCTTTTCGTCTGTTTTTGTCTGAAAAGATGGCCGCCGCCGGCCTTCTAAGCGGCACACCGTCAGCCGTATGCTAGCATGGCTATCCTCTATCCAGTTATTATATATATCAATGACCTAAATCTATTGTATTTACTAGGTACGCAAATATGCGTTTCACAGCCTGCCAGTGACTTTTATTATGCCTATTTAGGAACTTACTCACGGAGTTAACTGCATACGCAATATCTGGGCGAGACACGATTGCTAGAAACATAAGAGATCCAACTGCTTCTCGAAAAGGAACATGAGTCTCTGCTTCGCTGTCAGATTCAACCGGATATAGTACAGTATGAGGGTCTGCTGGTACAGCCACCCCTTTTGAATTTTCCATTCACAATTTCTTAATTATTTGCTTTGTATATGCTTTTTGATGAATAAACATCGTTTTTTTTCCCACATGGCCAGGAAGGCCGATTTCCTTACCCGCTGAGAGGTGAGGAAGTTCAGTTTTACCGACCAGGGGAGTTTTGCCTCCCATGGGAGGGAAGGCCGTGAGTAATGAATTTTCCTCCCAGTTCGCTTCGTATGTTTTCGGTAACAGCGCCATCGGACGCACAAAATGACAGAAAAAAAGCGCGTCGTTCATGATCGTTCGTTTGTTTGTTGCAAAGAAGAAAGTGAAATCAGAAATGATAAAAAGCGAAATAGCATGACTTCCTTGTCCCTCAATCTAAAATTGCGCGTTTGCTATCGTGCGTGGTCGTACCTCTCTGCGGGTAGGAAATCGGCCTTCCGTCCATGTGTGAAAAAAAATATCGTGTGCATCACGGTCGGAAGTTTTCGCTCCCTCGGTGTAAATAGCCGCCCTCGCGATCGGGTGAAATCGGCGAGCCTTCGGCTCGCCGAGTCCCCCCGACCGGCTCGGGCGACTATCTACACGCTCGGGAGCGAAATCTCACTTCCTTCCCTTGATGCACAATATACTATTGTTCACTCTGTCTCGAACAATTTGCAACCCTACAAAGATACTACAATCACCTAAGGTGATTTCGAACGTCTCGTTCAGTGATTTGATGATCGACTCTAATACTTTTTCTGATTTTGCTGTGACTATGGCGTCGTCAACAAATAATGCTAGATGGATAGCTGATCCTTCATAGCTTCCATAGAAAATACATTGATCTGCATCGATTTCCTTAAGATTAAATTGTCTTAAAAAATTGGTAAACTTAATGTTCCAGCATCTAGGGGCTTGCTTAAGCCCATATAGGGATTTGTTTAATTTACACACTAGTTTTCCACTCTCACTTTCACTCTCGTCGACACTTAAACCTTCCGGCACTTCCATGTCGATGTCTTCCAGAAGATCTCCATATAGAAACGCTGTGCGCACATCGAACTGGACGGTCTCGAGGTCATCTTGTGTTATGACTGCAAGCAGTACTCTGAGGGAATCTTGTTGTAGAAAACCACGCGCGCATAGACGCGCTTCGAAACGGTGTGTACATTCTTCTGCATCCTGCATCACTTTGAACACCCAATTCGAGTCTATCGTCTTTTTATTTGGAGACTTTGGTACCATCGACCAGGTTTCGTTTTTCTTGTGCGCCTCAAGTTCTTCTCTAATGGCTTCTCGCCACTTTGAAGCATCTGGAGCAGACACAGCTTCTTGGTACGTCGTGGGTACCTTGTATTCTACCAAGTTCATTTCATATCGGACCGGAGCACGAATGTTCGCACGGTCTCGCAGCACACGTTCTTGAACAGCTGGCGCCCTTCCATGGTCGCCGGGTGGTGCAATTCCTGCATTATCGACCACTGGTTCTTCGTTACCAGCCATTTCCTCTGCTGCTTCTCCGTTGTTTCTTGCTCCATCATCATCACCTGCTTGGTCTATGGGTAGCGTTGCCTCCTCTTCAGTCGCCGCTCTTCCCTCTCGTCTTTCTGTTCCCAAGCATTCATTGAATACAACATTCCTAGAAACAGACACAGATTTAGTTTCTATGTTGTACAACCTATAATTGGATGAGTCTCCTTGGTAACCGACGAGGATTGTCTTTTTCGATCTCGCATCAAATTTCTTCACAAACTGTTTCGGGATTCGCACGTACGCCACCGAGCCAAAAATCCCCATGTGACTCAGGTTTGGCTTCCTGCCCGTCCAGAGCTCGTATGGTGTTTTGCTTCCGCCTGCTTCTGACCTTACTGCTCGATTCAGCGTATAGACAGCTGTGTTCACAGCTTCCGCCCACAGACTTGGCGGTAGTCCCTTCGCCTGGAGCATTGTTCTGGCACATTCAACAGTCGTCCGATTGTCGCGCTCTGACCGTCCATTCTGCGCTGGAGTGTAAGGTGCCGTGTTTTCCATCTTGATGCCTCGTGACGCTAGGTAATCCCTCATTTTCTTATTGCAGTACTCACCGCCATTGTCGGTACGGATTGTATTTATCGGGCGACCAAACTTGTTAGCAATCATACGCTCGAATTCGATAAATCGATCAAGAACATCCGCCTTGTGCTTAAGAAAATACACGTAGCGAAATGCTGTGGCATCATCTTTGAATGTCACAAAGTACTCAGCTCCGCCGGGGGAGCGCGCCTGCATAGGCCCACACACATCGCTATGAATGAATTCCCCGGGTTCTTTTCCTCTCTTCGTACCTGTCTTATCAAACGGTAATTTGTGCAGCTTTCCCAGCTGAGATGCTTCGCAGAAAAACTCAGTCGTGTCTGTCACATCTACTCCATTAACCAGTCTCTTTTTCGCTAATTCACACAGAGAACGCTGATTAATGTGTCCGAGTCGCTCATGCCAGACTCTAATGTTAGTCACTGTCACATTTGCTTCATTGTTCACTCACGGTACACGGAAAAACATACGAAAGATTTCATTTGACTGTCGCACACCTGTAGCCATTATTTGTCCATCTCGCTCTACTTCTACACTAGGGCCTTTAAATTTCACGCAATACCCCTTCACTGTGCACACGCCTACCGAGAACAAATTTTGCTTAACACTTGGCACGAATAGTACATCCTCGATCGTTCCTCTTTGCCATGTCCCGTTCACTAGTTTCTCGATCACAATTTTTCCGACACCTTCAATCGCGCACACACCGTCGTCACCTAGAGAGACTGTGTCTCCCTCTGTTTTTCGAAACTCTACAAACCAATCCCTTAGGAAGGTAATATGAGCCGACGCGCTGCTGTCGGTCAACCAGGAATCGCGTATCTCGTTGCGGCATCATTTGTTGCGTCTGCTCGACCGTCGGTTCTACATACCGACTGTCGCTCTTGTTACTCTTTGCCAGAGCTTTGTTATCCTTCTCGGATACTGTAGCTATGAACGCGCACCCACTACCATTTTGTCCTTGGTCGTCTTTGTTTTTCTCCTTCGTTGGACACTGGCCCACGTAATGACCTTTATCATGACACTAAATTTTGTATTAACCATATTTGTCATTAAAAGATGTTCACATTTTGGAATTCATTCATATTTCATAAACATGCTTCACCTGATTCACATTGTAGAGACCTTATTTCTCGCCAGCAATTTTCACGAATGCTGCTATTTTTGTAGTTGGCATTCTGTTTGTCACAGAGGGCCGGATACTTGTAAACCAATGAAATTCGCCTCACATCGTTGTCGACAACCACTTGACCACCTGCTCCGAAGAGTGTACCGTCTGTGGACCCTATTTCCTGAAACTGATGTTGTACATATTCCGTCGCATATGCCTCGTTATTTTCCCCCTCTTGGTCTTTGAGAGATAATATGGTTTCCTCCTCTACATGTGAGTCCATTTTATCTGCCGGAAGTCAAGCACGAAAACTTACGTATAAATGAGGTATTATACGCCAACTAAACCAATGATTTATCTCTAATTAATGCACTAATAATGAACAGATTTTTGGAAAAGCTGGAAAAAAAAATTAAAAAGCGCTTTGAAGATTGGGAACACATATATGTATAGCAAATTATGAAAGAGATAAAAAAAATTTGAGGGAAAATCATTGATCGACTTAAATAAAAAAAAACAAATAAAAAATAAATAAATAAAAAAAATGAATAAATAAATAAATAAATACTCTTTGAGCTGAAACAACTGAAAACTACTAGCAGCAAATAGTGAGGTAAAGTCAATGAATATTAAAGAAGAATTGTAACCTTCTGTCATCAGAATGTATGCTCTGCAGGGAACCTTTCGTGGACACTAGACAAGCGAACACAGAGGTTAGGTACTTCGATAGATTTTCCAAATCATTACTTCCATTACAGAAGATCAACATTCTGGGTATAGGTACGCGTATACGATAATAATTTTAGGTTTTGGCGAATTTTTCTTGAATCAGTGCGGAAAAGATATTCATGGAGGCCACGCTCAAAGGCCGGGAGCGTTCTGGCTGCTCTGAGATCGGCAGGCAGCGCGTCCCACTGGCGGATGGCCACGGCAGAGAAGGACTTAACTAAAGCCTCAGTTCACGGTCGCGGAGGCAGAAACTCGCCACAGGTAATTCTAGCGGAGCCAACGGCTGCGGGATCACGGTCAACGAATAGCTCGCAAAGGTAAGCTGGACGCCCAGAGCGTATGGTGGCAAAAAACACAGACAGCAGGAAATAGAGCCGCTTATCGCTAACAGTGAGCCAGCCTCATCCCCGACGATGAGGCGAGATGTGCTCATCCCTGGCGACACCACAGACGAAGACGGAGACTACCATGCAAGCGACCAGAGACCGCAGCAACCTGTGCAGACCAAGAGAGCCTGTCATCAAGGATCAACCCGAGATCGCGGACAGACTGAGAGAAAGGCAAAGGGGTGCCGTCGAGGAGAAGCGGAGGAAGTGAGGCCAGGTCCAGTCGAGAGACATAACGCGAACTACCAAAGACACACGCATTGGTCTTAGCGACGTTTAGCCGGAGAGAACAGCTGTTCGCTCACGAGAGAACAGCTCTAGCATCCTCATTTACCTTTTCTAGACAGTCGAGGAGATCGCCCGGGACGCACTGTCGATAGATTTGCAGGTCGTCGGCGTAAACTAAGTGATCCGTGTGACGCAGGACCCCGGCGATGTCATTGATAAAGGCAGTGAAAAGCAGAGGCCCGAGAACCGAGCCCTGAGGAACCCCTAGGTCAAGCGAGGCCCAAGAGGACAGTGAACCATCGTGGCCAACCACCGCCTGAACCCTACCCTGAAGATAACTCGCAATCCAGCGAAGCACGTGCTGCGATAGACCGAGTGCAGTGAGCTTTCTAAGCAAGATGGCGTGAGGAATCGTATCGAAGGCTTTACTAAAATCGAAAAGTACTAAGATGGTGAGTTTACGATTGTCGATGCCCTTCCGAATATCCTCAGTGAGGGGCAGAAGAGCAGACTGGGTGTTAAGCCCGGTCGAAACCCAGTTTGCTTTGGGTCTAGTTTCGTAGAGTCTTCTAGGTAGCTCGACAGCTGAACGAGGACGACGCGTTCAAGAATTTTAGAGAGCAAACAGAGATTAGAGATCGGTCGAACCTGCTGCAGAGAAGTCGGCGACTTAACTTTAGGCAGTGAGCGTACGCGCGCACGCTTCCAGCGATCCGGAAAAGTAGCAGAACTGTGCGAGCGATTAAAGAGGTCAAGCAGATAAGGAAAAATAGCCGGAAGGTCGTCACGGACATTACGTAGAGAAATGCCATCTACGCCACAGGACTGCGAGCTGAAGTGATCAATCGCATTCTTGAGGGCGACCGGAGAGATGTCCTTGAAATAGAAGAGCGAGTCACTGTAAGCCGGGACAGGGAGCTCAGAAAAGAACTCTAATACCTCGGAGGCAGAAGAGGGGCGCTGCGAGACGGCGACAAAGTGACAGTTGAGATCCTTGACCCAGAAGTTTCCGTAGTTACTAGACGGAGCAGGCGCGATGCCAAGAGCTCTGAGTTCCCTCCAAAGCAGGCGTGGATCAGACAGGCCTGCGAGGCGGACAGCATAGTATTCGGACCGATACACCGAGATGTGGCGATGAAGGTCATCACGCGCTTCACGATAACGCTGCAGCAAAGAAACGGAGCGACTACGCTTGAAAGTACGATAGAGCGTATCCCTGGCTCGTAATTCCATGCGTAGAGCTGGGGTAACCCAGGGCGCGACTTTGTTGCGATGACGCCGAGTCACAACGGGCGCATGAATGTCCAGTGCCGATGTAAGATTGCCCCCCAGGCAGGTGAGAAGGCCATTTAAATCTGTGCCATCAGGAGACATGAAGGCGGTCCAGTCACAATCCGCTAGCTCACGAAGTAGCCCGTCGACGGTAAAGTTGGTGTACGACCGCGACTGGAGAAGTATATTAGGCGAAGGCGCGCGGAGTAGCAGCTTAACAGGAATCATATCGTGTCCGGCAATGAATGGGTTGTCGGACTGATGGAAGGAATGTAATACGGCAGGGTCACTTAACAGGCACAAGTCCAGGAGCGTATCTGAGGTTGCAGTGTGACAGGTAGGAGAGAATAGGACAGTATACAGCGCATGGGAAGAGCAAAAGCCACGTACATCATCGGCATCGTAAGTAGAACCAAGCAGATTGGCATTGAAGTCACCAAGAATGACAGAGAGCGCGTAGTTGGAGCAGTGCAGGTTTAAGTCACGTTCAAAACAAGAGAGGTTGGCAGTTTTAGGTCGTCGGTAGACTACAGCCACAGTGAAGGCAGGCGCATAACGGGGCTGAATTTCGGCAATAAGATACTCTGGGCTAGCAGAGTATGGTGGTGGTGAGCAAGCCAATACCCTAACGCGCAGTGCCTCATGGATATATAGAGCAACTCCACCACCCATTTTTCCGATGCGATCATTACGGTAGAGAGCGTAGCCAGGCAAGTTGACCGAGGAGTTCGCGACCAGCAGGTAAAACCAGGTCTCACTGACCGCAACAATATGAGCTCTGTCGGGCGAGAAGCTAAGGCGCACGAGATCAATGTGTGCTCTGACGGAGTTTGCATTGATATGTGAAAGGCAAAGATGAGACGTTGGAGCAGCAAACGGACGAGATGAACTGGGCAAAGCCGAGGCACGGACAGCCGGAAGTCAGTCAGAACGCAGCGCACAGATGTCACCTTCATTGCGTATCCTCACAATCGGCGCACCATCTGCCTTCCTCGCACAGATTACGTCATCGCGATGTTAGACGAACTTGTACCCCTTGGAGTTCGCTGCAACTTTTGCAGCAGTCAGAAACTTAAAGATGTTCGAAGGAGGGGCTTCATTGGCGTATATTGAATAAGTCGGTCCCACAGGCGGTGAGGGGAGATCCGTGGTACGATGGTGACCTTTGGTGCGCTGAGCAGCGAGTAAGCGATCGAGTACCTCACGGCTGCGAAGTTTGGCGATGATCGGTAGAGGGGTGTCTTTTCGCGCCCGCGCCCGCGAGACGAGAAAACGCGAGGAGACAATGTCGGCATCCTCAAGTTGGCAATCGATGGCAATGGCAACACGAGATATGGCAGCCTGAGTGAGATCCGGACTGGCACAGGGGACCCCCGATACTATGACCTCAGCCGCTTGAGTGTCCGCGGTAGATCGTCTGAACTCGGCGCGAGCAGTAGACTGAGCCTGGCGAATCGCAGCGATATCGGTACGAAGCCGCGCAATTTCACGTTCCAAATCGAGGATTTTTGCAGCGATGGCCTCCACCTGCACCTGTCGTGGTAGCAGACCATCAAGCCTATGAGCAAGGGCATCCAGGCGCGCACTAAGCACCTGGAAAGCGTCGTTAGCAGTGGAATCATTAATCGGAGCAGAGGAGGTAGACGAGGCACCATCATCGACCGGGTGCGAGGCAGGGAACGACGACCGCAACGATAAAGGCGTAGAATTCACTGACGCAGGAGCAGAGCTAGGCATGAGAAATTCAAAGGGGGTACCCCGGCAGCAGGTTGAGAAACTTTCGCGTGAAGCTTTTTTTGAGGCACAGCTGGGGTGGTAGAATGACTTGCACGAGTTACAGTAAACAGCACCCAGGGCCACAGATTTACTGCAGCAAGAGCATAGGCGAGGTAGCAGAGGCATATCGGTGTGGTACGTTACCGTCAGACAGCACGTTATCAGCAGTCAGTCAGCAGGTCGTGCAGCGTGAGCTAGTTAAACGCAGCCAAAACAAAGGCCGGGCGGTAGGGCGTCAGCTGATCCACGGATGTAGCGTAGCGTCGACATCCGATAATTGATCGATTGATCGATGGACCAATAGTTGACAGTTTGGGGTTATGTTGCACCAGCTAACATCAGCCAAAAAACCCAGTGAAGACGAAAAAGCAGGCCAGAAAGAGGATAGAGAGCAAGCCGGAGGAAGGCTTGCAATGAGGCGCATGCAAGAAGGTCTGAAACAAGACGCCCGGAGGCAGAGAGCGGCAGAAAAAGCACTAAAAAGCAGGAGCAAAAGTGGTTCACATGCAAGCGTACTCACGTACTCAGAGAGAGAGAGAGAGAGAGATAGATCGATAGGAGTTTATTTATCCATGGCAATATTAGACAAGCCTACCCTGCATTTACAATAAGGTATGCAGGGTAGGCGGCAAGGGATAGGTGATGAATACATCAAAAAGAGAACAATAAGTTGCTTAGCCTAGGGTACTTAAAGGTAAGTTAATCTAGTTGCTCGACCTAGGGAAGAGAAAACGCGCGGGAAGAGCACGAGGCATGGACAGCAGGCCAACCAGGGCACCGGTGCCACTACACCCTCGCCAGTTCCGTTTCAAAAAGGTGTTACATCAATCGCGAGCGGAAGATGGTAGCCGACGACGACCTCCGCAGTTCAAGAGGGAGGGACTCCCAGAAATAGACCCCAGAAACCGCGAAGGACCTTCTATAGGCCTCAGTAGCGAAGCGAGGAATAAGAAAGTCGCCCCCCATACGCCGACTAGTAGATCCTGGCGGAGCGGGGGGACGATCGAAAAAGAGGACGCGTAGATAATCAGGAGAGCGAACGATGTTGTCGTGCGAAGGATGTTGTCGAGCGCGGTACCGAGAAAATATAGCCGGCGGTCGCGCACGGAGAGCCAACCCAGTTCACGACGGTGATGGGTGACGTGCTCAGCCCGAGATAGTCCACATACAAAGCGGACGAAGCAGTTAGCCACACGTTGCAGCCGATTATTCGGGACCACTGATCCTTCATTGTAGACAATGGCGCAGTAGTCCAACAGTGGAAAAAGCAGAGTCGTCACGAGAAAGACGCGCAGGGCAGGCCGACGAGACGCGGAGAGTTGACGGAGAGAACGATGCACCCTTCCGGAGACTGCATCGAGTTGGCCGGACCAAAGGAATGGCCACGCCATTCACGAGCACTGGCGGAAGAGGAGCGCTGTGAAGCCGCGTGACGAATGGTGAGCTTCCGAGGATAATCGCCTGCGTCTTTGACGCATTCAGGCTGAGCGAGTTGGCGGCAGGCCAACAGTGAACCGCGGCGACGTCGAGGTTGAGGCGAGTAATGGCCTCAGGAACATCGGCTGCAGGACACTGCAGATAAATCTGGAGGACATCCGCGTAGGGTAGGTGCTGCGTATGCCGGAGGACCCGAGAGTGAGTGAGTGAGAGTAAGCTTTATTCGGCGCTCTGGGACAAGTCCCCTCAAGCGCATTACCGATACAGTATGTGAAGAAATCATACAGATAATTTAAGTGGTAGTGGTAGTAACAGTAATTATCATAAGTATGAAGTGTGGAAAAAGAGTAAATTAGATAAATAGTTGAAATAAAAAAAGAATATTAGAAACATTTGATAGAAAAAGATATAACTTAAAGAAGAAAAATTAATTACAAGCAAAAGAAAAACTACAAAAACGAATATTCTAGTAGCAGTAACAGTACAGAAACAGTATGAAATGCAGAAATTATTATAGGTAATAAGACAGGAATTTCGTCTGCAGACAAGTTCGTAGGAGTACTCCCATTTGGTGACGTGGCTATAGGGAAAACTGCAGAAAAACCTATGCCGAGTACAGCGTTGAAAAAGACCTCAGCTCGCTTCTGAGCATGAGCCAGTATATGCCAGCTTGAAGAAATGAGTGAAGAGTTTGGCTTTGAATGAGTTTAGACTGTTCATGTTCCGAATTTCCGTGGGCAGTGTATTCCAGAAATTTGGTGCTGCTGATCGAAAAGACTTCTTCAACATTTCGGTTCTACAGATTGGCACAATAAGATGGTCAGTTTGTGCTCTTGTGTCGCGTGATAACGTCAGATCCCTGAAGACAAAGTACTGCGATAGGTAGTTTGGTCTTGAGTATATTGAAAATCATGCACACGAGGAAATATTTGCGTCTATCGCTGATCTTGAGCCATCCAAGCTTTTTGTAGTAAGGTGTAATATGTTCATCTCGTCTCAAGTCAAAGATGAACCTCACGCATGCATTTAGGGCTCTTTCAAGGAGAAGATTTAGTTCGCCCGTCAAGTCCAGGTAAATGAGGCAGCAGTAGTCGATATGTGGGAAAACAAGTGTGGTTATGAGAAGCACCCTAAGTTCTTTGGGGATGTTTCGTCTATTTATCCGCAGCTGATGAAGTGTGCCGAAAATCTTCCTGACTGAGAGAGAGAGAGAGAGAGAGAGAGAGAGAAAGAGAGGGGGAGAGTAGTTTCAAGTGAAAAGTTTTAAGTGAGAATCCCCGCTTCACCGGAGGTTGACTAGATCGTTAGTCAAGGACTCGTGAACCATCCTAAAAACCCTACGAGCCTCGAACCGATCCTGTGTTCATCGTCCAATTGTTCTTGCGAACCGTTGGATTTAAAATAACCAGGACGGAGTCACGTGTTGTTTGTCGTGCGTAGAGCCGTGCCAGTTTTGGTCACCGCTGCGCCGATATTCACCGAGATCGCGTCGACGCCATGGAGCCACGGACTGCTGACGTCACGCAAAGCACTCAGCTGCTACGAGTCAGAGTTTCGTCGCTTCCCTAGCCATCCCCTCCGCCCCTCCGCCGACGCTGGACAGCGCGTCGCGTCAGTCTTCAGAGAGACACCGAGAGAGGCACGAAATCTCGCTACCATGACAGCTAACTGTCAAGTAGCCAGAGAGGGAGAGCCAGCGACCGTCTAAGACGACCGTCGCCTTAGGCTGCGTTCCATTATTCGCTCAGAGCACTTAGGCCTATGCGTGCTCAGAAACTGTTCCGATAATTGCTGCAACGCGCAAAACGCTCGCATCGGTTTCCATTAATGGAGCGGTTTTGAGGGTTTTGAGAGGGTTTAAGCGTCATTCTAACCTAAAATTTGGGTATCTCCAAGATCTCCAACGAAGCAGGGTTCAAAGGAAGAGAACTGGAACAGAAGAAGAATACCCGAATTTCCGAATGGGGAAAAAATGAGTGTTGTTCAAAACTAAATCGTCGAAATGGCGAATTGTGCCGGGAATCAGTTGGCGATATTGGCTGTTCGTTCAGTAATGACTCTGTTAGAATCGTCAAGCAGCTCGTCTGATAGTGACGTTGAGACGTCGTGGTGCTCGTGTGCCGAGGCTGAGAGTACACGATTATATAGGATCAGTCCTTGCCGAATGTACAGATTCGGAGTTTAAAGCGCACTTCCGAATAGGTAGAGCAACGGTGCAGTTTATCTTGGGCGAGATTGGACACCTGCTAGAAGCTCCTGAATCAGGCAAAGGACGACCCCGTATAAGCGCTATTAAACAGCTTTTAGTTGCTATTTGGACTATGGCAACTCCAGACTCTTACAGGTAAGCATTTTTAAGTTTAGATTCATCAGTGAAAAAGGCTTAAAGTACAGTTGGAAATATTGAATACATGATGATTTATTTGAGCGGATCCACGTCACTTCGCCCAAAAAAAAAAACCGTCAAGTCATGGATCTTTGCGTCATTCGACATATCTTTAGTACTATGGGGAAAAAAATACAACTTCAGGGATTTTGAAAATTTTTCAAAAATGGCGGAGTTATATAGAAAGCTATTTGAATTTTGGGAATGGCTATGTTTGAAAATTCATATTTCCGGAAGTATTTACCGGAGCGGACTGATCCTGGAATCATTTTGTTCGTAAAAGAATGCGCTTTCAGACAAAAAATTTTGCTTGAAAAAAAAAAAAAATTTCAATTTTTTTTCGTCGTTTTTATTTTTAATTTCGCTGCCATTTCCGCGGGACCTACCGGAATCCATGGAGATAATTTTTTTCGGATAGCCGAATCCTTCCCCTTTAACCCTGAAAAAAAAATTTATTGAGAACCTACCTGGGCCGGAGAAAAAAAATAAAACGTCTTGTCGCGCGTCGCCGCGCGCGTCAATCCACGTCCGCGCGGCGAGCTCCTTGTGTTGCGTAGTGAAGTTAAATTACATTTGATGCTTCTGTTATAATCAAATCATTGCTATTTAACGATAAATTCAAATACTAAAATTTTAGACAAGATCGGGATGTCTCGCCTTCTACCGAAGACAAAACATCGCGATACCAATAATTCTCCATTTCATTATTCTTATTAATCTTCAGTTTCTGCGAACTACAGTGGAGAGTAGTTCAAGATTATACACCTTGCCTTTTGCGCTCATGCCTTTGAGACACTTTAACGGCGTCCTATACGCCTATGCTAAAATACCTTGCGTCAGCATCTCGCTGACGATGGGTAGCAACGTAAGTTGCCACATTCGGACTTTACTCTTATTCTAAACGCCAAACAGCTTGTATCAATAATAAAGCTCATTCAAATTTGTCTTCAAAACCAATTAATTTGTTATAAACCCGTCCCCACACAACAGTGGTGTCAGAAGCGAGATATTGGATTGAAGACAATAATTAGAAAACAGAGGCCGTTGTAATAAATCAACGTTAACAAAAATCACTGTGCGTGGATTAACACATAATACACCGTTGTACGAAATCAACGTTAACAAAACCCTATTCGTTGTTATACATCAACGTTAACAAAAATCACTGTGCGTGGATTAACACATAATTCACCGTTGTACGAAATCAACGTTACCAAAACCCTATTCGTTGTTATACATCAACGTTAACAAAATCACTGTCCGTGGATTGACACATAATTTACCGTTACACGAAATCAACGTTAACAAAACCCTGTGAAGTGACCAACAAACCAAAGTATACCGAAGTTACATTACGTGCCCTATATGAAGAGGCGCTCAAGAAACCTCAAGATCCGTCAAGACATAAACGCAAGAGGATTCCAGTAAACCAACACCAAAGCAACCAACTACGGATCCGACGGTACAGCGAACTCGAGCTTTCAACACTGATAACGTTATGCATTGGCTCACCCTACTGTTACTGTAAGTCTTACGAACTAGCAATAGTAATATTCGAAATTTGTAATTGAAATCCTAGAAAATGCCAGTATCAGCTGAAAAATTAGCCAAACTCCTTCCCGTATTTACCGGAAAAGATATTAGCGTCAGAGAATTTATTGACAAATGCGATCGCGCGATCAAACAATGCATTACTACAGAATCAGAAGAACTTTACGAATATATACGTATCAAAATCACTGGTAAGGCATATGAAAGGATTCAAAATAGGGAAATTAAAGACTACGATACTCTGAAAAAGGAGTTACTACTGTTTTATGGAGCCAAGGGAACAAATAGACAATGGGAATTGGAACTAAGTATCTGTAGGCAACGCCCCGGGGAATCTGTCGATTCCTTCTATCAAAGAATAGAAAATCTGTGCATAAGAGTAGTAGAATCTGGTCCGGTAAGAACTAAGGAAGAGACTGTATTTTACGAGAAAAACATTACGACAAAAGCACGAGACTGTTTCATTTACGGACTTAGCGAAAAACTACGTGACATCCTAAGATTAAAAAACCCTAAAGACTTACTTCAAGCTTACAATTGGGCCACAGAAGAAGAAAAATTGAGGGCAACCGAAAATCAAATAACTTATCTTGCAAAAACCGCTGCTACTAGTAGAACTGATCTCGTTTGCCAAAATTGCAATAAGATCGGGCACACAGCAAAAACCTGTTTTAAGAAACAGAGATCCGAACCAATAAATACCATTGAAGCAGGTTATAGTTCAGAATCCGATCAGTACGCAGACTTAGACCACCAATCAGAAAACAGCTGCTCACAAAACTGTTCCGAAATCATAAATGGCTATGACTCTATAACAGAAGAGATTACATGCGACGAATGCCAACGAATCTATCCTATCGATAGTTCCAGAATTAAGTGCTTCTTTTGTAAAAAGCCCGGCCATATAGAAAACAAGTGTTTCAAAAAGAAAGCTATGTTAGCCGCGAAAACTAATCAAAACCATGTAGGAACCTCGAATTTTGGGGAACGGACTGCGTCGACGAGCGGAACGAAGTCCGTAATAGAAAACCGCTCAACACAAACGGCGGAAAAATAGAAATACCAGAACATAAGATAAATTTAATCGGGTCACCAAATAACGTAATTTTCTCAATACCCGAGTTGAATCAACCTAAAACCTTGTTGATGTTAGACACTGGAGCCTACCCATGTTTGATCAAGAAGAAATTTATTATAAATTCATCACAGATAAACCCACAAGAGCGGATTAAATTAAAGGGTCTAGCTAGTGACTCACAAGCATATACATTAGGAACCATTGAACTTACACTCGATGGAGGAGACGAAGTTAGGCCGATCAAATTTCACGTAGTAGACGATTCCTTAGACATAACGCAAGATGGTTTAATAGGCAACCACCTCTTAACCCAATTCAATAATGTGCTGATCAGTTATAGATGCAGAGGCATGGATAAACCCGAGTTGCTATTAGGTAGCCTCAAATACAAATTGCAAAATCAAAAACAATTCACGATTCCCGCCAGGACAGAAATTTTAGCAGACATCCCAACCATCGCCGAAGATTCCTTAAAAGAAGGCTCAATATATAGGGTCGAGTTACAACCGGGAGTCGTAATAAGCGAAAGCTACGTGACAATTAGACCCGATAACACAGCTATCACAAGCATCATCAATCTAACAGACACGGATCATACTATCCATATCGAACCACAAAGAGTTTACAGAATTCTAGACTCCGAAACTGACGAGATACATTCAGTTAATTGTATAAACGAAAATACTTCAGCTGACAGAATCAAAAAATTAAAAGACGCATTAAGATTAGACCACTTAAATTTAGAAGAAAAGCAAAGTATAGTAGAAGCTTGTACCAAGTTTAACGAACTCTTCTATCTAGATGGGGACACATTACCAGGTACGCAAGCCTGTACCCACAAAATTAAAACTACCGATGACACACCGGTTCATGTTAGACAATACCGGTACCCTGAAATCCACAAAACAGAAATAGATAGACAAATGGAAGATCTCCTAAATAAAGGAACAATTCGAAATTCAAACTCACCATGGAACTCACCCATCTGGGTGGTACCAAAGAAACTAGACTCATCGGGGATTAAGAAGTGGAGAATAGTCGTAGACTACCGAAAATTGAATGATAAAACAATAGGGGATGCTTACCCGCTACCGAATATAGTAGATATCCTAGACCAGTTAGGAAGCTCTAAATACTTCACCGTACTCGACATGGCCAGCGGGTTTCACCAAATTCCAATGAATCCCGACGATATGCATAAAACCGCGTTTTCCACCCATAAGGGACATTTCGAATTCGCATTCATGCCATTTGGGCTTAAAAACGCCCCAGCTACATTCCAGAGATTAGCAAATACCGTTCTATCGGGGTTACAAGGATTGAAATGTTTAGTGTACCTAGACGACCTAATAATTTACGCCGACTCACTTCAAACCCATACAGGAAAACTTTGGGGGTTATTACTGAAATTGAAAGAATATAACTTACGATTACAACCAAATAAATGTGAGTTCTTGAGAAAAGAGGTTGCTTACTTAGGACACATAATATCAAAAGACGGAGTTAAACCTGACCCAGACAAAGCCAGAGCAGTCAAGGAATTTCCTATACCCAACACACCTACGAAAATAAAATCATTTCTCGGGCTTGTAGGTTACTATAGACGTTTCATAAATAATTTCTCGATGATAGCTAAGCCATTGACAGAACTTTTACGGAAAAACGTACCATTCGAATGGACGTCATTACAGCAAAATTCTTTCGAAGAACTAAAGAATGCCCTAATATCCGACTCAGTCTTAATATACCCTGACTATACACAGACATTTAATCTAACGACACATGCCAGTAACACTGCTCTAGGGGCCGTATTATCTCAAGGTGTCCCAGGTGACGATAGGCCTGTTGCATATGCCTCGCGAACTCTAAACAAAGCAGAAAGTAACTTCTCCACAATCGAACGCGAGCTGCTGGCAATAGTATGGGCGACCCAACATTTCAGACCATACCTGTTCGGGAGGAAATTCAAGATATTTACCGATCATAGGCCCCTGACTTGGCTGTTTAACATCAAAGATCCAAATAGTAAATTAGTCAGATGGCAATTAAAAATCTCGGAATTCGACTACGAGATTTGTTTCAAACCCGGAATAAAAAATCAGAACGCAGATGCGCTTAGTAGAAATCCTATTGATCCACCAACTAACCATGTGTTCAAAATATGTCCTATCAGAGTGACGAGCTCTCTCCCATCGTACCCTGAATACCTCAAACTCATAAAAACAACGATAGTGCAAAACTCAAACATCGTAGAAATCCACGATGACCTTTTCAATCGAATCGATAACTACGCACACACTGTTTCCACCGATCTGGAAATGAGTCAGGGAATAGCATTAGAATTCAAAACTAGATACGGCAATGTTGAGAACTTGAAGGAATCAGCTGAACTATACACGACTGGTAAACTCACCTTACGAGACCGTAACGTTTATTACATAATGACAAAGAAAAACTTCTGGGATAAGCCTACATATGAGGATTTATACATAAGTTTGATAAAATTCAAAGAAAAATTAGAAATAGACTCGATCAAAACAGTTTCCATACCCAGGATCGGTTGCGGGATCGATAATTTAAAATGGCATAAGGTTCGGACGATGTTACGATTCATATTTAAAGGATCGGGAATTAAAATAACTGTTTGTACGAACATAAAAACCGATCTCAATCAAGACCACATTCAAGACGTTATCAAAGAATTTCACGACAGCCCTTCAGGTGGACACCAAGGGGTGAGTCGCACTATGACGCAACTTAAAGAAAGATACCACTGGGATTCAATGAAAAACGATGTAAAAACATATATTCGTAATTGCACGACTTGCCAAAAGAATAAAACCGATCGACTAAAGACCAAAATGCCAATGAAGATTACGACCAGCAGTAGCAAACCATTTGAAAAGGTTTTCTTAGACATAGTTGGGCCCTTACCGACTACAAAGTCAGGTCATAGTTACATACTGACACTACAAGACGACCTAACAAAATATTCCCAAGCCTACCCACTCCGAGCTGCCACCGCTGAACATACCGCAGAAGCTTTCATACGAAATTTCATATCTAACTACGGAGTACCACTATCAATCCTCACAGACCAAGGCACAAATTTTATGAGTGACCTGTTCACCCAAGTCACAAAAATACTAAAAATAAAAAAGTTAAACAGTACTGCATACCACCCGCAAACCAACGGGGCGCTCGAACGCAGCCACGGCACGTTAAAAGATTACCTTAGGTGTATGTCTACTATAGACGACTGGAACGAAACACTCCCAATTTACATCCTCGCGTACAACACAACACCTCATACTACCACTAAAATATCACCTTACGAACTTATATTCGGACAGGTAGCCAGAGTACCTTGTAGTGTGCCTCACGATCCTAAGGACGAAACATATAAAGAATATGCTCAAAGACTCTCAGAAAAATTGATGAACAGCCAAGCCCTCGCGAAACAGAACATAGATAAATCCAAAGAAAAATCCAAGGCCTATTATGACCAAATTACTCGACCACAAAATTTCGAAATTGGGGACTTAGTACTGATGAGTAACGAAACTGCCGGACCATTAGACCCAAAATTTCTGGGGCCATACCCCATTACTGATCAAATTAATGAAGTGAACTATGAGGTAAAAATCAAAGGGAAGAACAAAATAGTGCATGCAAACAGATTGAAACCATACCACAAGTCAACTGATCCAATAGAACCGATTCAAATAGAATATGGATAGGGGTCATAGAGAATAAACATACGTTACACACTCGAAGAAATTTACATGGAACTCAACAAAATATTGCTGTTCAACCATGGGAATTTCTTTCAGTGCACTCTATTCGTTCTTATTAGGAACAATTATGTGGCTATATAACAGCTGAGGAAAGCTTTGTAATCCTCACCTGGAATATTGATTTTTAATATTAAGAATAACTATGTGTAATCAAGTAAACGGCTGAGAAAAGCTTTTATAAATTCTCATCCGCACAGAATAATATTGTAAGCGTTCTTATTAAGAACAATTAATATTTAGAATAACTATATGTAATCAAATAAACGGCTGAGAAAAGCTTTTATAAATTCTCATCCGCACAAAATAATATTGTAAGCGTTCTTATTAAGAATAGTTATATGGCTATATAATAGCTGAGGAAAGGTTTGTAATCCTCACCTAGAATATTGATTTTTACCGATGAATATTTTGCTTCGCTTCACATTCATTCTTAAGGGGGAAGGTGTTATAATCAAATCATTGCTATTTAACGATAAATTCAAATACTAAAATTTTAGACAAGATCGGGATGTCTCGCCTTCTACCGAAGACAAAACATCGCGATACCAATAATTCTCCATTTCATTATTCTTATTAATCTTCAGTTTCTGCGAACTACAGTGGAGAGTAGTTCAAGATTATACACCTTGCCTTTTGCGCTCATGCCTTTGAGACACTTTAACGGCGTCCTATACGCCTATGCTAAAATACCTTGCGTCAGCATCTCGCTGACGATGGGTAGCAACGTAAGTTGCCACATTCGGACTTTACTCTTATTCTAAACGCCAAACAGCTTGTATCAATAATAAAGCTCATTCAAATTTGTCTTCAAAACCAATTAATTTGTTATAAACCCGTCCCCACACAACACTTCTCTACTTGCCCGGGCTATTCGTTCTCCAAAAATAGTTGTTCAACCACCTTATCCCTCGCTTATTAGACGGATACTAGTCATGTTTTCTCGGAGTTATATACCTATACCCGTTCTGGAAACTTGGAGCCATCAAGTGCACAACATCTGATCCCTTTATTTTATAGTATATTGTGTACCAAGGGCGTAAAGTGGACTTTTTTAGACCGAGTGTGGAGTTTGCAGTACGAGTCAGAGGCGAGGTAGCACGAGTCGAAGACGAGTGCGTCTGCGAGCCGAAGACGAGTACTGCAACCACACAAGGTCAAAAAGCCCACTTAGCCCTGGTGCACACCATATTTTTTGTAACAAGACGATTTTCGCGTTTTTTCATCATTGTTGATAATTTTCATGAAAATATTGAAAAATAATTTAGCGGGCGTTTTTAGTTTTTATCTGCCCGCTACTCGAGCATAAGCGGGCAAATAAAAACCAAAAACGCCCGCTGCTCGATTTACCGGGCAAATAAAAACTGAAAACACCCGCTGCTCGATTTAGCGGGCAAATAAAAATTGAAAACGCCCGCTCGTCTGAAAACCGTCACTTTAGGCCCGCTTAATGGATAAAAAAAACGCAAAAATCGTGCATGTGTTATAAAAAATATGTAAAGTAACTAATCCCTTCACTTTTATCCGAATATAATCCCTCAATCTAGGAGGTTGTTTTGAAAAAGGAAATCATTGAACCATCATTGTCTGTGACAGGACAGACTAGGGGAGAGTAGGGTTTTCTGTGACACATTTTTCTTATCTAGAATTTCACCCTGTTGATCTACTCAACTCAACATATCTCAGTATCCATTGTATGATATAGATATTCAAGTACGTAAATCAAAGTCAATTAACATATAAATATTGCTGTGATGATAAAAAATAACCGATTTTCAAGAGAGTGCAAATGGCACAAGGCCCCATGGGTGGCCCCATGCGTGGGGTACCTTGTGCCACGGTGTGGGGTAGAATGTGACATATACTGGGCACTGTGTGCCACGTAGGAAAAACAGGCACCTAACCTATCGAGTTTCACTAATTTCACGAGCCCCATGAAAGCTTGTCACAATGTTCCCCACTGCTCGTTGATAATGTTTTTAATTATTATTTGACAGACGAATCATTTTCAGGTGATGTTACTCACACTCGCACTCACCTTTATGAATAGCTAATGATATATGAGGAGACTTTCAACAAGAACTCCACGGTAATGGATAAAAAAAAACAAATTATACAAGGCACAAAAACCAGCTTTTGGAAGGCCAGAATCTATTTTGTTGTTTTTCTGCATGATGTCAACCTTTCAATGTATGAAAATAGGATAGAATTGATAGATCTTAGACCACGAATGATAGGTTAATTCTACAAAATTCTGCCACGAGAGGCAAACGAGATATAGGTAGTGGAACAGGGTGCCCCGTGTCACAGAAAACCCCACTCTCCCCTATTGATGAAAAAAATCTAAAATTTAGTATAGTATAGTGTAGTATAGTATAGTTATTTGCACTTGGAGGATGTACAAAATAGTGCATTCGATTTTTTTTTCGATAATTATATTCTTGGATAAAAAGATCCCTTGATTCAAAAAAAAATGTATCTTCAAATTGCAGTTTTTGTTTCAAATCATTTTGTCTTCTTAATCCAAGCAAAATATATTCTTGAACTGAAAAAATGAACTCTGTAATCAAACTCGAAAAATTATTCATTCAAGCATTTCACTGTTAGCCAAAGAGTATGACACTCGTGAACCGAAAATATTTTTTATGTGTCTAGGCCCGAAAAACCGCGATTCTAACCTCGCTTCGCTCGCCTTGAACGCGGTTTTTGGCCTAGACACATAATACGAATAACGAATAACGTTAGAGAAATAAATGTGTTTTCTTGAATAAAAAAGTTCAGGACCATGAAAATAATTTCAGCAAATCATATAACTAACATATTTGTAGTTGAATTTTATTATTTTATAATTGTATATTTGAATATAAATACCAATATTCAAATAATTATTAGAGGAGGATCTCAATCAATCTAGTCGAGAGTCAACTTTCTTAGACTATCGAGTGATTGAGATCCTCCTCAAATAATTAATAAGTCCGCGTAATAACTTCATGACGAATAATATGAATAATAATTTCATAATCATTTTTACAATTTACGTATGGTAATTAACAAGAATTTAAAAATTATTCACGATGTTCTCTGAATTTGATCAGATGTCGAGCCTACTGTCGGCGCAAAAAGGTTTGGCCCCTCTGCTTGAGTGATCATAACTTCTACAGGAAAATTGCTAGAGCATCGAGGCTGGAAAGATCGGAAAGCGCCAAGTTTTCTGCGTCTAATGGTTGTTCGCAAATTCCCGTGTAAAAATCGTGAAAGCCGTTATGATCTCCGAAAAGTTAAAAAACGTAGTTCTTCGGAGTCCATCGGCGTACGTCAACTTCAACTCGTCACCGTTTATCTGAAATGAGTGTAAAAAATCTGGAAAAATTTAGAAATATTCCCTGAACATTGACGAACATGATAAAGTTTGGTAAATCCAAAAATATTTACAAACCTGGACACCAGGTGCAAAAAGGTCCAATGGTGCGATTTAGGGAACGGATCGGTACGGACGAACCTGAGCCGGCTCAAAATTATCGTCAGGATATACACTTTTTGATTCCGTAATCAGTTTTTGGTTCGCAATAGCGGACTTCCAGTAATCGACGTCAACAATTTTTCAAATTTGCGCGGGGCCGCCTGTGTCCTAGCTGCGATATTCGTCGCTGCATTTCCCTCCCGCCGTGCCCGTTGCAGACTCAATTGTTACTCGGGGCCACTGATATAACAATGTAAATGCAGCGAAGAATATCGAGGCTGGGACACTGGAAGTCCGCTATTGCGAACCAAAAACTGATTACGGAATCAAAAAGTGTATATCCTGACGATAATTTTGAGCCGGCTCAGGTTCGTCCGTACCGATCCGTTCCCCAAATCGCACCATTGGACCTTTTTGCACCTGGTGTCCAGGTTTGTGAATATTTTTGGATTTACCAAACTCTATCATGTTCGTCAATGTTCAGGGAATATTTCTAAATTTTTCCAGATTTTTTACACTCATTTCAGATAAACGGTGACGAGTTGAAGTTGACGTACGGCGATGGACTCCGAAAAACTACGTTTTTTAACTTTTCGGAGATCATAACGGCTTTCACGATTTTTACACGGAAATTGGCACACAACCATTAGACGCAGAAAACTTGGCGCTTTCCGATCTTTTTAAACTCGATGCTCTACCAATTTTCCTCTAGAAGTTATGATCACTCAAACAGGGGGGCCAAACCTTTTTGCGACGATAGTAGATGTTGTTATTGAACGGCAATTGTTTATTACTAGACAGCCAATCAAGGACTTTTTCTAAAACCTTTAGCATAACTCCAAAAATGACCGTAGCCTCCAATCAAGGACTTGGTAACCACCGAAACAATTGCTAATCTGACTCTCGCCCACCTCAACACGACTCATATCTAAAACCAAGAGAATAATATTCTTGGACTGAGTTTTCATTTTTCTTGACTCAAGAATTTAGTTTTATCGAATACTAGAATAGCTATTTATGTATCAAGTCCGAAAAGTGTCACTATCCGGTACGGGTGATTTCTAATATGAGCCGATTGAGTATGCTGTGTCACAGGAGACCGAGTGGGGATTTATTGCCCGAGCGCAATAGCACAAACTATACCTCGCGAGGCAACTACCTTAACTAACAAGCGTCTATTGACTGGTTTGGTACTTTTTCAGTGGGTGGCATGCTGAGTTGTTGCGAAGATGGGACGCCACAACCCATTTTTCTGGAAATTGGGGGTGACAAAGAGAAATAGTTTCACGATTAGTTTACGGCTTAATTTCGGCAAATTATGCGACAAGTTGCGATTGCGTATCTTGACTCCTTCCGCGCTTTTCCGCTGGGTGGCGTGCTGAGTTTTGCGGAGTTGGCACGCCGCTCCATTTTTCTGGAAATTGGGGGGGGGGTGACAAAAAGAAATAGTTTCACGATTAGTTTACGGATTAATTTCGGCAAATTATGCGACGAGTTGGGATTGCGTATCTTGACTCCTTCCGCACTTTTCCGGTGGGTGGCGTGCTGAGTTTTTCAGAAGGTGGCACGCCACCCCATTTTTTTTTTAAATTGGGGAGCGACAAAAAAAAGGGGCTGCACGACTAATTTACGGTTTATTAACCGCAAATTATTCGATAATCCAAATTCACATCTTTAACAATTGGCGTATCAAGTTCATATACGTTTTGAAATTAGCAGGTAAAGTAAGTAATGACGGATCTTGTAGCGGTGCCCAATTCTCAGACTATCATGGTTCATAAGATAACGTAATAGCCAATGGTCAAATCTTTATCACAACGCAAGACTATCTAGCGACAGTTAAATTAGGAAAAGACGAGTTAATACTTCGTTCAGGAGTTAGATGTACTTATCACAAAGGTACTTGCATGGATATCGAAGGTGGTAATACATATTGGGAATTACTACCCCCAGATCAATGTAAATTTAAGCGATTCTCCGTACTTTACGAAGGCAAAGCCGAGAAAATCAAAGATAGCGCAATTCATAAATATCAAGAAGAAATCTATGCGATAACCTCAGACGAAATTACATTTGCATTATCAATAAGAAGTTTTCTCTCAGTTTGCGGTTATAAACTAATTAGAACCGAACATCCGCGACTTTTGATTCTTGACAGAGATAACGGAGATTTTTTTACCCATAAGACAGGAGTGATGGTAGCTAACATGGACTTATTTACATATATGAATTCGAAATTCATATACTTGGAACGACATTTACGGAATCAAATAACATCATTATATAATGACGTAATTTTACAAGAATGCCAACTAGAAAATAAAGTCTTACTTAATACCTTAGCTTTAGCACCCTTAGCACCCGCAGATTTCGCTTTTCATTTTATGAAAGGACCTGGCTACATGGCTCATATAGCAGGAGAAGTAGGTAGGATAGCGAAATGTGTTCCAGCCCAGCAAACACAGAACTGCCGAAATTATAATGGCCCAGCACTGGCAGTGCTGGCAATGTGCTGGTGTAGGCTAGCCTTTGCTGCGCCACTACATGT
This sequence comes from Tenthredo mesomela, assembly GCA_943736025.1. NCBI lineage: Eukaryota > Metazoa > Arthropoda > Insecta > Hymenoptera > Tenthredinidae > Tenthredo > Tenthredo mesomela. Next base: position 17,734,161 of record OX031021.1, read on the forward strand.
AAAATAGCGGTATTTCGGTGAAGTTTTACCAGTATCCAACCATTGATGGAACGGTGTTGGTTACCAACTACTGATTTTCTGCAGGGCATTTTGCATCTTGCCACAACCGACTTGCCATCACTTGGCCGTTTTCAAACACACTTGCATCTGTATCTTGATGGCCCGGCATTGGCAACTCCGGCACTTTTCTACTGGCATCCGGTTGTTGATTCGCCGGCGTACATAGTATAAGCTTTTTTGCTGACTGCAGTATTTCTAACACTTCCACCGAATTTACCGGAAAAAAGAATGTTTCTATGCAATCGAACAAAAGTATATACTTTTTATTCATCAGAAATCTTCGAAGTCACCGTGAAATTTTGCTATCATTTTTTTTTTTTTTTTTCATGTACATATTGATGTCAATCCTCACAAATCGAAGTTTAGCTATCGAGTCAAAAAGTGTTGAGCATTGCAACAGGCGACGTTTGGGTGTAGATCAACACTGGACATCATACGATCAACGAAGTTGAGCAATTTCAACTGCAGCCAGAAGTCGGATGGGTGACCCACATGAATATATCTAATTAGTCTTTCGAATAGCTTATTTCTAACATCCTGGGAATATGAACTTTGCTCTACCGCTCGAAAAAGAATCAACGATCAGTGAAAAAAATATTTTTTGTCCGGATAATATCGAAAATAAAAAAAAATCGAATGATCGGGTCATCGGCTGATCAATATTGGGCTCTTGTTGGGCATTACAAGTCTTCCGGCAGCGGTTCGGCAACTCAAGTATCGGCATTCCTCCACCTAACTAGCAATGGCCCTGCACTCTGTGTTTGCTGGGAGTAGAAGTCAGATCGCGAAAAACTGACCAGTGTTTTCAAGAACTCCCAATTCATAGGGGAAACGAGAGTATGTTTATGTTACCAAGAACCCATGTTATAACAAAGACAGGAAATCAAATCGATTGCAATTCTTTTCTTGCACCTATGTATAATATTAATAACGCGTGGTAGGTATCAAGCCCTACCTCAGCTAGCAAGCGCAGTCACTCCGGAACAAATTTCGCTCCAAACAAAACAATCATGGAAATACGAATTACCCGCCAGTCTCGCTTCAGGAGGAATTTATTCACTCGAAGATTTAGATAAATTACGCGATAATATAATGTTTGCAGTAAAGAAACCAGCAGTATTACATACTATTGCGAGAGGAGCTACAAAACAAATCAAACACGTTAATTAGGAAAGAACTCTTGAAAAAAAAAAACAATTAAATTTTTTTTTTTTTTGTTTGTTCAACAATTTTGAAAAAATCAAAAATACTAAAGTTTTTTTTTTCGAATAGAAACGATATTAAGAAAAAGTAGAAATAACGAAAACAATCTATAATAAATTTGGAAAAGAGTACTCACCCTCATTTCATCTCCAAAAATCCTCACTCTAAGATACATTCTCTCAAGATTCTCCATATTTCTGATTCTTTTCACTTTTCACGATATTTAAATTTTCAATTTGTCACTTCGACAAGCAGTTGCAGAATAAGCAAACTCAGCTCAAACAGACACTTTTATATGCAGCTAAGAATTAGAAAACACACCCTCAAAGACCTTACCCTTTCTAAGACTGACCAATGACCGAAACTTAAATTTTTTTTTTACAAAAGGTCATACTCAGGTACGAAATTAGCCCCGCCTAACACGGTGCGGAAAATCCTTTACTTTTCAGAAATCAAAGAAAATCTAAGAAATTCTCGTCGAATTATTTCAAAAATTTTAAAAATATCAGGATTATAGTACTAATCAAATGCAATATCAAGACTATGCATCTTAGACAGATATTCTTAGACAATAATCATGTTACTATTGGAGGTAGGAAAGGGTTGGAGGGAGGGGGGGCCACCCGCCCACCCACTTCCCCCCCTTCCTCCAGGGGGTTACTTGGACTAATTCCACTGCTTGAAAGATTATTGAAGATTATTGAAGATTATTGCTTGAAAGAGTGCTATGACCCATAGATATAATTAATTCATAATTACTAATTACATTATTATTTTGAAATATATCTTACTCACCTCATTATAAGGTTATTTTGTATTTTCATAAATTTCATGTTTATCAATATTTTAGATATATAATTTTGTATTTTCGTAAATTTTATGTTTACCAATATCTTAGACATATAATTTTATACCGATAACATAGAATAATCATATATCAATGTAATACTTATAAATAATTTTAAGTAATTTTAATCATTATATTACTTACCTTTTAGTTATTAAATCATTTTCAAATGTTAATCTTATCACATTACACAGTAATCTTAGACACATAAGATTTTCATAACACTTTTGTATGTTTTACTATACCCGGGAAAAAATGATTTTGTATGATCATATATGATCTGTGACGTGGATTTTTCTTAGTCCTTGGATCCGGACCGGATAGCCAGATCCGAGGACCGTCCACTCGACAATTGGCCAAAGAAAATTAATAAAGCAAAGATGTTGGGCGCCAGGCGTATTATCGCCACGTTCTGAAAATCTAGCTAATAAAAAAAAATACGAACTACAGATACTTGAGCGCCGGCTAGCGTCAGTACCGCGGAGAGGGGTCGGGATTAATTGAAGGATTAGCAGGGCGTATTAACGACTCGGTGAATTTGAATTTAACAAAGAAAATAAAATTTATTCAAGAAAAATAGTATAAAAAAAATAGAAATAATAATACTAGTACCCGGGGGTACTCCCCAGCGGGTGTAAATTGACTACAGGTCGTGTAAAAGTGACCTGGCCACGTTTGGCGAGTTTTACAATAAAAATCAAACTACTAGCTTCCACGTAGGAGAGCAATAACAAATAAAAAGAATTCATGCAACAAAAAAATATATAACTCGTCAAATCAAGTCCTCGCGGGACAATAATAACTGAACCACTAATTTATTAAATATTTTCTACGAGCAGAATTGATGACTAATTAATAACAATCGTATAATAATTACTAATTCTGAGTTATTCAGTCTTATCTCGTTCTACGACGACTAGCTCGTCTCCGAGAGACGAAGTCTCTCGTAATCGTATCGCTCCGAAAAGCTTATTATTTACACACTATTTACAGATCATTCCTACAACTAATTTAAACTAACTCTGCGGATCTTTTATCGAATTTTATTAATTACTCCAGGTAAAATATGAACCCTAAAATCTACCGCGAAGAACAACAAAGTCTCTCCCCGCAGGAGGAAGAGAGAGCGACAGTGACCGACTCGTACTATCTCTGTCGTACTGGTTGGCGGAAAAAAAAGACTTGGAAAAAAAAACCGGAAAAAAAAGACTTGGAAAAAAAAGACACGGAAAAAAAGACCCGGAAAAAAAAGACTCGGAAAAAAAAAGATCCGGAACTAAGAGACTCAAAATATAAAAATCATTGATAAATTTCATTTTTCATTGTTTTCGACAATTATCGCTAAATTGCTATGGATTATGTTAGAATAGATTAGGACACAAGTATTGCATCCTCGAAGGTTAGAATAGGTTAGGACTCCATTGATCCGTCGCTCATCCGAAACCACAACACCCATACACAGTACGAAACGCGCGGTCGGTTAGCGATTATTGTCGAAAACAATGAAAAATAAAATTTTTCAATTATTTTTATATTTTGAGTCTTTTAGTTCCGGGTCTTTTTTTTCCGAGTCTTTTTTTTCCGGGTCTTTTTTTTTCCAAGTCTTTTTTTTACAAAATCTAAGGCAAAGGGACACTGGTGACGGCCTACCCTTCGGAGATCGGCTTAATTCGATCCCAAGAATATTAATTAGCCTCGTGGCTGGATCTATGGCAAGATGGCGGATAGCCGTTGGGGGACTCGAATTATCCTGAGTAAGATTAGTTAACGCTTACCGTCTTCCAGCCACGTTACGAAGCGTCCTCTCTCCAGACCGTAGTCCATCCCTCGGTTTCTTGTTCCCTTCGGGAAAACGATTACGGCTTTTTTGTAACACTTGCATGAGAAGTTCGACTTCGCGCACTGTACAGGGTGCGCGAAATTGCCGATTGCCAAACCGGGCGGAGAGCGTGCGGTAATGTACGTTAGCGTTAGGTAATGTTCATCATTACCTAACGCTAATCCGAGCGCTACGAGCATAACTAGCGCCATCGAACAGAACAAGTGGTGAGTTGGTTATGGTTTCGAATATCGACACAAAAACACTATCTTTGGGTCGAACTTCTCACGACTCGTTACAAAAAATAGTATACGACACAAGTGCGCGTACCTGATCCTCGCACTCGTCTTCTTGTCACCCTCGCTTCGCTACTATTCACACACTCCTCACAGAAAACAAAGGTAGCAATAGTAAACCCACGGGGTTGAACGCAAAAGAACGATAAGAATTTTTCTCTAAAAGCGCAAAAGGTATTTCGCCTAAGTGAACTAGACGCTAGTCTAACGCAGAGTGGCTAGACCGCATGGCGCCGGTGCTCGGCGCACTCATTAGGCGGTCGACAATTGATTTCCCATCGACCGAAAGATCCCTAGATTCGCTGGGCGCGAATATTCAAAATCCACCACGGTGGTTGAAGCTCATTACATCAAAGGAACACGGGTTGCAGGCTCTTCTAGGCGGCGGGAATCTCTTCCGCCACCGATATCCCTCGTTGCAGAATGCCTTCGGCATGCCCCCGTGTCCTCTATCTCGGCGTTGGAGGTAGCCAGGCCAGTATTACCTCCTAGAGCTCATGTGGTGTTCTGGGTTGGCAGGGATCCTTCTGGTCGATATTAGGCGTCGTACGTGCGTCTGTCCGTGGTTTCGGAGTAACTGTTCGCCTTCGTCTAGGCCTCGTCTCCCACATGCCAGAGAAAATGCGTAAAGAAAAACAAAAGAATAAATAAGAAGTTCTACAGATTATGGTCGGTCACGGTTGTCTCTCGGACTTATTTCCAGGCCTCAGGATCATCCTAATCATTCATACTTAAATCAGGCACTCCGCTAAGGTCGTCCAAGGGGTAAGGAGCCTGTGGTAACATGCAATGTTACAGATCATATATAATTATATATAAAGTTATATATAATTGTATATGATTATATATAGTTCCATGTATAATTATATATGGAACTATATATAATTAGAACTGATCAGATCTAATCATATATAGACCTATACATAACTATATATAGGATTATATCAACCAGGTCTGATCAGATCTAATTATACAGGGTGAGGCATTTAAAGTGTTACAGAGCAATAGCACTCAAACTATTGATCATATCCAAAAATGTTTCAGACAGAAGTTTTATTGTTCGAGAAGGCCGTCATACTGGATCACCCTATTTTTTTTATCGGTGGAGGCGCTGAAGCTACGGCAAGGTCAACTCCACTTTTTTAAATGAAACTACGCATTTTTTATTACGTTATTTTATTCTACTTGAAAAACCAACCGACTTTCGTATGAAACATTTTTTGGTGAGATATCAATTTTTCGTGATATTCAGCTGAACAACTAGAGATTTTTGATTGTTCAAGAGCTTTTTACCTCTGAACTATCAAGTTTGGAGAAAAGTTGCTCGGGACAAAAAGTTTGTCAACATCTTCCACCAAATAAGAAACTTTCATCGAAAAATCTCTCTAATTTTGAAAAAAAAAAAAAACTCATTGGCATTATTTGGGATTCTTAGAAAGTGACATATGATGAAAAAACAAGAAAAAGAAAAAAAATTGTTGAAAAAAATCGTTTGTCGGAAAAACAAATTTCCAAGGAGAAAAATCGTTTTTCGGAAAAATGGCTGAGGAACTTTCGATCCCAATTTCGACCAGGATTAACCCCACGAGAGATTCGTCACGAATTCTGACTCACCCTGTATATAGCTATTTATAAGTCTATATATGATTGGTTTCGATCAGACCTGGCTGATATAATCCTATATACCGCGAGTAATCGGTGAATTTGAACGACCCCCTCCCTGGGGCAAAACCAACACAGGCGCGCACGGCGTGCGTGAGGCTCGGCGAGCGGGGCTAGGCGGCCAGTGGTGCTTCTACCGACGCATATAAAGTCTTTATACGGCAGTCTGGATGCGCAGTTCGAAGTGCGCATTCCAAAGCTGCCGTATAAAGTCTTTATACGGCAGTTTCGATGCGCGGTTCGAAGTGCGCGACAGATCGCACCATAACCCCACTCTTCGTCTAGTGAATCTCAACAGGCGTCAAAGTGACTTTTCATGCCTATTTCGAAAAAAATACAGTATGGGGCGCACCCGTAAACCGTTTTTGACTCGAATAATGATTTCAGAATTATTCTCGCCGAAAAACACTTGGTTTACGGGCATGCCACATAATATACTAATATATAGGTCTATATATGATTGAATCTGATCAGACCCGGCTGATATAATCCTATATATATAATAGACTTGGCTGATATAATCCTATATATAATTATATATCGGTCTATATATGATTGAATCTGATCAGACCCGGCTGATATAATCCTATTGGTTGGGTGCACGCACATACACTACTTTAAAAATAAGTGTGTATTGTGTATACGTTAAGCATGGAAAAATGCTGAGCATGATTTTAGATGGCGCTGACAGTATGCATGAATATGTTACACACTGATAGTCAAATAGTATTAGTATTTTCGTGCACGGAGCCAATATATGAGCGGATCCACGTCACTTCACTCAAAAAAAAAAACCGTCAAGTCACGGATCTTTGCGTCATTCGACATATCTTTAGTACTATGGGGAAAAAAAATACAACTTCAGGGATTTTGAAAATTTTTCAAAAATGGCGGAGTTATATAGAAAGCTATTTGAATTTTGGTAAGTCGCTGTTGCACCGCTATGTTTGAAAATTCATATCTCCGGAAGTATTTACCGGAGCGGACTGATCCTGGAATCATTTTGTTCGTAAAAGAATGCGCTTTCAGACAAAAAATTTTACCACGAGTGATACAACTTCAGATGATATCGTCTTGCCAGGTCTCGAATTTGGTGAGGATAATATTCCTTTATCTTCAGCTAACCTTTTCGCCGTCCGAGCCATATGGTTTGTGACGTTTAACTTTTCCTCGATTTTTCCCACACTCTAACTCTTTGGAAGAGCAGTAAGAATAGTCAATCTGAATGCCTTATCATCTGTTTCGTTAAATCTATCTTTTAACTGAATTAACCACTCGTGATAATCGGCACTCTCGCTTTTCGTAGGTACACAGTCCGGAAAATGTTGTTTGAATGCAGTTGAAAGTTTTCCTAATACCTCTACTTTCTCCGAAACCGTTTTGATTTTTTTTACGGGTATCGATGATTCACCTAAACTTGACAACGATGAATTGATAGCAGAGATTACATTTATTGTATCAACCTCGGGAAAATTAATACATGAATTTCCGGATTTACATTCGCTTGATGACGATGTCGAACCAATCTCGGGGACTACATTGTCCTTTAACATCAGCCGACAAGTATCACAAATCAGACAACCGTGTGTGATCGATGTCGCTTTATCGCACATCCACTGTGTTATCGGGCATGAATTTTTTTAATGCTTTGGCAGGCCGAACGGATCACAACAATGATTTCTCGCGGGCATTTCGATGGCGAAATAGTTGTTGACCATTCAAGTGCGAGTTTGTCGTGAGACTGAGGTCATTACGGAATTGCTGAGCCTTTTATTTCGGGTCAGTTTAAAAGATGCCTTACAGTAGGTGCAGGCAACTTGGTGGAATTGTTGTACTTGGTGAATGCGGAAAAAAAGGATTAACTTAATCCTTACACGTGGGTCACGCATGACGGACCAATTCGACCGCGATCGACTGTTCCGGTCCGCTTGGGCCATACGAAACAATGGATTCTCCGAAACCTATAGGGGAGAGTGGGGTTTTCTGTGACACGGGGCACCCTGTTCCACTACCTATATCTCGTTTGCCTCTCGTGGCAGCATTTTGTAGAATTAACCTATCATTCGTGGTCTAAGATCTATCAACTCTATCCTATTTTCATACATTGAAAGGTTGACATCATGCAGAAAAACAACAAAATAGATTCTGGCCTTCCGAAAGCTGGTTTTTGTGCCTTGTATAATTTGTTTTTTTTTATCCATTACCGTGGAGTTCTTGTTGAAAGTCTCCTCATATATCATTAGCTATTCATAAAGGTGAGTGCGAGTGTGAGTAACATCACCTGAAAATGATTCGTCTGTCAAATAATAATTAAAAACATTATCAACGAGCAGTGGGGAACATTGTGACAAGCTTTCATGGGGCTCGTGAAATTAGTGAAACTCGATAGGTTAGGTGCCTGTTTTTCCTACGTGGCACACAGTGCCCAGTATATGTCACATTCTACCCCACACCGTGGCACAAGGTACCCCACGCATGGGGCCACCCATGGGGCCTTGTGCCATTTGTACTCTCTTGAAAATCGGTTATTTTTTATCATCACAGCAATATTTATATGTTAATTGACTTTGATTTACGTACTTGAATATCTATATCATACAATGGATACTGAGATATGTTGAGTTGAGTAGATCAACAGGGTGAAATTCTAGATAAGAAAAATGTGTCACAGAAAACCCCACTCTCCCCTAATCATCGGAGTTATGGAAATTCAATGTTTAGTTTTGAAAAATACATGCAATTTCCCATTTAAAACTTTGACTGTCGTGGGGGCCGGGTTAATATTAATATTAAGGGCTTAAACTTGGCAGGCGTTTTTTCTGATTTATTTGGAACCGATTTAGGACTATCGTTGAAAAAATTCGAAGGGACCGTTCGACTAATACGTAACGTGTTTTGGGATAGTGCGTGCACGGCGTTCCCTATACTACACTGTAGAATTTTGCGTTACGTATTATTTGAACGGTCACAAACATACCCCAAATAAGGACTACCCTAATATATATATATATATTAGGGTGATTCAGAAAAAAAAAAATTTTTTTTTTTTCCTTTCACTAACAGGCTCAAAAGTTTCATTTAGGTCAAAAAGTATGCCTGTTAAAATATGAGCTCTTAATATTAATATCAAGAGTGGGCGCATCGCACTTTTCGATTTTCCATAAGAATAACATGGGATAAATCATTCTTGCTTCTTCTGATCTTTATAACTAGCAAATGATATGTCACACAGAGAATCTACAGACATATTTTTCTGGAGAATTGAACGCTTTACAAAAAAGTCCTGAGTTATTTTCCAATAAGTCCACTCGTTAAAAAGTTATGCAAGGTCAAAGTTTAATTTATTTTAATTGATTTTAATGTTAATTTTTTCAATTTTAATTTTTTTATTTTTTTGTATTTTTCGTTTTTCATTTTCCAACCAAAACATGTCTGTAGATTCTTTGTGTGACGTATCATTTGCTAGTTATAAGAATCAGAAGAGGCAAAAATAATTTATCCCATGTTATTCTTATGGAAAATCGGAAAGTGCGATGCGCCCACTCTTGATATTAATATTAAGAGCTCATATTTTAACAGGCATACTTTTTGACCTAAATGAATCTTTTGAGCCTGTTAGTGAAAGGAAAAAAAAAAATTTTTTTTTTTTTGAATCACCCTAATATATATATATATTATATATATAATCTTGTATCGCGGATCTCAGTTTTATCTTTTACTGATCTTGGATTTTCTTAAATATAAGTCGTTATCTTTGAAAATAGGATAGCTTGCATCGTGGATTGTATTACGGTCATTCTACCTGTCAAGTTTTTCTCTTTTCAATATAAGATTGGTTAGTTCGCATCGCGGATTATACTTCGGTTAATTTTCCTGTCCAAACTTTCTAATCAAAATATTTATAAAATTATCACATATAAAAATAGGTTAGCTTGCATCGTGGATTGTATAACGGTCCTTCTACCCGTCAAGTTCTTCTCTTTTCATCATAAATTGGTTAATGAAAATATTAATTAAATTCACATATAATATGGCCACATTAGAATAATAAATCATTTTCCTTTTTTATCCTCCCAAGGGAGCATAGGTATAAATAATCCCATCGTTATAATAATTTAAACCTTTATAATATATAAATGGGGTATTTCACCTCAACTTGACGTGTCTCCAGACCTCGACAATTCCGATATCGCTAATTTTTTTTTGTGCATGTTACGCCATAAGATACGACTACTCTCACCGAAGCTTTTGAGGATCGGTCTCATTGTTTCGATGAGGCAGAATATTGAAATTTCGTTGTTTTCGTTGACACGAAGATTTCAAACGTATGTAACTCGGAATCTATCAGTCCTATCGAAAAAATCAAGATCACTAAATTTCTCGTTTTTGAATGTTCTATTTGAAAATCATTTTTTCAGAATTCTTTAACCCTTGTGTCAGTTGTTATTCGCGAATAAAAATTTAAATGATTTTTTTTGAAGAATAGGCCACCTTCGATTTTACTGAAATGTTTACACGATATTCTACGAAAAATTACGCGAATTTGAAGACCTTGTTTGAGATGGCACGATTTTTGGTTCAGAAGTTACAATCATTTTAAAATCTGTGAAAGCCTACAACGGAGCGAAACCGCTTGAAAATGGAACGATGGAAGGATTGGAAAACAAAATAGTCGTCGGTATTCAAATTAATTCTGCATTTTATTCTCGAATACAGTTCAGTTCACTTATTGCTAATTTATTAGGGTATGGATTTTGTCCTCGGTTGCGAAGGAATATCTCTTCATTGAGACGTTTCCGTTTGCAACAGGCACGAGACAATGTTTTTTTCTGGTATATGGGATGGATTTAGCTTTATTAAAACGGCAATCACCGCTTGATAATAGTATATTATGTGGCATGCCCGTAAACCAAGTGTTTTTCGGCGAGAATAATGATTTCAGGACGAGCTAAAGGCGAGCCGAAGGCGAGCCGTAAGCAAATTCTGAAATCATTATTCGAGTCAAAAACGGTTTACGGGTGCGCCCCATACTGTATTTTTTTCGAAATAGGCATGAAAAGTCACTTTGACGCCTGTTGAGATTCACTAGGCGAAGAGTGAGGTTATAGTGCGATCTGTCGCGCATTTCGAACCGCGCATCGAAACTGCCGTATAAAGACTTTATACGGCAGCTTTGGAATGCGCACTTCGAACAGCTTTGGAACGCGCATCCAGACTGCCGTATAAAGACTTTATAGGGCAGTTCTGAAATCAACCGTATAAAGTGACACTTTGTGGATCGAAAACAGGCGTCAAAAAGTGACTTTTCAATGCCTATGCCGAAAAAAAGATTTTTTGCCAGTTCGTAGTTCGCGGAGCTACTCCATTTCATTGTAATACCAGCTATATTGTGGTAGGCCCACTCGTATAGCTCTCGAGGTGTCGTGATTTGTTCGTCTGCTGGAAATTGGAGACTAGCCCTGGCTGCCAATCTTTTGACAGTTCCCCCTACGCCATGACACGGACCTTTGCCGTGGGCCGAGGCGAAAAAATGCCACTCCGCAGGTACTTCAAAATCTTTCTCGTGATAATACACGTTCGCAAAATGTTTGTAATTTTTGAATTGCTGCGGAGCACCGTCCGAAAAATAAATCAGTTTCGTGGGATGGTCAATGAATTCTTTAACGAAGTAATTAATCGCTATGGAGAAGGTGTAGACTGCTGTTGCAGCGTGCTTTAGACAGTCTGAGACTATGACTAGGCTTTTGTGCTCTAAACCGTTTCCGTTGTTATAATACAAGACAACGGGATAGATCGTCGCTTGATTATTATTCCAATGGAATCCGGGGGCCGCGTTTTGGATCACAAAAGCATAATTCTTCGCAAAGTCACAAATGGCTACACATTCGCCCTGTTTCAAATTATCTTTGGACCATTTTAAAAAACGAGACTGCTGTTTAGCAATAAACGAGTGTGCGAGAAGGAGTTTAGCTTGGTCACAAAATTTCTTAACAAATTGCGACACAGGAGAAGTCGTTGGCTCAAATGTTGTGCGAGGCTTTGATACCCACTGTTTATATTTTATGTCACGGACACCGCTATCGGTTAATGTACGGTGAATCAACTCGTACAAATTCTTCGTTCCTGGGCAGTTTTCGCAATTATCCAGACAACACTCTGGCCGTTCATCGTCGCAGGTTAATAACAGCAGGACATCAACGTAATTTTTGATGGGATAATCAAGACCCCTTGTTAATGTCGGAAAATTAGACGCTAAAAAAAAAAAGAGAAAAGTGAACACCTTGTATTACAAACACGGCTGGACTCTGTTTTACGTGTCGGAGGGGAAGGGTCAGCTATAATCACCTTGAATCATAAGTTTCATATTCTCATGCATAGAACACACACATACTGTGTGTGTCCCACTGGCCCCCGCTAATACACAATGAGGCGGTCTTAATGATGAAAATTTTGAAAATCCAACATTCAGTCCATCGTTCATTTCTTTAAAGGCCATGTACAACTCTTTTAAGTTGGAAAGTATCAAGCGTTTTTGCTTATGGATACGTTCTTCTTCTCCATGACTGCACTTTATGGAAATAAAATCCTTCTTTCCTGGCATAAGGGAGCTCATTTCGTCATCTTCATAAAATTTGACGATTTCAGATGACACTTCTGGATTCAATGGTTTACCTGAACAAATAAATAGAAATAAAAACAAACTTTTACCACTGAAAGATGATTTTATATGTGCACAATTTTAACTTGGACTTGTCATAGTGCGTACAGCCAATAAAATTTGCTTTTTTGAGTCAATACCAAGCGTATAGAGTGATATAGCAAACATGAACTCATATTTTACCTTTTTTTTTTAGAGGGTCTAGCAAGTATTCCATGCTGTTCAACAAGTCTTTTTGCCTGTTTTGCCATATAGTAAGTAGCTCCCATCTGCTGAACTATCATTGGAATACTCCAACTTTTGGGTAACAGCGTCAATAGCTGTATCTTTGTATCACGACTTGTATTAGGTGAATGGAATTTTTCCCTTGCTTGAAGAAACATTTCGGAAGTATTTTGTAGGCTGCCATTCATTTCACAAGTTTCGGGGACTCGAAGAGCTTATTTCAAACTATTAGTTACGTTTTCCACTTTCTGCGTAGCCCAATGGCTATTGGTTAGTTTCAATTTGTTCCGAGGAATTGGAGACTGATTCATCAGTTGTAATGCCTTATTCACAACCGAGAGACTTGTGTTAATGCTCACATCTGATACTTGTGGCGTGATAAGATCTACCTCTTGACTAGAATTATTGTCTGAGGCTGGAGTGCATTGATCTGTGGGATTGATAAAATAATATGATTAATAATAAATGATCAACAGTTCGTAGTTATGTGAGTCAAATTGTAACGCTGAAAAACCTGTAACTGAACACTGTATTGAGAATTTCATTGAGATTATTATGGATGAATAATCACTACATTTCGTAGAAAATTAGTTCTCTATGCTTCCGATAAATGATTCACTTGATTTGTAAATCTTTCCAGGCATCTGTTCGCTACGGTTTCTGCAACTACTACATATTAAACGCGTTTTGCTCAGTAAGGGCATCTTTTTGATACACAATTCAGAAGGATACCGTAATGATTTTTTTCTGAGATGACGTTATATTTGAAATGGATTGCAACAACGATCTTTGTGCCATTTCGGTGCCATTGTCTTCTGAAAGAAACATTTGTAGTAGTCGCAAGCGGAAATATATAGCATACCTTTTGAATAAATAGCAAATAATGTCAGCTACTTACTTTTCAAACAACTTTTCGGAGTACAACTTTCCAGAAATCACATCGAATAATATACTGGCGCCTTTCATTAGCATACCTTCTGATCACAATTATACATATCCAATCACTTAGTCACAATCTTTATGATTTACAGATTGATTTACAATTTTAAATATAAATTGCACACTTGATACAGTTCGTAGTTATGTGAGGATTGATAAACTGATATAACTGACTGATAAAACTTCGACGTGTTTACTAATAAATAACGTGTTTCCATGGCAACGCCTAACACAACAGTCCGCGCATGCGCGTAGATGATAACACCGCGATCGTAGTCAACGTGGTCTTACAAACTTAAAAATAAGAAGACAAATGTATAGGGTTGTGACTGTACACAGAAAATTCAAATTCATACTATATTAAGAACTAAGAACAGAATAAATAATCAGTCTTTTCACGGCATCAAGTTATTGGAGGTTGGGTACCAAAATGAAAATGATAAGAAATCTTTGAAAGTTTTATCATCGGAAGATAAATAAATGAAATGCATATTCCCAAAATTTCAAGCTGATTCACTACACCGTTTTTGGTAAATTAATTGTTGAATTTGCTTCTTATATACACGCAGAGGTATGGAGAGCCGATAAGGTTAGTATGAAATCCACTCTTACCGCGCGGGTGATACGAAAGATTTCAACTAATCTTATCGACTCTCCATATCTCTACGTGTATAAGAAGAAAATTCAGAAATTAATTTCTTGAAAACGGTGTAGTGAATTGACTTGAAATTTTGGCAGTAAGCATTTCATTTATCTATCTTTCAATGATAAAATTTTCAGAGATTTCTTATCCCTTGCATTTTGGTACCCAACCTCCTGATTTTAGCCTCTGCACGGCCACTGTTCCATATATGGAATAAAAGTTAAAGTAACCTCTAGCGCGCGTACGTTGTTGTATTATTTGTTTTTTTTTAATTTCCTGAACCTTTTTTTTTTTTACGGAACCAAAAAATTCAGCCGGGAAGAGGTTAAAATGACTGTAACTTCTGAACCAAAAATCGTGCCATCTCAAACATGGTCTTCAAATTCGCGTAATTTTTTGTAGAATATCGTGTAAAGATTTCAGTAAAATCGAAGGTGGCCTATTCTTCAAAAAACATCATTTAAATTTTTATTCGCGAATAACAATTGACACAAGGGTTAATAGTCCATACGCAATACCCCCTTTCTGTATGCATTGGTAGGTCCGGAGCCGTTTAGGGTGTTTTTATATGTTTTCGGGGGTGAGGAATCCGAATCCGTCGGTGGATTTTTCAAAAAGTTGGGCGAACACATTGTTATTAACAATTTTCAGTGTTCTTCCGACAAAAATGACGTTTTTCGCAAAAACTATCATATTTACGAGAAAAATTGTTCTTAGCATTTTTATTTCTGATGTCTTAATGAACAAATTCGTCTTTTGTTTTTCCGAATCGGATGATTAGTTCCGGAGTTACGCGCATTTGTTTATAAAAATCGCTGGCTCCGACGTCATCTACGGCTCGCGCGCGCTTGAAATCAAATGGATTCCAAATTGGTTCTCCTGACATGTTTTCGGGGGTGTGGAATCCGAATCCATCGGTGTTTTTTTTCATAAAGTTGGGCGAACACATTGTTATTAACAATCTTCAGTGTTCTTCCGACAACAATGACGTTTTTCGCAAAAACTATCATATTTACGAGAAAAATTGCAGTTAGCATTTTTATTCCTAATGTTTCAATGAACAAATTCGTTTTGTGTTTTTCCAAATCGGATGATTTGTTCGGGAGTTACGCGCATTAGTTTATGAAAATCGCGTGCTCCGACGTCAGCCACGGCTCGCGCGTGCTTCTGTCCGCCGAGAGAATTCTTATTTCTCACCGACTTGAAAGCTATTACCAAAATAATGAGTAATCTTAAAATAATAACCTTATCTCACAAAGTACAGTATCTTTGAGGAATGACAGCAAAAAGATATGAAATACGAGGAGACTTCGCACATTAGTAGTCGATATTAGTATATTTTTTTATTTTATATTTTAGTATAATTTTTTTATTAGTTTTTTTTTTTTTCTTTTTTTGTTATTATTACCGATGGATTCGCATTCCACACCCCCGAAAACATATAAGGAGAACCAATTTGGAATCCATTTGATTTCAAGCGCGCGCGAGCTGTGGATAACGTCGGAGCCAGCGATTTTCATAAACAAATGCACGTAACTCCGGAACTAATCATCCGATTTGGAAAAACAAGGGACGAATTTGTTCATTGAAACATCAGGAATAAAAATGCTGAGAACAATTTTTCTCGTAAATATGATAGTTTTTGCGAAAAACGTCATTTTTGTCGGAAGAACACTGAAAATTGTTAATAACAATGTGATCGCCCAACTTTTTGAGAAAACCACCGACGGATTCGGATTCCTCACCCCCAATAACATATAAAAACACCCTAAACGGCTCCGGACCTACCATTGCATATATGAAGGTGGTATTGCGTATGGACTATAAAGAATTCTGAAAAAATGATTTTCAAATAGAACATTCAAGAACGAGAAATTTGGTGATCTTGATTTTTTCGATAGGACTGATAGCTTCCGAGTTACATACGTTTGAAATCTTCGTGTCAACGAAAACAACGAAATTTCAATATTCTGCCTCATCGAAACGATGAGACCGATCCTCAAAAGCTTCGGTGAGAGTAGTCGTATCTTATGGCGCAACATGCACAAAAAAAATTAGCGATATCGGAATTGTCAAGGTCTGGAGACACGTCGAGTTGAGGTGGAATACCCCATATATATATTCGTTCTTCATAATTATAAATAAATTGATATATCATTCAATTAAAATGTCCGAATGTCCTTATTTCTTTAGATTATATTGAGAAATCCTTCATAGCCTCAAGTATTGAATTAGTTTTATATACTATTCGTTGATTCTCAATATTCTTTCCTTCGTTTGATCAGCCCAGAGAATTATCTTCGCCCTGAGTTTTTACAAGTCGTTTCTACATTATCATATATTATTTGATTGGCGCCCAACATATTATTTATAAAGATAATAAAATATATCCAAGTCCAATATAAGGAAATTAGCTTCAAGCCATAACCGTATTTCGTACACTTTTTTTATAATCACATGAACATTCATTCTCAGGATTATTAAGATTATCTAACAAGTTTTAAAGTCATTGTTACGTCCCAGGCTGGAAGCCGAATATTTAATCTATAGGTACAACAGTTATCATAGTTATTATCTCAGGTATAAGAATACCGACGTGCAATTACCATCAGAGTTTTAATAATGCATCTACTGATGTAATTCCATTTATAATTTTTCCTTTGTTCTTTTATATATTACTTTACTCATAGATATTAGTCAATACTTTTGAAAGGAACAATTTTAACTATAACATAGACAATTTCATCTCATTTTCTCACGAAACGAATATGCTCTGGAACACTTGAAACACCATAAAACTGAAAGCCTAAACTTTAAGTAAACTTTGAAAATCCTTATTGTGGAAACATAAATCTTCAGATCCTTCAGATTTTTACGACCCAAAGCAGAAAAGTCTAAAGACAAAGACAACTCTGCTTAAAAAGAAGAGAGATATAGACGCTTATAGCATCCCTTCTTAGCGCCTCGACGCTTGGGCTTCTGACCCAATCGCCTCGCGCAAATGCTCTTCTAGCCGACCATATTTTTTCCCGCTTTTGTTTTAATGTGCTTTTTACCAATAGAAAAAACCTCGCCTTCCCGCGAGTTTTCCGAAACCTCCCCTTCGCGTATCCGCGAGAGACATAGATAGAGAGATCTATTCTACTGCAGTATTAGCAGTTAATCACGAAACCTCAACTAGTAAAGATCGAACTTATAGAATATTAGATCTCAGAATTATCAACTCAAAGTGTTTGGTGTAACAGTTAATTAATAAGTGAATTACTAAATAAAATAATAGAAACTACAAACTTAAATTAATCTACACTTGCGTGAAGATTAATTACCAAAACTACAGTGCAGATTGTTATTATTAAATTGTTTAATAAATACTGTTATAATTAAAGATGAAACTATAAACATTTATTTCACCCACGCATAGTGGTGGCTGATAATACCCATACCTCAACAGATATCTCAACAGATACGAGCTCAGCGATGCGACGTCCAGAAGAACTAGTAATTTAAGATTCGGTAAGAAATACAGAACTCTACCAATTCAACATCATATAAATTAACTAGTGATTCGTTCTTCTAAATAACTTTCAACTCAAGACGTAACATCATTACAAAAGATTGAAAAAACAGCCCAATTTCTCCAAAGTCACGCTCGCTGTAGATTAAATTTTGAAATTTCGACCATCAAATTAGTCTTATTTTGTAGGAAATTTTATCTCGATCAAAAAAGATGCCTGTCATTTTCCTCGAAATTCACGTTGAAACAGAGATATTCATGAAAATGTATCGCAAAGCGCCGCAGTTTTCTTTAATTTGTTAATCAACAAATGTTGCGTAACTTTTCGAGACTGTGAATAGTGCGTTTCTTCATCTCGATGTTACGAAGAAGCGATTAAAAAAAAAATAGCCTATGTATGTCCGTTTCCCATTTTCAGGCATTTTAGAAGCTAATCCGACTGGACTAGAAAATACAAGTTCTATGGTTACAATACAGACAATGTATGGGTAATTCCACCTCGAATCGGCCGAGAAATAACCTCGTATTTTTTTAATCGTTTCAAACTTTTTTTTACGTGAAATCTACATAAAAAAAGTAGACCTGTATTTCTTCGTTGGTCCAAACATTTTTTTACGCTACTTATGAATTATTGCAATATTACTGTAACAGTGGCGCGCGGGCGGCTTTGAGAATTAATATCTCAGGTCCCCTTCACCGTAGAGAGATGTTCCAAACCGCGTTTTAAAGGCGATGGAAGACACTTTTCGATAAAATTTTGAAACTCTTCGAAAAATATAGTTTTGTTATTTTTATGATGAATCAAAATGTTTATCGATTTTTTTCGCAAAGTGAGGCCATTTACAAAATTCTATAAAAAATACGATCGCATTCCTTATTCAATTCTGAAGATGGTGAATTTTTGAAATGAATGGAGCGATTTTTCTACATATTTTTTTTTACAATTATTTGTTTGGCACTGTGTCAGGTTGCCGCGCCGCGCGCCTCGCCACTACCGCGTCATTCCATGCATCGAAAGCTGCGCGCCACGCTATTGGCCGAGCCCGTTACGACGCGGTAGTAGCGAGGCGCGCGGCATAGTCCTTTTATTGCTCCGGGACGTTTAGTTTGTTATTGCTCCGGGACGTACTTTCCACCGCAGCGATTCTACAATTAGAGTGAAACTTCGGGAGCCCCTGACGCCTACACTGCTGACTTTGGATTCCTGCCTTCACTGACTTTTTTATTGAAAACCTTGTACTTCACAAAATTGTTTCTACAATAGTGTTCTACAATATTTTTCTACAATGTAGAAAAACTACAATCCAAAATCGGTAGACCATCTCGTACATACCCATATTTTCTTTTAATCGTTGTAAGATGACTGGCACGTCAAGCTAAAAATTGGTTCAATTCGACTGAACTGAAGACAGACGATGTCGCACCGCTATCTGTTGACTTTATTGCGACTTTTCATTTAGTGGTAGTATTTAGTCTGCTGTAGCAGTAGATATTGTAAGTGATCGGCTCAGCGCTTGCTTTAGCGAATATTATTTTATAACCATTGCTCACCATATTGAATTACAATAATCCATCGCGAGGTCCTGGGAAGCCTCCCACTGTTTGTAAAGACAAACTGAAAAATGCAGTTTTAACACACAAAGACGACATTTTACTGGAGAATACTAGGATCGCTGCGGCAACGGCGGAAGTGTGGGTAAAACTGTCGATAGAATTAGGCATTAAGCCGACCAGTATTCACTCGTACGTTAGCAATAATCGATTCGATTTAAGAAAAATCTTGTCGAGTAAAAAACTTGAAGACTCTTTGGAAGATTCGGTAATCAATACAACCGCATCTTCTATTGACGCAAGTTCAACAGCGGACACGAGCTCGGATTTTCTCGAACATTTTACTTTTGCAATACCAAAGACAGAGTTCAAAGATTTGATTACTGAAGTCACACATAAAAGTACCGCAAAAAATGGAAAAAGAATCAAACGCGTGCGGTCAGTACTGCGACCTAAAATATGGGCGGAAAAATTTTCGGCATATCTATGGAATTCGTTACATTTGAAGCATGGATTCCATTTTGCGAACCATCTGTTGCAACCAGAGTATCAAGGTGTTGCAATCCAGATGTTTTGAGACACACTTTGGCAATACTCTGGAATGTGCAAGTGCGAGGCTTGACGCAACTAACAACAATTGCAGAAACAAGGCGACCTCCTTATACGTAATAAATAAGCGATGATTATAATACTCATCGTCAGAACATCGCGACCAGAGCAAGAGACATTATATAAGAGATTAGTCCGATATTAGTAAAACCTTTTGTAAAACTTTATATTATATTAATAAACTTGAATCACTTTTGTACGACTGAGTTCCAACTCTTAATTCGACAACGAATCCTTAAACAAATTGTAGTTGTATGAAAGATCTCAGGATCCCGATTACAACAACTGGTGGCAGCGGCAGGGATCGTCGAATCGTACAAGTGAATCAAGTATCGAGCGAGTGAATCAGAAGAATAGTGATCGTGGCACCGAAAGCAGGCATCGTGAAAGAAATAATCAACCTCTAACTAACATGGCAGAAAATATCGTCACCGTGAGACAAGTGCTGAAGGACATCGAGATCTTCGATAGCAGTGACCGAGGAAAAGTTTGTGATTTTATACGCTCTTGTAAATATGCACGTGAAATAATACGACCTGAGGATACGCAAAACCTACTAAAAGCTGTTATGAGCACGCGGATCAAAGGTGCTCCGGCACGAGCTTTAGAATACAAAACAATTGACACCTGGAAGACACTGGAGGAAGAACTGAAGTCGATGAGCATCGATACACGGACATTAGCTTCGTTACAAGTGGAATTCAGCAGCTGTAGACAACGTCACAACGAGGACGCGAAGTCATATGGAGCACGAGTCGAGAAACTAACTGCACAGGTAATCGAAGTGACGATGAAGGAAGCCGCAGAAGAGGATTCGAAACCGACGCTGGAACGCCAGGTCAGAAAACAAGCTGTCAATATCTTCATCAGAGGTTTGAACGACAAGCTGAAGATATTGGTCAAGAGCCGACAGTGTGAAAATCTTAGGGAAGCCATATCACTTGCGATAGAAGAAGAATGAGATTTAGGCCCTATTCGTGGATCGGATCGGGAACACAATCAACCGCGCAACAGCAGAGAAGGTAACAGAGGAAATAATTGCTATAACTGTGGGAAGCCAGGACACCTTGCACGAGAGTGTCGCTCAGCGAAGACAGGATCCAGTTATCCGCAGAGATTGCCGACACCAAGCAGATACGTGAGAAGAGTTGAGGTAATTTGTCATTTTTGTAGAAAACCAGGGCATTTTATTCGAGATTGCAGAGCCAGATTAGCCGAAGAAAATAGGCGAGGCTATGGAAGAAATCAGGGACCTCCTAGAAGAGAGGAACGGGTCCAACCAGGTCATTCTAGGGACGCCAGCAGGCGAGACGAAGAGACTTCGGGAAACGAGGAGCAGGCGCGGCGGACAGGCAACCGTATCGCGTCGTACCAGTAAATTGCCTAATAAACGGATCTAAACAGAAAAACCACGCAACGATCAAGGCAGATGAATTCAAAACGAGACACGGAACAATGCTATTAGATTCAGGAGCTGAGGTAAGCTTAGTAAAAGTTGGAAAAATTGACGGCGAAGTAATGGCTGAAGACGGTGTGGGAATAGCTGCATTTTGAATACAAACGATTATGATGTAGAACTGGAACAGCCGTGTGTACAAGTAGTAGCACTAGGCCAAGAGCACGCAGATATGACGCAAGTTTATGCATGTCGAACAATGACACCGAGTAACGCGAGCCGAATGCAACAGCTGAGAGACAACCTACGTACGAGTCATCTGACTCGAGAAGAAAAAGAGAGCTTACTAGATATTTGTGAAGAATTTCATGATGTATTTCACTTAGAAGGAGACTATCTGGGCTACACGAACGCAGCTAGTCACAGAATTACTACAAATCCGGATATCGCGCCAATAAATGTAAGACCTTATAGACTTCCAGAAAAACACAAGCAGGAGATAAACGAGCAGGTAGATAAAATGCTTGCCGACGGGATAGTCAGACAGAGCAAAAGCCAGTGGAATGCACCACTGCTAGTAGTACCGAAGAAGGCAGACGCATCAGGAAAGACGAAGATGAGAGTCGTAGTTGACTTCCGTAAGGTGAACGAGGTTACTGTAGGAGACTCCTTTCCACTGCCTAATATTACCGAGATATTGGACCAGTTGGGTAAGGCAAAATATTTCTCTACACTAGATCTAGCATCAGGATTTCACCAAATTCCAATGGAAGAGGAGGATAAGTGCAAGACGGCATTTTCCACTTCACATGGTCACTACGAATACAATCGCATGCCTTTTGGACTGAAGAACGCACCTGCTACGTTTCAACGGTTAATGAATACTGTACTTTCCGGAATACAAGGCCTTAGGTGTTATGTCTATCTCGATGATATTGTCATACATGCTCCTAGTTTGCAGGAACATAACAAACGACTGGAAGAGGTACTGGAACGCTTACGACAGAATTCATTGAAGCTACAACCTGACAAGTGTGAGTTTCTGAGGAAAGAGGTCAACTTCTTGGGACACGTCATCACTAGAGATGGAATAAAAGCAGATCCAGAGAAGATCCGAGCAGTAGAAGAATTTCCAATTCCAAAGACTGTAAAAGATGTTCAAGGATTTCTGGGTTTGGCCGGATATTACAGACGATTTATACAGAATTTCTCGAGTTTAGCAAAACCGCTTACACATTTGCTAAAGAAAGAGGTGAAATTTGGATGGACTTCGAGGGAGCAAGAAGCTTTTGAAAATTTGAAGAAGACGTTGACGACCGCACCAATTCTACAATATCCAGATTTCGAGCAACCGTTCATCGTGACGACAGACGCATCCGACAAGGCTATCGGAGCTGTCCTGTCGCAAGGAATAATAGGAAGTGACTTGCCAATAGCATACGCAAGTAGAACTCTCAATTCGGCAGAAGGCAATTACAGCACCACAGAAAAGGAACTATTAGCCATAGTCTGGGCAGTTAATCATTTCAGACCGTATGTATATGGTACCAGATTTAAGATTGTTACAGATCACAAACCACTCACATGGTTATTCGGAGTCAAAGATCCAGGATCACGACTCATGAGATGGCGACTGAAGCTGGAAGAATACGACTATGAGATCGAGTACAAGGCAGGGAAGGCAAATACCAACGCAGATGCCTTGAGTCGCATGTACGCAGTGACCAGAAGTCAGCGGAAAGAAAAGGAAGAATTGAACAACCGAGAACAAGAATATTCCGAGGAAGATCGGAACAGGATCATCTATGAGTACCACGATACGCCATTAGGAGCACATCAAGGAGTTAATCGAACGATCGAACGAATCCGATTGAAGCACGATTGGCCTGGATTACGGAAGGAAGTCGAGGAACACATTTCGAGATGCGAGAATTGCCAGAAGAATAAACTCAGCAAGGAGACGAAGGCACCAATGGTCATAACCGACACGCCCAATCAACCGTTTGAGAAATGTGCATTGGATATCGTAGGACCACTGACGGAAACGGAACGAGGAAATAAATATATCCTTACGTTTCAAGATTGTCTAACAAAATTCAGCAAGGCAATACCTATTCCGAACCAAGAAGCTAACACTGTAGCTAAGGAATTCGCGACCAGGATCGTATGCGAACACGGAATACCACAGAGAATACTCACCGATCAAGGTACGAACTTTTTGAGTAACGTTTTCAAAGATACTTGTAAATTGTTGAAGATCGACAAGATTCAGACGACGGCCTATCATCCTGAATCCAATGGAGCTTTAGAACGATCACATAGGACGTTAGCTGAATATCTGAGACATTACATAAACGAAGAACAGAGCGACTGGGACGAATGGTTACCATATCCTATGTTTGCATATAACACGACGCCCCACACTGCAACGAGATTTACACCATTCGAGCTGGTGTATGGACACCGAGCTGAACTACCAACATCGCTGAAAAAGGATCCAGAACCAACGTACACCTATGACGACTACGCACGAGAATTACGAGAGAGATTGCGAGCTTGCAATCTGATAGCCAAAGAAAATCTGCAAGAAGCCAAGGAGAAGTCAAAAATCGAGTACGACCGACGAACCAAAGAAAAAGGGTTCAAGGTTGGAGATAAGGTATTACTATACGACGAGACTGTACGCAGAGGACGATCAAAGAAGCTATTATCTCAATGGATTGGTCCTTATACTATTCTAGAGGTATACTCAGACGTTAATTACACCATAAAAGTTAATAGGAAGAATCTCAGAGTACATGTAAATCGATTGAAACCTTTTATTGAATAATATGACTTGAGTAGGAAATCTGAAACAATTTAGACTGATAGAAAAATGATATAGAAAATAGGTCATACTAACCTAGATTAAGAAACGATTATATAAAACCATGTTAACGGGATACACTATGTAAACTACTAACCTAGATATAGCATAATAGGCAAGCGTACGCACAACGACGCAAGCCAGCAGATTTGTCTGATTTCAGAAGAAAATCCTAAGGGCTTTTCTCTCTAAGGGGGGAGGGATGTTGCAACCAGAGTATCAAGGTGTTGCAATCCAGATGTTTTGAGACACACTTTGGCAATACTCTGGAATGTGCAAGTGCGAGGCTTGACGCAACTAACAACAATTGCAGAAACAAGGCGACCTCCTTATACGTAATAAATAAGCGATGATTATAATACTCATCGTCAGAACATCGCGACCAGAGCAAGAGACATTATATAAGAGATTAGTCCGATATTAGTAAAACCTTTTGTAAAACTTTATATTATATTAATAAACTTGAATCACTTTTGTACGACTGAGTTCCAACTCTTAATTCGACAACGAATCCTTAAACAAATTGTAGTTGTATGAAAGATCTCAGGATCCCGATTACAACACATCATTTGACCAGATCAGCAAAGTCGGGAAGTATGAAAGGTAAGATATATTATGACCATTTGAATCATTAAATGTCTTTTTGTAACACATGCATGATTTCTGCGCTTTTTTCACCTAAAAATAGGGCCAAAAGTAGCCGTTTATTGACCGCTTCAAAAGGGCGGGCAATAATATCTATATATATATATTGTAACGTATCCAGCGCTCACACATAGCCAGATCACACGGACAAGGAGACGAACACCACCTTGCCGATCAGCAAGCGTCACGTGACGGAAATATTTGGTATATAAGGCGGTGCGCGACACACGACGATTAGCGTTAGTTGAGCCATAGCGGTCGGCACGTCTCATCAAGACATTATTATTTCGCCAGTCAGCCAGAGCGGCGACTGAGCATTAATTTCATTACTCAAAATCCAGATCTATTTAGCTAAAGCAGCAGTAGAATCATTTATTCAAACTAATTTCCAATTCATATAAATATTAAAGCAAATTTATATCGTAGAGAAATCAAACAAACAATTCAATTCACAAAAATCATAAGTAAACTCAAAGATCTATTGACTAAAAATTGCATTAGAATCTAAACTCAAAAAGAATATAAAATCAAACTCACAAAAGCAAAGCAAAAGCACAAAACAAAAACGCTCTTAGAATTAAGGTAGAATTAAAGTAGAATAAGCAACTAAATAAGAAATCGAACCATTTATAACAAAGTAAAATTTATTTGAAAATTAATTAAGCATTTTGCACACGACCAGATGGTCAATATTTCAGTAGAAACATAGGAATCTGTTCTTTATTTTCCATTTTCCTCAATTGCATCATTTAATCTTTTCGTTTCAGGTAATGTGTTCAATCACTACCCTAGTCTGGAAAACTTCGATATCCCAAGTCTGTAATACACAGCTTCGGCTCGTCTGACCCAACAGCTACGATAATACCTAAAGTATTATCTTAGTCTTGCAGGTTGGACAAACCCCAAGTCTGTAGGGAGTCAGCTCTGTTAGAGTAAAATCTATCCGAGTCTGCATTAGGGTATATAAGGGTTTTTCAACTTTCACCCAAGAGGAGCTCCAAAACATCACACCCGTGACAAAGAATTCACGCGGACTAGCTTAATTCCTCTGGCCTTCAGCTGGAGGAACATAAGCATAGAAAGTTACAATATATATATATATATTAGGGTGGTCGTTAATTTCTAACATATACTTGCCACCCCCTGAATCGACAGATAATGACCCAAAAACACCGTGTCATTTTTTTACAGATTTTTGGCTTGATGGGAAAGCGTGCCGAAATCAATTTGAAATTTGAAAATTTGAAAAAAAAAAAAAAAAAAAAAAATTTTTCATATTTTTAAGTATAAAAGCAGGAAATAAATGGGTAGTTCTCAGGAAATCCCGAAATTCCTGTCCTTTCAGTTTTAACAAAAATGCGACGAACTTTTATCGGTAACTATTTTTTCCTTGCAAGCTCCATTACTGTGGCTACTAGTGTCAGTTATCATTTCTGAATCATACGTGTAAATGAATGAGAAAAAATAATAATAATGTTCCGAAAATCATTCCCTCATTATGTCCCAAGCTACAGATTAAAGTACTTTTGGATTTTTAAATCAACAATTTCTGGAAAAAAACTTATTGCAAATTTAACTAATCGATTAAGAATACAATGTTTTCTCGAAATTATTATCATTTTGGGACTAAAAATGAGGGAAAAGTTTTAAATTAATTTTTTATATGTGTCCCAACAAAAAACATCATTCCCTCACATCTTTACTGACGGCCGATTTGTGATCGCATTTTTAATCATGCGAGAACGCTCCCATCAGTTTTTGATAGTAGGCAGTACTGTTAATTATCACATATTGGCGAATCCATCTTGGGCGTGTTAAGAGTTTCTGTTACGAAAGGTTGTATTAATATATTTTGAAGGTTACATTCTTTACCATCATTCCCTCACATCGTGGAAAAAGAAGGTAATTACGTTAAATGAAATGATAATTATTCAGTAAAATGGGTTTTCGGGAGCAATAAGCCTACACAAAAATGCAATACTAATGTAACGTTTTGTCACGAGTTTTCGTTAGATATGTTTCATTTCGTCATTCCCTCATCGTCATTCCCTCATTTAAATCGTAGTTAGGAAATGATGATTTAGGAGGTAATGATATTATAGCTGGACTTAGCTTGACTTTTTTGTTGCCTTGCTTTAGTAACCTTTTAATTCAGATGAAGAAATGAAAAAAAAAAATATATATTCCAAAATTGAGAGAATTAATCTTAAAACACATTTATT
The DNA here is from genome assembly GCA_943736025.1 of Tenthredo mesomela. Taxonomy (NCBI): domain Eukaryota; kingdom Metazoa; phylum Arthropoda; class Insecta; order Hymenoptera; family Tenthredinidae; genus Tenthredo; species Tenthredo mesomela. The sequence goes on from OX031021.1 coordinate 17,761,316, forward strand.
TTGGGGACCACTATATCATCAAAGTCCAGTTACATAAGTACTACGAAATTCACAGAAAATAATTATAAATCCATTTCAATATTTTTTATCAATTTCTTAAGATGAAATTTCGGGATTTCCTGAGAACTACCCAAATGTAGAATGACGAAAAACGAAAACTTTCCAACAAAAAATGTATTTCATGGTAACCTTATAATATTACAACGTTATAAAGACTATATTGCAAGATAAATCAATAAAAAAACAAATTACTAGATAAATAAAACAAAATAAAGAAAAAAAAAAAAAATGTATAGTCCAACATGAAGTTGTAATATGATAAGTTTACAACAAAATACATTTTTTGTCGAAAAGTTTTCGTTTTTTGTCATTTTATATTTATTTACCGCTTTTTTACTCGAAAATCAGAGAGAAAAAAAAGTATTTTTTTTTAATTATTTTTTCAGCTTCAAATTGATTTCGGCACGCTTTCCCATCAAAATAAAAATCTGAAAAAAATTACACAGTGTTTTTGGGTCATCTGTCGATTCAGGGGGTGGCATGTGTATGTTAGAAATTAACGACCACCCTAATATATATATCTAGATATACAGGGTGGTTCATTTAACTCTGCCACCTCGGATAATTTGGTTATTGTTGTGTGGGGACGGGTTTATAACAAATTAATTGGTTTTGCAGACAAATTTGAATGAGCTTTATTATTGATACAAGCTGTTTGGCGTTTAGAATAAGAGTAAAGTCCGAATGTGGCAACTTACGTTGCTACCCATCGTCAGCGAGATGCTGACGCAAGGTATTTTAGCATAGGCGTATAGGACGCCGTTAAAGTGTCTCAAAGGCATGAGCGCAAAAGGCAAGGTGTATAATCTTGAACTACTCTCCACTGTAGATCGCAGAAACTGAAGATTAATAAGAATAATGAAATGGAGAATTATTGGTATCGCGATGTTTTGTCTTCGGTAGAAGGCGAGACATCCCGATCTTGTCTAAAATTTTAGTATTTGAATTTATCGTTAAATAGCAATGATTTGATTATAACACCTTCCCCCTTAAGAATGAATGTGAAGCGAAGCAAAATATTCATCGGTAAAAATCAATATTCTAGGTGAGGATTACAAACCTTTCCTCAGCTATTATATAGCCATATAACTATTCTTAATAAGAACGCTTACAATATTATTTTGTGCGGATGAGAATTTATAAAAGCTTTTCTCAGCCGTTTATTTGATTACATATAGTTATTCTAAATATTAATTGTTCTTAATAAGAACGCTTACAATATTATTCTGTGCGGATGAGAATTTATAAAAGCTTTTCTCAGCCGTTTACTTGATTACACATAGTTATTCTTAATATTAAAAATCAATATTCCAGGTGAGGATTACAAAGCTTTCCTCAGCTGTTATATAGCCACATAATTGATCCTAATAGATCCTGAAAGAAATTCCCATGGTTGAACAGCAATATTTTGTTGAGTTCCATGTAAATTTCTTCGAGTGTGTAACGTATGTTTATTCTCTATGATCCCTATCCATATTCTATTTGAATCGGTTCTATTGGATCAGTTGACTTGTGGTATGGTTTCAATCTGTTTGCATGCACTATTTTGTTCTTCCCTTTGATTTTTACCTCATAGTTCACTTCATTAATTTGATCAGTAATGGGGTATGGCCCCAGAAATTTTGGGTCTAATGGTCCGGCAGTTTCGTTACCCATCAGTACTAAGTCCCCAATTTCGAAATTTTGTGGTCGAGTAATTTGGTCATAATAGGCCTTGGATTTTTCTTTGGATTTATCTATGTTCTGTTTCGCGAGGGGTTGGCTGTTCGTCAATTTTTCGGAGAGTCTCTGAGTATATTCTTTATACGTTTCGTCTTTAGGATCGTGAGGCACACTACAAGGTACTCTAGCTACTTGTCCGAATATAAGTTCGTAAGGTGATATTTTAGTGGTAGTATGAGGTGTTGTGTTGTACGCGAGGATGTAAATTGGGAGTGTTTCGTTCCAGTCGTCTATAGTAGACATACACCTAAGGTAATCTTTTAACGTGCCGTGACTGCGTTCGAGTGCCCCGTTGGTTTGCGGGTGGTATGCAGTACTATTAAACTTTTTTATTTTTAGTATTTTTGTGACTTGGGTGAACAGGTCACTCATAAAATTTGTGCCTTGGTCTGTAAGGATTGATAGTGGTACTCCGTAGTTGGATATGAAATTTCGTATGAAAGCTTCTGCGGTATGTTCAGCGGTGGCAGCTCGGAGTGGATAGGCTTGGGAATATTTTGTTAGGTCGTCTTGTAGCGTCAGTATGTAACTATGACCTGACTTTGTAGTCGGTAAGGGCCCAACTATGTCTAAGAAAACCTTTTCAAATGGTTTGCTACTGCTGGTCGTAATCTTCATTGGCATTTTGGTCTTTTGTCGATCGGTTTTATTCTTTTGGCAAGTCGTGCAATTACGAATATATGTTTTTACATCGTTTTTCATTGAATCCCAGTGGTATCTTTCTTTAAGTCGCCTCATAGTACGGCTCACGCCTTGGTGTCCACCTGAAGGGCTGTCGTGAAATTCTTTGATAACGTCTTGAATGTGGTTTTGATTAAGATCGGTTTTTATGTTCGTACAGACAGTTATTTTAATTCCCGATCCTTTAAATATGAATCGTAACATCGTCCGAACTTTATGCCATTTTAAATTATCGATCCCGCAACCGATCCTGGGTATGGAAACTGTTTTGATCGAGTCTACTTCTAATTTTTCCTTGAATTTTATCAAACTTATGTATAAATCCTCATATGTAGGCTTATCCCAGAAGTTTTGCTTTGTCATTATGTAATAAACGTTACGGTCTCGTAAAGTGAGTTTACCAGTCGTGTATAGTTCAGCTGATTCCTTCAAGTTCTCAACAATGCCGTATCTAGTTTTGAATTCTAATGCTATTCCTTGACTCATTTCTAGATCGGTGGAAACAGTGTGTGCGTAGTTATCGATTCGATTGAAAAGGTCATCGTGGATTTCTACGATGTTTGAGTTTTGCACTATCGTTGTTTTTATGAGTTTGAGGTATTCAGGGTACGATGGGAGAGAGCTCGTCACTCTGATAGGACATATTTTGAACACATGGTTAGTTGGTAGATCAATAGGATTTCTACTAAGCGCATCTGCGTTCTGATTTTTTATTCCGGGTTTGAAACAAATCTCGTAGTCGAATTCCGAGATTTTTAATTGCCATCTGACTAATTTACTATTTGGATCTTTGATGTTAAACAGCCAAGTCAGGGGCCTATGATCGGTAAATATCTTGAATTTCCTCCTGAACAGGTATGGTCTGAAATGTTGGGTCGCCCATACTATTGCCAGCAGCTCGCGTTCGATTGTGGAGTAGTTACTTTCTGCCTTGCTTAGAGTTCGCGAGGCGTATGCAACAGGCCTGTCGTCACCTGGGGCACCTTGAGATAAGACGGCCCCTAGAGCAGTGTTACTGGCATCTGTCGTTAGGTTAAATGTCTGTGTATAGTCAGGGTATATTAGGACTGAGTCGGATATTAGGGCATTCTTTAGTTCCTCGAAAGAATTTTGCTGTAATGATGTTCATTCGAATGGTACGTTTTTCCGCAAAAGTTCTGTCAATGGCTTAGCTATCATCGAGAAATTATTTATGAAACGTCTATAGTAACCTACAAGCCCGAGAAATGATTTTATTTTCGTAGGTGCGTTGGGTGTAGGGAATTCCTTGACTGCTCTGGATTTGTCTGGGTCAGGTTTAACTCCGTCCCTTGATATTATGTGTCCTAAGTAAGCAACCTCTTTTCTCAAGAACTCACATTTATTCGGTTGTAATCGTAAGTTGTATTCTTTCAATTTCAGTAGTAACCCCCAAAGTTTTTCTGTATGGGTTTGAAGTGAGTCGGCGTAAATTATTAGGTCGTCTAGGTACACTAAACATTTCAATCCTTGTAACCCCGATAGAACGGTATTTGCTAATCTCTGGAATGTAGCTGGGGCGTTTTTAAGCCCAAATGGCATGACTGCGAATTCGAAATGTCCCTTATGGGTGGAAAACGCGGTTTTATGCATATCGTCGGGATTCATTGGAATTTGGTGAAACCCGCTGGCCATGTCGAGTACGGTGAAGTATTTAGAGCTTCCTAACTGGTCTAGGATATCTACTATATTCGGTAGCGGGTAAGCATCCCCTATTGTTTTATCATTCAATTTTCGGTAGTCTACGACTATTCTCCACTTCTTAATCCCCGATGAGTCTAGTTTCTTTGGTACCACCCAGATGGGTGAGTTCCATGGTGAGTTTGAATTTCGAATTGTTCCTTTATTTAGGAAATCTTCCATTTGTCTATCTATTTCTGTTTTGTGGATTTCAGGGTACCGGTATTGTCTAACATGAACCGGTGTGTCATCGGTAGTTTTAATTTTGTGGGTACAGGCTTGCGTACCTGGTAATGTGTCCCCATCTAGATAGAAGAGTTCGTTAAACTTGGTACAAGCTTCTACTATACTTTGCTTTTCTTCTAAATTTAAGTGGTCTAATCTTAATGCGTCTTTTAATTTTTTGATTCTGTCAGCTGAAGTATTTTCGTTTATACAATTAACTGAATGTATCTCGTCAGTTTCGGAGTCTAGAATTCTGTAAACTCTTTGTGGTTCGATATGGATAGTATGATCCGTGTCTGTTAGATTGATGATGCTTGTGATAGCTGTGTTATCGGGTCTAATTGTCACGTAGCTTTCGCTTATTACGACTCCCGGTTGTAACTCGACCCTATATATTGAGCCTTCTTTTAAGGAATCTTCGGCGATGGTTGGGATGTCTGCTAAAATTTCTGTCCTGGCGGGAATCGTGAATTGTTTTTGATTTTGCAATTTGTATTTGAGGCTACCTAATAGCAACTCGGGTTTATCCATGCCTCTGCATCTATAACTGATCAGCACATTATTGAATTGGGTTAAGAGGTGGTTGCCTATTAAACTATCTTGCGTTATGTCTAAGGAATCGTCTACTACGTGAAATTTGATCGGCCTAACTTCGTCTCCTCCATCGAGTGTAAGTTCAATGGTTCCTAATGTATATGCTTGTGAGTCACTAGCTAGACCCTTTAATTTAATCCGCTCTTGTGGGTTTATCTGTGATGAATTTATAATAAATTTCTTCTTGATCAAACATGGGTAGGCTCCAGTGTCTAACATCAACAAGGTTTTAGGTTGATTCAACTCGGGTATTGAGAAAATTACGTTATTTGGTGACCCGATTAAATTTATCTTATGTTCTGGTATTTCTATTTTTCCGCCGTTTGTGCTGAGCGGTTTTCTATTGCGGACTTCGTTCCGCTCGTCGACGCAGTCCGTTCCCCAAAATTCGAGGTTCCTACATGGTTTTGATTAGTTTTCGCGGCTAACATAGCTTTCTTTTTGAAACACTTGTTTTCTATATGGCCGGGCTTTTTACAAAAGAAGCACTTAATTCTGGAACTATCGATAGGATAGATTCGTTGGCATTCGTCGCATGTAATCTCTTCTGTTATAGAGTCATAGCCATTTATGATTTCGGAACAGTTTTGTGAGCAGCTGTTTTCTGATTGGTGGTCTAAGTCTGCGTACTGATCGGATTCTGAACTATAACCTGCTTCAATGGTATTTATTGGTTCGGATCTCTGTTTCTTAAAACAGGTTTTTGCTGTGTGCCCGATCTTATTGCAATTTTGGCAAACGAGATCAGTTCTACTAGTAGCAGCGGTTTTTGCAAGATAAGTTATTTGATTTTCGGTTGCCCTCAATTTTTCTTCTTCTGTGGCCCAATTGTAAGCTTGAAGTAAGTCTTTAGGGTTTTTTAATCTTAGGATGTCACGTAGTTTTTCGCTAAGTCCGTAAATGAAACAGTCTCGTGCTTTTGTCGTAATGTTTTTCTCGTAAAATACAGTCTCTTCCTTAGTTCTTACCGGACCAGATTCTACTACTCTTATGCACAGATTTTCTATTCTTTGATAGAAGGAATCGACAGATTCCCCGGGGCGTTGCCTACAGATACTTAGTTCCAATTCCCATTGTCTATTTGTTCCCTTGGCTCCATAAAACAGTAGTAACTCCTTTTTCAGAGTATCGTAGTCTTTAATTTCCCTATTTTGAATCCTTTCATATGCCTTACCAGTGATTTTGATACGTATATATTCGTAAAGTTCTTCTGATTCTGTAGTAATGCATTGTTTGATCGCGCGATCGCATTTGTCAATAAATTCTCTGACGCTAATATCTTTTCCGGTAAATACGGGAAGGAGTTTGGCTAATTTTTCAGCTGATACTGGCATTTTCTAGGATTTCAATTACAAATTTCGAATATTACTATTGCTAGTTCGTAAGACTTACAGTAACAGTAGGGTGAGCCAATGCATAACGTTATCAGTGTTAAAAGCTCGAGTTCGCTGTACCGTCGGATCCGTAGTTGGTTGCTTTGGTGTTGGTTTACTGGAATCCTCTTGCGTTTATGTCTTGACGGATCTTGAGGTTTCTTGAGCGTCTCTTCATATAGGGCACGTAATGTAACTTCGGTATACTTTGGTTTGTTGGTCACTTCACAGGGTTTTGTTAACGTTGATTTCGTGTAACGGTAAATTATATGTCAATCCACGGACAGTGATTTTGTAAACGTTGATGTATAACAACGAATAGGGTTTTGGTAACGTTGATTTCGTACAACGGTGAATTATGTGTTAATCCACGCACAGTGATTTTTGTTAACGTTGATGTATAACAACGAATAGGGTTTTGTTAACGTTGATTTCGTACAACGGTGTATTATGTGTTAATCCACGCACAGTGATTTTTGTTAGCGTTGATGTATAACAACGATTAACGAATAGGGTTTTGTTAACGTTGATTTCGTACAACGGTGAATTATGTGTTAATCCACGCACAGTGATTTTTGTTAACGTTGATTTATTACAACGGCCTCTGTTTTCTAATTATTGTCTTCAATCCAATATCTCGCTTCTGACACCACTGTTGTGTGGGGACGGGTTTATAACAAATTAATTGGTTTTGAAGACAAATTTGAATGAGCTTTATTATTGATACAAGCTGTTTGGCGTTTAGAATAAGAGTGAAGATCCGAATGTCGCAACTTGCGTTGCTACCCATCAGTCAGCGAGATGCTGACGCAAGGTATTTTAGCATAGGCGTATAGGACGCCGTTAAAGTGTCTCAAAGGCATGACCGCAAAAGGCAAGGTGTCTAATCTTGAACTACTCTCCACTGTAGTTCGCAGAAACTGAAGATTAATAAGAATAATGAAATGGAGAATTATTGGTATCGCGATGTTTTGTCTTCGGTAGAAGGCGAGACATCCCGATCTTGTCTAAAATTTTAGTATTTGAATTTATCGTTAAATAGCAATGATTTGATTATAACAGAAGTCTTGATTGTTGAATTCACATTATGGTAAAAGAAGATAATATCTCACACTTATCCGAATGCGATAGGCTCGAGATGATTGAAGTAATATTTGAAGAAATTGCAGATATGACTGTCCCGGCTGGAGACTAAACAAAAATAAAAAACGATTGAAATCAGATAAAGTTGTTTGATCCTTCAACACAAAATGTGCAGAGGAGATCGTTAACATTGAGAAAAAAATCGTGCAAGAGATTACGTGAAACACTTCATTGATGTACACAACTCGAGAAAAACTAAATTTCGATCGTTTAAACGGTGTATGAGAAATAATCCAAAGCGTTTGTTTCTCATATTCAGTTTACAGTAAAATTCATAAAAATCTTGATTGTTGAATTTACATTATGGTAAAAGAAGATATTATCTGATACTTACCCAAATGCGATAGGCTCGAGATGATTGAAGGCGATAGACTCGAGATGATCGAAGGCGATAGGCTCGAGATGATTGAAGTAATATTTGAAGAAATTGAAGATATGGCTGTCCCGGCTGGAGACTAAACAAAACTAAAAAACGATTGAAATCAGATAAAGTTGTTTGATTCCTTCAACGCAAAATGTGCAACGGAGATCGTTAACATTGAGAGAAAAATCGTGCAAGAGATTACGTGAAATACTTCATTGATGTACACAACTCAAGAAAAACTCTACTGTTGTCGTTATTCGATCAAGACATTTTCACTTGTATTGAGTAATGAAATATAAATTGGAGGATTCACTTCCAATGTTTCAGATTATAAAAGAAACGGTATATTCCACTCACCTTTGTCACTACTCTTTGACACCACAATACTCTTTGAAAGACTAAATTTGAATGAGCTGTCGCTGCTGGATGGTCAACCTCTTTTATATATCCTGTTGTTTAGGATCTAAATCGTAAACACGATAGTGGACTGAAAAATACGTCTCGAAAGTTCGATGCATGGTTCACACTCATACCCCTTGCTTAAGAATGTAACTAATACGATACTAGAAGGCGCACGAAACTTCCATGCCGATCAAATTGCATTTGATTAGGCCCAGCTTCGCGAATATTCTCTGTTACGGGCACCCGAGCTGAAGGCTTCGGGTGTCAATGTTTTATGATAATTTTAAGAAAGCAACCTCCGAGCGGCTGAAGATTACTCTCGTGGGTTTGCTTGAATTAAGTCCTAAGGACACCTGTGATTGTGTGGATTGACTTAGTGAGACAAATGAGTATAAATATACGAATAGATATAGTTTTATTTGGAATAACAGGGAAAATCCCAATTAATACTAAGTAGATTATGAAATACACTAAACTATACTAGAGACTACGTGGATTAGTTATAAAGATATAATAAATAAATATCAAAGAAATAGATATTAGATAGAGATATAGTATTGGAATATAAAAGAAATGAATATAAGTAGAAATTGGATGATAGGTAGTAAATGTATGAGGAATATTATATGGATGGCAAAGAAGGAAATGAGTCTACCGAATTAACTCCGAGCGTCACTCGAGCCGACTCCAAGAACCCACCGACTCAAGACAGCTCGCGCTGGATTCGATAGGTGCAGCTTATGCCGGGCGTCTCAGCTAACGTCAGCTGTCGGGTTGACCTTCTGTTACTTCACGCCCTGGACTGCTTCACACCTTCGTCCTTCTGGCAGAGTCTTGTAGCCGGTTAGGTGCGGCTAGCGAGCGATGCTGGAGGGTGACCACTTTGTTCACTTTCGGTATTAAAAACGACTGACTAGCAATCACCTCGGTTTCGATAAAGAAACCTCGGGTTGCTCGACGGCGGGGTTTTCTGCAAGCCGCTGAATCGATGGTTTCGGGGGTCATTGCACCCCTGACTCGTTTCCTGCTCTGCATCCGATCGAGCGCGCGCGTGCAGGAATGCGCTGACTGCCCCTACTTGCAATAGCATTGAGTTTGGAAAATATGAAAAAAGGGCCGTTCGTAACATCTCTAAGGATATAAGCCATTGTTCTAGAACGTTCGCGTACATTTTTTCTCGACAAAATGTAGGTTTAACTATCCTTCACCAAACAGACTTACGCAGAGGAAATAAGCTCGATCGTTTGCTTGTTACCATTTCACTAGCTGTAGGACTTGCTTCGGTAATATTCTGTAAAAGAGGGTCCTCATGCATAGGGATCAAATTTCACAGTTCTTGGAATTTACCGATGATGTCGACCTATAAAATGACTACTCCTCAGTATTTAGGAACCATTCACCCTCAAACTTTTGCAGTGTATAATTGTTGTTAGCGATCACACGAAAATGGACTCGGACAAATGTCGTAAACTTATCAGCATTATGCAAAATGCTTATGAAATTCCGAAAGAGAAATCATCTTATACGGAAACATAGAAGTGGATCAGATTTGGAACTCAAAACATCAGGCTATTGAATAAAATTTTACGAAAAACCGCTTCAACGGTCGGAGAAAAAACAAGAATTTTGACAACAATAGGAGTCTTAAAATCATTGAAAGCTCGGTTTGAGCAGTGCCGAAAAAGAGGGGAGGGTATGAGGAGACCGAGGAGAAGTGATAGAGTAAAGTGGGAGGACTTAGAGTCAGCTTTCAAAGGAAGAATAAGAACAGGAATAATAGCGAATCTACAACACAAAGATCTGAAACATTTTCTAGATGATTCGAAAAAACTAATAATCTCCAGATTGAAGAATATGCTTCGGAAAGACGGAAATTTGAAAGTAGATGTACACGGAGAAAAAAAAAACAGTGAGCTGTGCTGCGCAGGACATTAATCTAGTCAATATAGTATTTATAAGCATACATTTTCAATCTAACCTCACTTTTTACTGTCACGACAGCAATAGTTACCTCCGTCACAGCAGTGAGTACTGTTAGAACTATAGTGAAAACTGAGTTGCACATCACGGAAAAAGGCAAATACTATATCGACTAGATTAATGCCCGGCGCAGCACAGCTCACTGTTTTTTTTTCTCCGTGTAGTATTATCCTGCAAATTCGAAACTGTAAAAGGTGGTGAAATTATCGAAGAAATGAAGTTTTTCAATACCAAAAATGAAGCTATTTTCCCAGCGACGAACATTGATGAATGGTTTGACGAGAACGTGAAGGAAAAATTGTTAGTCAAGATCGAAGACTTCCAGGAAAAGGATTCGGGATGGTCGTTGACTGAAATTATAAATATGGCTGTGAACATCAACAAATATGTACCACTGCGAGGATGTATATCTACTTACACACAGTTACCGAAGTATATACAGGATAAAAAGGCGGTGGTAAATATAATGAACAACGATCCGTATTTCATTGAGTAGTGACTCTATCGTTCGAAGCCTATTAATTCATACCATATGTGAATTTATCGGACCAGTCGAACCAAATTTTTTAAGTCTTCTAACTGAAGCTCACCTCTATATAGAGCGTGCAATCTTCAGATAGATCGAAAAAAACGGAAGTGCATCATAATTATTTTTTCAAGTAAAAATTCCTTCAGCCCGGGTTTGAACCGGGACCTCCGCATTTGTACTGCGACGCCTTGTCCAATTTGAGGGTGGGTGACGCCATTTTGAGGGTGATGTCAGGGGTCCGAGAGCGTGACTCAGACTCCCCCTCCAACACCCTCACACGGACACGGGAGGGTGCGTGTGTGTGCGTGCGTGTACGTGTGCACTAACACGCGTTGGTCCAGAACCCGCCTAGGGTATCTACTAGCGTGTCGTACGATTTCTGTAACAATAAACGAATCCAATATGTAGGTGACGTACTTAGAATCATTTATTGCACGTATTAATCCCGCGGATTCATGCATTTTATTATATTGCTCTTACCTGCGGCCCTGCCACGGGCCAATTCTGCGTCTCGTCGTCGCTTCGTAACAGGATGTGACAATCTCAACCCACCGGGGCCGTACGTCCGCCCGGGCCGTTTTCTCGGCGGCTTGTCACTCATTCCGTGGGGCTGCGATTGATAATATACGATCGATTAGTGTATGATAAAACACATACAATAGAGAATTAGGCAGCTGCAAAAGGCTCGCTACATAGACGTATACACCTTCTATGCGTATCTCTATCAGTGTGCCTGCGATAACCAAGAACGTGACGTATAACGTAACCTACTAATATTGCCCTGCACTAATTGTTAGATTCACGTGCTTACCGTATTTCGATTCCCGTTTTTATGGCCACCGTCCTCCTCGTTACCGCTCCCCCATACACACACTCTGTTACTTCCTTATATTTCATTGCACACGCCGTAACTTGTCGCGACACTTGTAGTCACGTATACGCTTTATATTACCTCAACGTTTCTTTCCCGAGACATTCACCTCACGCATTATAAATATGCAATCACGTAACGCCACAAACACTCACACGTCAGTAATTAATTTCCACAGTAAGTATTTGACGAGAAAAACAATGATGTAACACAATCGTTACGAATACGTTTAGGTAGCGGCGCCGCCATATTGGCTTGGCGCCCGCCCACCCGTTATTCGCGCTTCTCGGTCTGACCGTGAGAGGCGTGGTGATCTGACAGCGCAAGGCAGTCACAGTACTCTCGAGTGGTTTATTATATTGTCATCATGTGGGACATGGTCGTTATATATCCGTTATATATTCCACACCTATAATTACGAGCATATCGTGATTACAAATTCACACGTAGCTTCATATTTTGTTGTGTATGGTAACGGGATTGATACTTGCGGTTGCCACGTACGCGTTCAGCTCACTGAACTCTATAATATACTGGAACGCGCACAGCGCTCATCATAGTAGTGGGTGAGAAAGAGATATAGACGATCAGGGGGGTATCTGTGCTTGTCGCACTCATATGTAGCGTTCTATGCGTGCGACAGCACAGATACCCCCCCGATCGTCTGTCTCCTATGGTGTCATGGCCGTCATATTTTCACGGATCCACTTTCGCCCGCATTCCAAGTAGCCTACTTGAAGTAGGTCGACGGTATTGTGAGTGCGTGTGTAGAGTCGAAACCGGTGTAAAGCGTACATAGCCACTGAAGAAAGAAGAAGAAATCGGTCTGTATAATTCCGATATCTTTCCACCGATTTTGGTTCATTGTGAGTTGTAACAAGTGCCGCTGTGATCGTTATATTCACTTGGTGACGAATCAAGGACTGTGCCCTGCAGAACAAAGGGACGCCTTATTGTCATCATGTCTGATGGTATAGTCATTCAGCTAATATGCCGGCAGCGAGTGAGCAATTACTTCAAGCGGCTGCCCAGAACGCTGTGAAAGGTGTTTTGAAGATGTTTGAAGTCGAGTTGCACGCGGCAAAGCAGGAAATGAGGAATGTATGTGCCGCTGGTATCGCGCCCTGTGAGGCGACGCTCCAGGCTGAAAACGGTGTTGAATTACGGTTGACGAAGTGTAAAAGGAGTAAGGTATATGGATACGGACGATTACGAGGGAGTGAGAAAGACAGATTCGAAATGTGTATAAAGTGGTGCAGGTAGCAGACTGTGAACCTCCGAGCTTGAATTCTCGCGCGCTGACGGACACGGGCCGCTGAGCGCGTCGGTCGCGGTCGCCATATTGTGGTATAGAGTTATACGGCCGTTACCACTGCAAGCATCGACACGTGTTGCAGCCCGCGTCCACGGTATAGTGAAATCTAAAATATATTAACAATACGTCTCGTTTTCGGTGATAAGTGTTGCCGTTATTGTGTATATCGTCAATGGTAAACTTTATAGAAGATTCCGGTGGAGTTATATATAGTGAACCCGCGCGTGAAGTCCGTGGGCAGGTTCCACCTTGAGATCGACGGTTAATCATCGACGCCCGCCGCCATTATGCCTATCTACACACACGCATTCGTCAAGTACACGGCGACGTGTATAACAAAGGATCTTCTGGCAAACATCCCGATAAGGAAGTCGTCCCGGTTGGTCGTATATCCAACTTCAATCCGGAAAAATTGGGCAACCGATCCTATCGCGTACAGTGCGGCAAGGGCTTTCGTTCCGCCATCGTTGGACTTGTTGGAAGTAAGTAAATTGTATTTTTTTGATTAATATTTCCTTCGATATCTATCGTGGAGTCCTATCAAGGGACTCGGAGAGTGACTGAGTATCGTCGAGCAGTAGACGGAGAAGCTGTACTTATCGGCGCCCCGAGGAAGCCTCTCGATGTCTGTCGTGGAGTTCTATCGAGCTGGCTTGAGCCGCAGATGAATACAGTGTCTCCGTCTATTGCTTGACGATACTCAAAATCACTCTCTGAGTCCCTCGACAGGACTCCACGATAGACATCGAAGTTTGCTTGAGTCCAATTTCAGATAAATATCCTAAATTCATCTTCCTACAATATATGCCGGATGTTAGGACTGGTCGGTCAGTCTGACAACTGTCTTCAGAGATTGGACTGGATATTCTCGACACGTGTGATAATTTGTTCCTTCATTAATGCGGCTAGTTCAGTCAATACCATTAATTTTATATTGCGAATGATTTCAGAAGAAACTTGTGTAATAGGTTATGTTGACAAATAATGTAGTTGTATCATACCGATCCTACCCTTACCGACTCTAAATAGAAATCAGATAGATACCCGCATTACCGTATAGAGTACAGATAACGGCGGAATTGTGATTCTTTGTTCACGCGAATGAAAAGATTAGTACTTCGCCCGTATCACGGTTTGCGTTGTTGTCGCGTTATATGCCGAGGGGAAAATAAGCCGAGATTCGAGCAACACATTAATTCTTGGGGTCGAAATAATTCACAGTGATTCATTTCATTCAACCTGCTTCTGTTAATTCAGATTAATTATTCTTAATTTAACAGAATTCCCTACAAAAAATACCCGGTAGGATATGGTGTTTGCGGATAGATCTGAGTATAAAAACCGCATGTAACACTTGGGGTCACAGATTATGAGACGGCTAGTTTTCTGGACAAAACATATATGTTGGCAACACAAAATAAACCCACTGCGCTATATAGTGGGCCGATCGTGAAGCTTAGTCAATCTTACTAAATATCACATAGCTCGTGACAGTCCCGATAGCCAAAAAAGGAGAGGAAGAACTTATGACAGTCGAATCTAACCTAATACCTACTAACCTAATAACCTATGGATTGACGTGTAAATCAGTTGGAAAATAATTGTCATTCATAACTTCCCCCTCGAAGCATACAAACGGGCGAAAGGTTATGTTTTCAATCTTTTCAAGTGATGACAAAAGAAATTGTAACCTAAAAATTACGGTAAGTTGATTTGATAAAAATACAATTAAATTAGGTAATGAAAGTTACGCTGTGCCTTAAAAACCAGATTCTTTGTTGATTTTGCGTGTGAAACCATGTCCGGGACTAGATTCTAGATCATTGAGATTATTGTGTAACTCATTATGACTTCTTGACTGATACAAGACATTTATCAAACACAGCCCTGGTGAAAATAATTTCTACGATAAACTACAAATAACTATGAATAACCATGAACAACTACAAAATTTCTACGATTTTCTCAAGGAATTCGGTCGTTTCTTAAAAATGTCGTAAAAATTTCGTAGAAATTTCGTTCGAAATATAGTCGCTTCTCATAGAATTTCATACTTTTTTGTAGATTGTCGTAAAATAGCGTAATTGTTCTCAATTGGGTCTTTTACGTTTTCGTAGGATTTCGTAGTTTTTCGTAGTTACACTGTTCTACGCTACGACAGTCCACAAAAAAGTACGAAAACGTGGGAGAAGTCTTTAAACGTACAAGATTCATATATTATGTTATACGTTTGGAGACGTCTCCCAGGACAAGCCGTGAAGACGAAACGACACAGGCTAGCCTAATACTTAGAGAGGAATAAATTTCTATTTCTCTCTGAATATCGCCTCGATATTCACGGGTAGTATTGACGTTGGGAAGTTACTTCACTTGCGAGAGAGATTTTTTGAGCGCTCAGAGGTTTGAGACCGGCAAGAGTGTTGAGTCCGCCGCGAACCTCAGAGATGGCGTTGGCGCGCTTCGGCCTACCTTAAAAGCTATATTACATTAATATTAACTCGGGAACGTTACACACGACAACATAATTTTGAGAATATTCATAAGTTTATTTTAATGCAAAGAAACGCACTTCTGCATCCGTAAATTGACTTTCATTTCGACCATCGCACACCGCATAAACCTTCAGGAAATCCTCGTTACAATAATCATAATATGATAGTTTTGGCGGGGATAACTGAAACGTGCTAGTCTTCGGGAGAAGCTGAAACGTGCTATAGTTTTCGTGAAAAATCTGAAACATTAGGGTGGTCCTTATTTGGGGTGTTTTTGAAATTTCCTATGGACAAGGCGGAAAAAGTTTGCAAATAAATTTTAAAAAAAGTACGCAAAAGTTGAAGTCTGTAGGTCAACTGTCACATTCCCACCTACGCACAACTTCGACCGACAACCCTGAAAACTTCTTTACCCTTTAAAGACATTATACCATATATTAGTACATAAGAAACTATCTTACCGACCAAAGATCACGCAAGGCTTACCATACGTAGATTCATACCACACCGAGATAATGTACCAACATATGACACAAGCATACCCTTGCCCGATCTTCGGTAGATACATTACCTATAATCACGCATTTATAATTATACCAACACTCGATCATTAACTAATATTCAAAATTCACATACACATATACTTTCCAATGATATAATACATATTCCAACCCCTGCAAGAACTTAGTACGAACTACCCTCAGAGTAAACAACCCTAAGCAACTCGAGCAATGACTCATTCAACGATATCTTGTTTTCGCCCAAAAACTGTTTACGCATAACTTTAACCGGTCAAAACAAGTGAGTCATGCTCATGCAGCTGCAGGATGTTTACTCAGGATATCGAGTACCATAAATAAGATTAGGAACCAAGTAGTAAAACTGTTTATTAAAACTTGTTATTAGAAATAGCAAATACTAATATCCGGCCAAAACCTATGTGATCAAAATACAAAACAATTAGTCATACGCAGCTGCACAGAGTCCAAGTGTGAGATTGGAATGCGGGTAAAACAACAACAACCCCACCACGCTAAGTTAAGATACTATATAAACCCCTACTACTAAAGTAGTTCAGTTTCTGGTTTAGCTCAGTTCGGTCATACGTTCGACTCAGTGCACGTCAAACCGCGTTACTTCATAAAATTAAGTCCAAGCCACTGTTCTTGCTTAATAAAACCTACGGTTAATATATTCACTAAATAATTAAGTTCAAACTACTGTTCTTGCTTAAACATAGTAGAATATATCGTGCTTGTAATAAACCGAACTCCTTGGTGAAATAACATATAAAATAAACTTTGTAAACCAAGTAAAAGTGTATTAGTTGTCTTACATCAAAACCCTCAACAAGGTAAATTCGCAACTCAATACATCGTATCCTACATATTCATTAATTCAGGCTAGTTACATATAAATATATAACTCAGCCAAATTAACTAATCCTAAATCAACCAAATTCCATATTTAACTAAGGCTACTGCGGATTCCGGGCCATCACCCAGGCTGGAACTATACTGCTTGCCCGAGTTAATTACCTTACATAAAAATCTTTTCGAGATTAATGAACAGGCTAAGGTTTCGAGACTTTTAAGCCAGCATTAATACTCTTATTGATTAATACGGCTGATTTTACTAAACTTAGCCAAATCAAATACTCTAATTAGCAGGCTAGAATAAATTCTTAGCCCTAAATAGAAGTCTTTACACCTCAGGCTGATCATTCTAGACAAGCCAAGGGATACACGCATATCCCCAGCGTTAAGGCCAAGTCCCCTGTTACTCTGGCCAAACGCTAATTCTACCTATTCCTTTCCTCGTAGATGTACGGAGTTGTGGGTCATAAAAAGAGACCGCGCAGGTAAAAAGGTACGAGAAAGGATCACGAAAGCTATCGCCAGAGATCAACGAATCTATGAGGATCTCTTAGCAAAGAACCCTCAACATACAGAATTAATAGGAGAAGTCATTAAGGAGGCCTACGAGCATACCTCCTACCAATCAGATTCCAGTACAGACACTGTAATCTACGAAAGGGAACCGCCCCTGCAGCAAGACTCGACCATTGGCTACTACACCAGCCAACCAACGCTAAGCTCCACCTATCCAGATATTCCATTGGAGCCAACAGCCGAAAACCACTCCCACCAGTCAGGAGGTCATCCACACGACTACATACAGGAACTACTGTCTAACACCAACCAGGAGTACGAATACTTGATCACGCCTCCTCAGACAACGGTATACCACTCAGTAGACTTCCAGGGCCCACAGTGCATCATAAGCACCTACGAAACCACCCTTAACCAACAGATTATCAACACCGCACCCGCTGACCATCACCATCAACCCTCTACGCCCAAGATTGTTGAAATAATCGAATTGGATTAAGGAAAACAAACGTAAGCATGCAATAAAGAACATTTATTTCATTCACAATAGAGAGTGTATATTATTCAAACTACTTTTACTTTTGTAAACCTCCCCGTGGTTCCCGTTCATGTGAACGACTTTATAATAGGAGGTAGATGATGAACCTGAGTTGGGGATCTCTCACGATTTTCCTCAGCCAGTCTGTAACACAACTCAAAGTACTGCCTATAAGACAGTGAATTTTCCCATTCGATTTACTTAGGAACTCGGGCTCAATGCATTATTTTTTTTTCTCTGCCTCAATAGTGCTTCGAAAAATCTGAAATTTGGCATACGTCCACCCTATAATCATAGGTATTCCATAAAAAATTGGGCAATTTTCAGCAATAAAAGTTTCGAAGTTTTAGAACGTAAAAATGGTGATTTTCGGCTTCGAAACACAAGTTTTCACGTTCTGGAACTTCTAAACTTTTATCGCTGAAAATCGCCCAATTTTTTATGGAAAACCCATGACTATATGGTACACGTATGCCAAATTTCAGATTTTTCGGAGCACTATTAAGGCAGAGAAAAAAAAAATAATGCATTGAGCCCGAGTTCCTATGTAAATCAAATGCGAAAATTCACTGCCTTATAGGCAGTATTTTGAGTTGACATACAGACTACAACTTTTGCGTACTTTTTTTCCAATTTATTTGCAAACTTTTTCCGCCTTGTCCGTAGAAAATTTCAAAAACACCCCAAATAAGGACCACCCTAATATTCATATTGAAACATTTTTTTCATAATTTGATAAAATGTTATAAACTCAAGTCAAATTTTTTTATATTGTGAAAAACCATATAAACCTATTTAAAATTATATAAAATTAGACGGTATAAAGTTATACAGAGCGATTCTCTGGAATATAACGTGCTTCGCCGGCATATAGACAACCCAACCATCAAGCGATGGTGTTCTATTTTGCATATCGCATGCCCTTTGGCTTCAATCTCTTATTCTTTGCAAATGTACGAAATGTCATTCCATTATTTTAGGAATCCAATTTTTCTTAGTTCTTTTGTAAAAAAACGTGGAAATGCGTAGGAATTCTTACTATTATACGAAAATTCTATGAAATGTTATTCCGCTTCCTTGTGAATTAAGATGTCCTAATTTTTAGTACAAAATCGTGAAACGTCGTAGAGAATCGTAGTAAATTGTAGAAAATTCGTAAAATCTGACGAAAATCTACGAAATTTATGTTCCACTTCTCATGTTTCCGAAATTTCTTACTTCTTCGAAGTTCTTCGTAGAAGATCGTAGATAATTTCAGAAATTCTTATTATTTTACGAAAATTAATGAAATTTATGCTCAACTTCCAATTCACCTGAACTTTCGTACTTTTTCGTAATTTGTTGTAGAGTTTCGTGAAAATTTCGTAGCAATACGTAATTTGCGTAGAAATTCGTAATTTTCCGTAAAATTTGCTAATACAGAATACGAATTTTAAATATACACTACGATTTTTAAAGATTTTCTACACAATTCCACGATTTACTACAAATAACTACGATTTTTTACGCAAAACTACGAAATTCAAATTTTCATCATTCCGTAGAAATTATTAGTTTTGCGTAGAAATTATTTTCACCAGGGAGACTGAACCCTGCAAGAACCACCCGTCGAAACAGGCAAATAGAAGAAAAATTCAGCTTCAGAGAAACGGAAGGAGTCAGCTAGTACTAATCCAGAGATGAAAGGAGCTGGTTTTGGTAGAATTGTAGTGGGGAATTTGAATGCGTTCTGCGGCGACTACTCGTCTTTCACATTCTAAACTTTGACCATTGTTAGACTGAGACTTAAAATACTATCGGAGACGACTGCTTGCTTCTTATAATGTAAAATTCAAGACTTTAATAATTCTTTGGACGCTGACTTGGAATACCTACTAACAACGACTACTCGTCCTATCACGGAACTACATTTTTAAATCTAACAATTCTTAGATTATTACATTTTAGACTTTATCAATACCTACATCACCGACTTTGAATACTTGCTCAGGCCGCTTTTAGCCTAAAATAATTTGATAATCTAATATAAAAAAAAAAAAAAATACAGAATAAAATATAATATAAAATATGCTCCCAGTTGACCGAGACTATCGTGTAACTCATTAGCTACTACTTTACTGATACTAGACATTTATCAAACACAGACTGAACTCCTGAAGAACCTGAACCTGCATATTTTGTGTTGCCAACATAAATGTTTTGTCCAGAAAACTAGCCGTCTCATAATCTGTGACCCCAAGTTTACATATGGCTTTTATACTCGGATCTATCCGCAAACACCATATCCTATCAGGTATTTTTTGTAGGGTTCTTTTTATTCAATCAATTCAATATGTTTGCCATCAATTCTCGACGATTCACTTCAATTCGGGTAAATATCTGCAAGTTTCTATCAATTCATTTTCATTTTTTTTTTTGTTGTTTCTGATCGATTCAGGTAATTCTCTGCTATTTATTCAGTTAATTCTCATTAATTCGTTTGATTCTCTATTACTTCTGGTGGATTACGAATTACTTCTTTGTCTATTGACGTGTCGGTCTATTGTTACATTTACCGTGAATTTCCAACAGCATCTCGGTTCGTCCATCTAATTGTTCATGATTCCGGTTTCTAATGCGTCAGTCACCCGTATACGTAACGTGAATTACTAATATATAATAATGATAATAGTGAATATTTAATAATGAATACTCTATATTGGGGTGAAACCGATACTTCCGTATTGACTCGGATGAAATGCGTATTGAATAACCGTATACATTTTCCGATTAAGTGATATGTTGACACGGATTTGTAGATAGCTTGAAGGATGTTCAGAGGAAGATTGAAGCGAAGAGAACCATTTTTGCGCCACCGCGTCTGGTCAAGGGGGCTTCGGAATTGTCGTCGGCCGCCGAAGAGAGCGTAGGGGTATATATGCGCTGTGTTGATTCACAATCTTTATTACCCGTGCAATTCGAAGATAGTTTCAACGCGCAGCTAACCTTCAATTTATACTTGCAGGGTTCGACGAAGTCGATTGACATTTCTAGGACGCAGATAGCGCGCGATCGTGCGTTACAGAAATTGACCGTTTACCCGAAATCGGGAAGTTTGCGCACTGGTGACAAAGGCTCGGTACAAGCGGATCAACTGACGGGTAAAAAGAAGGTGGCTAAGGAAGCGGAGTCTCAACCGAGTAAGAAAACTGATGCTCGCGGTGACGGATCCGACGAAGAGGTTCGACGACCTGGGAGTTCCAGAGATGAAACTGTGCGGCGTAAGGACACGACAAAAGTGACTTCAACATTGCAGAAGGAGATGACACGCTCGCTAACTGGGCTGGTAAGTGGACTCTTCTCTCCCTTTCTCCCGCGTTTTTTTCGGAGTAGTCACTTCTTGTCACACCAATAGCCCCAACAATCACTTTTCTCACTATTTTCAAAGGCTTCTACCACTACCAGCCCTGCGCTATCAGCGGCTAAGATGACGAGTAAAAGGAAGGTGGCTAGCGAGGCGGAGTCTCTACCGAATAAGAAAACAAAGGTCTGCGGTGACGAATCCGACGGAAAGTTTCGACAACCTGGGAGTTCCAGCGATGAAACTGTGCGGCGTAAGGGCACGACGAAAGTAACTGCAAAATTGCCGAAGGAGATGACACGCTCGCTAACTGGGCTGGTAAGTGGACACTTCTCTCACATTTTTCCGCTTTTTTTTTTCGGAGTAGTCACTTCTTGTCACACCAATAGCCCCAACAGTCACTTTTCTCGCTATTTTCAAAGGCCTCTACCACTACCAGCCCTGCGCTATCAGCGGCTAAGATGACGAGTAAAAGGAAGGTGGCTAGGGAGGCGGAGTCTCAACCGAGTACGGAAACCGATGCCGGAAGTGATGCTGATGAGGAGGTCAACCAGCAATCTGAGCTTTCGGATGATGCAGCTACAGTAATAATTCCACGAGGCGATGAGCGGATGCCAGGCAGGAAACAAGTCGAACCGATCGACGACGAAGCGAAAACGGATGACAGTGACACGGAAACTGGGCAGCTCACCGTAGGGGATCCGATGGATACGACGGGAGGAGCCCTATCAAGCGACGATGATAACGCAGCTAATGATGCATCACACACGGTTGGTAATTAGTACGGTACACGATTTTTTGACCAACTCCTGATCGCGTAATGGTGATGTATATTTGTTGGACAGTGTGTAAAAAATATGGTGCTTACAGGTGGGTCGTTGGCGGCTGCCGGACAGTTACAAGGTGCCTGCAGCGTTGAAGCTGAAACTACGTGAAGCGCGGGTGGAGAGATATGAATATGAATTTACAAAAGAGACTTCTCGTCCATTGCGACCCAATAAACCATAACGTAGAAAAAATAGGGCTAATGTCCGGCCGGAACACGTATATTAAACGTAATCACGTTTAATACACGTGTTTCGGCCGGACATTAGCCCTATTTTTTCTACTTTATGGGTTATTAGGGATAAATTAGAAGGTATTTCGTTCGTTATTCACGAGTTGGGTACAGTGAGGACTGTGCATTACTTTCTGTCTGCACATACTGGTACTGACTGTCAATTGAGTGTACTTGCAGCGACGATTGAAAATGCGGGGAAGGTGTCAATGGTTGATTGGAATGGCCAGGGGTACTGGCATCGGGGCTACGATTTCGCACAGGCGGACGTATAGAAATCGCAGAATTTTTCGGATAAGGCGGCGGATAGGATCGCCGACCTGCGGAATCGGCGCGTCCGATTCGATTGCGCATTGAATCGGATGCACACCGACGGCCGGGGGTAACGGCGTCGGGGCTACGATTTCGCATAGGTGGACGTATAGAAACCGCAGACTTCGTCGGATAGAATAGCGGATAGGATCGCCAGCCTGCGGAATCGGCGCGTCCGATTCGATTGCGCATTGAATCCGGTATTTTTCGGATAAGGAATACTAAAAATCGATTCGGCCCTGGCGTACAGCAGCGGATGACATACGGATAAGAAAGTCGGATGAGAGTCGGATTCATAAGTCCCGAGAAACGCCCATGGAGTCCGGTATTTGACGGATAGAGGTACTGAAAATCGTATCGGGCCTAGCGTACAGCATCGAATGTCGTACGGATAAGAAAAGTCGGACACATAGTTGGATCATTGACGGATGAGAGTGGGATTCATAAGTCCCCGAAAAGACTCGCAGGAGCGGTTAGGTGACGGATTGCAATCCGTTCCTGACTGACATTTTTTGTAGGGATATTATCGTTACCGGCATATTCTCGTCATAGTCATCGTCATCGTCATATCATACTTATCATTATCATATCATCATCGTCATTGTCATATCATTGTCATCCTCATATTCTCGTTATCGTCATCGTCAACGTCATCGTCATATCTTACCCATCATCATCGTATCATCATCATCATCGTCATCATCATGATATCATGATATCATCATATTATTATATTATTACTAAAGTGGGGGGGGGGGGGGGGGGGCGGCTTCGCCCCCCTGCGCGCTACGCGCGCCAACCCCCCATATTTTAATTTGTATCAGTTGTTTCAAAAACCAAATAATCCGTGGATCTTATGTTCTTCGAAAAATGATAGAATTTTTAATGAAATCCAGTGAATGTTTTGTGACTCCCCAGATAACAATATGCGTGGCATATGCGACGCAATACGCACCCACGCGTGCGGGTCTATCCGCACGACGTGCGCGCAGATCACCACGCAACTGAGTCATCAATTGATGTACATATGCCTCGCACGACGTGCCTATCGCATCCGTGCGGGCATGATGCGGGCACGTAATGCGAGTGCATTGGGACTTGCAAATACGTTCATTGAAATTGTAAAATCAAAAATAAAATTAATTTCTCACAACATTTTTATTGAAAATAGTAATATCACATTTATATATAAATAGTAAGATAGTATATAGATTAGGGTGCTTTCGAGGTGCTTTTTTTGAAACGACCAGTTTTTTTTTTTGCAACTCCCCATTGAAAATCTATTGTTGTAGACGTTGAAAAGGGAATCCTGTCCAATTTTTAGCTCTTCATTCCAATTCCAGCACTCGCGCTTTTCTTTTCAAGTTTTCCCATGCTAAAAGCATGTAAACATTACGACTTTTTCTTTTGCCGCGCAAAACTCAGCCGCATTTCAATGGATTGTTCTTATCCTAGAGTCATTCGACAGAGAATTTAGTGTTCTTCAAAAGTGTCATTGGTAGTTTGGCTGTGGTTTCAACCCTTTTCCCTTTTCGACGTCTACAAGATTTTCAATGGGGAGTTGCAAAAAAAAAAAAATAGTCGTTCCAAAAAAAGCACCCTAATATAGATATTATATATCTATAGGGGAGAGCGGGGCAAAGAGGGCACCTCGGCCAAAAAAAAAAAAAATTCTTGGAAAATTTTCGACTTTTTTGTTTCAAGAAAAATCGTTTCCCGAAGGAATTTAATTTTTTTGAAATTTAATTTTGAAAATTTGGCGGAGGTGCCCTCTTTGCCCCGCTCGCCCCTATATATATTATTCCACGTTATACACAAATATATAGGCGCATGTGACTTGAAACAAAAAAAAAAAAAAAAAATTCAAATCACATTTTTGACTATCGCTTTGATATGTCGTTTGACGTAATATTTTTCTTCGATCCATAAAAATCCAAACAGTACTCGCAAATCATTTTTAATTTAACTCATGGTACGTTTATAGGTTATTTTCTGGATTATATAATATTATAGCTCATCAACATTTTAACATCCAATTTGATTATGTAATGATTATTTTAACTCTATAATATTATATTATAATATTATATATAATATCATATTGTATTTACTGATGGTGCAGTGCGACGCATTACGCTCGCACTGAGATGCGTCTCATGTCGTGCAACGCATTACGCTCGCACTGAGATGCGCCTCATGTCGTGCGTGCGAAAATGCTGCGTTTTCGCACGCACAGCGTGCGTCATACGGCGTGCGGGTAACGTGCGACGCACGATTGTTATCTGGGTCACGATTATATATTCTTTTCACATTGGCTATTAGGTACAAAGAATTCCGATTTTCCTCGGGCTCTGTTATTTCCTCATCATCTATTTCTTATCATATATCCAGTAATCCAGTAATCATTTTGGTAACCAATCTTGATAACCAAAATGTCTGACGGCGGCGGCGGTGGCGGTGATATATCATTATACAGTCCGATGTCTCTATAAGTCCTCCCAACCCCCCAAGAAAAAGAGTTTTTTCAAGAAATGACGTTTCCCCATTTGCCTTTGCCGGAAAATCTATGAAGAATCCATGAGAATAGTAAGGCAAACTCGATAAATCTACGGGGATTTCCTAGTAATTCTGGGAAATCCATGTGAAATCCCCAGGAATTCTGGAAAATCTATGGGAAATCTATGGGGAATTTCCCAGAATTCCTGGGAATTCCGCATGGATTTCCCAGAATTCCGGGAGATTCTCCATAGATTTTCCAGAATTCCTGGGGATTCCCCATAGATTTCCGAGAATTCCTGGGAATTTCCCATAGATTTCCCAGAATTCCTAGGGATGCCCCATTGATTTTCCATAGATTTTCCGGGTTTTCCCACTATTCCCATAGATTTCCCATAGATTTGTCAGGTTTTTTCCACTATTCCCATGGATTTCCCACAGATTCTTCAGGGATTCCCTACTGTTTCCACGTGTTCCCCAGAGCCATATTGACGACATGCGTCTGCTAGCAGCCGACCGCGCTCGCCGGCCAGGTGGTAAAGCCTAGAGCACAGACTTTGACGTGTGCCGTGTGCCGGTGACGGAACACCTATAGGCAGTCGGTTCCCTCACGCACGGCGGCGTCCAATCCCGTACGAGATAGTTCCGGCTCTCGGACGCGTACGTCGGTACGGGCTTGTCGGGCTGCACGTGCCGGTCGGCGCGATTTTACAACGTTGCCACGTGCGTTCAGAGTACTCATTCTGTCGTTTTTTGGGCGGGTATTACGAGCGTATACTATTCAAAGATTTCTTGATAGAAGATTGAAAGAAGATTATTAAAACGAGCTCGGCCGTAGGTGTGCTGAATGTGTGATACCCGAATTGAATTGAAAGGTAAGTGAAAAAATGCACTCACAATGATTGTAATAACCAATAATAATCGTGGCTCATACGAGGGGAAATAACTCAAGATTTGACTGACACCCTATTTTTTTAGTGAAAGAATTGAAATTGATTCATTCATTTCATTTTCTTTTATTATCATTCTTATTCATTTCACGTTATTTCATTCAACTCAACTCATGTTTTTTTTTCCAATTAATTTTTTCATTTCAAATTAATTTTTTCAATTTAAACCTTTTTTTTTTATTTCCAATATATTTCTTCATATCTAATTGATTTGTTTCTCACCATTTCAGTTATTTGTACACTTATGTTCTCGGTTATGCATGATTATTTGATTCATTTCCTATTATTTCATTCATTTTTTTCGTTATTTCTGATTATTTCGTTCATTATCCCATATTCCCATTATTATTCAATTATTTTTCCTCGGTTGTCTTTCAATACTTCACGAGCTATCGACACTATACGTGACTTCGACAAGTTAATTTCCCCCCCATCATAACATTCTTGTTAACGTTACAGACGTTCAATGAGTTGTTGGACATGGTTCATCCACACCTATTAAAATATCATCCGAGGGCGCTTTCGCTGGAACAACGACTATCCCTCACATTACAGTAAGGTTATACTTAATTATTGGTAAAAAAAAACATATTAATTTCGTTCACAAGCTATTTATATTCGTTTGCAGGTACTTAGCTACAGGGGATCAGACTCTGTCTATTGCATTAGCCTACAGAATTGGAGAATCCACCGCTCGAATGATAATCAAGGAAGTTATGGAGGTGCTTGTTCGCGTATTGTCACCTATTTATCTTAGACAACCTAACGAAGATGAATGGCGAAACATTGCTTCTGGCTTCTTGAAGCAATGGAACTTCCCTCACTGTGTCGGTGCATTTGACGGCAAGCATGTGCAAATACAAGCACCACCAAATACGGGCAGCCTGTTCTTCAATTACAAAAAGACATTTAGTATAGTTCTTCTAGCGGCCTGGGACTCCAACTATAAATTCACACGAGTTCATGTTGGTGAAATGGGAAGTAATAGTGACGCTGGCATATTTGGCAACTGTCCTATTACCGACCAATTGAAAACAGGTCAGCTCGGACTACCAAAAGGTACTGCACCGCTCCCCGGTAGTAACCACCAGGCACCATGCTTTTTCATGGGGGATGATGCTTTTCCATTGTCAACAACGATGATGAAACCCTAGCCAGGTCGTGGTTTAAGTGAGGATAGAAGGATATTTAATTATCGACTATCTAGAGCTCGTCGGGTCATCGAGAGCGCATTTGGGATTTTGGCTTCCCGTTGGCGCATTTTCAGGAAACCGATCACGCTTCATCCGGATTCAGTGGACAATATAATATTGTCAACGGTATGTCTTCATAATTTCTTGAAAACTCGATATGAAGCTGAACATCCTCCGCAAAGATTGTACTGCCCGCCAACCTTCGTGGACCGTGAAGATCGGCATGGCGTACTACACCCAGGTGGGTGGTGGGACTTGCAGCACTTTGGCCTACACAATATACCACCGCTTGCTGTACCACAGTTCCAACCATTAAATGGTACTGCTCTACGCAATTTGCTGAAGGATTACTTTTTAACGCCAGAGGGTGAAGTACCTTGGCAGTATGAATATGTACGTCAGACAGGAAATGCCCGTAATTGAGAGATATCATTTAGACATTTTATGATTAGGTACAATTCTATAAAGTTCTATCAAATCATATGCGTATAATTTGATATAATTTCACAGCGCTGGAATCGAGCTGGAGTTTGATAGACTTTTATGTGAAAATGAATAGTCAATATTGTCAATACGGTTTTCTTACAATTTTTATTATTATTCTGAATAAGCTGTTTACTTCGTACATTTTGATAAATATTTTTGGTCCACACAATAATACTGTAACGAGCAGTTTTCTAGATGGGGAAAACTATTAGAACAACTAATCCCGTACAAAGCGTCCCAACGTCACGAACTGAACCTAGAAACGCAAAAGGGTTGGGCGCCAGGCACTAAGAGGTGCCGAGATAACGTAGCTGAAAGAAACGAAAGACAGTGGTCGGCTAGGCCGCGGTAGAGGGGAACGTGGGGGCGTCGAAATAAACACTGCGAAACTATATAAGGTGAATGAAAGATATTTGCCGTTCATTGTAGCTCGGTAGAAAATACGGTACGGAAGGTAGGGCACACAGAAAAAAAAAATAAAAGAAACCTCTAAATGCAAAAGAAAATCAGTATAATATCAGTTAGCGGGACTATATACACGATCGTATCATTAATCATAAATTAACGCAGAATAAATGCACTCACACTGCACGCAACGGTAATTATAATATATTAGTGAGGAAATAAAGAAAAAGTGAAAGTAATAAACAAAAATAAAATAATTCGAAGCTAATGAACGTCAAATAAACAAATAGAGACGAAAAAGTGACAGGTGAGCTCCGGGGGTACGTGGCAGGATCGAGCCTGCGACACGTAGATTTACAGGACGGCAGAATTTACAGCTGATCCGGAGCTCTATGCTAGGCTCGTAGTAGAGTACGGCTAACAGTCGGTACGAGACGGCAGGAGGGGGAGGACTCACACATACACCACACTAAGCCGTCGCTAGAGTAGCTGAGGTGGTGCGCACACCGATGCGCCGTCACTACTACTCCAGCCGGTTCACACTCACGCACTTATGGCTCTCACTCGTATTTCGTCCGACCGTGAGTCGGTATAACGCTCGCTAGGAGTGAGCCTACAAGAATTATAGTACTATTAATCGCAATACGCAAACTAGGTGACTCTATAAACTAGTATTTATCACACACCTATGTAGTTTAGATAAGAAAATAATGCAAAAATAGGTAACAGCCACTAACGGCTCACGTAGGAAGAAAGTAATAATTACGCACTAGTCGCAGACAAATAATATTCGCACGAGTGATAGTTACAGATAACCCCAAGGCATTAGGGAACACAAAATACAATAGAAAAATAGTAAAAGATAATAATAAAGAAAGCTCAGATACAGATAAAGCGATTACAATGCCTACGCACTACTACCACCGTAATGGTGACCTCGACAACCCGTCTCAGATACTGGTCGGGAGGGCGTCAGTACACTCCACGACCGCACAATAATGAAATAAATAATAAGGCAGATCAAGAATCAGAAATCTCAAATACCTCAACGGATAACGTAAGGTATAGACGAGTGGTCGTAGCCCAAGCGTGAAGCTCACCTTTATCTGGCTCGGTACGGGACGGCAGGATCCGCTCACACACACGCAAGTCGATGGCCGTTAGAGCCCACACGCACACAGGCACCAATATATCGGCACTCAGTTAAAGTTAATTATAACTAAAAATACAATAATCCGACACTACTTATTAGCACATACGTGCACAACTAATATAGCAAAGCAATTCAGCAGGAATTTCACAACAATAAAGCAAGCGAAAAGCAGGCAAACGTAACGAAAAGATAGAGCGCAAAAATAATGTAGTAGTATATATGACAGTTCTGGATCAAGACTTCTTTACCGGCCGAGTTGTGATGGTAAGTTACCGGCCGTGCAGGGTAAGTTACCGACCGTCGGATGGTAACGATTTGGGTACCGATCGTCGATCTTTGTTACCGACAATCGGATGGCTGCAATTTTCGGTCGTGCGATGGCGCCACTGCAGATTGTTACCGATATTCGGATGGTAAGGATCGAGAATCCTGCATTGCCGATCTCCGCTTACCGACAATCTGATGGTTGCGATTTGCCGTCATGCGATGGCGCCACTATGGATTATCGATCCTTAGTTACCGATAATCCGATGGTAACGATCCGATCATTAGTTACCGATAGTCCGATGGTAACGATCCGATCATTAGTTAGCTATAGTCTAATGGCTGCAATTTTCCTGCAATTTTCCGTCTTGCGATG
Source organism: Tenthredo mesomela (assembly GCA_943736025.1). Taxonomy (NCBI): domain Eukaryota; kingdom Metazoa; phylum Arthropoda; class Insecta; order Hymenoptera; family Tenthredinidae; genus Tenthredo; species Tenthredo mesomela. The sequence goes on from OX031021.1 coordinate 17,791,227, forward strand.
GCGCCACTAACGATTCGGATCATGGTAACGATTACCGATCTTTCTTTTCTTACCAACAATCGATCCAAGATGGCTGAAATATCTAATTCTAAGCTGATATATATACGAATTATACTAGCTGAAAAATGCTTGAAAAGTGACATGGTGTTATATATATATATATATATGCAATCAATGACGCGAATTATCTGATAATATATGCGTTTATTTGTTATGTCTCAAGTCTAACCTATTCTAAAATACAACAATTTCAATAATAATAATAATAATAATAATAATAATGGCCGTAACATTTATCCCTCATCTGTATTCATCATCATTCCCTATGAGAATGGGATTTGAAAATAGAAAAAGTGAGCTTAGATGTGTCATAATGATTCCTCAATGATAAATCATACACACTATTCTTCTTCAGACGCATTCTGTATATCTTGATCATATTCGCCCTCGCTACCGCTATCCAGTCTTTCGTCTATTCGATCCCGAAGAACCATAGAGACTGCATAATCTTCGGAATTCGGGTAATAATGTTCATCATGCGCCTTCTTAAACCACCAACAGCGAATATCGTGGTCTATCTGAAGCTTTGCCCGGACACCATTAATTGTTAACACGGCACCATCCACACAACGCCTGGTTACATATGGCTTCAGCTGTGGATCAACCAAGTCATCAAGATTAGGAGCATTACCCCATTCCACAGGAGTCGCCCAATCATATCGTGCGTGAATTCCTTGAACAAATACATAATCAACTTAGCAATTCTAAAATAACAATATTGTATCCAGACATCGGGCTCTACTTACGATTGCGCATGTTTGCGGAATTATGAGCCATCACATCGATATCTTTCCCCATCATCTGGTCTATTCGATACCGAAGAACATTGGCGATTGCATAATCTTCAGGATTAGGGTAAGCCTGATAATGATCCACCCTCCTAAACCACCAACAGCGAATATTGTTGTCTATTCGGAGGCCAGACTGGATACCATTAATTGTTATTAAGGCACGATCCACACGTCGTCTGATTACATATGGTTCTAGTTGTGTATTAATCAATGCACCAAGATGAGAATCATTACCCCACTCCACAGGGGTTGCCCAATTGTATCGTGAGGAAACGTCTTGAATAGAACACAAGATTAACTTAGCACTTGTAAAATAATATCATATGAAGACATCAGGCTCTACTTACAATAGTATATGCTTTCGAAAGATCGAAAATATCGAAAGATCGAAAATAGCAGCACCAATGTAGATGGGTTTATTAAAATAAACCTTGGTTCGATTTAGCTGAATAATTACCATATCTTCATCAAATATGGTACAGCTATGAAATGTTGGCCTTGCAATGGGAGCACGTGCACCGCCCCTACCCTCCCATTTCGCGATTAGTTTTACGGTCTTATGGTTACGCACATTCTCCATGGTCTTGCCGAATACAGCGTTGTTCATAAGCTTGCAGAAATTCTTCTCAAATTCATTTTTCGATTGCTTTCGCATATTTGTATTGAGATCTATGTATGATTTTATGGTGGTACCAACTCCTTCATTCCATGGTGATTGTGCAAACCTTAGAATTCTGTGCACTTTCGTCAGCTTTAAACCAAATTTGATGCACTGTTTCAAATTACGATAGTGTAGAACATATTTTTCCTTAGGTAGAAGCATTGTCGCAAGTTTTCTAATTTTACTACTCGGTGGTGTGAAATATTCGGGACAGAGAGGTAAGTCGGCATGTTGTTATTATGAGCATGGTATCCCTTCTCACAAGAATAGAGGATACAATTGCTTGGTGTAGGAAAAATGTCAACAACGATTTAATGTGCTTGTTATAAGTACTTATTCACTCTGACGCTGACACATACGCCTCGAATTGTCTGCCCTCTCTATCAATACAAATATTAATAGTCGTTGTTGACATTTTTTTTCCAAAACCAAGAAATTGTATCTTCTATTCTCGTGAGAATTTCGCTCTACGAAAATCTCTTGTTTGTTGATTGGCTATAGAGACGTGGCTTCGCGTCGACTGAGTCCCTCCAATTCTGAACACATGAGGTGATACACCCTGTATAACTATCAAAATTGCAAACTAAAGTTAATTGGCATTTATGCGCGAGATTAACAACCAAAATTTCCGACGGATTGTTAAATGAATATTGTTAATTGAAAGTAAAATCGTCGATTATTTATCTCACCTCCGCATAGTGGCGACTGATAAAACGCATTTACATCGATAGATAAGAGTTAGACAACACCTCGAAGAACTATCTATTCAAGACTCGGTAACAAACACAGAACTCTACAAATTCAAGATCAGAATGTCAACGCATCTAACTAGTGATTCGCATCCTTTACATAACATTTATTCATTACGTAACACCTATGGGAATATCATAGTAAGTACTTGTATTATAGATTTCTATTTCCCGGCAATGCTTCCACTTAAGGCTGAAACCCATTAGCCGGCAGCGAGCGGTGGCAAACGGCAAAACAGTGGTTCACATCCCATATATCGACCAAATCTGGCGTTAAAGTTAGATCTGGTTCGTGTTTTGAATGTGAATCACTGTTTTCGGCCGGTCACCGCCGTTCGCTGCCGGCTGGTGGACCGCGGCCTTTATACTTTTGTCCAACAGAATTTCATTTGATTCTAATATTATATCCAACTAGGGGCTCCGCACCTGCGCGCTTCGCGCCTCGTTGTTCGGCGCTTTGCGCCTCACTCTGTCACATATACAGTGAATTGTGAATATCTTTAATTACCAAGCGAATGACGGTACGCCTAATAAACTACACAGCAAACGAATCTAATCTCCATGGATCCACAATACGATTACTATCTAAGGTATCTTAAATCTAGCACGACGCCCGCCGTCGTGCAACTCAAATTGTCTTTTAATCTCCTTAATTTTTATTACAAGACCTTAATATGTATATATTATATATGGACAAAAGAGATGGAGATATACCGATTTTAATTTTTCACAAAATAAATTTTGTGTTGTATAAGTATTTTATATTTTATATCAACAAATTTTTATTTAGTGATTCAATTATTTATTTTAATGATTCACATTTTATCTTACTTATAATTTAGTATCTTTTCCGAATTATGTTCTTCAATTTTCATCGAGCTTCGTCGTAGTATCATTTTTTCTTCGTCATTCCTAATGATCTTAGGTCGTCCTCTTTTCCCTTTTTTTTGTTTCATCCGCCAAAGATGTATCTATAATGACAATTTTTTAAATTGTTTATATATCCCTCTATATGTCTATATAATTGTCATCTTATCTTCTGTATTTCATCACTACCTTCTTCTTCATTTTTCTGTGAGGCTTGGCATATATTTTCATTTTGCTTTCGTTTCGCGCGATATCTCCGCTGCTGTTCCCTCCGCAAAACTTGTCTTTCCTCTGGTGTCACCAAAGATACTGGCCGCCCTTTTTTCTGGTTTGCTATTATCATCAATTTTTTCAAATATTCGTTGAAACCTTAATTCTCTATATTTATATTATCACCTTTGATTACATTTCCTTGCGATCTTCCGATTAGTCCTGCTACTTCATTTTGCGCCCTATTACGGGATATCCTTCCTCCCGGTCACGCCGTTGAATAATTTCTTCCTCCCCGCTTAACTTCGAGCTCGGTTCTCCACTTTCTTGCTTCATTCCTGAATAATAACTTACCTTTTGCATACTTACCTCTTGCGCTGCAACTATTTCTTCAACAACATCAAAGTGTCCACTGTCTCCGTTGCCAGTAAACAGCAGTGAAATTTTTTCATCACTTCGCACGTCTCCAATGACTCTTGGATTCTGGTCTCCACATCGGTATACCAATACACACAGCTTGTAAATTATCGTCACAGCGCTGATCTCCACTTCTCCACCGTAGCTTCCCATCTTTTCCATGTGGCATCCCTACTTAAAATCGAAATTCGTTACCGAGATCTGATGTGAGGCCTAGGTAGGATCTCACCTGTTCTCAGGTGAGATGATATCAGATCTCATAAAAGAATTTGGTCTGACATCAGATCTCATGCCGCGATTTTCAGTAGGGATCGATATTCATCTGATGACCGTATACGCGTCCCGGTAGATTCATCGCCAACGATGAAACTTTTTAAAGAGGACCAGTTACGCGTGATAAAGTCAACGGAATTGAACCGCACCTCCGCATGTCTTTCTTGAGTACCGTACATACAGTATGATATCGCACGGAAAAGACAGTTTCCGTCGGGTTTCATTTTCAACACTTTATACACTACCTTAATGATTTTTTAATCAAATAAATGGTATTAATGTTAAATTAACACAAATTAATGTTTTTATTTGATAATATGTTATGGTTTTTGGTTTTATTTCGATTATTTGAATCGTTTTTAGATTGCTGCATGCGATTACAGGAATAGCTGTCAACTATCTGTCAAATCTATCAAAACAATTGTCACGTTTGACATGAACTGGGCTGACATTCAGCCGCAACTTCATGCGTATACTATAATCTTTTTATCTTCTTTTTCATTTCTTTGGTGTGCAAGATTTTTTTATTAGATAGAGGGATATATTTGATCATTCAATGGACATGTTTGAATCTGTTTGTCGTGGGTTGTACACCTGAATGGATTCAAGAAGATTCGTTTTGAAGGAGGATATGGATGAGAAGTGGCTCAACCGAGCTTTTTTTTTTTTATTTATTTATTTATTTTTTTTGCAACAGCTAGAGCTAATCACCAACCATGGGATGATGTCCACCGACGAATCCGATTTTTTCGATAACAGGCAAAATGACTGAGGAACGGTGGTGGGGAACACGACTCTATTATATAATTAGCATCACCCTGCAAATGTAATCACAATTTCATTGTTTTTTATTCAACTCAACCCATCGCATTACATGCGTGTGTGTGTGTGTGTGTGTGTCTAAATTTTGCTTGAAAATTCAAATTTGTTGTATAATCTTTTGAGATAGAGTAGTCCTGCAATCATTTTTCATCCACCTCTTTGTTCAGCAGGTCTAGTCGAATAGGGTCCTTGTCTAGAACCTTCCCGATTCTCGTTGATTAGAATATGATGTATTTGACCACTATTGTTGCAATAACTTTACAACCAAATTCTGTTTATAAATCAAACGCAGATGGCGTTCCGCAAAAAATTCAAGCGTTTAGAATCACCGAAGAATGGGTGAAAAATTCGGATGCTCTGAACAGCATTTATTGCTTTATTCGTCAAGGGTTGACTGATTTTATGATCAATTTTCCGTCCTGATCTATCCATTGAGACTTGCCAATTGTATCTGTGGCGGAGTATTTTGATAACTGTTTGGCTGGGGTTGATTCTTTTTTGTGGTATACAGCCAATAGGATGCAACCCACCCGCCTGATCAGTTTGAGAAAAGAAGACAACTTCCAGTTTTTGAAAGAAGATCGGTGAATAGTGAAAGTTCATAGAATCATAGGAAAATCGTTGAACGTGATGGCTCGTAATTTCGCAAATATGCACCACCGTAAGTAGGGCCTGATATCTTTATATGATATTATTTGACAATTACCAAGTTAATCATGTGTTATATTCGAGGATTTTACGCACAATATGACTGAAAAAACCCCTGTAGAATGGAATAATGATCCTCATCTTGGTGGATTGGTTGATACACAGCTAAAACTATATACAGCTAGGCAACGTGTGAATGCTGTCATGATAACAAAGAATGGTATCCAGGCAAGGCTTCAAATAGACAACAATATTCACTGTTGGTTGTTGAGGAAGGTGGATAATTATCGGTATTACCAGGATCCTGAAGATTATGCACGATTTTTGTAGGCCGAGATGTGCTCGTTTGATTATTGCGATCTGTGTCTTCACAAACTTCTAACGTTTTGAGCGGCAAGAGGGTGTGAAAAAGATATCGATGTGATGGCTCATAATTCCGCAAACATGCGCAATCGTAAGTTGAGCCCGATGTCTGGATACAGTATTGTTATTTTAGAATTGCTAAGTTGATTATGTATTTGTTCAAGGAATTCACGCACGATATGATTGGGCGACTCCTGTGGAATGGGGTAATGCTCCTAATCTTGATGACTTGGTTGATCCACAGCTGAAGCCATATGTAACCAGGCGTTGTGTGGATGGTGCCGTGTTAACAATTAATGGTGTCCGGGCAAAGCTTCAGATAGACCACGATATTCGCTGTTGGTGGTTTAAGAAGGCGCATGATGAACATTATTACCCGAATTCCGAAGATTATGCAGTCTCTATGGTTCTTCGGGATCGAATAGACGAAAGACTGGATAGCGGTAGCGAGGGCGAATATGATCAAGATATACAGAATGCGTCTGAAGAAGAATAGTGTGTATGATTTATCATTGAGGAATCATTATGACACATCTAAGCTCACTTTTTCTATTTTCAAATCCCATTCTCATAGGGAATGATGATGAATACAGATGAGGGATAAATGTTACGGCCATTATTATTATTATTATTATTATTATTATTGAAATTGTTGTATTTTAGAATAGGTTAGACTTGAGACATAACAAATAAACGCATATATTATCAGATAATTCGCGTCATTGATTGCATATATATATATATATATAACACCATGTCACTTTTCAAGCATTTTTCAGCTAGTATAATTCGTATATATATCAGCTTAGAATTAGATATTTCAGCCATCTTGGATCGATTGTTGGTAAGAAAAGAAAGATCGGTAATCGTTACCATGATCCGAATCGTTAGTGGCGCCATCGCAAGACGGAAAATTGCAGGAAAATTGCAGCCATTAGACTATAGCTAACTAATGATCGGATCGTTACCATCGGACTATCGGTAACTAATGATCGGATCGTTACCATCGGATTATCGGTAACTAAGGATCGATAATCCATAGTGGCGCCATCGCATGACGGCAAATCGCAACCATCAGATTGTCGGTAAGCGGAGATCGGCAATGCAGGATTCTCGATCCTTACCATCCGAATATCGGTAACAATCTGCAGTGGCGCCATCGCACGACCGAAAATTGCAGCCATCCGATTGTCGGTAACAAAGATCGACGATCGGTACCCAAATCGTTACCATCCGACGGTCGGTAACTTACCCTGCACGGCCGGTAACTTACCATCACAACTCGGCCGGTAAAGAAGTCTTGATCCAGAACTGTCATATATACTACTACATTATTTTTGCGCTCTATCTTTTCGTTACGTTTGCCTGCTTTTCGCTTGCTTTATTGTTGTGAAATTCCTGCTGAATTGCTTTGCTATATTAGTTGTGCACGTATGTGCTAATAAGTAGTGTCGGATTATTGTATTTTTAGTTATAATTAACTTTAACTGAGTGCCGATATATTGGTGCCTGTGTGCGTGTGGGCTCTAACGGCCATCGACTTGCGTGTGTGTGAGCGGATCCTGCCGTCCCGTACCGAGCCAGATAAAGGTGAGCTTCACGCTTGGGCTACGACCACTCGTCTATACCTTACGTTATCCGTTGAGGTATTTGAGATTTCTGATTCTTGATCTGCCTTATTATTTATTTCATTATTGTGCGGTCGTGGAGTGTACTGACGCCCTCCCGACCAGTATCTGAGACGGGTTGTCGAGGTCACCATTACGGTGGTAGTAGTGCGTAGGCATTGTAATCGCTTTATCTGTATCTGAGCTTTCTTTATTATTATCTTTTACTATTTTTCTATTGTATTTTGTGTTCCCTAATGCCTTGGGGTTATCTGTAACTATCACTCGTGCGAATATTATTTGTCTGCGACTAGTGCGTAATTATTACTTTCTTCCTACGTGAGCCGTTAGTGGCTGTTACCTATTTTTGCATTATTTTCTTATCTAAACTACATAGGTGTGTGATAAATACTAGTTTATAGAGTCACCTAGTTTGCGTATTGCGATTAATAGTACTATAATTCTTGTAGGCTCACTCCTAGCGAGCGTTATACCGACTCACGGTCGGACGAAATACGAGTGAGAGCCATAAGTGCGTGAGTGTGAACCGGCTGGAGTAGTAGTGACGGCGCATCGGTGTGCGCACCACCTCAGCTACTCTAGCGACGGCTTAGTGTGGTGTATGTGTGAGTCCTCCCCCTCCTGCCGTCTCGTACCGACTGTTAGCCGTACTCTACTACGAGCCTAGCATAGAGCTCCGGATCAGCTGTAAATTCTGCCGTCCTGTAAATCTACGTGTCGCAGGCTCGATCCTGCCACGTACCCCCGGAGCTCACCTGTCACTTTTTCGTCTCTATTTGTTTATTTGACGTTCATTAGCTTCGAATTATTTTATTTTTGTTTATTACTTTCACTTTTTCTTTATTTCCTCACTAATATATTATAATTACCGTTGCGTGCAGTGTGAGTGCATTTATTCTGCGTTAATTTATGATTAATGATACGATCGTGTATATAGTCCCGCTAACTGATATTATACTGATTTTCTTTTGCATTTAGAGGTTTCTTTTATTTTTTTTTTCTGTGTGCCCTACCTTCCGTACCGTATTTTCTACCGAGCTACAATGAACGGCAAATATCTTTCATTCACCTTATATAGTTTCGCAGTGTTTATTTCGACGCCCCCACGTTCCCCTCTACCGCGGCCTAGCCGACCACTGTCTTTCGTTTCTTTCAGCTACGTTATCTCGGCACCTCTTAGTGCCTGGCGCCCAACCCTTTTGCGTTTCTAGGTTCAGTTCGTGACGTTGGGACGCTTTGTACGGGATTAGTTGTTCTAATAGTTTTCCCCATCTAGAAAACTGCTCGTTACAGTATTATTGTGTGGACCAAAAATATTTATCAAAATGTACGAAGTAAACAGCTTATTCAGAATAATAATAAAAATTGTAAGAAAACCGTATTGACAATATTGACTATTCATTTTCACATAAAAGTCTATCAAACTCCAGCTCGATTCCAGCGCTGTGAAATTATATCAAATTATACGCATATGATTTGATAGAACTTTATAGAATTGTACCTAATCATAAAATGTCTAAATGATATCTCTCAATTACGGGCATTTCCTGTCTGACGTACATATTCATACTGCCAAGGTACTTCACCCTCTGGCGTTAAAAAGTAATCCTTCAGCAAATTGCGTAGAGCAGTACCATTTAATGGTTGGAACTGTGGTACAGCAAGCGGTGGTATATTGTGTAGGCCAAAGTGCTGCAAGTCCCACCACCCACCTGGGTGTAGTACGCCATGCCGATCTTCACGGTCCACGAAGGTTGGCGGGCAGTACAATCTTTGCGGAGGATGTTCAGCTTCATATCGAGTTTTCAAGAAATTATGAAGACATACCGTTGACAATATTATATTGTCCACTGAATCCGGATGAAGCGTGATCGGTTTCCTGAAAATGCGCCAACGGGAAGCCAAAATCCCAAATGCGCTCTCGATGACCCGACGAGCTCTAGATAGTCGATAATTAAATATCCTTCTATCCTCACTTAAACCACGACCTGGCTAGGGTTTCATCATCGTTGTTGACAATGGAAAAGCATCATCCCCCATGAAAAAGCATGGTGCCTGGTGGTTACTACCGGGGAGCGGTGCAGTACCTTTTGGTAGTCCGAGCTGACCTGTTTTCAATTGGTCGGTAATAGGACAGTTGCCAAATATGCCAGCGTCACTATTACTTCCCATTTCACCAACATGAACTCGTGTGAATTTATAGTTGGAGTCCCAGGCCGCTAGAAGAACTATACTAAATGTCTTTTTGTAATTGAAGAACAGGCTGCCCGTATTTGGTGGTGCTTGTATTTGCACATGCTTGCCGTCAAATGCACCGACACAGTGAGGGAAGTTCCATTGCTTCAAGAAGCCAGAAGCAATGTTTCGCCATTCATCTTCGTTAGGTTGTCTAAGATAAATAGGTGACAATACGCGAACAAGCACCTCCATAACTTCCTTGATTATCATTCGAGCGGTGGATTCTCCAATTCTGTAGGCTAATGCAATAGACAGAGTCTGATCCCCTGTAGCTAAGTACCTGCAAACGAATATAAATAGCTTGTGAACGAAATTAATATGTTTTTTTTTACCAATAATTAAGTATAACCTTACTGTAATGTGAGGGATAGTCGTTGTTCCAGCGAAAGCGCCCTCGGATGATATTTTAATAGGTGTGGATGAACCATGTCCAACAACTCATTGAACGTCTGTAACGTTAACAAGAATGTTATGATGGGGGGGAAATTAACTTGTCGAAGTCACGTATAGTGTCGATAGCTCGTGAAGTATTGAAAGACAACCGAGGAAAAATAATTGAATAATAATGGGAATATGGGATAATGAACGAAATAATCAGAAATAACGAAAAAAATGAATGAAATAATAGGAAATGAATCAAATAATCATGCATAACCGAGAACATAAGTGTACAAATAACTGAAATGGTGAGAAACAAATCAATTAGATATGAAGAAATATATTGGAAATAAAAAAAAAAGGTTTAAATTGAAAAAATTAATTTGAAATGAAAAAATTAATTGGAAAAAAAAACATGAGTTGAGTTGAATGAAATAACGTGAAATGAATAAGAATGATAATAAAAGAAAATGAAATGAATGAATCAATTTCAATTCTTTCACTAAAAAAATAGGGTGTCAGTCAAATCTTGAGTTATTTCCCCTCGTATGAGCCACGATTATTATTGGTTATTACAATCATTGTGAGTGCATTTTTTCACTTACCTTTCAATTCAATTCGGGTATCACACATTCAGCACACCTACGGCCGAGCTCGTTTTAATAATCTTCTTTCAATCTTCTATCAAGAAATCTTTGAATAGTATACGCTCGTAATACCCGCCCAAAAAACGACAGAATGAGTACTCTGAACGCACGTGGCAACGTTGTAAAATCGCGCCGACCGGCACGTGCAGCCCGACAAGCCCGTACCGACGTACGCGTCCGAGAGCCGGAACTATCTCGTACGGGATTGGACGCCGCCGTGCGTGAGGGAACCGACTGCCTATAGGTGTTCCGTCACCGGCACACGGCACACGTCAAAGTCTGTGCTCTAGGCTTTACCACCTGGCCGGCGAGCGCGGTCGGCTGCTAGCAGACGCATGTCGTCAATATGGCTCTGGGGAACACGTGGAAACAGTAGGGAATCCCTGAAGAATCTGTGGGAAATCCATGGGAATAGTGGAAAAAACCTGACAAATCTATGGGAAATCTATGGGAATAGTGGGAAAACCCGGAAAATCTATGGAAAATCAATGGGGCATCCCTAGGAATTCTGGGAAATCTATGGGAAATTCCCAGGAATTCTCGGAAATCTATGGGGAATCCCCAGGAATTCTGGAAAATCTATGGAGAATCTCCCGGAATTCTGGGAAATCCATGCGGAATTCCCAGGAATTCTGGGAAATTCCCCATAGATTTCCCATAGATTTTCCAGAATTCCTGGGGATTTCACATGGATTTCCCAGAATTACTAGGAAATCCCCGTAGATTTATCGAGTTTTCCTTACTATTCTCATGGATTCTTCATAGATTTTCCGGCAAAGGCAAATGGGGAAACGTCATTTCTTGAAAAAACTCTTTTTCTTGGGGGGTTGGGAGGACTTATAGAGACATCGGACTGTATAATGATATATCACCGCCACCGCCGCCGCCGTCAGACATTTTGGTTATCAAGATTGGTTACCAAAATGATTACTGGATTACTGGATATATGATAAGAAATAGATGATGAGGAAATAACAGAGCCCGAGGAAAATCGGAATTCTTTGTACCTAATAGCCAATGTGAAAAGAATATATAATCGTGAGTCACAAAACATTCACTGGATTTCATTAAAAATTCTATCATTTTTCGAAGAACATAAGATCCACGGATTATTTGGTTTTTGAAACAACTGATACAAATTAAAATATGGGGGGTTGGCGCGCGTAGCGCGCAGGGGGGCGAAGCCGCCCCCCCCCCCCCCCCCCCACTTTAGTAATAATATAATAATATGATGATATCATGATATCATGATGATGACGATGATGATGATGATACGATGATGATGGGTAAGATATGACGATGACGTTGACGATGACGATAACGAGAATATGAGGATGACAATGATATGACAATGACGATGATGATATGATAATGATAAGTATGATATGACGATGACGATGACTATGACGAGAATATGCCGGTAACGATAATATCCCTACAAAAAATGTCAGTCAGGAACGGATTGCAATCCGTCACCTAACCGCTCCTGCGAGTCTTTTCGGGGACTTATGAATCCCACTCTCATCCGTCAATGATCCAACTATGTGTCCGACTTTTCTTATCCGTACGACATTCGATGCTGTACGCTAGGCCCGATACGATTTTCAGTACCTCTATCCGTCAAATACCGGACTCCATGGGCGTTTCTCGGGACTTATGAATCCGACTCTCATCCGACTTTCTTATCCGTATGTCATCCGCTGCTGTACGCCAGGGCCGAATCGATTTTTAGTATTCCTTATCCGAAAAATACCGGATTCAATGCGCAATCGAATCGGACGCGCCGATTCCGCAGGCTGGCGATCCTATCCGCTATTCTATCCGACGAAGTCTGCGGTTTCTATACGTCCACCTATGCGAAATCGTAGCCCCGACGCCGTTACCCCCGGCCGTCGGTGTGCATCCGATTCAATGCGCAATCGAATCGGACGCGCCGATTCCGCAGGTCGGCGATCCTATCCGCCGCCTTATCCGAAAAATTCTGCGATTTCTATACGTCCGCCTGTGCGAAATCGTAGCCCCGATGCCAGTACCCCTGGCCATTCCAATCAACCATTGACACCTTCCCCGCATTTTCAATCGTCGCTGCAAGTACACTCAATTGACAGTCAGTACCAGTATGTGCAGACAGAAAGTAATGCACAGTCCTCACTGTACCCAACTCGTGAATAACGAACGAAATACCTTCTAATTTATCCCTAATAACCCATAAAGTAGAAAAAATAGGGCTAATGTCCGGCCGAAACACGTGTATTAAACGTGATTACGTTTAATATACGTGTTCCGGCCGGACATTAGCCCTATTTTTTCTACGTTATGGTTTATTGGGTCGCAATGGACGAGAAGTCTCTTTTGTAAATTCATATTCATATCTCTCCACCCGCGCTTCACGTAGTTTCAGCTTCAACGCTGCAGGCACCTTGTAACTGTCCGGCAGCCGCCAACGACCCACCTGTAAGCACCATATTTTTTACACACTGTCCAACAAATATACATCACCATTACGCGATCAGGAGTTGGTCAAAAAATCGTGTACCGTACTAATTACCAACCGTGTGTGATGCATCATTAGCTGCGTTATCATCGTCGCTTGATAGGGCTCCTCCCGTCGTATCCATCGGATCCCCTACGGTGAGCTGCCCAGTTTCCGTGTCACTGTCATCCGTTTTCGCTTCGTCGTCGATCGGTTCGACTTGTTTCCTGCCTGGCATCCGCTCATCGCCTCGTGGAATTATTACTGTAGCTGCATCATCCGAAAGCTCAGATTGCTGGTTGACCTCCTCATCAGCATCACTTCCGGCATCGGTTTCCGTACTCGGTTGAGACTCCGCCTCCCTAGCCACCTTCCTTTTACTCGTCATCTTAGCCGCTGATAGCGCAGGGCTGGTAGTGGTAGAGGCCTTTGAAAATAGCGAGAAAAGTGACTGTTGGGGCTATTGGTGTGACAAGAAGTGACTACTCCGAAAAAAAAAAGCGGAAAAATGTGAGAGAAGTGTCCACTTACCAGCCCAGTTAGCGAGCGTGTCATCTCCTTCGGCAATTTTGCAGTTACTTTCGTCGTGCCCTTACGCCGCACAGTTTCATCGCTGGAACTCCCAGGTTGTCGAAACTTTCCGTCGGATTCGTCACCGCAGACCTTTGTTTTCTTATTCGGTAGAGACTCCGCCTCGCTAGCCACCTTCCTTTTACTCGTCATCTTAGCCGCTGATAGCGCAGGGCTGGTAGTGGTAGAAGCCTTTGAAAATAGTGAGAAAAGTGATTGTTGGGGCTATTGGTGTGACAAGAAGTGACTACTCCGAAAAAAACGCGGGAGAAAGGGAGAGAAGAGTCCACTTACCAGCCCAGTTAGCGAGCGTGTCATCTCCTTCTGCAATGTTGAAGTCACTTTTGTCGTGTCCTTACGCCGCACAGTTTCATCTCTGGAACTCCCAGGTCGTCGAACCTCTTCGTCGGATCCGTCACCGCGAGCATCAGTTTTCTTACTCGGTTGAGACTCCGCTTCCTTAGCCACCTTCTTTTTACCCGTCAGTTGATCCGCTTGTACCGAGCCTTTGTCACCAGTGCGCAAACTTCCCGATTTCGGGTAAACGGTCAATTTCTGTAACGCACGATCGCGCGCTATCTGCGTCCTAGAAATGTCAATCGACTTCGTCGAACCCTGCAAGTATAAATTGAAGGTTAGCTGCGCGTTGAAACTATCTTCGAATTGCACGGGTAATAAAGATTGTGAATCAACACAGCGCATATATACCCCTACGCTCTCTTCGGCGGCCGACGACAATTCCGAAGCCCCCTTGACCAGACGCGGTGGCGCAAAAATGGTTCTCTTCGCTTCAATCTTCCTCTGAACATCCTTCAAGCTATCTACAAATCCGTGTCAACATATCACTTAATCGGAAAATGTATACGGTTATTCAATACGCATTTCATCCGAGTCAATACGGAAGTATCGGTTTCACCCCAATATAGAGTATTCATTATTAAATATTCACTATTATCATTATTATATATTAGTAATTCACGTTACGTATACGGGTGACTGACGCATTAGAAACCGGAATCATGAACAATTAGATGGACGAACCGAGATGCTGTTGGAAATTCACGGTAAATGTAACAATAGACCGACACGTCAATAGACAAAGAAGTAATTCGTAATCCACCAGAAGTAATAGAGAATCAAACGAATTAATGAGAATTAACTGAATAAATAGCAGAGAATTACCTGAATCGATCAGAAACAACAAAAAAAAAAATGAAAATGAATTGATAGAAACTTGCAGATATTTACCCGAATTGAAGTGAATCGTCGAGAATTGATGGCAAACATATTGAATTGATTGAATAAAAAGAACCCTACAAAAAATACCTGATAGGATATGGTGTTTGCGGATAGATCCGAGTATAAAAGCCATATGTAAACTTGGGGTCACAGATTATGAGACGGCTAGTTTTCTGGACAAAACATTTATGTTGGCAACACAAAATATGCAGGTTCAGGTTCTTCAGGAGTTCAGTCTGTGTTTGATAAATGTCTAGTATCAGTAAAGTAGTAGCTAATGAGTTACACGATAGTCTCGGTCAACTGGGAGCATATTTTATATTATATTTTATTCTGTATTTTTTTTTTTTTTATATTAGATTATCAAATTATTTTAGGCTAAAAGCGGCCTGAGCAAGTATTCAAAGTCGGTGATGTAGGTATTGATAAAGTCTAAAATGTAATAATCTAAGAATTGTTAGATTTAAAAATGTAGTTCCGTGATAGGACGAGTAGTCGTTGTTAGTAGGTATTCCAAGTCAGCGTCCAAAGAATTATTAAAGTCTTGAATTTTACATTATAAGAAGCAAGCAGTCGTCTCCGATAGTATTTTAAGTCTCAGTCTAACAATGGTCAAAGTTTAGAATGTGAAAGACGAGTAGTCGCCGCAGAACGCATTCAAATTCCCCACTACAATTCTACCAAAACCAGCTCCTTTCATCTCTGGATTAGTACTAGCTGACTCCTTCCGTTTCTCTGAAGCTGAATTTTTCTTCTATTTGCCTGTTTCGACGGGTGGTTCTTGCAGGGTTCAGTCTCCCTGGTGAAAATAATTTCTACGCAAAACTAATAATTTCTACGGAATGATGAAAATTTGAATTTCGTAGTTTTGCGTAAAAAATCGTAGTTATTTGTAGTAAATCGTGGAATTGTGTAGAAAATCTTTAAAAATCGTAGTGTATATTTAAAATTCGTATTCTGTATTAGCAAATTTTACGGAAAATTACGAATTTCTACGCAAATTACGTATTGCTACGAAATTTTCACGAAACTCTACAACAAATTACGAAAAAGTACGAAAGTTCAGGTGAATTGGAAGTTGAGCATAAATTTCATTAATTTTCGTAAAATAATAAGAATTTCTGAAATTATCTACGATCTTCTACGAAGAACTTCGAAGAAGTAAGAAATTTCGGAAACATGAGAAGTGGAACATAAATTTCGTAGATTTTCGTCAGATTTTACGAATTTTCTACAATTTACTACGATTCTCTACGACGTTTCACGATTTTGTACTAAAAATTAGGACATCTTAATTCACAAGGAAGCGGAATAACATTTCATAGAATTTTCGTATAATAGTAAGAATTCCTACGCATTTCCACGTTTTTTTACAAAAGAACTAAGAAAAATTGGATTCCTAAAATAATGGAATGACATTTCGTACATTTGCAAAGAATAAGAGATTGAAGCCAAAGGGCATGCGATATGCAAAATAGAACACCATCGCTTGATGGTTGGGTTGTCTATATGCCGGCGAAGCACGTTATATTCCAGAGAATCGCTCTGTATAACTTTATACCGTCTAATTTTATATAATTTTAAATAGGTTTATATGGTTTTTCACAATATAAAAAAATTTGACTTGAGTTTATAACATTTTATCAAATTATGAAAAAAATGTTTCAATATGAATATTAGGGTGGTCCTTATTTGGGGTGTTTTTGAAATTTTCTACGGACAAGGCGGAAAAAGTTTGCAAATAAATTGGAAAAAAAGTACGCAAAAGTTGTAGTCTGTATGTCAACTCAAAATACTGCCTATAAGGCAGTGAATTTTCGCATTTGATTTACATAGGAACTCGGGCTCAATGCATTATTTTTTTTTTCTCTGCCTTAATAGTGCTCCGAAAAATCTGAAATTTGGCATACGTGTACCATATAGTCATGGGTTTTCCATAAAAAATTGGGCGATTTTCAGCGATAAAAGTTTAGAAGTTCCAGAACGTGAAAACTTGTGTTTCGAAGCCGAAAATCACCATTTTTACGTTCTAAAACTTCGAAACTTTTATTGCTGAAAATTGCCCAATTTTTTATGGAATACCTATGATTATAGGGTGGACGTATGCCAAATTTCAGATTTTTCGAAGCACTATTGAGGCAGAGAAAAAAAAATAATGCATTGAGCCCGAGTTCCTAAGTAAATCGAATGGGAAAATTCACTGTCTTATAGGCAGTACTTTGAGTTGTGTTACAGACTGGCTGAGGAAAATCGTGAGAGATCCCCAACTCAGGTTCATCATCTACCTCCTATTATAAAGTCGTTCACATGAACGGGAACCACGGGGAGGTTTACAAAAGTAAAAGTAGTTTGAATAATATACACTCTCTATTGTGAATGAAATAAATGTTCTTTATTGCATGCTTACGTTTGTTTTCCTTAATCCAATTCGATTATTTCAACAATCTTGGGCGTAGAGGGTTGATGGTGATGGTCAGCGGGTGCGGTGTTGATAATCTGTTGGTTAAGGGTGGTTTCGTAGGTGCTTATGATGCACTGTGGGCCCTGGAAGTCTACTGAGTGGTATACCGTTGTCTGAGGAGGCGTGATCAAGTATTCGTACTCCTGGTTGGTGTTAGACAGTAGTTCCTGTATGTAGTCGTGTGGATGACCTCCTGACTGGTGGGAGTGGTTTTCGGCTGTTGGCTCCAATGGAATATCTGGATAGGTGGAGCTTAGCGTTGGTTGGCTGGTGTAGTAGCCAATGGTCGAGTCTTGCTGCAGGGGCGGTTCCCTTTCGTAGATTACAGTGTCTGTACTGGAATCTGATTGGTAGGAGGTATGCTCGTAGGCCTCCTTAATGACTTCTCCTATTAATTCTGTATGTTGAGGGTTCTTTGCTAAGAGATCCTCATAGATTCGTTGATCTCTGGCGATAGCTTTCGTGATCCTTTCTCGTACCTTTTTACCTGCGCGGTCTCTTTTTATGACCCACAACTCCGTACATCTACGAGGAAAGGAATAGGTAGAATTAGCGTTTGGCCAGAGTAACAGGGGACTTGGCCTTAACGCTGGGGATATGCGTGTATCCCTTGGCTTGTCTAGAATGATCAGCCTGAGGTGTAAAGACTTCTATTTAGGGCTAAGAATTTATTCTAGCCTGCTAATTAGAGTATTTGATTTGGCTAAGTTTAGTAAAATCAGCCGTATTAATCAATAAGAGTATTAATGCTGGCTTAAAAGTCTCGAAACCTTAGCCTGTTCATTAATCTCGAAAAGATTTTTATGTAAGGTAATTAACTCGGGCAAGCAGTATAGTTCCAGCCTGGGTGATGGCCCGGAATCCGCAGTAGCCTTAGTTAAATATGGAATTTGGTTGATTTAGGATTAGTTAATTTGGCTGAGTTATATATTTATATGTAACTAGCCTGAATTAATGAATATGTAGGATACGATGTATTGAGTTGCGAATTTACCTTGTTGAGGGTTTTGATGTAAGACAACTAATACACTTTTACTTGGTTTACAAAGTTTATTTTATATGTTATTTCACCAAGGAGTTCGGTTTATTACAAGCACGATATATTCTACTATGTTTAAGCAAGAACAGTAGTTTGAACTTAATTATTTAGTGAATATATTAACCGTAGGTTTTATTAAGCAAGAACAGTGGCTTGGACTTAATTTTATGAAGTAACGCGGTTTGACGTGCACTGAGTCGAACGTATGACCGAACTGAGCTAAACCAGAAACTGAACTACTTTAGTAGTAGGGGTTTATATAGTATCTTAACTTAGCGTGGTGGGGTTGTTGTTGTTTTACCCGCATTCCAATCTCACACTTGGACTCTGTGCAGCTGCGTATGACTAATTGTTTTGTATTTTGATCACATAGGTTTTGGCCGGATATTAGTATTTGCTATTTCTAATAACAAGTTTTAATAAACAGTTTTACTACTTGGTTCCTAATCTTATTTATGGTACTCGATATCCTGAGTAAACATCCTGCAGCTGCATGAGCATGACTCACTTGTTTTGACCGGTTAAAGTTATGCGTAAACAGTTTTTGGGCGAAAACAAGATATCGTTGAATGAGTCATTGCTCGAGTTGCTTAGGGTTGTTTACTCTGAGGGTAGTTCGTACTAAGTTCTTGCAGGGGTTGGAATATGTATTATATCATTGGAAAGTATATGTGTATGTGAATTTTGAATATTAGTTAATGATCGAGTGTTGGTATAATTATAAATGCGTGATTATAGGTAATGTATCTACCGAAGATCGGGCAAGGGTATGCTTGTGTCATATGTTGGTACATTATCTCGGTGTGGTATGAATCTACGTATGGTAAGCCTTGCGTGATCTTTGGTCGGTAAGATAGTTTCTTATGTACTAATATATGGTATAATGTCTTTAAAGGGTAAAGAAGTTTTCAGGGTTGTCGGTCGAAGTTGTGCGTAGGTGGGAATGTGACAGTTGACCTACAGACTTCAACTTTTGCGTACTTTTTTTAAAATTTATTTGCAAACTTTTTCCGCCTTGTCCATAGGAAATTTCAAAAACACCCCAAATAAGGACCACCCTAATGTTTCAGATTTTTCACGAAAACTATAGCACGTTTCAGCTTCTCCCGAAGACTAGCACGTTTCAGTTATCCCCGCCAAAACTATCATATTATGATTATTGTAACGAGGATTTCCTGAAGGTTTATGCGGTGTGCGATGGTCGAAATGAAAGTCAATTTACGGATGCAGAAGTGCGTTTCTTTGCATTAAAATAAACTTATGAATATTCTCAAAATTATGTTGTCGTGTGTAACGTTCCCGAGTTAATATTAATGTAATATAGCTTTTAAGGTAGGCCGAAGCGCGCCAACGCCATCTCTGAGGTTCGCGGCGGACTCAACACTCTTGCCGGTCTCAAACCTCTGAGCGCTCAAAAAATCTCTCTCGCAAGTGAAGTAACTTCCCAACGTCAATACTACCCGTGAATATCGAGGCGATATTCAGAGAGAAATAGAAATTTATTCCTCTCTAAGTATTAGGCTAGCCTGTGTCGTTTCGTCTTCACGGCTTGTCCTGGGAGACGTCTCCAAACGTATAACATAATATATGAATCTTGTACGTTTAAAGACTTCTCCCACGTTTTCGTACTTTTTTGTGGACTGTCGTAGCGTAGAACAGTGTAACTACGAAAAACTACGAAATCCTACGAAAACGTAAAAGACCCAATTGAGAACAATTACGCTATTTTACGACAATCTACAAAAAAGTATGAAATTCTATGAGAAGCGACTATATTTCGAACGAAATTTCTACGAAATTTTTACGACATTTTTAAGAAACGACCGAATTCCTTGAGAAAATCGTAGAAATTTTGTAGTTGTTCATGGTTATTCATAGTTATTTGTAGTTTATCGTAGAAATTATTTTCACCAGGGCTGTGTTTGATAAATGTCTTGTATCAGTCAAGAAGTCATAATGAGTTACACAATAATCTCAATGATCTAGAATCTAGTCCCGGACATGGTTTCACACGCAAAATCAACAAAGAATCTGGTTTTTAAGGCACAGCGTAACTTTCATTACCTAATTTAATTGTATTTTTATCAAATCAACTTACCGTAATTTTTAGGTTACAATTTCTTTTGTCATCACTTGAAAAGATTGAAAACATAACCTTTCGCCCGTTTGTATGCTTCGAGGGGGAAGTTATGAATGACAATTATTTTCCAACTGATTTACACGTCAATCCATAGGTTATTAGGTTAGTAGGTATTAGGTTAGATTCGACTGTCATAAGTTCTTCCTCTCCTTTTTTGGCTATCGGGACTGTCACGAGCTATGTGATATTTAGTAAGATTGACTAAGCTTCACGATCGGCCCACTATATAGCGCAGTGGGTTTATTTTGTGTTGCCAACATATATGTTTTGTCCAGAAAACTAGCCGTCTCATAATCTGTGACCCCAAGTGTTACATGCGGTTTTTATACTCAGATCTATCCGCAAACACCATATCCTACCGGGTATTTTTTGTAGGGAATTCTGTTAAATTAAGAATAATTAATCTGAATTAACAGAAGCAGGTTGAATGAAATGAATCACTGTGAATTATTTCGACCCCAAGAATTAATGTGTTGCTCGAATCTCGGCTTATTTTCCCCTCGGCATATAACGCGACAACAACGCAAACCGTGATACGGGCGAAGTACTAATCTTTTCATTCGCGTGAACAAAGAATCACAATTCCGCCGTTATCTGTACTCTATACGGTAATGCGGGTATCTATCTGATTTCTATTTAGAGTCGGTAAGGGTAGGATCGGTATGATACAACTACATTATTTGTCAACATAACCTATTACACAAGTTTCTTCTGAAATCATTCGCAATATAAAATTAATGGTATTGACTGAACTAGCCGCATTAATGAAGGAACAAATTATCACACGTGTCGAGAATATCCAGTCCAATCTCTGAAGACAGTTGTCAGACTGACCGACCAGTCCTAACATCCGGCATATATTGTAGGAAGATGAATTTAGGATATTTATCTGAAATTGGACTCAAGCAAACTTCGATGTCTATCGTGGAGTCCTGTCGAGGGACTCAGAGAGTGATTTTGAGTATCGTCAAGCAATAGACGGAGACACTGTATTCATCTGCGGCTCAAGCCAGCTCGATAGAACTCCACGACAGACATCGAGAGGCTTCCTCGGGGCGCCGATAAGTACAGCTTCTCCGTCTACTGCTCGACGATACTCAGTCACTCTCCGAGTCCCTTGATAGGACTCCACGATAGATATCGAAGGAAATATTAATCAAAAAAATACAATTTACTTACTTCCAACAAGTCCAACGATGGCGGAACGAAAGCCCTTGCCGCACTGTACGCGATAGGATCGGTTGCCCAATTTTTCCGGATTGAAGTTGGATATACGACCAACCGGGACGACTTCCTTATCGGGATGTTTGCCAGAAGATCCTTTGTTATACACGTCGCCGTGTACTTGACGAATGCGTGTGTGTAGATAGGCATAATGGCGGCGGGCGTCGATGATTAACCGTCGATCTCAAGGTGGAACCTGCCCACGGACTTCACGCGCGGGTTCACTATATATAACTCCACCGGAATCTTCTATAAAGTTTACCATTGACGATATACACAATAACGGCAACACTTATCACCGAAAACGAGACGTATTGTTAATATATTTTAGATTTCACTATACCGTGGACGCGGGCTGCAACACGTGTCGATGCTTGCAGTGGTAACGGCCGTATAACTCTATACCACAATATGGCGACCGCGACCGACGCGCTCAGCGGCCCGTGTCCGTCAGCGCGCGAGAATTCAAGCTCGGAGGTTCACAGTCTGCTACCTGCACCACTTTATACACATTTCGAATCTGTCTTTCTCACTCCCTCGTAATCGTCCGTATCCATATACCTTACTCCTTTTACACTTCGTCAACCGTAATTCAACACCGTTTTCAGCCTGGAGCGTCGCCTCACAGGGCGCGATACCAGCGGCACATACATTCCTCATTTCCTGCTTTGCCGCGTGCAACTCGACTTCAAACATCTTCAAAACACCTTTCACAGCGTTCTGGGCAGCCGCTTGAAGTAATTGCTCACTCGCTGCCGGCATATTAGCTGAATGACTATACCATCAGACATGATGACAATAAGGCGTCCCTTTGTTCTGCAGGGCACAGTCCTTGATTCGTCACCAAGTGAATATAACGATCACAGCGGCACTTGTTACAACTCACAATGAACCAAAATCGGTGGAAAGATATCGGAATTATACAGACCGATTTCTTCTTCTTTCTTCAGTGGCTATGTACGCTTTACACCGGTTTCGACTCTACACACGCACTCACAATACCGTCGACCTACTTCAAGTAGGCTACTTGGAATGCGGGCGAAAGTGGATCCGTGAAAATATGACGGCCATGACACCATAGGAGACAGACGATCGGGGGGGTATCTGTGCTGTCGCACGCATAGAACGCTACATATGAGTGCGACAAGCACAGATACCCCCCTGATCGTCTATATCTCTTTCTCACCCACTACTATGATGAGCGCTGTGCGCGTTCCAGTATATTATAGAGTTCAGTGAGCTGAACGCGTACGTGGCAACCGCAAGCATCAATCCCGTTACCATACACAACAAAATATGAAGCTACGTGTGAATTTGTAATCACGATATGCTCGTAATTATAGGTGTGGAATATATAACGGATATATAACGACCATGTCCCACATGATGACAATATAATAAACCACTCGAGAGTACTGTGACTGCCTTGCGCTGTCAGATCACCACGCCTCTCACGGTCAGACCGAGAAGCGCGAATAACGGGTGGGCGGGCGCCAAGCCAATATGGCGGCGCCGCTACCTAAACGTATTCGTAACGATTGTGTTACATCATTGTTTTTCTCGTCAAATACTTACTGTGGAAATTAATTACTGACGTGTGAGTGTTTGTGGCGTTACGTGATTGCATATTTATAATGCGTGAGGTGAATGTCTCGGGAAAGAAACGTTGAGGTAATATAAAGCGTATACGTGACTACAAGTGTCGCGACAAGTTACGGCGTGTGCAATGAAATATAAGGAAGTAACAGAGTGTGTGTATGGGGGAGCGGTAACGAGGAGGACGGTGGCCATAAAAACGGGAATCGAAATACGGTAAGCACGTGAATCTAACAATTAGTGCAGGGCAATATTAGTAGGTTACGTTATACGTCACGTTCTTGGTTATCGCAGGCACACTGATAGAGATACGCATAGAAGGTGTATACGTCTATGTAGCGAGCCTTTTGCAGCTGCCTAATTCTCTATTGTATGTGTTTTATCATACACTAATCGATCGTATATTATCAATCGCAGCCCCACGGAATGAGTGACAAGCCGCCGAGAAAACGGCCCGGGCGGACGTACGGCCCCGGTGGGTTGAGATTGTCACATCCTGTTACGAAGCGACGACGAGACGCAGAATTGGCCCGTGGCAGGGCCGCAGGTAAGAGCAATATAATAAAATGCATGAATCCGCGGGATTAATACGTGCAATAAATGATTCTAAGTACGTCACCTACATATTGGATTCGTTTATTGTTACAGAAATCGTACGACACGCTAGTAGATACCCTAGGCGGGTTCTGGACCAACGCGTGTTAGTGCACACGTACACGCACGCACACACACGCACCCTCCCGTGTCCGTGTGAGGGTGTTGGAGGGGGAGTCTGAGTTACGCTCTCGGACCCCTGACATCACCCTCAAAATGGCGTCACCCACCCTCAAAATGGCGTCATACACCTCAAATTGACGTCACACACTCTTAAATTGACGTCACACACCCTTGAATTGACGTCACACACCCTTGAATTGATGTCACACTCCCTTGAATTAACGTCACATACCCTTAAATTGACGTCACACACCCTTGAATTAACATCCCGATATAAAATTCCGAATTCCTGCGTCAGAACCTTCCAGAAGCTTTCCCAAGGTCATTTTGGAGGGCAGACAAACAGTTCCTGGAATTATTCGGCACCCTGTGAGAAGTTTTTCTTCAGATCGAGTTACTTAGGAATTAGCCTAATGATTCTCAGAAGAATGGTTCTCGGAATCGACTCTGGAAAGATCTTTTCGAACGTTCTAGAAATTTGGTGGAGGGAAACTTTTTAACTTCGGAAAGATCTTTTGGAACGTTCTAGAAAATTGATGGAGGGATTGTCAGCTATAAAAGAGCGAAGAATACGGGGATGAAAATTAGTCATTAACTGATCTCAGAGGAATGCAGAACAACTTACAAGAACAGCAAATAGAATTGAGAAAACGATTATATATACGTTTGAAAAATATCCAAGAAGTTAAAACTCTGATTGAAGCTAAGTCTCAACTCGATCATATCACAAGAAAACTGAGGAATATCAAGCTACAACATGGACTTCACAAAGCTAAACAAAGTCGGTCGGCTGGAGGAGTTTCTACCGACGAAGAAAGTGATGGATTTAGAAGTGTTCAGAGATTACCAAATCAGCAACATCCGCAAAGTTCAGACCAAATTTGGTGCCAGATTCATGGTTGATGTGGATGACAGCTTCTCGGTATTTCTACCAGCTCGGATGACGAAAGTCCTGACCGACGATGCGGATCTTCTCTAGAAGATGACGGTAGCATGTGAAGAGGATAAACTTCTGATGCGTTACCTTGGCGGACGATACAATCAAATTGAATTCAACCATGTGTAATTCACTTTGTATACAGAATTTACTTTTTAACTCTCATATATTCCTGTCATAAGACTATTTTATTCATGAAAAACGAATGATTTTCAACCTATTTCTATGCACAAATATAATAATTGAATTCAACTATGTGTAAATTACTTTTCAACTTTCATAATTATATCTTTGAATGAAAAATAAGAATAATAAACGTATTATATGAATAATATCCTCATAAAACCTGTCTACTATCATTTCAATACAAACCCTTTACAAATATACTTAAAAATAATTTTAACATCCAGCATACTTATTCAAATATGAGTTAGGATAGAATTGAAGGTTCAATTTTAAATAATATATAATTGGTACGAGAGATTGTATAATACACTTTATTTATTCATGAGCTTAAAAGCCAAATTATTTGATTGTATAATATATCACGTCACTAAGGTCATTAGTGACGCGTTATAATGGGATAGTATAATTGGTATCTTCTGCTTATTCAGCAACATCCTCTATCCCGCATTTTTTAAACCAGTAAAGGTTCCCGGTCTTTTCTACCTTCACGAGGATCCCGAGGTATTGGATGAATACTGTGAAGTTTTCATTTTGAGTCTCATCCATTAAAACTATGGGTTGAAGCATCTCCATCAACTCCGATATAGATGTACATTGGACTGTTTCAAAAAAAAAAAATTTCAAAGAACATTGAAAAATCGTCAGAGTATGTCTAAACAAAGACCCTGTTCAAATGTGAGCCCTTAATATCAATATTTAGAGGTGGCGCTTTTCATTTTTCTATTTCCATTTAAATAACATGGGAAAATTTTTTTCTGAACTTCAGAATTTTATTATTCAGAAACGAACTATTTTACAATAATAACTAAGATAGTTTTTTGTAGCAAATTTGACGCTCTATAAAAAAGGTTTGAATAAAAATTTGCGTGAGGCGAGCCGTTTCGGAGTTATCAAGCCTCAACCATTGAACTGTTCAAAATAATGATAATTTCTACTTATACGCGACAAAATCGACTAATATAACTTAAATACCCACTATTGATACTATTATCAACTTTAAAACCAATATCCATTAATTTTCAATTCAATGTTGATCAAAAAATTTTATTAATCAACAATAAGTGAATAATTTTTTTGATCAATAATCAAAAATACGGGTATATCACAAATAAATAATGAAATTTCATCATAAATCTTATTTACAACGCATCAATAATTCATTTCAATTTAATTTTAATTTTGATTTTAATTTTAAACAGTTCAATGGTTGAGGCTTGATAACTCCGAAACGGCTCGCTTCACGCAAATTTTTATTCAGACCTTTCTTATAGAGCGTCAAATTTCCTACAAAAAGCTATCTTAGTTATTATTGTAAGGTAGTTCGTTTCTAAGTAATAAAATTCGAAAGTTCAGAAAAAAAATTTCCCACGTTATTTAAACGGAAATAGAAAATTGAAAAGCGCCACCTCTAATAGTAGATTTAATCATTAGGCCGTGAGGCGCGGTTTCACGGACGAGTGTGAAGTTTGCTGCACGAGCCGAAGGCGAGTGCAGCAAACTCACACTCGTCGGGGACCGTGCCTGACGGCCAAATGAATAACACTAATTTTTGTCAGACGTGTCAAAAACGAGTGCCTCACGGCCTAGGCGAGTGCTTCACAGCTGCCATGGGCCAAACGCTCCTGAAGCGCTTGCTTGCGGCCTGCCAACAGGCCGTGAGACCGAGTTTTTGACACGTCTGTGACAAAAATATTAATATTAAGGGCTCGCATTTGAACAGGATCTTTGTTCAGACATACTCTGACGATTTTTCAATGTTCTTTGAGAAAAATAAAATAATCGCTTTTTTTGAAACAGTCTAATGTACATCTTTCCAACCATTTCTCCGGCACTCTAATGCGAAACGTGTGATGATCCATGTCTGAAAAGGAGAACAACGTGAAAATTCCGATCGTTCAAACAGTGTATGAAAAATAATCCAAAACGTTTGTTTCTCATATTCAGTTAACAGTCAAATTCATAGAAGTGTTGTGTGGGGACGGGTTTATAACAAATTAATTGGTTTTGAAGACAAATTTGAATGAGCTTTATTATTGATACAAGCTGTTTGGCGTTTAGAATAAGAGTAAAGTCCGAATGTGGCAACTTACGTTGCTACCCATCGTCAGCGAGATGCTGACGCAAGGTATTTTAGCATAGGCGTATAGGACGCCGTTAAAGTGTCTCAAAGGCATGAGCGCAAAAGGCAAGGTGTATAATCTTGAACTACTCTCCACTGTAGTTCGCAGAAACTGAAGATTAATAAGAATAATGAAATGGAGAATTATTGGTATCGCGATGTTTTGTCTTCGGTAGAAGGCGAGACATCCCGATCTTGTCTAAAATTTTAGTATTTGAATTTATCGTTAAATAGCAATGATTTGATTATAACACCTTCCCCCTTAAGAATGAATGTGAAGCGAAGCAAAATATTCATCGGTAAAAATCAATATTCTAGGTGAGGATTACAAACCTTTCCTCAGCTATTATATAGCCATATAACTATTCTTAATAAGAACGCTTACAATATTATTTTGTGCGGATGAGAATTTATAAAAGCTTTTCTCAGCCGTTTATTTGATTACATATAGTTATTCTAAATATTAATTGTTCTTAATAAGAACGCTTACAATATTATTCTGTACGGATGAGAATTTATAAAAGCTTTTCTCAGCCGTTTACTTGATTACACATAGTTATTCTTAATATTAAAAATCAATATTCCAGGTGAGGATTACAAAGCTTTCCTCAGCTGTTATATAGCCACATAATTGATCCTAATAGATCCTGAAAGAAATTCCCATGGTTGAACAGCAATATTTTGTTGAGTTCCATGTAAATTTCTTCGAGTGTGTAACGTATGTTTATTCTCTATGATCCCTATCCATATTCTATTTGAATCGGTTCTATTGGATCAGTTGACTTGTGGTATGGTTTCAATCTGTTTGCATGCACTATTTTGTTCTTCCCTTTGATTTTTACCTCATAGTTTACTTCATTAATTTGATCAGTAATGGGGTATGGCCCCAGAAATTTTGGGTCTAATGGTCCGGCAGTTTCGTTACTCATCAGTACTAAGTCCCCAATTTCGAAATTTTGTGGTCGAGTAATTTGGTCATAATAGGCCTTGGATTTTTCTTTGGATTTATCTATGTTCTGTTTCGCGAGGGGTTGGCTGTTCGTCAATTTTTCGGAGAGTCTCTGAGCATATTCTTTATACGTTTCGTCTTTAGGATCGTGAGGCACACTACAAGGTACTCTAGCTACTTGTCCGAATATAAGTTCGTAAGGTGATATTTTAGTGGTAGTATGAGGTGTTGTGTTGTACGCGAGGATGTAAATTGGGAGTGTTTCGTTCCAGTCGTCTATAGTAGACATACACCTAAGGTAATCTTTTAACGTGCCGTGACTGCGTTCGAGTGCCCCGTTGGTTTGCGGGTGGTATGCAGTACTATTAAACTTTTTTATTTTTAGTATTTTTGTGACTTGGGTGAACAGGTCACTCATAAAATTTGTGCCTTGGTCTGTAAGGATTGATAGTGGTACTCCGTAGTTGGATATGAAATTTCGTATGAAAGCTTCTGCGGTATGTTCAGCGGTGGCAGCTCGGAGTGGATAGGCTTGGGAATATTTTGTCAGGTCGTCTTGTAGCGTCAGTATGTAACTATGACCTGACTTTGTAGTCGGTAAGGGCCCAACTATGTCTAAGAAAACCTTTTCAAATGGTTTGCTACTGCTGGTCGTAATCTTCATTGGCATTTTGGTCTTTTGTCGATCGGTTTTATTCTTTTGGCAAGTCGTGCAATTACGAATATATGTTTTTACATCGTTTTTCATTGAATCCCAGTGGTATCTTTCTTTAAGTCGCGTCATAGTACGGCTCACGCCTTGGTGTCCACCTGAAGGGCTGTCGTGAAATTCTTTGATAACGTCTTGAATGTGGTTTTGATTAAGATCGGTTTTTATGTTCGTACAGACAGTTATTTTAATTCCCGATCCTTTAAATATGAATCGTAACATCGTCCGAACTTTATGCCATTTTAAATTATCGATCCCGCAACCGATCCTGGGTATGGAAACTGTTTTGATCGAGTCTACTTCTAATTTTTCCTTGAATTTTATCAAACTTATGTATAAATCCTCATATGTAGGCTTATCCCAGAAGTTTTGCTTTGTCATTATGTAATAAACGTTACGGTCTCGTAAAGTGAGTTTACCAGTCGTGTATAGTTCAGCTGATTCCTTCAAGTTCTCAACATTGCCGTATCTAGTTTTGAATTCTAATGCTATTCCTTGACTCATTTCTAGATCGGTGGAAACAGTGTGTGCGTAGTTATCGATTCGATTGAAAAGGTCATCGTGGATTTCTACGATGTTTGAGTTTTGCACTATCGTTGTTTTTATGAGTTTGAGGTATTCAGGGTACGATGGGAGAGAGCTCGTCACTCTGATAGGACATATTTTGAACACATGGTTAGTTGGTAGATCAATAGGATTTCTACTAAGCGCATCTGCGTTCTGATTTTTTATTCCGGGTTTGAAACAAATCTCGTAGTCGAATTCCGAGATTTTTAATTGCCATCTGACTAATTTACTATTTGGATCTTTGATGTTAAACAGCCAAGTCAGGGGCCTATGATCGGTAAATATCTTGAATTTCCTCCCGAACAGGTATGGTCTGAAATGTTGGGTCGCCCATACTATTGCCAGCAGCTCGCGTTCGATTGTGGAGTAGTTACTTTCTGCCTTGCTTAGAGTTCGCGAGGCGTATGCAACAGGCCTGTCGTCACCTGGGGCACCTTGAGATAAGACGGCCCCTAGAGCAGTGTTACTGGCATCTGTCGTTAGGTTAAATGTCTGTGTATAGTCAGGGTATATTAGGACTGAGTCGGATATTAGGGCATTCTTTAGTTCCTCGAAAGAATTTTGCTGTAATGATGTTCATTCGAATGGTACGTTTTTCCGCAAAAGTTCTGTCAATGGCTTAGCTATCATCGAGAAATTATTTATGAAACGTCTATAGTAACCTACAAGCCCGAGAAATGATTTTATTTTCGTAGGTGCGTTGGGTGTAGGGAATTCCTTGACTGCTCTGGATTTGTCTGGGTCAGGTTTAACTCCGTCCCTTGATATTATGTGTCCTAAGTAAGCAACCTCTTTTCTCAAGAACTCACATTTATTCGGTTGTAATCGTAAGTTGTATTCTTTCAATTTCAGTAGTAACCCCCAAAGTTTTTCTGTATGGGTTTGAAGTGAGTCGGCGTAAATTATTAGGTCGTCTAGGTACACTAAACATTTCAATCCTTGTAACCCCGATAGAACGGTATTTGCTAATCTCTGGAATGTAGCTGGGGCGTTTTTAAGCCCAAATGGCATGACTGCGAATTCGAAATGTCCCTTATGGGTGGAAAACGCGGTTTTATGCATATCGTCGGGATTCATTGGAATTTGGTGAAACCCGCTGGCCATGTCGAGTACGGTGAAGTATTTAGAGCTTCCTAACTGGTCTAGGATATCTACTATATTCGGTAGCGGGTAAGCATCCCCTATTGTTTTATCATTCAATTTTCGGTAGTCTACGACTATTCTCCACTTCTTAATCCCCGATGAGTCTAGTTTCTTTGGTAACACCCAGATGGGTGAGTTCCATGGTGAGTTTGAATTTCGAATTGTTCCTTTATTTAGGAAATCTTCCATTTGTCTATCTATTTCTGTTTTGTGGATTTCAGGGTACCGGTATTGTCTAACATGAACCGGTGTGTCATCGGTAGTTTTAATTTTGTGGGTACAGGCTTGCGTACCTGGTAATGTGTCCCCATCTAGATAGAAGAGTTCGTTAAACTTGGTACAAGCTTCTACTATACTTTGCTTTTCTTCTAAATTTAAGTGGTCTAATCTTAATGCGTCTTTTAATTTTTTGATTCTGTCAGCTGAAGTATTTTCGTTTATACAATTAACTGAATGTATCTCGTCAGTTTCGGAGTCTAGAATTCTGTAAACTCTTTGTGGTTCGATATGGATAGTATGATCCGTGTCTGTTAGATTGATGATGCTTGTGATAGCTGTGTTATCGGGTCTAATTGTCACGTAGCTTTCGCTTATTACGACTCCCGGTTGTAACTCGACCCTATATATTGAGCCTTCTTTTAAGGAATCTTCGGCGATGGTTGGGATGTCTGCTAAAATTTCTGTCCTGGCGGGAATCGTGAATTGTTTTTGATTTTGCAATTTGTATTTGAGGCTACCTAATAGCAACTCGGGTTTATCCATGCCTCTGCATCTATAACTGATCAGCACATTATTGAATTGGGTTAAGAGGTGGTTGCCTATTAAACTATCTTGCGTTATGTCTAAGGAATCGTCTACTACGTGAAATTTGATCGGCCTAACTTCGTCTCCTCCATCGAGTGTAAGTTCAATGGTTCCTAATGTATATGCTTGTGAGTCACTAGCTAGACCCTTTAATTTAATCCGCTCTTGTGGGTTTATCTGTGATGAATTTATAATAAATTTCTTCTTGATCAAACATGGGTAGGCTCCAGTGTCTAACATCAACAAGGTTTTAGGTTGATTCAACTCGGGTATTGAGAAAATTACGTTATTTGGTGACCCGATTAAATTTATCTTATGTTCTGGTATTTCTATTTTTCCGCCGTTTGTGCTGAGCGGTTTTCTATTGCGGACTTCGTTCCGCTCGTCGACGCAGTCCGTTCCCCAAAATTCGAGGTTCCTACATGGTTTTGATTAGTTTTCGCGGCTAACATAGCTTTCTTTTTGAAACACTTGTTTTCTATATGGCCGGGCTTTTTACAAAAGAAGCACTTAATTCTGGAACTATCGATAGGATAGATTCGTTGGCATTCGTCGCATGTAATCTCTTCTGTTATAGAGTCATAGCCATTTATGATTTCGGAACAGTTTTGTGAGCAGCTGTTTTCTGATTGGTGGTCTAAGTCTGCGTACTGATCGGATTCTGAACTATAACCTGCTTCAATGGTATTTATTGGTTCGGATCTCTGTTTCTTAAAACAGGTTTTTGCTGTGTGCCCGATCTTATTGCAATTTTGGCAAACGAGATCAGTTCTACTAGTAGCAGCGGTTTTTGCAAGATAAGTTATTTGATTTTCGGTTGCCCTCAATTTTTCTTCTTCTGTGGCCCAATTGTAAGCTTGAAGTAAGTCTTTAGGGTTTTTTAATCTTAGGATGTCACGTAGTTTTTCGCTAAGTCCGTAAATGAAACAGTCTCGTGCTTTTGTCGTAATGTTTTTCTCGTAAAATACAGTCTCTTCCTTAGTTCTTACCGGACCAGATTCTACTACTCTTATGCACAGATTTTCTATTCTTTGATAGAAGGAATCGACAGATTCCCCGGGGCGTTGCCTACAGATACTTAGTTCCAATTCCCATTGTCTATTTGTTCCCTTGGCTCCATAAAACAGTAGTAACTCCTTTTTCAGAGTATCGTAGTCTTTAATTTCCCTATTTTGAATCCTTTCATATGCCTTACCAGTGATTTTGATACGTATATATTCGTAAAGTTCTTCTGATTCTGTAGTAATGCATTGTTTGATCGCGCGATCGCATTTGTCAATAAATTCTCTGACGCTAATATCTTTTCCGGTAAATACGGGAAGGAGTTTGGCTAATTTTTCAGCTGATACTGGCATTTTCTAGGATTTCAATTACAAATTTCGAATATTACTATTGCTAGTTCGTAAGACTTACAGTAACAGTAGGGTGAGCCAATGCATAACGTTATCAGTGTTAAAAGCTCGAGTTCGCTGTACCGTCGGATCCGTAGTTGGTTGCTTTGGTGTTGGTTTACTGGAATCCTCTTGCGTTTATGTCTTGACGGATCTTGAGGTTTCTTGAGCGTCTCTTCATATAGGGCACGTAATGTAACTTCGGTATACTTTGGTTTGTTGGTCACTTCACAGGGTTTTGTTAACGTTGATTTCGTGTAACGGTAAATTATATGTCAATCCACGGACAGTGATTTTGTTAACGTTGATGTATAACAACGAATAGGGTTTTGGTAACGTTGATTTCGTACAACGGTGAATTATGTGTTAATCCACGCACAGTGATTTTTGTTAACGTTGATTTATTACAACGGCCTCTGTTTTCTAATTATTGTCTTCAATCCAATATCTCGCTTCTGACACCACTGTTGTGTGGGGACGGGTTTATAACAAATTAATTGGTTTTGAAGACAAATTTGAATGAGCTTTATTATTGATACAAGCTGTTTGGCGTTTAGAATAAGAGTAAAGTCCGAATGTGGCAACTTGCGTTGCTACCCATCGTCAGCGAGATGCTGACGCAAGGTATTTTAGCATAGGCGTATAGGACGCCGTTAAAGTGTCTCAAAGGCATGAGCGCAAAAGGCAAGGTGTCTAATCTTGAACTACTCTCCACTGTAGTTCGCAGAAACTAAAGATTAATAAGAATAATGAAATGGAGAATTATTGGTATCGCGATGTTTTGTCTTCGGTAGAAGGCGAGACATCCCGATCTTGTCTAAAATTTTAGTATTTGAATTTATCGTTAAATAGCAATGATTTGATTATAACATTCTTATCGATTATACAGGAAAATGTCATATGGAAAAGTTGCATCCGAAGGTCATATTTTATGAGATTTCGACATTTGCGATGTATTTTTAAATGGGACTACCTATTTTTCTTCTCACTACAAGGAAGCTGGCATCGAAACGCGTCCAACCATGTGCAATAATATGACCTTCGGATGACTTTCAGCCCAGAAATTGATGATCAAATGATGGAATCGCCTGGCCCTACCTATGATTTTTGGAGCAACACTTGCACACGCATTGATGATACGTTTCTTGAAAGAATGGACTAATGAATTTGAATAAATGGAACAATGAGATGGAAGAAAAAATGGAAAATAAAAAAATATAAAAAAAATTAGTCCCCAAAATTCAGTAAATTGTGAGGCCGAAAGTCATTCGAAGGTCATGTTGTTGCACATGGTTGGACGCGTTTCAATGCCAGCTTCCTTGTAGTGAGGAAAAAAATAGGTAGTCCCATTTAAAAAAAACATCGCGACGGTTGAAATCTCATAAAATATGACCTTCAGATGACATTCACTTTCAAAACTCATTTTCCCCCTTCAGATGCAATAACTTTTCCGTATGACATTTTCCTGTATAATCGATAATAACCAAATTATTCGAGGTGGCAGAGCTAAATGGACCACCCTGTGTATAGATATATATATATTGTAACAGCGATTCCCGCGAGCTCGGGTATTACCCGCAGGAACTACGATCTATTAACAAAACCAGACACCAACGCTGAACCTCCTCCGACTGGCAACGAAGATATTGGGCGCCAGACTTCGGAGAGAAGTCCTCTCTCTCTCTCTCTCCCTCTCTCTCTCTCTCGTCACAGCTAGCTGTCGGTAGAGGGATATTCGTGGGGGCGAGAAATAAAAATACCAACACACGAGAAATATATTTGAAAGATTATTTATTAATTAAAAAGAAAAAAAAAGAAAAGATGACATTAATTTGTACAGCCTGTCACCTGGCTTCCCTGTTGAAAAAGAATCATAAAATCTTATAAAAAAAAATTGTATGAGTAAATGATGTGTATCTGTCACTGAAATTCCTGACAAATACTGGTAGCAATTTACTCAAACTCAGGTAATGGAGTATTATGAGAACTTATCAGAAACGTAGAGTTGACATTCAAAGTGATGTTTTTCTAACAGAATTTATGATTTACACTTGCACTTACCCAATTTTTATGAGTTTGATCATAGATGTTCGGATATGAGATTATATAAGTTGTTTTAACAAGAGTCCATATACTACGTAAGCTGCGAGGGACTATGAGATCATGCCTATACAAGCATTATAACTTATGGTCACAATTCTGTCTATAATCTTCTATCAGTTATTTCCTCATCGGTGAAGTTTCACATTTTATGTGGACTTCCATATTAATTATTGATCAGAATATATGATCTACTCTAGCCAAAGCATGAATTTCAAACCTGTATCGTAATATATGAGTTATTCCAGTGAACGTACGAATTTCGAAAGTGAACCCTTATCGTATCATATGAGTTATTCCGACGAACGTACGAATTTAAAAAGTGGAGCTTTATCAGATTATATGAGACATTTGGACAAAAGTATCAATACTAAGCCTTCATTGTATTATATATTTTTATTTAATTTATATTTTTATTGAATCATAGCTTTTCAAGAAAAAAAAATGTATGCGTAAATGATGTGTATCTGTCACTAAAATTCCTCATAAATACTGGTAGCAATTTACTCAAACTGAGGTAATGGAGTATTATGAGAACGTATCAGAAACGGGGAATTGATATTCAAAGTCATGTTTTTTTAACAGAATTTATGATTTACACTTGCACTCACCCAATTTTTATGAGTTTGATCATAGATGTTCGGATATGAGATTATATAAGTTGTTTTAACAAGAGTCCATATACTACGTAAGCTGCGAGGGACTATGAGATCATGCCTATACAAGCATTATAACTTATGGTCACAATTCTGTCTATGATCTTCTATCAGTTATTTCCTCATCGGTGAAGTTACACATTTTATGTGGACTTCGATATTAATTGTTGATCAGAATATATGATCTACTCTAGCCAAAGCATAAATTTCAAGCCAGTATCGTAATATATGAGTTATTACAGTGAAAGTACGAATTTTAAAAGTAAACCCTTATCGTATCATATGAGTTATTCCGACGAAAGTACGGATTTGAAAAGTGAACCTTCATCAGATTATGTGAGATATTTGGACAAAAGTATCAATACTAAGCCTTCATTGTATTATATATTTTTATTTAATTTATATTTTTATTGAATCATAGCTTTTCGAAAATAAGTATATATATGGTCGTAGTCCATGCGTGGCTACGATTTTTATAGTTCTTAGTCTTTGTCGTCTTCCTGATCAATATCATCACCGTCATTCGATTCATCTCCCTCACTCTCACTCTCGCTACTGTCACTTCCCTCCTCTTCCTCCTCATCTTCTACAGCATCAGATGCTTCCTCAGGTTTGGGATCCGTTGGCTTTTCCTGATAGAATAAGCACATCAACAATGTCATCAATATTGTGCGATGTGAATAATCAGGTATGTATATTTCGGTTATTGAAGTAACCACTGTAGGGTATGAGGGCTTGCCGATCTTAAAATTTTTAAATATGACGGCTAAAATTTACAGAGTGGTCAATTGCAATAGCCCCAGGCAAATATCTCAAGAACTAGAGAAGATACGAGACGTTTTGACGAAGATTTCCCCTCAATTATTTTTTGACAAAAAATCGGCAGCCTTCTAGCATTCATGTTTTTTAGGGCTAGAATTCCACTTGCGTGTCCCCTTAAAAGAAATGAAAAAGATTCTGCCACCAAAAAACGCAAATTTTTTTTTTCGCGCTTACGACCTTATTTTCAGATATCCTTTGTGTACATACGCGTTTTTCGTGTACGAATTAATGCTAGAAGGGTGTAACAGCGCATACACCCTTTCGATTTAAGCCACGCGATATTATATGTACCTACGTATAACTATAGTTATACCTATATGTTTATTCAGAACAAATTATGCAAGTTTTTCATTTCGGTGCGTTGAACGCGACGTTCCAGCAGATGATAATTGACATCGGAAACAAAGGAAAGTGTCAAATGTATTTTTTTCCTTTTTGATGAATGTAGTATTCATGAAGAAAATGTAAAACTTACACGTTCCTTTCCCCTCCGACGTTGTTCTGCCCGCGCGTCCGATATCCTGCTTCGTATGTACATGGTGCATCTTTCTACTTCCTCCTTGACTTCCTTTGTGTCAAGATCTTTGGACTTGAGGTAAAACTCAAAAATATCTGAAATATGTGTTACAAGTGTAACTTTAGTAGATTGTCAGTAAAGTTACCTTATGAAATGTATTTTATAACACTGCAATCGACGATTCATAATATACGGAAGCCTGAGTTATTTGTGTCGATTGCATCCATTTACCTTTGATTGCCCGCATTTTCGTTGGATCTAACGCTGGTTTCTGCTCATCAAGTTTAACCCTGTTCGACGTTGCACCTGTGACACTGTGAGTCAATAATTCTTCTTCTGTGAACTGCGTCATGAGTATTTTCTTGACAAACATTGAGTTGGTTCTAGATTTGAATATCGCTGTATCGTATATTTTTTTAGGTATGTACATTCCTTGGCCAAGATGAATCTGAATCAAAGATATAAGTAAACAAAACTTACCCATCAGATTGGTTCTAATCTATTAAGGTGAGATATACGTCTAGGAGCCAGAAAAAAAAGTTTATTTTCTGAATTATAATATCTAATTTAATAATCTTTTTGGTTTTTTGTTTTCAGATGATTTTTGATGAAACGCCAATGGGTACCGTATTTTTCACGACACTCCAAGGATCATACACAATATCCTTGTATATTTTTGATATTTTTACATAAAAAAAATTGAACATATTTTGTAATGTATATACTTTTAGATAATTAAAACCCGAATCCTAAATTTCAAATAGTTTTCCTTGAAAAAACTCAAAAAAATGACCGTTTTTTCTGGCTCCTAGGTGTATATCTCCCCTTAATGTAAAGAATACCACTGAATTTACCGTATTATCAGCCAATCGGACAAAACCCGGTTCTGGATAGCCCACTCTTTGCTCCAAAATTCTAGAATTCAGGTCAGACGGAATTTCTGCAAGTTCCAAAATTTTAGAGTGGATTTCAGTTCATAATTCATGAAGATACAAGATAAATGTAGTGCACAGTGTAATTGGCATCATAAATAACACAGTAAAAATATCTCACGTCGATGTTCATTCCAGTTGTCCAAGATTGTTTGAAGCGCTTCCATCACTTCCTGGTGTCGTTCCTGTTCTTTTTCTTCCAACTTATCTATGCGACTCTTAAGACCATCTATAATTTCCTTCAAATCTTTTGTGGCGGAAGAATGGTGTCGTTTTTTCTTTTTCCTAAACATTTTGAAAAACAAAAAATATAATTATAGATTTCCGCGGTGAAAAATCCAACCTTTTGAAAACAATGCTTGTAGCATGAACCGAATGGACGTTTGGAAATTTTTCTTTATTTCAATAGAACATCAACGAATTGAATACTGCAACCGTGGATTTTCAGAAATTCATTCACCTAATATCATTTTTTTTTTTTCATGAATTCGCAGCGATCTTAGCACACTTTTTAGTTTTTATCAGCATTCTTCTTTTAAAATGCAATAATTATCTCGATTTGCAAATCTAGAGCATTACATTGAGAATTAGTGTTAGCGAAACTATAATTGGAACCCTGAAGTAATGTCCGTGTGAGAAGAAGTACGTGGAAATTGTCACTTACTTTGTTTTCGAAGATACATTTTTGCCGTTTTGTTTACTCTTTCCAGTTGCGATAGATTTTGTACCAGTCAGTGTTTTCTCACTGACCCCAAGTTGTGCAGCTACTTGTGAGGTCGATGGTATCGCCAAAGAACTATCTTTGTCGTGATTCTGAGATATACGTCCAGGTGAAGAAGTCACTGTCTTTGCCGAGGAATTGACGTTCAATTGTTCAACAGGAGATTTTTCAGTTGTTTTAGTAGATTGTGAGCGATCAACTGTCACAATAGCTTTTTGTGAAATGGTTTCGTCAATCTGCAAAAAGTCGTTACTTCACTCGAAACCATCACTATACACAGGAAATCATGACGATAGAACCGATTCTAGAACCTACTCTGTTTATGAGGAAATCAATCCTCTCGTCACTTATTATCATCGATTTTCGATTCTGAAAACAAATATTAGATTACTACTTGTAGATGAGTTGAATTAATTTAGACTGTATACAGTAGGGTGTGTTGATGAAAAATATTCTCTTTTTTTTTACGAGCGATCTTTTCTTTATCGACTACCAAATTCTCTTAAAATTTCCACATAATCGATCGAGATCGACTCCTCATTTGAGTCGCCAAAACTGTCTTATGTTGAATTGAGATAGAAGTTTCGCAGCCAGATAATAAGAAAATGAATTTCAGCCTGTTATTTAAATGGGAAACATAAAACCTGTTTGAGCCACCTCGTATTCTTGATCGATTGGGCAGAAATTTGTAGAGAATTTTCTAGACGCTATGCGCTGACGTTTCGAAAGGTAGTTCGTGAAAAAAAAATAAATTTTTTTTTATTAACACACCCTAGTAAACAGTATACAATAATGGATAATACATCAACAGATTTTCTTATTTTTATTCATAAACTATAGCCAAAAATTCGATCATTCCATTGAACTATTCCGCAACTACACTTCATAGATTTTTGTGGGCGAACAATCATTGTGATTTCTGTTAGGAATAAGAATTATAGTGTGGCAAGTTAAAGTATTTTATACTATATTCGAAAATATGTTCAAAAATATATATGGAACGAAAGGTCTTTCTTTTCATTGACAGACAAAAAATTATTTGTGATTTCTCTGTTACGTTTCTTTATCATGAGACTTATTCCTACACCTCGAATTTACGTAAAAACTTTATGAGATACGCACGTTTTTTTTGCCTTTCTTTTTCGATGCCTTCAAATCTGTATAATCATTTGATTTGCGCTGCGACAAAATAAAATCCAATTAGGTAAACATAGACCTATAGTTAATACCTAAAAATGTTAGTGATCACTCTATTAAAGATTAAAGATATACTTCTCACTTTTTTTTTCAGAAATGGCTCCGCGATTGTCAATTACTTTAAATTTCTCGTTATCCACTGGTACCTAATATAAAATATCATGTTACAGTATATCTTCATATTTTTGTTTCCATTTCTGTTGACGCATCATTATTACCTGTAGAACTGAAGCTTCAGTTTGTACGCCTGTTTCAGCGCCTGTATCATCATTCTCATTCTCTTTTGCCATGTCGTAATTCTGAGATATACGTCCAGATAAAGAAGTCACTGTTTTTGCTGAGGAATTGATGTTCAATTGTTCAACAGGAGATTTTTCAGCTGTTTCGGTAGATTGTGAGCGATCAACTGCCACAATAGCTTTCTGTGAAATGGTTTCGTCAATCTGCAAAAAGTCGTTACTTCAATCAAAACCATCACTATACACAGGGAATCATGACGATAGAACCGATGCCAGAACCTACTCTGTTTATGAGGAAATCAATCCTCTCGTCACTTATTATCATCGGTTTTTTATTCTGAAAACAAATATTAGCTTACTACTTGTAGATGAGTTGAATCAATTTAGACTGTATACAGTAGGGTTTATCGATGAAAAATGTTCTTTTTTTTTTATGAGCCATCTTTTCAA
The DNA here is from genome assembly GCA_943736025.1 of Tenthredo mesomela. Lineage (NCBI taxonomy): Eukaryota > Metazoa > Arthropoda > Insecta > Hymenoptera > Tenthredinidae > Tenthredo > Tenthredo mesomela. The sequence goes on from OX031021.1 coordinate 17,831,877, forward strand.
ACGTCAGCGTATATCGCCTACAAAATTCTCTCAAAATTTCCACATAATCGATCGACATCGACTCCTCATTTGCGTCGCCAAAACAGTCTTATGTTGAATTGAAATAGAAGTTCCGCAGCCACATGAGAAAATAAATTTTAGCCTATTATTTAAATGGGAAACATAAAACCTGTTTGAGCCACCTCGTATTCTTGATCGATTGGGCGGAAATTTGGAGAGAATTTTTCAAAAGGTAGTTCGTAAAAAAAAAAAAAGAAAGAAAATATTGTTTATCAACACACCCTAGTATACAGTATACAATAATGGATAATACATCAACAGATTTTCTTATTTTTATTCATAAACTATAGCCAAAAATTCGATCATTCCATTGAACTATTCCGCAACTACACTTCATAGATTTTTGTTGGCAAACAATCATTGTGACGTCTGTTAGAAATAAGAATTATAGTATGACAACTTGAATCATTTTATACTATATTCGAAAATATGTCCAAAAATACATATGGAATTGGAATGGTTTTCTTTTCATTGACAGACAAAAAATTATTTGTGATTTCTCTGTTACTTTTTTTCATCATGAGACTTATTCTTACGCCTTGAATTTACGTAAAAACTTGATGAGATACGTACGTTTTCTTTGCCTTTTTTTTTTTTGATGCCTTCAAATCTGTATCATCATTTGATTTGCGCTGCGAAAAAATCAAATCCAATTAAGCAAACATAGACCTTAGGGTGTGCCAAAAAAAAAAAAAAATCAAACGCGCATGAAGATTCCGGTAGAGCATTTTAAATAGAATATCTCAGCCAAATATGAGCTCTTAATATTGATATTTGGAACTGCCTAACTCAGTTTTCCCATTTTTGATTTGAATAAGACATGACAAAAAATCGGAAAATTTTTGAAATGTTTTTTCTCGTAAGCGGCTTGATTTAGACGCGATCTGAATACAAATTCTTATAGGAAATTTCCCGGTCTATAAAAAAGTACTGAGATAGAATTTTCCTAACTCTCACCGACTAAGAGTTATTCGCCTATAAACATTGAGTCATAGCGTTATGGAGTCATATGACTCTGGAAAAAACCCTTTTCATAACACGCGCACCGAAAGTGGGGTTTTTTTGTCCTCATTTGCGAGCGGAAAATAAGTCTTTTTGAGTCAGGATCCAATTCGTTAGTTTTTCAGGTCCTAGGACAAAAATGCTGGTCAAAAATGAAAATATTTGTCCTCCAGTTCCGAACGTTGCCACCATGCGGTGGCATCGATTTTGGTCGATCGGCTATCCAGTTAGAATATATATTAGTGGGTTACGTGAATCCTGACTCAAAGACTGATTTTCCGCTCTAAATGAGGACAAACCCCACTTTCTGTGCGCTTGTTATGAAAAGTATGGTATGCAGCATGGACAGATTGACAGTAATTTTTGACGCGGGCGAAGTTGACTGCACTCGACTGTGGCTCGGGCTTCGCCCTCGCCTTCGTCTCGTTCAGCCAACTTCACCCTGGTCAAAAATCACTGTCGTTCGGTCCTTGCAGCATAATATACTATTTTTTTCAACCGCGCATCAAAATTTCGGTAGAGCATCTCAAACAGAATATCTCAGCCAAATATGAGCTGTTAATATTGCTATTTAGAACTGCCTATTGTAGTAACTAAAATTAGTAACTAAAATTAATAACTAAATTAGGCAGTTCTAAATATCAATATTAAGAGCTCATATTTGGCTGAGATATTCTATTTGAGATGCTCTACCGGAATGTTGATGCGCGTTTGAATTTTTTTTTTTTTTTTTTTTGGCACACCCTAATAGACCTATAGTTCATAGATGGATATGTTAGCGATCACTCTATTGTAGATTAAAGATATACTTCTCACTTTTTTCTTAGGAATTGCCCCGCGGTTGTCAATGACTTTCAATTTCTCGTTATCCACTGGTACCTAATATAAAATATCACGTTACAGTATATTTTCATATTTTTGTTTCCATTTCTGTTGACGCATCATTATTACCTGTAGAACTGAAGCTTGAGTTTGTACGCCTGTTTCAGCGCCTGTATCATCATTCTTATTATTCTCTTCTGCCATGTTTTCGTGTCCAAAACGCTCCTGTGAATACGAGATAAAAATGCAGATACCACAATCGTATATAAGTTGTTGATTATTTTAATAACACAATTCCGAAATCAGAAACACATTCAGATCAATAAATGAGGGGTCGGGTGGTCAGCGAAAAAGGGGGATAATGGAAGCAGAAAAAATATAAGATATAATAGAAGAGCTTGTGATGCAATTTTGATTACAAACAAGGATGAACTTTTTGCCCAATCTGAAGTGAATATAACAGTCTAAATTGATTGGGAAGAACCAATCGACCTTCTACAGGTGCGGGAAAACACTTTTATCAACACAGAAGTCGTGAAGAAGGGTCAATTCAAAGGAAATTCTACGGTCAATCGTAGGTCAAGCTGGGATGGTAATTTCCATATGAATTTGATGTTTTGAATCAATGTACTTTTTTTTTTTGTATTTTCAGCCAAAATAGAAACTCATTTTCATCTTCTCAATTTGTTTTAGATCGTATGAAATCAATTCCACCTAATCCTGACTCATGATTCTGCATTTTTGTGATATTGAAAACATTTCTGGGTGAAAGGTTGGGGGTAATAAATTTTGAAGAATCAGAAATCAAATTATAAAAGAACAATCATGATTCTTCTGGATAATGACTGGGGCCAGGAATTTAGTTTTCCTAAAAGAGAGAGACAAAAGATGGGAGGAGCTAAAACTTTTGATTGGTTGAATTTTGATAGATTTGTATTTGTTTATTTGAATTGAGTGAAGCGAGCAATGAAGCAAAAATAAGTTTTATCAATCCAAAACGAATATACTATTCACATAACTATATATACAGTGAATATTCGTATCTGCAGGGTTGTTTGAGATTCTAAAATATGCACTTAATAACATTTTGAATGAATTTAAACTAAGGATATTATTTGAGAATATTTTAGGTGATATTACTTATATGGCCGTATAATGTAGAGACAAAAAATTCTACGATATAAAAAATAATTCTCTATAAGGCAGTACTAAAATGTATTTTCCCTAAGTCTAGTCTAGGCAAAGTTACGCATAATTCTCAAGTGATATTAAATTATTTCGTGGCATTTTTGACATCGTTTGAATCGTTTATAAATATAAGGTAACAGTGTTCTTGCTGGTCATCTTGCTGACCGTCTTGCTGATGGTCTTGCTGATGGTCTTGCTGGTCATCTCGCTGATGGTCTTGCTGGTCATCTTGCTGGTCATCTTTCTAACCAATAGTCAGCAAGATGACCAGCAAGACCACCAGCAAGACCATCAGCAAGACCATCAGCAAGATGGTCATAAAGATGACCAGCAAGATGACCAGCAAGACGGTCAGAAAGACTGTCAGCAAGATATGGTTAAATGATTTGATCTGCCAGCCTGTTGGTGCGATGATATCTTATAGCATACCCCGGCCTCACTGTGCTCTTCGGAGCAGGCCCCGCTCTAAGTGACAATTAGTGCGACCCGAAATCCCCTCGGTCTACCTGAAAACGGTCACTCGTCCTTACCTGGAAGTGCGATGGTAGGGGCAGCGTTCAGGAGAAATAAAAGGAACTAAGGGGTGTGCGGTCTATTTGGGACGGCAACAACTGCGTTACCTGCATATTCCCACTCATACCTACCAAAATCCAAGAAATGGCGTTAAAAGGATTAGTGCCGGTGAACGGGTTAATAGGATTAACAGCTTAGCTCTTTCGACTAATGAGTGTGCCGGGGTATGTCTTATAGGCTAGAATATAATAGTATATTCGTTTTGGATTGATAAAACTTATTTTTGCTTCATTGCTCGCTTCACTCAATTCAAATAAACAAATACAAATCTATCAAAATTCAACCAATCGAAAGTTTTAGCTCCTCCCATCTTTTGTCTATTTTGAAACATCGACACAGATTAGCAAAACAGAGGTTAACCCTAGAATGGTAACCTGGGGTCTTTTTGGACCCCAACGATTTGATGAAAACAGGCATTTTTACGATTTTCTCACGTTTCCTACCCCGTTACCCAATTTTTGACCAACTTTACAGACTTCGGGCAAAATGTTCATAGACTCACGTGATTCTGCATTGAAAGACGAACCGAAAGAGCCCCCGTAGGACCTTCTACGTGAAATTATACCCGAGATATGAATTTTCAAAATTGGGGTATTTTATGACCCCAGGTTACCGGAATAGGTAAAAAAAAATAAGGTTACCATTCTAGGGTTAAAAATGCAATAACGTCAAGTGAATAGAGTAAAAGATGTAATTATCAGAAGAAAACTGCATGTAATAATAGATTGTAGAAAACACCGAAAGATTGTCCCGAATACTAACGAAATAACTAACAGTGAAACTAATGATCCGACGGAAAAACTACTATCTTTCACTATATTTTTGCTTTCGTATAATTGAATCCGTCACACACACGCTTACCTGATGATCCATTAGTTGATACTCAGAATGCACGGAAAAAAACAAATATATGCTTTCGTTTCTAAATCCACATGTATAACTTTCTCCTTGAAGTTTTCGATGTTTGTAATGATCATGTTTTCCTCGTATTCGTTGCAAACGTCGTGGATATGATCCAACTGCACTTTACCAAACGAAGATGGACTAGTTTTTATGTGACGTCCGTATATGTAGCATTTGTCTTCGACCGTCACAAGATGATGTACATGAATGATTTGTTGAGAACGTAATAAAATATATGTGTCATCGGTTTTAGAAGCACGGGAATATTCCTCGCTGTGAATTACCGTGCCTCGATACAGACATTTGTTGAAAATTTTAATCTTTATGTTCTCATCATTCAAGTATTGTTTCATCTCATTCTCTATGTCTACAAGTACACGGCCTTTACCAATAAGTACGAGTTCCTTCGAAAGCTCCAAGCAATTTCGAAGCCGTTCGTGTTCGAACAATTTCCTGCAAAAACTTTTGCAAACCATAGATGTAGTTGAAACGTCAATCCGTGAAAGAAACATAGTTTTCTTCAACCATTTTTTAGCAATTTGATGGCTCACACCTCTAGGCCCGTTGACATTTTTTTTGTGGTAAAATATGCCATTTTCAAACGAAAATGCCGATGTTGCCCATAGTGGACCACTTCTTTTAACTGACTCAGTCAGATGCAATAACGAATGTGAATTGAAAGTAACAGCTGTTTCTTCAAACATAATTTGGCAGTTCCCTACAAATTTTAATAAATCATATTCTGATCTTTGTATATCCTCACTTGTTATTTTCCGTTTCAACAATGTGTGGATGCTCCGGACAAGAAGTGCGTAACTTTCTAGAAAACTTGCTTCTACAATTCCATCAAAACATATAATACTCCAGTACAATAGCCACGATTCGAACTCGGATGCTTTCCATTTACTAATGTCTGTAACTGATCTAGGGAGTCTGTAAATTTCGTGGGGTGGCCTTATCTTACTCAAACGATGATTTATCTTCGTACGATCAGAGTGGTTTATATAACCGAATGAACCGAAAGTAATCAGTAAAAACCATATTTGTCGTACGACTCCTAATAATACGCAGTGCATATAATCGACAGGAAATCCCCAGACAATGTCAAACGGCAGTCGCAATTTTTCGGTAAACGGCGTAGACCCTTTTACACCCATAACTGTCGATTTGTGAGTCTTTCCTTTCGAAGATTGCTCCAGCTTTTTTACTTCAGAAATATTTTTTAGGTGTTCCTCGTGAGTTCTCAGTTCAGACTCCTTTTCAGTGATTGGATATCGCATTGCATGCCCTGCGTATTTTCCAGAATCATAGCACCAGCTACAGCCAAAATAACCATTAAATTGAATGCGATTTTGACATACGGGTCGTGCCACAGAATCGACGCAGCAACAGAAAAGTGTGAACTTCAAATTTACTATTTTGCCAGTAGAGTGGTGTGATATATCAACACCTTCACTTGCCAAATTTACGATTTGATTGCATAACTCTGTATTATATAAGTTCATTAAGTCCGGTTTGGGTTCCTTATTTGTCAAAAATACACCGCCGAGAATCATATGTCTGAATCGTACTTCGAGTGGTAGCTCATTTATGTGTAGTTGTTGTGGCCAGAAACTTTGTGTGGAACTTTTAAATATTGGTGCACCATCGGTATTGCAGTTTAATGTCAATATTTCGGGATAACTACTTTTCAATTTTTTGTAAAGCATAGAATCTTGAACGTCATATATATTAGTATTTGATTCTTCTCTAGATATATCTGCTATATGCTGAAATAAGCTTCTCTGAATTTTCGCATCGTTCAATAACAAGTGTAATTGGTATCGAATATCAGCGCTTATAAATGAATTCGTACTCTGTGAAGAAAGATTGTACACCTGTTTACATTGTACACACGTTATATTTTCTGCTGGCGTACTCTTTTCCAAACTTTGTGTCTTCAAAATTATATGACAAGTTTCACAGAAAAAGTGCAGCGTGAGTTTGTCAGCTGGTAAACCGAAAGCTTGCGACCGTAAGTGATAGCTACATTCCCATTCATCGAATTCCGGGCCAGCCAAATTTTTTATAAGATCGACCAAATCATTTTGATCACGTCTGGATAAATTTTTAGCCACTGAAAACGACTCTATCATCAGTAAAACATCAGACACTGTAAGTTTGGCTTCAGGAAACATGATACGATCTCCTTGCATTTTTCTTGTATCGAAACCCGTCTTCTCCGAAGTCGTTTCATTGTCAACGTCGGTGTCATCACTACAGCAAGATTCACTGCACTCCTCATCATCATGAAGACGATTATAATCTATGTCAGAATCATTTACTTCGTAATTAGTGTTTTGTTCCGTTGTTGAATCGTTATTTGTAACAAAATCACCGGCTTCCGCATTATCATAAGTCTTCGAATGTTCGACTTGTGAAGTGTGGCATTGCGACCCATGATCAATTGTAGACGGTGGTTCGATTTCATCTAAAAATCGATTCACTTATGAATTGAATATGGAATAAATGTACTAAAAAGTATTCAGGCTACGCAAGGCTTTGAATATTTAATACGTGACAGAAGTTTTTAAAAATTGGTTTCAGTGATTCAATCACTTGTTTACAGAGCAGGGATATATTAACCCATTGAAACAAAATGAAGCTTCATCTTATGTAGAATATTAACATCTTCGCGAGAAGAGTGTATATAATCTGGATACTATTTCTTTTTACCCAACCTGATTTTTTTTTTTCAATTGTCGCATATAATTTGTTCCACCTATAAGCTGTTCGTTTGCTGACAGCTTCTGCTCCACAGGACGGATTCAATAAACGATTATAAAGTTTCTTCTTACGCTCCATTGCAATATGAAATTTTTACCTGAAATACACATATCCTATAGTTAACGCGGAATACCGGCCTCAGGATCAGCAGTCAATAATTGCTGTGAATGCTCTATGCTCGTATGTGTACGACAATTCCAAATCGTTGGCAAAGATTGCCAAATTATTGGCGGCATTGTCATTTAATTCCAATTATACTATAGCGCGACGTCTGTACTCGCCTGCTTGCTTGGGATCTAATAGCTTCTCGTTCGCTACTCTCGCTCTCCAGTATTTTTCTATCATGTCATAGGTTGAATAAAGCGTGAACTTTCATTATACGAATAACTCGATAAACGGATTTTTTTGACTATGTTTTTTTTCACTCCTCACCTAATATTCTAAAACTCATTTTATGCTATCACATTGTTCTTGGTCGCAATTCACGCAGAATTAAACGATCTTTAAAAGTGTCTACAACGGCGTAATTGCAACTTACACTGATGAGATGGTACGGGTCACTAAAGTTGATTTTTACCCAAAATTCTCGTTTTTTCGCTGTTAAGGGGGTATCTACACCTTTGAATTTTCAAAAAATTGTTTTTTTTTAAATAATTTATTTGGAATGCTAGTGACCTACTCTACCTGCAAATAAATCGGTGTCAAAATATCTAAAGGATTTGAACAGTTACAGCCATGACAGTGCCAAATCACGAAAGGGCGCCGCGGCGCGGCGCGCGAACCCTCAGATTGGTGCCATAAGTATTGTATCACACCGTCAACACCACTGCTTACTTTTATGACGTTTTTATATATTTCGATTTTGAATTTGATTTTGTGATCTTTTAATTCGTTGTGATTATCATTCTTACACATATTTAATTTTCAATATTCTTTTGAATTGTGATCATTGCCAGAACACATGGCTGCGATCTACATTTTTTCGAGGTTAGGTGTCCACTTGTTTGTAAATATTGTCGTGCTTTCATTACGTATTCAAACCAATAGTAATTTCCATTACCGAATAATCACAGTGTATATATATCTGAGATGCGACTTCGGAATCGAAAGTAGATGATCCATCAGAAAGTGCGTTTGAAATCGATGCCAGGAGACTACACATTTGAATTTCTAAAAAGATGAGTATTTCTATAATACATATATTAATGGCAAGAGTTTAATAAATATTATAATAAAAAAGATATGATTTATGAAAGATGAAAGAATTTTCGTAGTATTGATAAAAATTGTGCTAGCATCTTCTAAATCTCAAAAATATTGAAGATTATTTTTAGCACTCGGATTCTGGCCAATCAGAGCGCGGTATTTGATGATGTGAAGGGCATCCCAATTCGTTATTATACTGATAATTTACCCATAGCGTTTGATAATTTACCTCTAGCTTTGCAAATGTTTTTATAACTGTCAAATACCGCGATAAAAGTCAGAGAACTTCGTAAAAAATTTCTAATTTTTTCTAACCTGCCGCTCTCTGCTTGGCCAAATCCGAATGCGAAAAATAATCCGTCGAATACCACTCGACTTCAAAATGAATCGGTTATTTCCCTCATGTTTTGATCCTGCGTGGCAACGAATGGGCCAAGTTTTGCACAAAAATCCCTCGCGCTGCGCGCTCGTGATTTTAGATCTGCAAAACTTAGCCCTCTCGATGCCACGCAATAAAACAATCGGGAAATATCCGATAATTTTGAAGGTCTTGTGATATTACTGCTGATAAAAAATTTTAGAGAATTTTTATGTTTTGAAAAATTGTGATCAGATTTTTTCTAAAGCAATTCATTATTTTTCTAACAGCCTCACCGGACACCTAACAGACACTGTTGTTGTACAGAACAGGTCAAAACTCACTACAAACCTCCGCCTGGCACATGTGTCTAGACTCGACTCGACTCATAGCATATTAGTCATAAGCAAAATCTTGAAACTTGATTTCCTGTAACTACATTTTCCTCTCTGGGAAAAGTAGGGAATAAAAAAAAAAATTAAATAAAAAAGTTTGAAAGTTGATTTCTGGAGAATGAATATATTGACCGGTTGTCGTAAAGAATCAGGAGCATCGTTGGACCGATTCTGGCGTTTGTGGTCTTCAAATGTGTAGAATCGAAACCTCTATCAGATGAACATACAACTTTTTGATATCACTATTTTTGGTTGAGATAATAGAAAAAATAGAGAAAAAATTAAAAAATCAGAAAAATCTCAGTAAAAATTAAACAAGTCAGGCAATTTTTGAGATATTAAAAAGTTGTAAGTTCATCTGATAGAGACATCTTTTCTGAACAATTGGAGACCACAAACTCCAGAATTGGTCCAACGATACTCCTGATTCTTTACGATAACCGAATGATTTTGTATTTTTCTATATGGAGCGTAACTGCCATTAGACTCAAAGTAATATTGAATGTTAAGTATGGATAATAAGGGTCAAACCCTCCCCAAAGTTCATGATTTTTTTGGATTTGATCAGACTCTCAAATTCGCTGTAAAATATCAATATCTTTGTCAGAATGTTAACCCATTTAAAGGTGTGGATACCCCCTTAACTTACTTAAAATTTTGGCTAAAAATCAACTTGAGTGACCCGTACCATCTCACCAGTGTAAGTTGCACTTACGCTGTTCTAGACACTTTTGAAGATCGTTTAATTCTGCGTAAATTGCGACCAAGAAAAATGTGATAGCATAAAATGCCGATGAGTGATAAAATTAAAAAAAAATTTTTTTTTTTGATTCACGTGTACTTTACATGAAAAATCTTTTCACGCTCGCTCTAGGAAAGTACTTATATTATTAATATTAAGAGCTATAACTCCCGGGGAATTTTGACGCCAACTCGACAAATGATTTTCCCTTACCATTTCTAATCTGATTCATAATTTTTTATACGATTGTCTTGACTTCAAAAAGCACTGCTGATTTTTTTTTACCATCTTTTCAACCAACCGTTTCTTACGTATGAAATTTCCAAAGTTCGAACAGACCAGCATTTTTTATTTGCTCGAGAAAAATATGAAAAATCCTTTGGTCAACTGCGCTGACTTTGGGCGACCCTTACGGATCGTTCGATTCCCACTTGATCGACATTTGATCGGGCGATCAACCTGTGCACTCAGTTGGTCATGAGTTGGTCATGCGTTCAGTTTTGGTTGATAGTGTAATGGGAACGACCGGAACTCAACTCATGATCAACTGCAGAGTGCACAGGTTGATCCCCCGCTCAAGTGATCCGTGAGGACATTCGAAAGTGAAAGCTAATGTCTTCATATTTATTTTACCGATTCAAAATTTCGATACCAACCGATACCAATTCAATCATTCCGTGAACGTGGTCGCAATGCTTCCCAAATATATTTTCAATGCAGCTGAATTGTATTATTGGGAGAAATGGGTCGTCATAAGACATGATTGATTTTATGGCTGGATTGTATGTTATTATACAATAAGTAACGGTTTCATCTTCATGAAATCAATCGTGTGTTCAAACACGACGACTCATTATTTGACGAAAAAGAAGTACCTGCAGAATCCGAAGTCGTTCAATTGAAGGGAACAGGTGCAACCTGTTCGCATTCAAAGTTTATACATTTTTCCCGAAAAAGTTGAAAAAAATTATTTTGGTCCAATTTCTTTTTCACATCTGTATTCACTAACTTTTTTCATTCGGATTATATAGAAACAATTTTAGTTAATTTAAAACATACTGTAAAATTATCCCTTTTATTCAGATTCGTTTTTCTGGCGAAATTTTCGTCTACTTTGAAGTCCTTGTTCATAGCAATAGGTATAGGTACCTACCAATAACAACATATGATATTGTGTCGTCATCAAATACGTTTGTAAATGAAGCAAATATAAAAAAAAAACGTCGATGCAGCTAATTATTGAAGAAAAGTGAAAAAAAAAGCGGTTTTGAAACTTTGAATGCGAACAGGCACCTGGGCAGCGATTCTCGATCTTTTGGCGTTAGTTAACGCCGGTCGTGAACGTCCTTTCAACAAACAAAATCAAATGTTTTAACAAACAAAAGGTCGTTAACTACACGTTAACGACCGGCGTTAACTAACGCCAAAAGATCGAGAATCGCTGCCCTGGTCCCTTCAATTGGATTTTGCACGTACTTTTTTTCGTCAAATACTACCGTTTAAGGGGGCGACGTGGATTTTTTTTTCGGGGCCACCCTAGTATGTACGTATAACAACGCGAATTTATTCTCAGAAATAATATATGAATCTAATCACTCCATAAAAACTCCAGCCTAGATCAAGCGGAAAAACGCACCGCTTGGAACTGCTTTTGTATTTGTTTGCCTCATCTTACCTTATTTTTTTGCGACAACCGCCTATTAAGAATACTTTGTATATCCACCGTGGGCTGTTGCTTGGGTGTCTTTTTTAATGTTGTCGCGTCGTCCTCTGAAACCTCCGATAATATTGCGGACGGAGGAATTTTAATACGTCCGCTGTTTAAAATTTTTGTGGACAAAGCTTCCTTCGACTCTAGAACATACGACGTAATAAAGTGTGATACTATAGGTATTTTACATTATTATCACTACTCCTCGACTTGCATCTACAGGGTGTCCCAGAATTCGTGACGAGGGATTAAGAGAGTAAATCTTTTTAAAAAATGGGATCGAAATTTGACTAGCCGATTTTTTCGGAAAGGCTTAGATTCCTCGTTACACTTATTTCAAATCCAGCTAATGACGCGCGGCTTATGGATGGCCGTTCGTCGATGTGATTGCAGGGTGTCCAGAAATTGAGCATTTCGAAATTCCCTGAGAATTCCAGGTTTTCCAGGGCAATATTCGTCGTTTTTCCAGGGTAAAAAGCCTAATATATACAGAGCGATTCTGTGGAAAGTGACGTGCCTAAAAAGTACTCTCTTAAAATGAATCAGTGGAATTTCACTGATTCAACCAGTGAGTAGAAAGTTCACTGGTAAATCAGTGAACTTCCAAGTTTTTCACTGGTTCAACCAGTGAGTACACATGTACACATGTATACATGTACACATGTACTAGTTCAATCAGTGGAATTCACTGGTTGAATCATCTGAATAATCAGGTGAATTATCTCCACTTCTATGTTTACTGGTTGAATCAGTGAGATTTCACTGGGCAATCAATGAGATCCACTGGTAAATCAGTGAAATTCCACTAATTCATTTTAAGGGAGTAGGCAAACGGGAAACGCCTGCATTGAGCAGATCAAACATCGACGATTGGATTTTATTTATTACGTAATAATCTGCTCAATTCAGGCGTTTTCCGTTTGCCTACCTTTCAGGCGCGTGATTGTCCACATAATCGCTCTGTATAACCATTCTCAGTGTTAGATCAGCGCGTGCGTGAAATTGATTTTTGATTTTCGAATTTAAACACAAAACTTTGAATTCCCAGAACTTCAGCAAAATTCCCTGAGAATTCCGTGAGAATTCCCTGTAAAACGAAATTTCCTGAGAATTCCAGGTTTTCCAGGTTTTCCCTGTCGCTGGACACCCGGGATTACGGCTCGGTTGTATGCGCGTCTCCCGGCCTATTGTTGCCGCGAAAATAAGTGCACACAACCAAGCTGCGGGTACATCGACAAGCGTCCGTTCTTAAATCGCACCTTATTGACTGAAATTAAAATAATTATAACGAGAAATCTAAGCATTTCCGGCAAAACCGGCTCAAGAACTTTCGATCCCGTTTTTGAACAAGATTTACCCTGTAAATTCCTCGTCACGAATTCTGAGACACCCTATAATAATCGACAAGAATCGAACCGTAAGAAAAAAGTAAAGTAGAATTGCTTAAATAAAACTAGGTAGTTTTAATATTTATTATTCCGAAAATTATCTTGCACTCGTAGGCATGAGTATTTTGAAAAAGTTGTTTGTTGTAGAAACAAAGTTCTTTAAGAAAAAAATTAGGTACGCGTGTAGCAAAACGCATCCTTCCTAAAGCTGGGTACACACTTGAGCATATTTGACCATATTTGCGCGCACGAACCATCTTTTTCCTTCTTGCTCCCAGAAGGAAGAAAGAAGACAAAAGATGTGCCTGCGCGCAAATATTCTCAGGTGTGTACCCAGCTTAAGATGTTGAACTTGTGTGCGTCGTCAAATGTGAGGCATTCCACGTCAGACCGGACAAAATAAATTAAAATATGACCTCAATAATACCGATTTCGCTATAATTTTTTTTACGGGTTCTAGGGAACAAATAAATTTGAATAAATTCATCAAACAATTTTTTTTTTTTTTTTTTTTACCCCTATTTTCCAAGATACACGGGGGTGAAATTCAGCAAACAGAGACAAAAATCGAAAACATACTCCTCTTCAAACGATCATATCTTTGATTGTATTAATCCTAGAGACTTCAGTCAAGAACCATTTCGAAGCTATTGAATGACACTATTATTATATATTTATTTGATTCTGCGGTAACAGACAATTTCATTTGTTATAAACAAATATATTATTCAAACGTGATTTTCAAAGCAAGAACTACGCGATAAAATTCTGAAAAAAATATGAGCGTATTCCTTGATCAATAATTCTCTACCAAATCGTTAGGTCAATAGGATGGAGAACCGATGGAAACCATGTTGAAACGATTTATTTATAAGCGACGATGCGCGCTGCCACCGAATAGTATATTGAGTACCAAGGGCGTAAAGTGGGCTTTTTTAGACCAAGTGTGGAGTTTGCAGTACGAGTCAGAGGCAAGGTAGCACGAGTCGAAGACGAGTGCGTCTGCAAGCCGAAGACAAGTACTGCAACGACACAAGGTCAAAAAGCCCACTTAGCCCTGGTGCACACCATATTTTTTGTAACGTTCATGTTCATGAAAATATTGAAAAATAATTTAGCGGGCGTTTTTAGTTTTTATTTGCCCGCTTATGATCGAGTAGCGGGCAAATAAAAACTGAAAACGCCCGCTCGTCTGAAAACCGTCACTTTAGGCCCGCTTAATGGGTAAAAAAAACGCAAAAATCGTGCATGTGTTACAAAATAGTATATTGTGTACCAAGGGCGTAAAGTGGGCTTTTTTAGACCGAGTGTGGAGTTTGCAGTACGAGTCAGAGGCGAGGTAGCACGAGTCGAAGACGAGTGCGTCTGCGAGCCGAAGACGAGTACTGCAACCACACAAGGTCAAAAAGCCCACTTAGCCCTGGTGCACACCATATTTTTTGTAACAGCACGATTTTCGCGTTTTTTCATCATTGTTGATAATTTTCATGAAAATATTGAAAAATAATTTAGCGGGCGTTTTTAGTTTTTATTTGCCCGCTTATGCTCGAGTAGCGGGCGTTTTCACTTTTTATTTGCCCGCTACTCGAGCATAAGCGGGCAAATAAAAACCAAAAACGCCCGCTGCTCGATTTAGCGGGCAAATAAAAACTGAAAACGCCCGCTGCTCTATTTAGCGGGCAAATAAAAACTAAAAACGCCCGCTGCTCGATTTAGCGGGCAAATAAAAACTGAAAACGCCCGCTCGTCTGAAAACCGTCACTTTAGGCCCGCTTAATGGGTAAAAAAAACGCAAAAATCGTGCATGTGTTACAAAATAGTATATTGTGTACCAAGGGCGTAAAGTGGGCTTTTTTAGACCGAGTGTGGAGTTTGCAGTACGAGTCAGAGGCGAGGTAGCACGAGTCGAAGACGAGTGCGTCGGCGAGCCGAAGACGAGTACTGCAACCACACAAGGTCAAAAAGCCCACTTAGCCCTGGTGCACACCATATTTTTTGTAACAGCACGATTTTCGCGTTTTTTCATCATTGTTGATAATTTTCATGAAAATATTGAAAAATAATTTAGCGGGCGTTTTTAGTTTTTATTTGCCCGCTTATGCTCGAGTAGCGGGCGTTTTCACTTTTTATTTGCCCGCTACTCGAGCATAAGCGGGCAAATAAAAACCAAAAACGCCCGCTGCTCGGTTTAGCGGGCAAATAAAAACTGAAAACGCCCGCTGCTCGATTTAGCGGGCAAATAAAAACTAAAAACGCCCGCTGCTCGTTTTAGCGGGCAAATAAAAACTGAAAACGCCCGCTCGTCTGAAAACCGTCACTTTAGGCCCGCTTAATGGGTAAAAAAAACGCAAAAATCGTGCATGTGTTACAAAAAAGATTTTATGTAGCCGGAACCCGTTTTTCTCGCATATTACATCAATCGGGAATTATGCCTAATAACTTTCCCCGTATAAAATTCAAAGGAAACGAAAGGACCAACAACTACTTATTTGTAGAAAAATCTGATAGAAAAAAATTCTGATAGAAACATCGAATCCTATGAGATTGGATCACATTTTTTAAGCAATATCATAGAATTTTAATTAGATCGTGGATTTTGATGATTCATTTTACACGCATTTATATTTGTTCATCAGTCCGTGGACCTAATCAAAAATTGAATACAACGACAATGTCACTAGGAAGCAGCATCGATAAGCGGAAATCACACAATGAGGGGTTATGATAAATCCTCATAGAAGTATGTTCGCGAACGTTTCTTCATAATCCGTTTGTCACTAGATTATTTGACATTCCTACAAATTGCATCAACTGATTAGGAACGTACCGCTATCAATAAGTGAATGAATAAAAATATATTCAACGAACTATTATTTTCTAGACGAATACGGTGAAATGATATCATTTATATCATTTCATATCATATCATTTGTATCATTTCACCGTATTCGTCTAGAAAATAATAGTTCGTTGAATATATTTTTATTCATTCACTTATTGATAGCGGTACGTTCCTAATCAGTTGATGCAGTTTGTAGGAATGTCAAATAATCTAGTGACAAACGGATTATGAAGAAACGTTTGCGAACATATTTCTATGAGGATTTATCATAACCCCTCATTGTGTGATTTCCGCTTATCGATGCTGCTTCCTAGTGACATTGTCGTCGTATTCAATTTTTGATTAGGTCCACGGACTGATGAACAAATATAAATGCGTGTAAAATGAATCATCAAAATCCACGATCTAATTAAAATTCTATGATATTGCTTAAAAAATGTGATCCAATCTTATAGGATTCGATGTTTCTATCAGAATTTTTTTCTATCAGATTTTTCTACAAATAAGTAGTTGTTGGACCTTTCGTTTCCTTTGAATTTTATACGGGGAAAGTTATTAGGCATAATTCCCGATTGATGTAATATGCGAGAAAAACGGGTTCCGGCTACATAAAATCTTTTTGAAATGGATGAACGGAGGTGTGAATATTGAATGTACGTATATCGAATTTTTACAAAAATTTGATTCATTAATCGTGTCAAACTTACCGTCCGTAAAAACCACTATTCCCTGTTCTGTCTTGGATCCAATACAAATATTGAAGACTTTTCGTGGATTTTCCGGTTTATATTTTTTCACGGCACTGATATCCACAATTTCAAATTTACCGCTTTTGATGAACTTCACGTACGCGTACATCATTTAACCAAGCACGAAGTATCATCGACGGTAGTCGGCTGCACACTGACTCTCCAGCTCTCTACGGCTGCGCGACCGAAGGTGCGCAACGCTGAACGGTCTGTGATTGGGCCTTGGTAGAGGACTCTCTCACTTATAAGGCAATGCAATACTCTTCTAGCCCATAATTTGTGTATTTCGTCTCATTCATAAACTAATGACAAGAATGGGCTTAAATTTTGACAGTATATTTCATTTATATCGTAAATCGTAAGGAGTTCGGAAAAAAATAATAAGTTAAAGAAATGAAACAAAAGGTCAAGAGTTTCACGTCACGACTGACCTACTATTCTACGATATAAATAATGTGTACTCTCGAAATTTGAGCCCATTCTTGTCATTAGTTCACGAATGAGATGAAATATTAAAAATCCGATTAAATATCCGAATGACGGTCGGTTATACGAGAATATTGCATCGCTGTTACTCTATAAGAATATGTGAGGAAATTCTCAAACATGAAAACATTGCGGAAATTCTACAAATTGTTGACAGAGAAATGAGACAAATATGTTTAGAATTAGGTAAAAAAAAAAACCCAATGCAACAAAATCACTGTTGACTAGTGTTATTCATGATGACACAAAAATTTGTTAACCTTATGATATTCGTACTCTTTGAAGAAATTCCCGTTCATGATCATTACTTGTTGAACTTAATGGAAGAAATACAAAATTTCTCGATGTAAATGCTATAATCTGTACTATAACAAACGGTTAAAAATTGAAAGAAACAGAGAACATATAATCATTATTACCCATTGGTCAATTTATTATATTTGAAATAATTATCATTATAATATGTATCAACTATTTTGAGCGGCGTAGGCTATTGTGAATCGGCTGTCGGTAATTCGGCATAAAAGCGGCGAGCCTTTGATGTCGTGCGACTGTCGTTATAATACAATTACCGTGAATGTTATGAACAAAATACCTAGTTTATTTATACTCAGTTGTTCCAGTATCTCTTCATTGATTCATACGACGTGAGATAAAAAAATTCTCACTTTCAATTATTAAATGAGGTACTTATACGATGAGTATACTTGAAACCGATTGTTTTGTCTAGTACCCCGTATGAAAAGATATGCATGTGAAATATATGGAAAAATATAACGACATATGGGGCATTCTCCGTCAAAACGTACGGGAATAATAATTGGAATGTTTGATTCCGTCAAAAATATTATAGGTGATTACTCCTGATAAGAGGAGCTTTCACGTTTTTTTTTCGTTTGTGTTCTTGATATGAATTTTTTTTTTTTTTTTTCGAAACGCACACCTGCTTTAAAAATTGACCAAATGAAGTGTTTTTTTTTTTCTTTTATCAAAATGTTTGTTTTTAACTCTACTTTAAGCAAAAAAAAAAAAATACAAAACACGTGATTATTATAAATAAATTGCGATATGATTTTCTAATTCGAACTTCAAACCTCACGATTTCGGGAGGTTGGACATTTTTTTTTCCGATTTTCATGAAAAACATTGTTTTTTTTTTGTACAAATTATGCCGTTGGATTTATCGTGGGGTTACAAAAAAAAAAAAATAAAAGAGATGTGACCCCACGATAAATCCGACGGCATAATTTGTGAAAAAAAAAAAAACATATCCCAAGAGCACATGATCGAGAAAAATGGAAAAAAAATCGTGAAAGCTCCTCTCATTAGGTGTAATCATCTATAATATTTTCAAAAAAATAAAAAATTTGAATTATTATTCCCGAACGTTTTGACGGTTATTGTCCCATATACGTGCGGCAAAATGAATATATTCCAAATATTGTCGATGTAAATTGGTGAGATTCTTTTGTTGAATATATTTCGCTATATGTCCGACGTACGTATTTTTAGGTGGCAGCCTTTGCGCGTCGACTAGCTGACACACAGTTTACAATACTACGCCGAAAAAAACGGTACACGAGTAATTCTTCAAATTCTTATTTTACTCGACATGGGTAATGACTTCACGTGAGAAAATTCAGTTATCATCAGAGTACACACCGAGCTTCTTACTCTTCAAACAGACCTTATAAAAATCCATACCTCTTGTATCAGAAAAAAATGAGTGTTTTTCACATTCAATTCACGACAGTAACGGTCGATTATCATTGAATTTCGTATCTTTCCGCTAGGATTCTGAAGCAATTCGAATAATAAATCAATACTATCTAATAACAAGTATACGTTTTATAGGTTTGAGAGACTGAAATCGAAGTAGCGGAAAGCTTCATACAATCTCATATTACTTATTTTCAAGCAACTCAGCGATTTTCCGTGCTACAATGATGGAGAAGGCACTTACAGTTTATTGTAGAAGCCAACATTCTAGCCTTATAATTTGAAACTAGTGTGCATTTATCGTCTGCGATAAAAGCAAAAATGAAAAACACGTCAACAATTGAGCCCCCGGATCATAAAAGGGATTGCGCGGCTAAAATCACATAGAAGTATTGTCACTTCTGAACATATGCCGATCGGAAAAAAAGAAGAAAACAAGGTGAATCAAAAAGTAGTGACTATTTTCTAATTCATGACCTTGTTTTTTTTTTTTTCCGATCGGCATATGTTCAGAAGTGACAATACTCCTATGCGATTTTATCTACGCGATCCCTTTTTATGATCCGGGGACTCAATTAGTCGAGTTTACGTATAACGTAGGATAGTATTTGGTGTCGTAATGATTGATGCGAGGGAGGTTAATTAGCTATGACCAGTTGCTCCAGAGCGCCGGGGTCTAGGGGGCACCTCGGAGATTACTTTTTTCTTCATCCGAATTTTTATCAATTTATATAATAACTGATCACGATAGCTGAAAAAAAATCCATATAAGGCGGCGCTTGAAGAATTTTGCTTCACGGCGCTGAAAATGTAGCTACGCCACTGTACCTATTTGATGATATTTGAGTTATAAAAAAACGCAGTTTGTAGAGATTATTTGTAGTTAAAAATATGAATTTTATCTGTAATTGCTGGAAAACATTCAACTTTTTAGAGTGGATTAGTCGAAGTCGGAAAACCATATAAAAACTCATACCCCTTGTGGTCGGGTGATACACGATGGATTTTGGGATGGTATAAATCGAAGGATGAAAAGCCTCACAAAAAGTCATACTCTTTTTTTCTTGTGAACTTGACATTTTGTGACGATATAATTGTTGGCGAAGAAACTACTTATCCGTAAACTAAATATCGTTCGCTTATTTTTTAGAACCATTCCGACCAATTTTTGTAATAAATAACTTGAATCAGGATTATGTAATTGCTGAGTAGAATGTTTATGAGTTTTGAAAGAGGATTCATCAAATTCGGGAATACCTTATAAATGATCATACGCAACATATTTTTGGATGAGAAAATGATGTGTATCTGTCACTGCGAATCCTTTCTGTTAATCATACACTTATGCCTATTGGTCTATTCGGAAATCGCTTACATAACCTCACAGAAATTACACAATATTTCATAGTGCATTTCATGATATGGAATACTCATCAAATCTCGTGAACTCGAGAAGGTCATCAAAAATGGAAACGCCTATAAAGTCTTATCAATCTGTTATTCCATAATTTTCAAACAATTTCTGATTGAAGATTCATCAGTATGGACTGATAAAATCATGTATAAGATTATTTTCATTACATAATCTCACTGACTTTTGTCTTTATTTCAATTATAAAATCGCATTGAGGTTTTATTCTCAGCTTTTCTGATAGGTATATTGTAAGTATTACCTCATAAACTTTTGAACTTATACACACTCTTACTTTCTGATAAACTGTCGTATCAGAAAAATTTCGCGTCTCTTATAAACTTGAATGAATTCATATATTCTCATTAAAAAAAGGGGGGATTTTTATGAGATTTTATGATTCTTTTTCAACAGGGTTCGGCTTTCTCACCGCTACTTCGTTTTTGTATTGTAACAAATTTAATATTTGTTGTAATAATAAGTTAATATTTATGGATTCCCGAGGGAAATAAAGTGAATCAGATGAAATATAATCAATTGGGCAAAAGGTTTATGTATTCAGAAAATACAGGTCTGCTTCAGTACGAGGCTAAAGACAGACTGATTTGTTTTACAATAATACTTATTGATACGGCAACCGAAGTTCATATATTTTGAAAGATGTCTTTTATCATATGGACTACTTGATCTAGATCATATACCGCGAGGACCAGGTGAAAGAGAATGGTCCATCCGCCCAGGCAGCTAATATTTCGTATTTTTAGGGGGATAGCCACTCGTTTCGCTGAAAAAATCCGTAGGGTGATTTTGGCGCGCGGTCGATGCAACTCGGCAGCCATTGTTGATACAAGCCGGCTGACTGTCAATACATCGCGGAAGGTAGACAAGTGTGGTTATGTTCGTTTATTTGAAGCAAATGATAAATAAAGTGAATAAAACCTACGTGAATAAGCTAGGAATATTTATCAAAAATCGATCAATCAGTTTTAAATGATATCTTAATGCAATCAACGAATTAACCTAAGCTATAACTGGAAATTTATCAGAATCAAAGAGTTCATCGAGAACAACCAATTCGAACAAAATTATTGATTGTATCTTGAGGTTGAGGCATCAATAAATATCCATAGCTTATTCCCGTAGGTTTTATTCACTTTATTTATCATTTCCTTCAAATAAACGAACATAACCACACTTGTCTACCTTCGGCGATGTATTGACAGTCAGCCGGCTTGTATCAACAATGGCTGCCGAGTTGCATCGACCGCGCGTCAAAATCACCCTAGGGATTTTCAGTGCAACGAGTGGCTATCCCCCTAAAAATACGAAATATTAGCTGCCTGGGCGGATGGACCATTCTCTTTCACCTGGTCCTCGCGGTAGAAGTAATATATAGGGGTGAATTCATTAAATATAACACTACCCCCCCCCCCCCCCCCCCGCCCTGCCCCCTTAGTGAAAGAGTCGACCTGACTCGTAAGGTAAGTATAATGAAAAAAATTATCTATGTAAAATCATCATAAGGATTAGTAATTCGATATTGAAATTGTAAAATCTATGTGTTCTATTTAGGAGAATTGGAGCTGTGGCTCAAATAATAAAAAATTTTCCTAATTATCATCTGACATTCGTCTCTTATTAGAAGGGAAACCACAGAAAACCTCTAAAAGATAGTCTAACTTAATATCACAACATGGGTTTTTACAAAAATCTTCAGAACAGGAACCAGGAACAAGAGTAGAACCTCAGGAATCCAGGATGAGTAGATAGGAATCAGGAGATAAGAATCAGCAAACAGGAACAAGGCGAAGAATTCCTTGATCACTATGAAGAAAGTCCTGAATACTGGAACAGGAAGGGGTTGGAGGGGTAGAAGGACCAAAGACTGGAACGGAAAGTCCGATTTTGGACTCCAGGAGATTCAACTCCAAACTTCTTCGAAATAAATCATAACGACCTAAATGGGAGGACAAATGTTATTCTCTCGAAATAATAAGGTCATAAATATGAGTTTCTTTTCTAAAAACTCTTCAAAATTATAAATTCTTTTCAAATCTTTTTTAAATCAAAATTATAAATTCCTTTTCAAATATTTTCTTTTAAGGTGCTTTCCTAGGCAATTCTACCAATCCTGAAAACATCGTGAAAAAATGTGATATTAAACGGAATATCTCTGCCTGGAGTAGATATAATGAGGGGGTTCTGGATCAAAACTTCTTTACCGGCCGAGTTGTGATGGTAAGTTACCGACCGTGCGGATAAGTTACCGATCGTCGGATGGTAACGATTCGGGTAAGCGATCGTCGATCTTTGTTACCGACAATCGGATGGCTGCAATTTTTGGTCGTGCGATGGCGCCACTGCCGATCGTTACCGATAGTCCGATGGTAACGATCCGATCATTAGTTACCGATAGTCTGATAGTAACGATTTCCTGTTACCGACAATCTGATGGTTGCGATTTGTCGTCATGCGATGGCGCCACTATGGATTGTCGATCTTTAGTTACCGATAGTCCGATGGTAACGATCCGATCTTTAGTTACCGATAGTCTGATGGCTGCAATTTTTCCTGCAATTTTCCGTCTTGCGATGGCGCCACTAACGATTCGCTTTCGAATCATGGTAACGATTACCGATCTTTTTTTTCTTACCGACAATCGATCCAAGATGGCTGAAATATCTAATTCTTAGCTTATATATACGAATTATACTAGCTGAAAATGTTTGAAGAGTGACAGGGTGTTATATATATATATATATGCAATCAATGATGCAAATTATCTGATTATATATATGTTTATTTGTTATGTCTTAAATCTAACTTATATTCTAAAATGACAATTTTTTTCTTAAAACTAACTTAAACCATGTATACATTAGATATATCTAATTTTAACTTAAGCTATATATGTACAGTGCATCGAGCTTCACGCATATCATCTGAAACATACAGGTATTTTTTGTAATAACCGAACGACATGTAATGAAAATTACGTGTACTTACCTAGCAACGGGTAATTCAAAACCATATTCGCGAATGTCAATCTGTTCGAGTGGAATCACCCCCAGTGGCGGTGGTATGTCCGGAGATGAGGACCTCGACGACGATGGTGATTCCGGACTCGATCTCGATGTGTCAGAACCGAACGATCGCGATCGACTTCTCCCCCTATCAATATGTACCGTCTCCGCATCCGAATCTTCCGCATCTTCTTGCATGGAAGATGTTATATCCGGGCATTGGATGGCCGATTGTGTCACATTTTCTGTCGCGGCAGCACGCCTTGCCCAATTATCATTTATTTCATACTGCCTCGTGATGCTCTCGATCATCTCGAAATGTATGCTTGACGTTTCGACCACGAAGCGCTCATCCACATTCTGCTGGCGCAAAATACGCAACACATGCTGAGCGTTCCGGAGGAATCGCATCCTCAACTCGGCCCTCCGTCGCAGCTGAGCCGCCCGCAGTGAAACTCTTACGCGAGCTGGATTCATCTGGATTGATCACATTCTTATGTTTAGAAACTTAGAATCTGTTGAAATTTGAGTATTCAATGCTAACACAACATACCTTTTTTTCACGTGTTTAGTTTTAAAATTCTTCTTCTCCGTCTATTTCTTCGCCTTGATACTTTTTCCCGCTATTCAATGATCTTCCGCTCTTCACCGATCGAAACAAACTGAAAATTGTCTTCTTTTCTCAAACCGATCCGGTGGGGTCGGGTTGCAATCCTATCGGTTGCATACAACCCCCAATTCGGAATAAAATCAAGCCTAACCAACCCGAGAACAGGACACAAAAGACTCCGCCTCAACTCATAAAAATAGGCAAGTTTCAAAGGATTCGGTGGTGAATATCATTAAGAAGTTTTTTTCACTGTACTGTCGTCGTTGGAAAATGCTAGAATTCTGCAAACACGAAGATTGTAATAATCAAAAGATCCCACCTGGCTCCCATAAAAATCGACAAATCTCAAAGGATCAAGTAATAAAATATCATTCAGAGTTTTCACATCCTTTCGCCGCTCGAAAACGCTAGGATTTTACCAAAGATTACAATAATCAAAACATCTCACCTGGGCCCCCATAAAAATTAGCAGGTCTCCAAGGATCGAGCAATAAATATCGTTTAAAAGTTTTTCACACCTTTTCGCAACTCGAAAATGCTAAGATTTGTAAACACAAAGATCGCAATAATCTAAAGATCCCACCTGCACCTATAAAAGTCGGTAAGCCTCAAAGGATTAAACAATAAACACCATTCAGAGTTTTTCACATCCTTTCGTCGCTCGAAAACTTTAGAATTTTGTAAACACGAAGATTGTTTGGAACACCTGAATTTTTTTTTCGCATTTTTTTTTCACACGGTACCATCTGCACACCTGCACGCATACCGATCCCACGCAATAAATCATCAGGTCAGTCAATTTCCGGCATTGCTTGAGATCGCACACGAAATCGTCAATATGGAGCTAATATTAGATCTACAAGGTTTTGGACGATTCAGTGATAAATTTGTAATAAAAGAGCTGGCTGCAATAAGCATTCGCGCGCATGAGGAATATCAGCAGGATATCACACGCATTCTCTTCAAAGCACCATGCTCTTGGGTGACTCTCTCACGCGAGTATAAAAATCTGAATTCGTGGCTGACATGGCGTCATCATGGAATACCCTGGATTGCGGGAGAAACACCGTATAGGGATGTAGTGAAAACTGTGAGAAAAGTTGCACAGGATGAGAGGCGCATTTATGTGAAGGGATTGGAGAAAAAACTCTGGATCGAAAAAATCCTCAATGACGACTCGAAACCGGTGATTGATTTGGACGAGCTGGGCTGCCCGAATTTTCGAATACTACGATTGGAATCGCGTGTATATCGCTGGCATGAGGACTGTCATGGCGATGTATTCGGAGGCTACCATTGTGCCTTCGAGAACGTTCAGCGGCTGAAAAACTGGTATTTAGAGGAGGGGCATAAAAAATCCTCCCCACATGTCTCGATGGCGGGGGATGATGGTTTAAATGTCAAGAGCTCGCAGGGAGCTGCATCCGTGCATCTCGACTTCTCACCATTAACACATCTTCCTCGTATATTCGAATCTGCAAACTCTTTCGAACAAGGTAACAATCCCGTTACACGATAATCATATTTAATTATAATATAAAAACTAATTTCGAATTATTCATTTTGTGCAGATGGATTTCAGCAGCCTTAACAGCACCAGCCGTCTGGATAATAATCTACCAATGAAAAGGATGTCAGAGCTGGAGGTTGGGCAAAAGTATGATATCACAAGACTGAGGCTTGTGAAAACGAAATTCGACTGTAGAATCATCGCCACTATTGCCAACGAATACATCGTGTTCCTGCCTGCAAGAATCGGAAAGGCTCTAGAGAACGATTCCACTCAGCTGGATCAGTTAAACAATGAGGCTGATCAGAAACGTTTGCAGAGACTCTATCTTGGAGGACCATACAATAAATTTGAATTCTGTGTCAAAATCTAAACACACACACACACACACACACACTAATGTATATAAATATAAATATATATGTAATGGGAATGGGCTAGGGTTGAATAAATAACAATGAAATTTCAATAACATTTATTTATTTATTGTTCCTTTAGAATAAGCTTAATCTATAGTTCTCAAGCATGTAGAATCCTTAAAATGTGGCTAATTTTTTGACGGTACCGATGATTGGATTATAGTCAACAATGCGATCGTGTATAATCATACAGTAGGCTGAAGTATTTGCTGGAAATGCAACGCTAGTTTCAAATTCTAAACGAATATCCACCGGTCCACTCTTTAACGATTCACTTTGCTTGGAACAGTCTACAGGGTGTTCCAGACCTCGCGACGAATATTTCACAGGGTAAATCTTGATCAAAAATGGGATCGAAATTTCCTCAGCCGATTTTTTCGGAGATGCATGGATTTTCCGTTATAATTAATTCAATTTCAGTCAATGACGCGCGGCTTACGAACGGCCGCGCGTCGGTGTGCTTACCGCTCGGTTGTGTGCACTTTTTTCGTGGCGACAATAGGGCGAGAGACGCGCACACAACCGAGCGGTGATTACACCGACAAACGGCCGTTTATAAGTCGCATGTCATTAGCTGAAATTAAAATAATTATAACGGAAAATCCATGCATCTCCGAAAAAATCGGCTGAGGAAATTTCGATCCCATTTTTGATCAAGATTTACCCTGTGAAATATTCGTCGCGAGGTCTGGAACACCCTGTATAGTAATGAGTAGGGGCTGTAGCCAAAAAATCACTCTTCGACAAAAGAGGTTCCGATTCCTTATCGTAGTATGAAATTTGAAAGTTTGTGTACATATTGTAGAGAATGGCGTATTGATTGCGAGCAATATCAAGATTCAAATTTCCGTAGGGATAGCCCTGTGAGTTTAGGAAAAGTTTCACATCTCTAATCATACAATGATCGAATTGACTGGCATTTTTCGTCGCATCGTTTCGTCGTGCAGTTTGGAATCCCAGTATGACGTGTCTCGGTTTCTCTAGCTGTGTAGATGTCTTGACAACCCATACATGTCTCGTTGTTGCAGGCAGCATCGGGTACTCGTACATTTCCCACGAGCGAAAACTCATAGATACAGCCGGATCTTTGGCGATATAATTGAGCATCTTGATTTTTGCAGAATCCGACAGTCTGATGTATGGCAATAACCGTTCAATTTTCTCGAGTGAAATTTTGACCCCCTCCAGAGCTGTTTGATGTATGGTGTTTAGATCATTGTTTGATCGCGTCAAAATTAGCTCATGCTTCGCATTGACGATGATTCGATTATAGTCTTCGGCAAATCCGAGCAAAAAACTCAGCGGTATAACAACATCGAAGTATCCTTCGGCGTTGGTTAGTTTATTTTCATTATCCACCAACCAACCGGTGTTTCCCAAAAGATGTTGTTGTCCAGGGGTGAATGATAAGTATCCCTTCATAATACTCGTGATGCCGACATTCTTATTCTGATCAATCTCGTGTCCATTCAACTCGTAACGCATATCACCAAACATGTGACACACGGCCATATTGACCAATTCACAGTGGGCAATCGACTCGTCGAAGGTCACAGGTGTTTGAATTTTTATCATTTTTGTGATGGGCGTACGCAGATAAAGCAATGGATTCTTATTTTCCACCACAACGAAGTCGAAGTCCTAGGCTCCGGAGAAACTGAGCGTTCTGATGTGTCACTCGAATCGGAGCTGCTCGACGACTGATGATGCTTGGACATGTTATCGAGCTTTTATAACTACTACCAGATTTTCTTGTCCTCTCAAACACAATGCCCATATTATCTCAAAGATTTCACGTGTAATCGTATAGTTACAGTTTCTCTACGAAAATTGATTAATTTGCCGTCCTGATCGACTATTCTCAATTGTATATCGTGTATTGACCGTACGGTGATTGGATGATAAATGACATTTGTCGGCACTTCCACGATCTTATATCCGGGTGGTACGGTTGGGAAAAATTGATGAATCGTATGCACCCGATGTTCATTTATATACGCACCGGTGGTAATATTACACTCAACTCGCAAAGCGTTGACTTTGAGTATGCGAACGGGTAACTGGGATTTATGGGTAATACCACGTTCAAGCTTTTTTGGGGTAAAACCGAGCAATCGGCCGATGGAATCTTTTGATTCAAAGTTCACAGAATGATTGCATCTAATTTCACTGAGTAACTCATTGTTATTAGCCTTTAGACTGAGATTTATATCCTTAGGTAGAGTGCCCTTTTCAAATAATTTGCGATATCCTCAATTTCATAGCTCCCGGTGGGTATTGTAATCACAGTGTCTGGTTCTATATAAAACTTATTACACCCTTCATCTATATTGGGGATTGCATTGAATGTCAGAAGCTCTATGAGTCCGAGAACATACGTCTTTGTTGGGGATAACTCGATAGGCGGAAAATATTGAGTCCTCAACACCGACGATTCTCCGGAGAGTGTCAACGTGAACGAATCAGCCATGACTAATATCACATCGGCGATTCGCATACATTTTATAGTTGTCCGCTGAGAAACTTGAGGCACAGGTGACCGCAAATTATCGTGTTATATTCTTGATATCTCTTATGATTATATTTTACGCTACCAACACCGAGATATTTCATTAGATCTCTAGGTGGTTGTAAATCGCCAAAACTATCGAAATACACCGCATCGTTGCCATTTTTCGTGTACGCAACCCAATGCGTCCCCGGACCGTTTTTATCGTCGAGATTGATAATTGCAGATTCACGCTTTCTAGGTCCTGAACTGGGTAAATCATTTCGCATAAAAACACCCCGGAAATGTGGAATTTTCATTGCTTTTGCATAGTTGAGCAAATCGGCATCTGTGAGTGCTCGGTGTGGTAGCTTTATTAGTTTTTTGCAGGCTTCAAATACAGCCCCATACCCTTCTTATATGGTTTGAGGTATAAGCCCTTCCCCAACGCAATCGCTTCCATTGTCGCGTTGTGACGCTTGGATTCTTGTAATTGATGTTTATTTGCTTTAGCCTCATTGACAACCTTTGCTATACCCGCAGCACCACCGGCTAAAGTACCTCTGGCACTAAGGGCCGCAAATATTGGGATAAGAAACGGTAATAAACCGCCAATTTTCTGGGGGACAGGTAGAAACGAGGCACGCGCACTTTTCCTTTAGACACGGCCGAACGGGCACCCGCCAAAGCCGACTCAATAGCTTTAGGGCCCGACTTCATAGATTTCTTTGCTGCTCGTATAATAAAGTTCAATGTTTTTTTTTTTTCTTGTTCTTGAGCGATGTTTGCGTCTTGACCCTCCTCATGCCCATACCTAGTTTGGATTTTGCTTTCATGGTGTTGGTGACCGCCCAGGCGACAGCTTTTTCAGCTGTACTTGCGTCTTTGGCTAAAACCCGATTCCAAGCCCTCTCGGCAAGCACTCTATCAGCCTTATGACGCTCCGCAATATTATCGTGATTTTTGGAGTATGCAATATCGTGTTGCTTGCATGCAGCGTCCAGAGCATTGATACCACGATCACCGCGAGCTAACCTCTTAGTTAATTTTGTACCAGGTCCGCAGTATTGATAACCGGGAACATGCAATTCGACGGGGAGATTGTTGATGATTTTATTTATTAGCCCACAACCACTCGTTTTTCTACGTGTGTGTCCAACCATGGTTCACCATGAACTAACACGAATTCTATAAAAGCGTGTATTTTATACGTGAATATATTAGTTCTCATCGAGACGTTTGTCAAGCATCATGAAATTTCAAGATCAAACGATCAAACTACCCATCGCCAATTTTGATAATTTGGTCGAGCGAAAAAAGAAGAAGGGGAAACGGCACGGGGCCCTACTACCAAATAGTGTGAGGGCTGTCTTTTGCGGACCTTCGAATTGCGGCAAAACTAATGCCCTTCTCACACTACTGACCCATGCGAGGGGTCTACGATTTGAGAATGTGTACGTCTATTCAAAATCCCTCAATCAGCCAAAGTATGAGTTCTTGAAGAGGTTGTTGGAACCGGTGAAGGGGCTGGGTTATTTTCCGTTTGATGAGCACAAGGAGGTTGTAGCACCGAAAGATGCACATCCCAACTCTATTATGATTTTCGATGACGTGGCCTGTGAGAAGCAAGATAATATCAGAGCCTATTTCTGTATGGGGCGGCACAGGGATGTCGATAGTTTTTATCTTTGTCAAACGTATGCCCGAATTCCGAAACATTCGGTGCGTGATAATGCAAACTTGTTGGTTCTTTTTCGTCAAGATGTAATGAATTTGAAACACATCTATGCCGATCATATGAACACTGATATGACCTATCAGCAATTTAAAGATTTGTGCTTGGCGTGTTGGAATGACGGTAGATATAGTTTTGTAACCATCGACTGTTACAGACTGGCTGAGGAAAATCGTGAGAGATCCCCAACTCAGGTTCATCATCTACCTCCTATTATAAAGTCGTTCACATGAACGGGAACCACGGGGAGGTTTATAAAAGTAAAAGTAATTTGAATAATATACACTCTTTATTGTGAATGAAATGAATGTTCTTTATTGCATGCTTACGTTTGTTTTCCTTAATCCAATTCGATTATTTCAACAATCTTGGGCGTAGAGGGTTGGTGGTGATGGTCAGCGGGTGCGGTGTTGATAATCTGTTGGTTAAGGGTGGTTTCGTAGGTGCTTATGATGCACTGTGGGCCCTGGAAGTCCACTGAGTGGTATACCGTTGTCTGAGGGGGCGTGATCAAGTATTCGTACTCCTGGTTGGCGTTAGACAGAAGTTCCTGTATGTAGTCGGGTGGATGCCCCCCTATCTGGTGGGAGTGGTTTTCGGCTGTTGGCTCCAATGGAATATCTGGATAGGTGGAGCTTAACGTTGATTGGCTGGTATAGTAGCCAATGGTTGAGTCTTGCTGCAGAGGCGGTTCCCTTTCGTAGATTACAGTGTCAGTACTGGAATCTGATTGGTAGGAAGTATGCTCGTAAGCCTCCTTAATGACTTCCCCTATTAATTCTGTATGTTGAGGGTTCTTTGCTAAGAGATCTTCATAGATTCGTTGATCTCTGGAGATAGCCTTCGTGATCCTTTCTCGTACCTTTTTACCTGCGCGGTGTCTCTTTTTGTGACCCACAACTCCGTACATCTATGAGGAAAGGAATAGGTAGAATTAGCGTTTGGCCAGAGTAACAGGGGCCTCGGCCTTGACGCTGGGGATATGCGTGTATCCCTTGGCTTGTCTAGAATGATCAGCCTGGGGTATAAAGACTTCTATTTAGGGCTCAGAATTTATTCTAGCCTGCTAATTAGAGTATTTGATTTGGCTAAGTTTAGTAAAACCAGCCGTGTTAATCAATAAGAGTATTAATGCTGGCTTAAAAGTCTCGAAACCTTAGCCTGTTCATTAATCTCGAAAAGATTTTATGTAAGGTAATGAGCTCGGGCAAGCAGTCTAGTTCCAGCCTGGGTAATGGCTCGGAATCCGCAATAGCCTTAGTAGAATATGGGATTTGGTTGATTTGGGATTAGTTAATTTGGCTGAGTTATATATTTATATGTAACTAGCCTGAATTAAAGAATATGTAGGATATGATGTATTGAGTTGCGAATTTACCTTGTTGAGGGTTTCGATGTAAGACAACTAATACACTTTTACTTGGTTTATAAAGTTTATTTTATATGTTATTTCACCAAGGAGTTTGGTTTATTACAAGCACGATATATTCTACTATGTTTAAGCAAGAACAGTAGTTTGGACTTAATTATTTAGTGAATATATTAACCGTAGGGTTTTATTAAGCAAGAACAGTGGCTTGGACTTAATTTTATGAAGTAACGCGGTTTGACGTGCACTGAGTCGACAGTATGACTGAACTGAACTAAACCAAAGAACTGAACTACCTTAGTAGCAGGGGTTTATATAGTATCTTAACTTAGAGTGATGGGGTTGTTGTTGTTTAACCCGCATTGCAATCTCACGCTTGGACTCTGTGCAGCTGCGTATGACTAATTGTTTTTGCATTTTGGTCGCATAGGTTTTGGCCGGATATTAGTATTTGCTATTTCTAATAACAAGTTTTAATAAACAGTTTTACTACTTGGTTCCTAATCTTATTTATGGTACTCGATATCCTGAGTAAACATCCTGCAGCTGCATGAGCATGACTCACTTGTTTTGACCGGTTAAAGTTATGCGTAAACAGTTTTGAAAACAAGATATTGTTGAATGAGTCATTGCTCGAGTTGCTTAGGGTTGTTTACTCTGAGGGTAGTTCGTACTAAGTTCTTGCAGGGGTTGGAATATGTATTATATCATTGGAAAGTATATGTGTATGTGAATTTTGAATATTAGTTAATGATCGAGTGTTGGTATAATTATAAATGCGTGATTATAGGTAATGTATCTACCGAAGATCGGGCAAGGGTATGCTTGTGTCATATGTTGGTACATTATCTCGGTGTGGTATGAATCCACGTATGGTAAGCCTTGCGTGATCTTTGGTCGGTAAGATAGTTTCTTATGTACTAATATATGGTATAATGTCTTTAAAGGGTAAAGAAGTTTTCAGGGTTGTCGGTCGAAGTTGTGCGTAGGTGGGAATGTGACACGACAAAGACAGTGAGATTCGCGCTGGACGATATAGGAGAGGCTTTGACTGCTTTATAAGTCTGAATCACGAATAAATCGCATACAGTCACAACACATCGATCAAACTAGCAGCATGGAGAGCTCCAAGATACGTAAGCAAAACGATGTGTTGCGGGAAATAGCGAGGGCCAGCGATATCATTCGACGTAAACATGAAATGATAAAAATGGGGAAAGACACCAGCGAGCGGGCTATTAGTGAAATCTTCAAACCACTGGCCACACCATTGCATAAGTTGGTGGATTCATCGAAGCAGCAGCAGCGGCTACTAATGAAGCGGGAAATAAAAACGGAGCCGGTTTCAGTCAAGACAGAGAAGGTAGAGCCGGGTTCGGTCAAGAGAGAGAAGGCTGAGCCGGGTTTGGTCAAGA
Organism: Tenthredo mesomela; assembly: GCA_943736025.1. Taxonomy (NCBI): domain Eukaryota; kingdom Metazoa; phylum Arthropoda; class Insecta; order Hymenoptera; family Tenthredinidae; genus Tenthredo; species Tenthredo mesomela. The sequence goes on from OX031021.1 coordinate 17,864,767, forward strand.
CGGAGAAGACAGAATATTTTGTGGAACCGGAAGATTATGAGGATGCTGCTGATGATGAGGATGATTATAATGATGCATATAAAAGTGCGATTGAGGAGAGCTTGGCAACTAGCATTGCTAGTGGAGACGATGCTATGGATGATACGGATGATGAAGATGATGATAACAACCTGGATCGCACGTTAATCGCGTCTACAAGCACACCGATGTTGAAAAAAGAAGTTAAGACGGCGCGCTATTTAAACATGTTTGCCTCTGAAAAAGAGCGCAAGAAATTGGATCAGAAATTTGGAGTTCGAAAATTAGCTAGCGGATTGAAGATTGGCAATTCGGATATCGCATTTGATGATAATCAGATATATGTAGGTGATATGAGTTATGATAATACACCAGGATTGCTTGAACTGTTATTCAAAAAGTTACCCGATCACGCCAAGGTGAATAAAAGCGATAGATTGAATTATATCAAAATCGTGAAAAAAACGAATGCTTATCGGAAATATTACAAAGCTGAGACAAGTCCCCATCATGATAGGCAAAAGTATTCAAAGTATAGAGATTTTATTGCCCCATACATCGACCTGCCGGTGAAAAAATCCGGTGAAGGTTTATTACCCACCCATAAAATCGCGCGGGGGCAAAATATGGATTATGTTTATTGGGATAATCCTAATGAGCTCGTTGATCGTCTCCGGTTACTCACGGCATCTCAAGCGGCTGGTAATACTAGCCATACCAATGAAATTTCCTCCATTATTGAGGAGCTACGTGAGGCGGGAATCATTTATTAGCATGAGATTGATCATAAAATAATCATTCGGTCACAGATCGTTGAACAATGAGCATAGACATATTCGGACGACCGTTGGCTAGAAACAGCTACGAAAAAGTTGTTATCCGGGGTTCTCCAGGTGTTGGATTCAAATTCACCCCTGATAAGCAGTACGATCTAGACGGCAAACGATTATGTAATATTGCGGATCCGCAGGAGCCGAACGACGCTGTTTCTCTGACAAGTCTTGAAGATATTACACAGCGAGCCTTGAGTGTTCTCGAACATTCTATTGAAAAAACATTTGTAAACTCTACGCTACAAGCACTTCACAAGTTTGAATCTCAACTTAATGCACGCCTTGATCGAGAGCATACCAACAATTTGAGCGGGAATCAACACATTCAGACTCTCATACTAAAAGAGATTGACACTCTGACAGCGGAAAAGGAACTTCTGAAGATTCGATTAGCCGCCGTAGGATCTAATCTTGCAAAACTCTACCACAACGGGCTAATCCATAATATTCACCCTGAATCAAGCTAGATCGATCGATAATGGGCATAGACATATTCGGTCGTTGGTTGACTAGCAGAAAAATCAAAAGTGTGAGTAGTCGTGGACCGTCCGGCGTTGGATTCAAAACCACCATCGATAACCAGTACGACATAGACAATAAACGATTGTGTAATATCGCACATCCACAGGAGCCAACCGATGCCGTTTCTCTGCAAAGTCTTGAGGATATTACACAGCGATCATATATTGGTCTTGAGCGTACTATAAAGGAAACATTCGAGCAATCCATGCAACAGGCGCTCGCAGCTCTTGAATCTAAACTTAATGCTCGGATTGCACAAGAACACAGCGAAAGTTTTGAAGAAGATCAGCGCATTTGGATCCAGGCAAAAGAAAGGATTGCGACACTGAAGGGGGAAAGTGAATCTTTGGAAGAACGGTTGGTGATAGTAGAGAATTGCGCTGAAATACTTAGCAGGCATTACATCCTCGGAATTCCGATTCCACCCGAATTTTTAGACAACGAATACATTGCAAATTGGTTGAAGACGCATGGACATGAAGTCGGTAATAGCGAGCGAACTTCATAGACCCGCCCGACGTAATTATCCTCGCCGTTATGTCGATATACGCGGTCTGGATGAGACCTGGCAAGCCGATCTTGTCGATATGTCCGCATACTCATCCGTCAACAAGGGCTCAAAATTTTTGCTCACAGTGATTGATATATTTTCAAAATTCGCGTGGGCCGTGCCGATCAAGAGTAAAAATGCCAAAGATGTAACAGCTGCGATGAAATCTGTGCTAACTCTGGACCGCATACCGAAACATCTACACGTCGATCAGGGCAAGGAATTTTACAACAAAGAATTTAAAACTCTCATGAGACATCATGGAATCAACATGTACTCGACATTTAGCAACTTGAAGGCATCGATATGCGAACGCTTCAATCGTACACTGAAAAATAAAATGTGGAAGCAGTTCACACTTCAAGGTTCTTATAAGTGGACTAGCATTCTACCAAATTTAATTGCATCGTACAATAATACCAAACATCGCACGATTGGAATAAAGCCGAAAGATGTGACTACGACTAATGAAAAACAACTGTATCGAAGTGTGTATAAACCGCGTCAAATAAAAAGAAGCAAACGAAAACGTAAATTTAAGGTTGGCGATAAAGTTAGAATTAGCAAATATAAAAATGTATTCGAAAAGGGTTATACGCCGAATTGGACAACAGAAATATTGACGATTCATGAGGTGAAAAATACCAACCCTCCAACTTACAAACTCACCGACTACCTGAATCAGCCCATTGGAGGCGGATTTTACGAGGAGGAGCTCAGCAGGGTGCAATATCCCGATGGCTATCTTGTAGAAAAGGTCTTGCGGAGGCGTGGTGATCAACTCTATGTAAAATGGTTGGGATTCGACAGTTCACATAATAGTTGGATAAATAAATCGGATATGTAATATAATTTTCATGAATAAATTTATTATCAACTTATTTACATTTGTTTTTTCACCCTCCTCAATCTTAATGCTAGCTTACATGATAATTGCGGAAAAATGTTTTCACACACATACACTTTCTCACATTTTCTCACACTTTTTCACATTTTCTCACATTTTCTCACATTTTCTCACATTTTCTCACATTCACGTGTAAAGTAAATGGGAAATTTTTTGAGAAAATGTGAGAAAATGTGAGAAATTTACAAGTTTGCAACATCTTGGTAACCCCAAGGTAAAGTATCAGTTTTACCGGGTATCAACTTTCGCTTATCGTCACACCAGCTTAGAGCTAACTTATTCTGTATATAGTGCTAACTGCATGTCGACTACTTCTTATCATACACTGTTGCTGAACCAAATTTTGATAACCGAAAAGGCATCGTTTGTAATCATCAAACGTGATAGATTTTAATGTCGAGTCTTTTACACCCTTTGCACGTTTCTTATCGGTATCGCCACGAGTTCTGAATGTATAGAGTTTTGCGCGCAATCCGATAAATTCGGTCATAATTTTTCCATTATTTTCGTCCTTCATCAGACCAAGACGTTTTTTATTCAACAGGGGAATGCCGTAGGTATTATTCGGTAGATAGTCTGATGTATCGAACATTGTAGCAACATCACGCTTGATGATTTCATAGATATTTGGAACAGTAAATTGATATATCAGGCTATCTGTATCGGTATACATTAATTTTGATTCGGTACTTGAAAAATTCTTTTTTACATAATCATAGTGGAAGTTGTATAGAAATATTTTCGGAAGATCGAGAATAGCAGCACCAATGTAGATGGGTTTGTTGAAATAAACCTTGGTTCGATTTAGCTGAATAATTACCATATCTTCATCAAATATGGTACAGCTATGAAATGTTGGCCTTGCAATGAGAGCACGTGCACCGCCCCTACCCTCCCATTTCGTGATTAGTTTCACAGTTTTATGGTTACGCACATTCTCCATGGTCTTGCCAAATACAGCGTTATTCATAAGCTTGTAGAAATTCTTCTCAAATTCGTTTTTCGATTGCTTTCGCATATTTGTATTGAGATCTATGTATGATTTTAACCATGGTGATTGTGCGAACCTTAGAATTCTGTGCACTTTCGTCAACTTTAAACCAAATTTGATGCACTGTTTCAAATTATGATAGTGCAGCACATATTTTTCCTTGGGTAGAAGCGTTGCCGCAAGTTTTTTCATTTTACTACCCGGTGGTGTGAAATGCTCGGGACAGAGAGGTAAGTCCGCATGATGTTTATGGAGCTCTGCGGGGTAATCTAAATCTACCTCTAGAATATAACCGATTGGTGCGTCATCCGGATGGGACATCACATCAATGGCATCATTTTCCCACTCAAACGATCCACTCGGCAAATGCTCACTCATAGCTGCACCATAAAGATTGTTAACATCGAAATACATTAAATATGATTCCGCTTTGCTCGGATCAAAATATTCACCCATAAATCGATTATTTGCTTTGGCGTAGCGATTTGAGCACTGTGCCACACCGCCTCTTATGCTTTTCTCGATGAATAATATCATTTCCGGATTGTGTAGAAGTTGAAGATTAATTTTCGTCTGCTTTAGCATAGCATCAAAAGCAAGCCCTGGCGCGGTATAATAATGCAGAGGATCCAAGTTATATGTTCTGAAGCAGCTATCGCGAAAATTTTGAAATATATTGGCCAATAAAAGCACATTGGTTTTCAGATACAAATCGGAATACTCGCCCAACGTGTTCAAATCAAACTTGGCCCAAACATCTTTGGCATGTTCATAATCAGCATCGGTGATACCCGCGGCACTGAGTTTTGAATAGAATTTTTTTTTATTGGGTAATTTTATTTCGTTAAGTTTTTCCCAAGAATCAATATACTCGTACGGAAAGACACCTTTACGAATCATCAAACTGAATTCATCCCGATCGCTGTAAAATTTCCGCGTTATTTTCTTATCAGCATCGTCGACGTACGATGCTAATTTCTCTATACTGCTAGCCATGAATCGGAGTGAATCTATGAATCTCAAACTAATCATAGTACCATCGATTTTCTTTGTGAATGATATGTATTTTTCCTTATTGATGGGTAGCAATGAAATATCACCGGGAAAGGTTGTGGCCAGAGATTTCATGATAAAGTGAGAATCGTAGCCCGATAAATTGTGAAAAACCACGGGAATCGTGTGCGACTCTTGAAAATTCAGATTGCATCGATTGTGTGCGGCTCCGCGATATTTACCCGTGAAATGACAGTGATCGCGACATTTTTTTTCCTCAGGCGAAAACGGCGTCTCACAGATATAACAATTTTTCGCCCGCATGTGACGATCGCGTTGCGTTTGATTCAACACCTCCATTGGAATTACATTTTTTATACGCGACTCTACTTTTATGGATAATTCGCGAAGCTCCTCAATCAACCATTTAATGCAATCAGATCCACGATAGCCCTTGTATTCCGATAATGTATCGTCGTACACGCAATGTGTATAATACGCCGCACTATGTGGAATATGCTCTTGAGATTCTTTCACCCCAGGTTTCATCATGCATTCAAGATCGGCATATACGACGAACGGTACAGTGCCCTGATTTTTAAAATTGGAAAATCTCAAAGTGTTCTCCTTGGGGAATTCCATCCGCACTTTATTTAAACGCGTGCAATCTTGTCTATGATTTTCATAGGCATTCCGTACGTTAAAGTGACACAAACATCTATCACACAAAAATTGTGCACATTTATGATTCGACAATTGCATGCTAACCAAACGTGAAAGATTCTTGATCCAAGCAAAGTGGAATCGTGGTTTGAAATTATCTAAATCGCCACCATCGTTATCATCTAGTTTGCTCCGACTCTCAATCATAAGCAGATGGATTACATTTTTCTCTGTTACATTTTTACTTAAATATAGCGGGATAATTATACTATTGGTCGACTCTTTCTTGCTTTGAAAAGTTTCCGATTCGATTCCATATACGTTAATACTCAAATTATTCAACTTCTCGAATTTTTCTACACTATGCAAGGTTACGGGGAATTTGATACCTGTGCAATCTAGCTCTGATATGTACCGTCGATAGCTGCGTGTTCTGGTTGCGTTGACATCTACGGGGTGAAGAGCTGCGGCAACAGACCACAGCAAACATCTATCATCGTCGTTTTGCACGTTGACCACCGCTTTCTTTCGCTGAATATCCTCAGGTAGCGGTGTGAATGTCGAGAGTCCACCGCGAAGAGGCTCGTATCGGTTGATGCAGATCACGGCATTTATGATCTCAATCATACTCCAACCAGAATCACGCTGCTCGAAATCCTCCACCATGGTTAGCAGAGGATTCGTTACATTATCGGTGAACCAGGTTTCCAAATCCGTTGATGGAAGAATCGTGGCGTTGCGTGTATTGAAGTTCTTAACTTCCACACTGATCTCATCGTTTTTGACGTTCTCAAATTTACACGAAACCCCCACATTCACCTTGATACTTCCTTCTTCACGTAGCATATTTTTCAGACGTTCTATCGTGACCACCCCAGCGTCAGCTAAAAATCTTGCCAAATCTTTATGTTGGAGATTTGTCACGGCTCCGGTGCGTATGCGACACTTGAAGGCACTCTCCATATCATCCCATCGAACACGTTTATGAATATCATCGCCAATATTACCTCCAACGATTGTCGAACGATGTCGTTCAAATTTCACCACCCCCGATTGGAGGAGTGAAAAATTATATGTTGCAGTCGTTGTTTTTCACTCACACTTGGTTTAGATTGTGTTAAAATATTGTTCAAGAATAGAATATTTTCGAGGGCGATATCGCGCCAATGAATGAAACTATCTTCATTTGCCTGTTCTGGTGGTAGTGTACACAGTAACTTGTATGCGTCCTCCATCATCTCAACGAGATTCATATACATAGCGTTGTCCATTTTTTTTTCTTCGTAGAATTTCACGGTCAAACTGGCACTAGACGATTGCTAACACCCACCCTAGGGTTTGGGGTTTTATATGCCCACATCCCACCCATCCACCTTCCAAATACCATGAAAATTCAAGCTTTTCCAACCATTGGTCAAGGGTTTTTTTTTTTTTTTTTTTCCATCTGGGAGGGTTGGCATCTTTGGTACCTCCGTACGAAAAAAATATTTTCCGAGTTTGTCATTGATCAGCCCCCTTCCAATATTGAGCATATTTCGGGTTTCTAGTTGGGTATAAAAGTGCGAGTTTGCATCGAGTTTTACACAATCCGCAACCAGTCGAAAGAGGAAAAATCACACAGAAATCGCAACAGCCAAATCGAAAGCAAGAAGTAAGTATCGTTATTCTTCGATATCATAGTTTTTTGTTTTTTCTCTCTTTGAATTTCGATGGATATAGTTTGTAATTGATATCTCCTATTACAGAACATGGATCGTTATGAGGATTGGAGCTCCGACGATGATGGGTATGACAGCGACAACAACGAGGAAGAGGTGATAGATGGGGTGCGTTGGATCACGGTCCGATATGATGATGGCACCCCCATATGGATCGAGGTGAAACCTCTAAAGTGGGGGTGGGATGATGAGCAGGTGGATGGGGAGGTGCCGGCGGTGGAGGAGAATGGGGATGGGGAGGAGGTGCAGCCGGTGGCGGAGGAGGCGCCGCTGGATGAAAATTGGGATGAGGAGGAGGTGCCGGCGGTTGCAGAAAAGAAGAAGGAGGTGGAGGCGGGGGGAGAAGGTGGAGGAGGCGAATAATGCTAGGTAAGTGCACGTAATTTTCATTACATGTCGTTCGGTTATTACAAAAAATACCTGTATGTTTCAGATGATATGCGTGAAGCTCGATGCACCCCGTTGTACATATATAGCTTAAGTTAAAATTAGATACCGGGAAGATTCCTTGATAGTATACACCTGACTGCCGTCGATTGCGCATGCGCGAGTTTCGTCGTCCGCTAAGGCAGGCTGGCCATCCCGAGTTTTAGCTGTCAAACTTTGTTTTCGACGGCGATGTAATTGATACGAATTTTTTGGGTTCAAATCTCAATAAATTGCGGTAGTGATTCAGAAAGGCTTGGAAAGCTTTCATTATCGAGGTTAAAATTTGATGTTCTGAAAGAACCGTCGGAATTTATTCCGAACAGCTGATTGCTTGCTTCGATTCGATGTGAATGAAGAATATTTTTTCAATAAACGTTATTTTCACTCACCTGCCTCAGTTTGTCCAGACTGTCATTTGATAATAACCTTTCAGATTTGATTTTAGATTTCATCTTTCAACAAATCACTTTAAGATGTTTTTTGTAACGATTAATTGTTGTTTTTCCATTAAATCCTTTGATGCACGCATTGAATAATCTTCCAAAATGGACTACGTTATTAAAAACTGCTAGTCCGTGCTATTTTTCTTTTTTTTTTTTCAATAATTAACGTCGAATTAAAATAAATATCAACATAACCTCGATTGACTACTTTACGCGCCAGAGTTTGACAGCTCTCGCTTAATTTTTCGCATGTTGGCACCCGTGCCTCCTACGTCATCATACTGTCCCGGGACGATCTTACCGACCAATGAAAATGAATTATTTGGCGCATGCGCAATCGACGGCAGTCAGGTGTATACTATCAAGGAATCTTCCCGGTATATCTAATGTATACTGTCACATTCCCACCTACGCACAACTTCGACCGACAACCCTGAAAACTTCTTTACCCTTTAAAGATATTGTACCATATATTAGTATATAAGAAACTACCATACCGACCAAAGATCACGCAAGGCTTACCATACGTAGATTCATACCACACCGAGATAATGTACCAACATATGACACAAGCATACCCTTGCCCGATCTTCGGTAGATATATTACCTATAATCACGCATTTATAATTATACCAACACTTGATCATTAACTAATATTCAAAAGTTCACATACATATATATATTCCAATGATATAATACATATTCCAACCCCTGCAAGAACTTAGTACGGACTACCCTCAGAGTAAACAACCCTAAGCAACTCGAGCAATGACTCATTCAACGATATCTTGTTTTCACCCAAAAACTGTTTACGCATAACTTTAACCGGTCAAAACAAGTGAGTCATGCTCATGCAGCTGCAGGATGTTTACTCAGGATATCGAGTACCATAAATAAGATTAGGAACCAAGTAGTAAAACTGTTGATTAAAACTTGTTATTAGAAATAGCAAATACTAATATCCGGCCAAAACCTATGTGATCAAAGTGCAAAACAATTAGTCATACGCAACTGCACAGAGTCCAAGCGTGAGATTGGAATGCGGGTTAAACAACAACAACCCCACCACTCTAAGTTAAGATACTATATAAACCCCTACTACTAAAGTAGTTCAGTTTCTGGTTTAGCTCAGTTCAGTCATACGTTCGACTCAGTGCACGTCAAACCGCGTTACTTCATAAAATTAAGTCCAAGCCACTGTTCTTGCTTAATAAAACCTACGGTTAATATATTCACTAAATAATTAAGTTCAAACTACTGTTCTTGCTTAAACATAGTAGAATATATCGTGCTTGTAATAAACCGAACTCCTTGGTGAAATAACATATAAAATAAACTTTGTAAACCAAGTAAAAGTGTATTAGTTGTCTTACATCAAAACCCTCAACAAGGTAAATTCGCAACTCAATACATCGTATCCTACATATTCATTAATTCAGGCTAGTTACATATAAATATATAACTCAGCCAAATTAACTAATCCTAAATCAACCAAATTCCATATTTAACTAAGGCTACTGCGGATTCCGGGCCATCACCCAGGCTGGAACTATACTGCTTGCCCGAGTTAATTACCTTACATAAAAATCTTTTCGAGATTAATGAACAGGCTAAGGTTTCGAGACTTTTAAGCCAGCATTAATACTCTTATTGATTAATACGGCTGATTTTACTAAACTTAGCCAAATCAAATACTCTAATTAGCAGGCTAGAATAAATTCTTAGCCCTAAATAGAAGTCTTTACACCTCAGGCTGATCATTCTAGACAAGCCAAGGGATACACGCATATCCCCAGCGTTAAGGCCAAGTCCCCTGTTACTCTGGCCAAACGCTAATTCTACCTATTCCTTTCCTCGTAGATGTACGGAGTTGTGGGTCATAAAAAGAGACCGCGCAGGTAAAAAGGTACGAGAAAGGATCACGAAAGCTATCGCCAGAGATCAACGAATCTATGAGGATCTCTTAGCAAAGAACCCTCAACATACAGAATTAATAGGAGAAGTCATTAAGGAGGCCTACGAGCATACCTCCTACCAATCAGATTCCAGTACAGACACTGTAATCTACGAAAGGGAACCGCCCCTGCAGCAAGACTCAACCATTGGCTACTACACCAGCCAACCAACGCTAAGCTCCACCCATCCAGATATTCCATTAGAGCCAACAGCCGAAAACCACTCCCACCAGTCAGGAGGTCATCCACACGACTACATACAGGAACTACTGTCTAACACCAACCAGGAGTACGAATACTTGATCACGCCTCCTCAGACAACGGTATACCACTCAGTAGACTTCCAGGGCCCACAGTGCATCATAAGTACCTACGAAACCACCCTTAACCAACAGATTATCAACACCGCACCCGCTGACCATCACCACCAACCCTCTACGCCCAAGATTGTTGAAATAATCGAATTGGATTAAGGAAAACAAACGTAAGCATGCAATAAAGAACATTTATTTCATTCACAATAAAGAGTGTATATTATTCAAACTACTTTTACTTTTGTAAACCTCCCCGTGGTTCCCGTTCATGTGAACGACTTTATAATAGGAGGTAGATGATGAACCTGAGTTGGGGATCTCTCACGATTTTCCTCAGCCAGTCTGTAACAATACATGGTTTAAGTTAGTTTTAACCCTTTGTGTCACACATTTTTTTTTTTTTTTTTTTTTTACCACCAAAAAAAGGTTGAACATTCGGTCGAAATTGCTCAGAAAATGGTGGAAACAGGTGGCACTCTCAGAGTGCCACCATGGCACAAAGGGTTAAGAAAAAAAAATTGTCATTTTAGAATATAAGTTAGATTTAAGACATAACAAATAAACATATATATTATCAGATAATTTGCGTCATTGATTGCATATATATATATATAACACCCTGTCACTCTTCAAACATTTTCAGCTAGTATAATTCGTATATATAAGCTAAGAATTAGATATTTCAGCCATCTTGGATCGATTGTCGGTAAGAAAAAAAAGATCGGTAATCGTTACCATGATTCGAAAGCGAATCGTTAGAGGCGCCATCGCAAGACGGAAAATTGCAGGAAAAATTGCAGCCATCAGACTATCGGTAACTAAAGATCGGATCGTTACCATCGGACTATCGGTAACTAAAGATCGACAATCCATAGTGGCGCCATCGCATGACGACAAATCGCAACCATCAGATTGTCGGTAACAGGAAATCGTTACCATCAGACTATCGGTAACTAATGATCGGATCGTTACCATCGGACTATCGGTAACAATCGGCAGTGGCGCCATCGCACGACCGAAAATTGCAGCCATCCGATTGTCGGTAACAAAGATCGACGATCGCTCACCCAAATCGTTACCATCCGACGATCGGTAACTTATCCGCACGGTCGGTAACTTACCATCACAACTCGGCCGGTAAAGAAGTTTTGATCCAGAACCCCCTCATTATATCTACTGCCTGGGCACCGAAATCAATGAAACAAAATACGTCGCGCAATTCTATGTGCGACTCCGAACATGTACAGCCCAAAAAATGTTCGTTTTGCGCGAAAATAGAGAAGATATCCATGAAAAACGTTTCTAAAACCGTTCGGTGCCCAGGCAGAGATATTCCGTTTAATATCACATTTTTTTACGATGTTTTCAGGACTGGTGGAATTGCCTAGGAAAGCACCTTAAATTAGAATAATAAATTAAACTTTTTGATATTAGATAAATTATTTTGAATATAATAAATTAAATTATTCTATTATTAAATAAATGTTATAAATATAAATTGAAACGATCTTATCTGGAAAGAAGTGGAAACTTGGGATAATAGGTCAGGATGGGATGAATTAGGCTTCCTTCTTCACGTCTCAGAATATCATTTCATCATTTAAATAGAATATCCTACTATCGGAATATCGGGAGCTGGAAAAACTTGGGTTAATGTTTGGAAACTAAAACATAACCTATATTTAGATTTTCCGCTCGGATCTCTTTTTATCCAGACGCCATTATTATATAAGTCTAATACAACGACACCCCAGCAAACACAGTTGTATTACATTTGCATAACCGTAATGCTACATGGTATACCATGTAACGTAACCTCAGTAACACACCAGTCTAACATGGGAGTAAAAATTTCCCACTCACTGGTAGTAAGTATAGTTGGTGCATAACGAATGTGTAACATTGTTACACCATGAGTTATCGTTGTTATATAACAGCAATACGTTCGTTACTCTATGATAAATGTAACTGTTATGGAACGGCAATACGTTTGTTACTCAACATGATAAATGTAGCTGTTATATAACAGCAATACGTTCATTACACTGGAATGAATCTGGGTTTCATATAATAAATACTGCAAGTAAACTCGATATATATTTATATGTTATTATTCGAAGGATTATTATTTGTAAATCATAATATATTGACAATAACTATAATATAACCAGTTTCTAATATTTACAATAATTTTTACGCAGTGTGGACATTTTTTCGTGTGGCGGGACCTATTATCAAGAGGCCGATGAATCGTTAACGTGTTCTATGCCACGTACGTGGTATAGTTGTAGGTTAAGCACGATTCATATATATAAATATGATTACAATCAGAATAATATAAAGATCATGCATAATGAAACAAAATCGAATCAGCGTGTTTAATAATCTTCAATCATCTTTATTCGAGTACTCACTTGTTGAAAATATCAGCAGATTTTCTGTAGACTCAGCAGGACGCAATGAAACCCGAGAAGACATGTAATGGCGTCATGGCGAAAGGGCGCGTAAGAACGCGGAAAAATCGCGGCCAGACATTGTACCACGTGAATATAACCGGGGTGAAAAAAAGACAATATGGCAGGTGAGCGCACGTAGCACTACCGTTATGCAAATGTAATACAACTGTGTTTGGCGAGAACTGTGGTATATATGGGGAATTCTCCGTCAAAACGTACGGAAATAATAATTCGAAATTTTGATTCCATCAACATTTTTATGAGTAATTACACCTAATGAGAGGAGCTTTCATGATTTATTTCGATTTTTTTCGTTCGCGTGTTCTTGAGATATGAATTTTTGAATTTTTATTTTTTGAAAATTCATAACTTCTTCAAAGATTGACCAAATGAGATGTTTTTTTTTTTTTTGAAAAGTTTGGTTTTTAACTATACTTCAAGAAAAAAATTACGAGAAACCTGAATATTATCAATTGCGGTATGATTTTTCCATTTAAAGATCAAACTTTGCGATTTCGAGAGGTTGGACCATTTTTTTTTTTTCTTTTCAATCCTCATAAAAGCGCTTGTTTTTTTCACAAATTATGCCGTTGGATTTATCGTGGGGTCACATCCCATTCTATTGTTTTTTTCAATTTTGAATTTCGTTCTGGAGAATAAGGCTTCTGTATCGAATCAGACAGGAAGATTTTGTTAAATTTTGACTCCCTCTGGAACTTGTTCACTTAAGTTCACTATATTGAATACTAGGGACTATTTTTCACAAAATTTTCGCGCGTTAAATCCCGCTATCAATATCAAATAATCTGTCCATGCTGCGATGTTTATTTTCTACTCAGAAATTTATTTTCTACGTATTTTCTACTTAGAAAAAAAAACATCGCAGCATGGACAGATTATTTGATATTGATAGCGGGATTCAACCCGCGAAAATTTTGTGAAAAATAGTCCCTAGTATTCAAAATAGTGAACTTAAGTGAACAAGTTCCAGAGGGAGTCAAAATTTAACAAAATCTTCCTGTCTGATTCGATACAGAAGCCTTATTCTCCAGAACGAAATTCAAAATTGAAAAAAACAATAGAATGGGATGTGACCCCACGATAAATCCAACGGCATAATTTGTGAAAAAAACAAGCGCTTTTATGAGGATTGAAAAGAAAAAAAAAAAATGGTCCAACCTCTCGAAATCGCAAAGTTTGATCTTTAAATGGAAAAATCATACCGCAATTGATAATATTCAGGTTTCTCGTAATTTTTTTCTTGAAGTATAGTTAAAAACCAAACTTTTCAAAAAAAAAAAAAACATCTCATTTGGTCAATCTTTGAAGAAGTTATGAATTTTCAAAAAATAAAAATTCAAAAATTCATATCTCAAGAACACGCGAACGAAAAAAATCGAAATAAATCATGAAAGCTCCTCTCATTAGGTGTAATTACTCATAAAAATGTTGATGGAATCAAAATTTCGAATTATTATTTCCGTACGTTTTGACGGAGAATTCCCCATATGTAATACGTTTCATGACGTAATGAATCATGAGATTATACTTATAAAAAATAGGGGATTTACATTAATCATACCAAGACGTTATAGTACATTATTTTTATCATCGCATATAAACTGTAACGAATTCGCACTATAGCTAATTAGCCAAAACAGCTATACTCAGATAACCCAGGTGATCACGAGCGAATAGAAGCATTATCGCGCGCAATAGCGTTCGCGCATACGCGCTCAGCTATTATGACGTCACTATGAGTATAAAGGACGGCCATACCACGGCTAGTCAGACGTCCATAAAGCTAGGACCACCAGATCAAATTTCGGCAATGAGACCTGTATCATGATTAGCGGCTCTTTAAAGGCTATTTAAGTCCTCTAATCCCGATTTTAAGGCTTCACCCCTTTAATGGGAATCGGTGGCGGTCCCAGGTTAAGATATAGCGAGGACCGCCACATAGAAATAAAAATATAATCTAATTTTTCTTCGCACTAAATTTAACGGCTCTTTAAAGGCTTTCGAAATACGTGCCAAAGAATTTCCCGGCACCATCCCCTTGTCGGAAAACCACCCCCTCGAACGTAGAGGACGGTTGGATTGAAGAGAAAATTCGTTACGAAATTTCTCTAGGTCCCAGATTCAACGGCTATTTAAAGGCTCTCGAAATACGTGTCGAGGAATTTTCCGGAACTACCCCTTCGTCAGTTAACCACCCCCTCGAACGTAAGCGACGGTTGGAATGACGAGAAAATTCGTTACGAAATTTCTCTTGGTCCCAGATTTAACGGCTATTTGAAGGCTCTCGAAATACGTGTCGAGTAATTTTCCGGAACCACCCCTTCGTCGGTTAACAACCCCCTCGAACGTAAACGACGGTTGGAATGACGAGAAAATTCGTTATGAAATTTCTGTTGGTCCCAGATTTAACGGCTATTTAAAGGCTCTCGAAATACGTGTCGAGGAATTTTCCGGAACTACCCCTTCGTCAGTTAACCACCCCCTCGAACGTAAACGACGGTTGGAATGACGAAAAAATTCGTTGCGAAATTTCTCTTGGTCCCAGATTTAACGGCTATTTGAAGGCTCTCGAAATACGTGTCGAGTAATTTTCCGGAACCACCCCTTCGTCGGTTAACAACCCCCTCGAACGTAAACGACGGTTGGAATGACGAGAAAATTCGTTATGAAATTTCTGTTGGTCCCAGATTTAACGGCTATTTAAAGGCTCTCGAAATACGTGTCGAGTAATTTTCCGGAACCACCCCTTCGTCGGTTAACAACCCCCTCGAACGTAAACGACGGTTGGAATGACGAGAAAATTCGTTATGAAATTTCTGTTGGTCCCAGATTTAACGGCTATTTAAAGGCTCTCGAAATACGTGTCGAGGAATTTTCCGGAACTACCCCTTCGTCAGTTAACCACCCCCTCGAACGTAAACGACGGTTGGAATGACGAAAAAATTCGTTACGAAATTTCTCTTGGTCCCAGATTTAACGGCTATTTGAAGGCTCTCGAAATACATGTCGAGGAATTTTTCGGCATCATCCCCTTGTCGGAAAACCACCCCCTCGAACGTAAACGACGGTTGGAATGACGAAAAAATTCGTTACGAAATTTGTCTTGGTCCCAGATTCAACGGCTATTTAAAGGCTCTCGAAATACGTGTCGAGGAATTTTCCGGAACTACCCCTTCGTGAGTTAACCACCCCCTCGAACGTAGACCACGGTTGGAATGACGAGAAAATTCGTTACGAAATTTCTCTTGGTCCCAGATTTAACGGCTATTTAAAGGCTCTCGAAATACGTGTCGAGGAATTTTCCGGCACGACCGCCTTCTTGGAAAACCAGCTCCTGTATACATAGAATTGAAATATCTAATGCTTTACCTACTTCTAATCTAATGCTTTACCTACTTGTGTACTGTATGCAGATTCAGAATTGCAATTATTATTCTGTTACAACTGTGTACCCCAGCCTAAGGGGGAGCCTGGTTTTAAGCGCTGAAAATAACGGGATTTTTTTAACTAAAAAACAATATCTACCTATAGTACGCGGATCATTACAAAACTAATTTCTTCAACGTATGGAGGGTAGAGGTAAGGAGGACCAACTCTTATGGGGCATCAGCGGTAAAAGTGTCCGTAAAAGTGCATTTAATAATAGTTCCACAAGTACCCAGAAACGCGCTCGTAAGCAATAAGGGTAATCAATCGCAAGATCTGACATTGGCGATCACCAATGAAAATTAGGTTCTTTTGCTACAGCAGCGCCATCTAATTTCTATACACGGAGTTGGAGCTTCTTACCTCTACCCTCCATACGTCAACGGAAAGGAAGCTGTCGTCCATCGATATGTTCCTGAAGCCTCGCTGAACGCACTCGCCCTTCGTTGCGTGGGATCAATTTCAACATTATCTTTTAATTACCGGCTTAAAGTTAAGAGTGAGGATGAGAAAGGCTGGTCGGTAGAAACAAGATCAGTATAAGACAGTAAATGCAACAAAGGTTCATTCCAAATAGATTATTTATTTTGATATAGTGGTCCGGGATCACACGGAACTGACGCGGATTACGCGTCATCCCTGAAATGATAAAGATAAATGATATAGAGCTATTTAAGGTAGTAGTCTCGCGAAATCATCAGTCAAAAGTTTGGAGGGCGCGTGATGGTAGTTGCACGGCCATTCACAGGGTTGTACTCGAAAATTATTGATAGTTATCATTATTTCATCATTGGTATTTTTATTATCAGAAGTAATATCAAAAGACCTTAAAATTTTTTTACTGCGTAGCGTCGAGAAGGCTCGTTCGTTGCTACGCAGGATCAAAACATGAGGAAAATAACCGATTTATTTTGAAGGTCAAGTGGTATTCGACGGATTATTTTTTGCATTCAGATCCGGCCAAGCAAAGGGCGGCAGGTTGAAAAAAATTAAAAATTATTCACCATGTTCTCTGATTTATTCGACAGTTATGAATACAATTGCAAAGCTAGAAGTAGGTTATCAGTATAATCACGAATTGGGATGTCCTTCACGTCATCAAATGCCGCGCTCTGATTGGCCAGATTCCGAATGCTAAAAATAATCAGTACTATAATCACGAATCGGGATGTACTTCACGTCATTAAATACCGCGCTCTGATTGGCTAAAATCCGAGTGCTGAAAATAATCATTATTATTATTATTATTATTATTATTATTATTATCATTATTATTATTATTATTATTTTATTACCTATTTTCGTAATTTTTCAGCTTCTATTTCTTGTTTCGAACGGTAAAAACAAATCATTTTTTTTTTTTTTTTTTTCAAATATAAAGGATTCTTTCTCAAGTGGGCCACCCATTTTCGTCGAAGTCTTGAATTAATTTCATTACTTTCTCCAATGATCACCCTCCTTTTTAGGAGTTTTGCTGGATCTTTGCAGATTTTTAGCACTGGCAGGAGCGTAGATATATGAAATATCTGGATAATCTGTTTATTTTGCGTATTTATAAATTACTGATAGTGAAAGAAAAATCAAAATACATGAAAGTTATGTTTTTTCATCAGATTTCCAATAAAAATATTTTCAATTAAGAATTTTTATTTCAATTTCAGTCATTTATAAATACGTAAAATAAACAGATTATCCAGATTTTTCATATATGGGCAACTCCACCTCAAATCGGCCGAAAAATGACCTCGTATTTTTTGAATCGTTGCGAACTTTCTTTACGTGAAATCTACGTCAAAAAAGGAAATCCTTATTTTTTCGTTGGTCCAAAAAAATTTTTTCACGCTAGTTATGAATTATCGCATTTTACTGTAAAAGTGGCGCGCGGGCGGCTTTGAGAATTAATATCTCGGGTCCCCTTCACCGTAGAGAGATGTTCCAAAACGCGTTTTAAAGACGATGAAAGACACTTTTTAATAAAATTTTTTAACTTTTCGAAAAATATAGTTTTGTTATTTTTATGAGCAATCAAAATGTTTATCGATTTGTTTCGCAAACTAAGGCCATTTTTAAAATTCTAAAAAATATATCATCGCATTCCTTATTCAATTCTGAAGATGGCAATTTTTTAAAAAAGATGCAGCTATTTTTGTAAGTATTTTTTTTTACAATTATTTGTCCGGCGCTGCGTCAAGTTGCCTCCCCGCGCGCCTCGCTACTACCGCGTCGTTCCATGTATGGAAAGCAGCGCGCCACGCCACGTTTGAAACCAGGCTTTTCCCTCAAGGTTGATAAGAAGGCTCCCTTGCGTTAGCCATCAAACGAATTTTCTGCCAAGCTTGTACAACAGAGCCATCCCGACCAGTATTCATACTTTGTTGAAGCGTGCACGATCACGTTTCTATACATGTTAATGTATCATTCAGTGTACGATAGCTGTTTCAGCAGTTCAGGTCTCAATTAGTGAGAAGAAAAGACACAGATTGCTGGAGTCGAGAAGCCGTAAGTATACTCATCAAGTAAGTAGATATAATGGATTACTTTTTGTCAATAATACTATCCAGTGTTGTGAAAATTGTAATTCAATTTTTTTTCATTATGCATTACTTTCGTAATTTTAATTACGCATTACTTTCGTAAACCCTTATCGCGGATATGTGATTATAAAGATAAAATGATCACACTTATTTGTAACTCTTTATGGTAATTACATATATCGCGTTACTAATGCCATAAGGTCGTAAGCGCCAAAAATTCGATTTAACTGCCAGAAGGTCGTATAATTTTTTCTTCTGGATTCGCTTCAGACTCAACAATAACTGTAGATCAATTGAAATTGGGAAAATCGAAAATTAAAAGCAGAAGGTTGTATGTCCGAGAACATACGACGTTCTGGCTTCAATTTTAGGAAAAAATCAGGAAAATTGGCTTCAATTTTAGGAAAAAATCAGGAAAATTGAAGCCAGAAGGTCGTATCCACCTTTTTTTCTCAGATTCGCCATGAAATTGATGGAAACACGTAGATCCATCGAGATTCCCGACAAAAAACCGTTTTTGGCAGATACGACCTTCTGACTTTAGTTTTACGAAAAAATCACGCAAACTAAAGTCAGAAGATCGTATCGACCAAAATTTTCGATTTTCAAAATTTGTATGGATTTATTCATATTTGAGTATTTTTAGTAGGGCTGTGCGATTAATCGACAGTTTCGACAAAGTAATCGACAGTTTCGATTAACCGTTTTTCCGATTAATCGGTTAATCGACGTTTTCAATTAATTGTTTTTCACGATTAATAGATTAATAAGGTGGTTCGACCGAATCTTATGTAAAACAAATTTTCCAAGTTTAAGATTTGAAACTTCGTTTACATATAAATGAATACTTCATTGGTGTATTCTCCAAATTTGAAAACGATCCACCGTCTAGTTTCTTAGAAAAATAGTTTTGAATATGACGTTTTTAAAGTTCTTATACACAGGCTCTTATGGCTGACAAGCTACCGTCATGACTTGTTTTATTATTTTCACTATGAATCTCCCAAGTTTGAGGAATAAAAAACCAGACGTAATAAAGTTGAATACTTATGAAATATTTTAACATATTAACAATATGCCGTTACCGATGTAATTATTGAAATAATTGAAGTTGAACTTGATTTTTCAATCTCGTTTATCGACAGTGATACGTATTATTGAAGGTTTGGCAGCGTCGCGGGAGCAGCTGAGAGAAAAGAAAAAGATAGAAATACAGGGCGACCCAGAACTCCCGCACCGCCCTGAACAGGCAGATTCCTTGTCGAATTCTAAGACGAAAATCCCTTTGCGAAAAATTCCGCAGATCAACGGTGTCCGAGTTATCGAATTTCCAAGTTAGCCATTCAGAGAGACCAACACTGGCCGAGATAGTGCCGGCTCAAAAGTCAACAATTGGGGCAGTGCCCGCCGTCGCCTGTCTGATAATTTGGCTAGAAAATCTCATTTTTATTAATACGTAACGGATAACGGGTGGACTTTTTACTTTGACACTTCCGCCTTCCAGTCTTTGACAGCCAGGTCGTCTGCTCCTTAGTTATCGGCCGTCCAGGTTGACCGCTCCATAGTTTTAGCGGTTCAGGTCATTCACTCCATAGTTCTCGGCCGTCTAGGTCGACCGCTCCATAGTTTTAGCGGTCCAGGTTATTTGCTCCATAGTTTCAGCGGTCCAGGTTATTTTCTCCATAGTTTTAGCGATCCACGTCATTTGCTCCATAGTTTCAGCGGTCCAGGTCATTTGCCCCATAGTTCTCGGCCGTCCAGGTCGACCGCTTCCTAGTTTTAGTGATCCAGGTCAGTCACTCCATAGTTCTCGGCCGTCTAGGTCGACCGCTCCATAGTTTTAGCGGTCCAGGTTATTTGCTCCATAGTTTCAGCGGTCCAGGTCATTTTCTCCATAGTTTTAGCGATCCACGTCATTTGCTCCATAGTTTCAGCGGTCCAGGTCATTTGCCCCATAGTTCTCGGCCGTCCAGGTCGACCGCTTCATAGTTTTAGTGATCCAGGTCAGTCACTCCATAGTTCTCGGCCGTCTAGGTCGACCGCTCCATAGTTTTAGCGGTCCAGGTTATTTGCTCCATAGTTTCAGCGGTCCAGGTCATTTTCTCCATAGTTTTAGCGATCCACGTCATTTGCTCCATAGTTTCAGCGGTCCAGGTCATTTGCCCCATAGTTCTCGGCCGTCCAGGTCGACCGCTTCATGGTTTTAGTGATCCAGGTCAGTCACTCCATATTTCTCAGCCTATGGAGAAAATTACCTGGACCGCTGAAACTATGGAGCAAATAACCTGGACCACTAAAACTATGGAGCGGTCGACCTAGACGGCCGAGAACTATGGGGCAAATGACCTAGACGGCCGAGAACTATGGAGTGACTGACCTGGATCACTAAAACTATGTGAAGCGGTCGACCTGGACGGCCGAGAACTATGGGGCAAATGACCTGGACCGCTGAAACTATGGAGCAAATGACGTGGATCGCTAAAACTATGGAGAAAATGACCTGGACCGCTGAAACTATGGAGCAAATAACCTGGACCGCTAAAACTATGGAGCGGTCGACCTAGACGGCCGAGAACTATGGAGTGACTGACCTGGATCACTAAAACTATGAAGCGGTCGACCTGGACGGCCGAGAACTATGGGGCAAATGACCTGGACCGCTGAAACTATGGAGCAAATGACGTGGATCGCTAAAACTATGGAGAAAATGACCTGGACCGCTGAAACTATGGAGCAAATAACCTGGACCGCTAAAACTATGGAGCGGTCGACCTAGACGGCCGAGAACTATGGAGTGAATGACCTGGACCGCTAAAACTATGGAGCGGTCAACCTGGACGGCCGATAACTAAGGAGCAGACGACCTGGCTGTCAAAGACTGGAAGGCGGAAGTGTCAAAGTAAAAAGTCCACCCGTTATCCGTTACGTATTAATAAAAATGAGATTTTCTAGCCAAATTATCAGACAGGCGACGGCGGGCACTGCCCCAATTGTTGACCTTTGAGCCGGCACTATCTCGGCCAGTGTTGGGCTCTCTGAATGGCTAACTTGGAAATTCGATAACTCGGACACCGTTGATCTGCGGAATTTTTCGCAAAGGGATTTTCGTCTTAGAATTCGACAAGGAATCTGCCTGTTCAGGGCGGTGCGGGAGTTCTGGGTCGCCCTGTATAATTTTTTTTAAATACGAGATAAGAAATTAATTTTTCCATTTTGCTACATTTTTTTCACAAAATTTTCCTTTATATCTGCAATGCATGTGTATCCAAATGTCTTATACATGATCACATAACACCGCGCTGTTGCCATATCTTTTCATCAAACCATATGAGTCAAAAATAACGAAGTCATTTTATTACTTTCTTTTATTGAATAAGTAACAATTATCAATTTATGAACTAGTTGTATCATTCTAAATGAAAATGATGAATTTTAATAACTATTAGAAGAATTAAGTAAGCGAAAAAATTCAAACACTACTTTGACTCATTAGTTTCGCTCGAATCTCCTTAATTCGAAATTTTGTTTTAACGTTTCTTTATTCACTACTGAAGAAAGAACTGATATAGGGGAACTTCTACAAGTTGATGTCTGATGCGCTGAAGGAATTTTAATATTCCATTTTTTGAAGCGTTGACATTTTTGTTCATATAGTCAATCAGTTATAATAAAAATTAACCAGTTATCAATTCAATAATAATTTCCGCAATCCCACTGAAGGAAATCTGATTCCATACTTCTGTTACATTTATACAGGGTGTTTTTAAATTAGTCATGCAAACCTACCTAGGGCGCTTCCTCTTTGAAATAGAGAACGATTGTTCGAAAAAATAAAATAAAAATGAACTTTAAAAAAACTGAAATATAAAAAAAAAAAAATCCTTAAAACATAGTACCTATATCTCTTTTTTTTTCACATTCTTACATAGTATGTAGATTAAAATAGGTTTTCTTATACAAAACATAACTTACGCACACAACTGATATAGGGGAGAGGCGGGCAAAATGGGCACTATCGGGCAAAATGGGCACCCCTGAAAATTTTTCTTAATTTAGTCAAAATTGTAAAATGTTCTGAATTTCATTATTTACTTACTATAATAGTATTCTCAAGTGAATACGAAAATGAATTTAAAACCTTTTTTCGATTTTGAAAAATTTCGACAAATTTTTGGGGTGCCAATTTTGCCCGCAATTTTGGAACTTTTCAGGCGAGGGCGTTCAACACTGGGAATTGATCAGGTTATCGTTTTTCGGACAAAATTCGAAGATTCATCGATTCAAACCTGTATTTGAAGCCTTAATTTCTTAGGGTGCCCATTTTGCCCGCCTCTCCCCTACAGGGTGTCTTTCAATTAGTCATTCAAACCTACATGGGACGATTCCTCTTTGAAATAGAATAGTATATTATGCACCGAGGGAAGAAAGTAGGCTGTGCGCTCCTGCGTGTAGTTGCCGCCCGAGCGTAGCGAGGGCGGCACGTACGCGGGAGCGCGGAGCTTACTTTCTTCCCGAGTGCTATATACAATTTTTTCTCATCCCCAGCGGAAAGTTCGTTCACGCTAAATGTATCTCATTATAGTCTGAATATATATATATATATATATTAGGGTGTGCCAAAAAAAAAAAAAAAAAAATTTGAACGCACATCAACATTCCGGTGGAGCATCTCAAATAGAATATCTCAGCCAAATATGAGCTCTTAATATTGATATTTAGAACTGCCTAACTCAGTTTTCCCATTTTTGATTTGAATAACACGTGAAAAAAAATCGGAAAATTTTCGAATTGTTTTTTCTCGTAACCGGCTGGATTTAGAAACTTTCTGAATACAGATTCTTATAGGAAATTTCAAGCTCTACAAAAAAGAACTGAGATAGAATTTTCCTAACTCTCACCGATTAGGAGATATTCGCCTATAAACATTGAGTCATAGCGTCATAGAGTCATACGACTCTGGAAAAAAAACAAATTATTTTTCAACTGCGCATCGAAATTTCGGTAGAGCATCTCAAATAGAACATCTCAGCCAAATATGAGCTCTTAATATTGATATTTAGTACTGCCTATTTTAATAACTAAAATTAGTAATGAAAATTAGTAACGAAATTAGGCCTATAGGTGTGACGCATCGGTTGTGTGTATCACGTTGATGTTAAGAAGCACCTACGTAACACACATAACCAGGCGTCACACCAACGTAACACACGCAGTCGCGATCAGTTGATCGTAGTACTAAAATCAGCCGTTGCTTCGTAAGGTCACGGTCACATCTTGGGTATATGGACTAGCAGTCCATAGGTATCAAAGGGCTCTGTACGAAGCGCTAGATACTCGCGCATGCGCGTGACGCCGGGAAGAAAGTAAAACCAGGGACTGAATATAGCACTTCTTTCCCTGATCAGCGGGAAAGAAGTACGAACTTTACGGTAGGGGATGAGAAAAAAAGAATTTTGACGAAGAAAAATTGAAGAAAAAAAAATAGGTAGGGGAGACCGGGGTGGAATAGGCTACCGGGGCAGAGCGGCCTCGATGGTCCCGTTGCGTCTGAAGGCCTATTATTAAGATAAAAAGTAATGAATTACTGGGACCTAAAAAATGTACACATAAACGTTAGGCGTGTCGTTCCGCCCTGGTCTCCCCTACTAAGTTTCAAGTTTTTTTTTCTTAGATTTTAGTTTTTTTAAAGTTCTTTTGTATTTTATTTTTTCGAACAATCGTTCTCTATTTCATAGAGGAAGCGCCCTAGGTAGGTTTGCATGACTAATTTAAAAACACCCTGTACAAATGTAACAGAAGTATGGAATCAGATTTCCTTCAGTGGGATTGCTGAAATTATTATTGAATTGATAACTGGTTAATTTTTATTATAACTGATTGACTATATGAACAAAAATGTCGACGCTTCAAAAAATGGAATATTAAAATTCCTTCAGCGCATCAGACATCAACTTCTACTGAATAAAGAAACGTTAAAACAAAATTTCGAATTAATCTATTAATCGTGAAAAACGATTAATTGAAAACGTCGATTAACCGATTAATCGGAAAAACGGTTAATCGAAACTGTCGATTAATCGATCAATCGGAAAAACAATTAATCGATCACCTCGATTAATCGATCGCACAGCCCTAATTTTTAGGCGAATGAAATTAAAAAAAAAAATTGTACGACCTTCTGGTTTTAAGAAGACCAAAAGGTCGTATATAGTCGCTTACGACCTTATGGCATTAGTAACGCGATAAAAGGAATTCTTTCTCCAGTACTCATTTAATGTGAGGTCTTCGAATATTCAGTAATAATTTGTACACATTATTGGGGATGAAAAAAATTGTGGACATTTTTTCAGATGCCTTGGTCATTGCATTCCAGAAACATTTTTACTCAATCATTTTCATGTAGCGTGATAAATGGGTGAAGGAGAGAAAACTTTTTGGGATGAAAATACTTTTTTCCTAACAGCGTGCGCAAAATTCTACTTTGCGCACGGGTTTGCGTGCGCAAAGTGCCTCTTTCCCGCATTGTTGAACTGGTACCGCCATCCAGTCGTGTAGGCTACGGCCGTAATTCCATTTGCTAGTTAGAGTTATGACAGAGTCGAGTTTTGCTTGAGTTCAATTGTTGATTGTTGATAATAACCGTTTAAGTTGCTTGGCGACCTTGTATTTGGTTGTTTTTCATCGCTCTTGTGATCAAACTTCGCACAAATTTTTTTTATTCAATTATGCATTTTTAATTTATTTTCAATCGTTTAATAATACATACGAGTTACCGATGTTGCCGAATTTTGCGCAGCTTGTTAGGAAAAATAGTATGCGCAACTAGTGCGCATAGGTGTCTCCCGCACTCGTCTTTTTTGTCGCCCTCGCTGCGCTCAGGCGACAAACCCGACTCGTGCGGGATTCACCTATTTTGCGCACTAGTTGCGCAATCTACTAATTTTTTTTTTCAGCTTTTCGACAAATTAAAAAAAAAAAGTTCCGACACATCTAAACCCCGTTTATGAAAAAAACAGTTTGGAAATGTGCCTTTTCCTAATTTGTACAGCTTTTTTTCTTGCTTGAAAAAAATGTCTAAAAAATAACATTCATAAATTAATGGAGTTTCTTGAAAAAAAATTTGGAGTGGAGACTTCAATTCTCTCCCAGAAAAAAATTATCGTACTGATCGTACTGATGATGATTTTTTACTGGAAGAGATTATGAAAGTCCTCACTCCAATTTTTTTCTCAAAAAACTATTATGAATATCTAGGAATAAATAAGAAGTAGTTCGTCGGTGTGGGTCATTTTTGTTTTGAAATTTTTTTTTATTTTTTAAAAAACAACGTTTCGGCCGGGCTCCGGCCGGCCATCTTCAGGCTACAATGAAAATTACAATTTTGATTCATCTATAGGCTAACGTGTGCTATATTAGGTTATGTTAGAATTCTATAGTACTGATACAGTCTGTAAATATACCGCGAAGTTTTGTGGACGCGGAACGCTAGGGGTACCAACCCGAAATTTTTGCTCTTCCATAGGCGTAGGTCATACAGTAAACTGCAGCAGCAGTTTGGTAACTTACTAGATGTTTCTAGTAAAATCACTAGAGATCACTAGAAATCTAGTGATCATTGGTTACTGTATTTCTGGACTAGAAATCTAATGACTAGATTTCCAGTGATTTCTAGTGATTTTACTATAGAAACATCTAGTAAGTTACTAAACTGCTGCTGCAGCTCCCTGCCCATAAAATAGGACCCTTTTTGGGTTGGTATCCCTAGCGTTCCGCGTCCACAAAACCTCGCGGTATGATCAAAATTCCATTTCTTAGTTAGTGTAAATTGAACCTAGGCAAGGATTCGATGGATTGCAGTAATTTTTTCCAAACAAAAATGAACCACATCGACGAACTACTTCTTATTCAACCATATGGGTCACGAACTTCACAATATATATTATGAATATCGTTTTTTGGATAGTTTTTTAAACGAACAAAAAAAAAATCCCAAAATAAGGAAAAGGCACATTTTTCAATGTTTTCTTGATAAAGGGGTTTGAATGGGTTGGATTTTTTTTTTAATTTGACTGAAAAGCTGACAAAAAAAAAAGAAATTTAATTCCAACAAGTTTTCTCTCCTTCCCCAATTTATCACACTACGTGAAAATGATTGAGTAAAAATGTTTCTGGAATGCAATGACCAAAGTATCTGAAAAAATTCCCAACATTTTTTTTTTCATCCCAATAACATGTACAAATTATCACGGAATTTTCGGAGACCTCAAATTAAATCCGTGGCCCACTTGACGGAGAAACCTTTATATAAACTCCGTTTGTTAGGCATAGACGATGCCAGAATTTGGAAAGGAAAACCCATTGAGGGGTCGGCCGCCGAAAGTTAATAGGGAGACGATTGTTTCGGCAATCTTGAAACACAAAGACAATGTCCTAAAATCGAATGGAAAACCTGTCTCCAAGTTAGATCCCGTGTGGAAAATAATATCACGCGAGCTGGACAACTTAATTTCCGACCGGACATTATATAGTTTCGTTGCTGACAACAAAGACGGAATCAAAGAAAAAATTAGTAAAAACGATGACGACACTAATTCACTAAAAACTCGGACTAGTAAAGAAGATGTAGAAGACATACTAAACGATTTCTCACAACAAAACTCATCACTTAATGATCTGTCCAATGATAGCATTGCACCAGAGGTGGATATATTCACTATTTTACTACCGAAAGAAAAGTACCTCCAACTTTTGATTGAAAAGTCGGGAAAACGTCACGAGAAAACAAAGAATAAGACTTTTGAAAGGCAGTATACCAGTTTGAAACCAGGCCTGTGGCAAGATCTAATGACAAGAACGCTTTGGGACCAAAAACGCATCGGATGCGGTTTTAATTTCCGTGTGCCCAAAATTTGTAAGGATGGAAATACTGGATCGATCAGCGGTAGCTGTAAATGCGAATCGACATTACATATGACCATATTAGGATCCGATAAAAGCGACGATTTTGTCAAGGTGGAGTGTCAGCACACGAAGGGGCATGGCGTGTGTGGCAAACGGTATCTGCGTGAACCACACCGAGAGACGGTTGCAAAGGAACTTTGTTCCAAATCTGCGGTCGTTTACCATGCAGAGCAAGCAGATATTCTGATGGAACCTGGTGATCCAGAAGCTCCACATCTATACAAAGCATCGGTTCTCAATATGGCAAAAAAAGAGTATATGTTGAGCAAATTTTACGATCCAGATCCTCGAAAATCATTAGCTATAATGAAATGTAAAAAGCTAAGTCACACCATCTTGGAAAATGGTCTTGGTATGGACCCCTTCTTTGTCCATTATTGGACAAATCATCAAACACATGTATATAGATCTTTTACGCGCAAGCAGACTGCAACTGTTTCCATTGACGCCACGGGTGGGATTGTGAAACGATTACAAAGACCGGATAATACCAACTCCAAGTACATTTTCCTTTACCAAATCGTTGTGAACGGTCATCTATTACAGTTCTCTGTATCCCAAATGCTGTCAGAGAGTCATGACACGATCGCTATAGCATTCTGGCTCATGAAGTGGGTCAAATCTGGAGCACCGCAGCCTAAAGAAGTCATTTGTGACTCTTCGAAAGCGTTACTCAATGCTGTTGTCATCGCTTTCGCACAACATTATACTATAGAAGAATACTCGAATGCGTGCAGTGAACCTGTTCTACCACGCTGTTATGTACGCATAGATGTCGCACATATTATCAAAATGTATGCGAATTTTCTGAAAGGCATGTCCCAGAGAGTACGTGTCATGTACTTAGCCGCTATGGGACAGCTCATTACAGCTTGCGATCTGCAAACAGCTGCGGAGATCCTCAAATCAATCCTCATTATAGCTCGCAGTCCAACGGAAGGGAATTTGGCGTGCGGCACTCCGACAGCTTGTGAGACAGACAAGCAATCACTCCGAGCATATATCACCGAAGAGGATATGCGTATGTTCAATTTAATTATAAACGATGTAAAATTGATAAATATTACCTACTTGGATATCGTAATTCTAATCATGTTCGAGAACATTGGTATGCCTATCTGGGTGCTTATTCACTAACTTTTGCGTCATAACTGCAGAATAAATGCACAAAACAATGTCAATCCATGAAATCGGAACAGCTGATTGGCAGCCACCTATTGTTTTTCATGATTTCAGTGCTATTTTGCCGTTATTTCCGCAGTTATAAGTTAGTGAATAAGCCCCCTGACAGCCTATTATGTCAGTCGGCAACTTCAACTAAACTTCGGTAAAGAAAATGTAACATTCGTCACACAGCATTATACTGATAACGATTGCGACTTGTGAACTCACGGCAGCATGCTGCCTAACTTTTCGTCTGATGCAATTTATGTAGTGAATACGAATATGGCATTCAGAGAGTTTCAGCGGTGTTCTTTATCATTGATTCATAATATTGAGATATTTTTTTGATATAGAATCTTCAAGTAACGGTGATGAGGATTCGCAAAACGCCACGTCATCACAAGACGAAAATATTTTTGATGATACAGAGTCCTCGAATTGGTGGCTTTCATGGGGAGCACGAATTGACTCAGAAATCGAGTACGTCCGCCATGAAAAAGGAGACCGCGATAATGCCCATTATATGCCCCAGTTCGCAGATCGCTTATTGAAAGACGTACGCTGGATTCCCCTCTGGTCGTCTGTTTGCAAAGAGCGATTCGGGTACAGCCGGGTTCCGGCCTCGAGTGCGGCTGTAGAAAGCGACTTCAATATAGTAAAAACGCACTTATTAAAAGGTTGTAGTACACTAATGAGGGTAGACGAGTCCGTGGAAAAACATGTCGGTTTTCTCAATGGGCGTATAAAGATAGCAGACGCTAAAAACGCAGGTATGTTGAAAGTGATTTTTCAATTTCACACATTACTATGTACACTAGACTCTGTTGAGGCCACAACGATTTTTTCGTTTACTCTCGCTGTGCCCCAAAAACTTGGGAATATAGGCAGACCAGATAAATGGTGCAACTCGGGGCCTCTAGACCGATGTTAAGGGGTGTCTCAACGATCTGTTCGAATTCTCATCTAAATAACACGGGAAAATCTTGTTCCAAGTGATTGCATTGTACCTCATCTTATGGTGAATCACCGACAGGGGGAATCGCTCGCAATCTGAGTTCTTTAAGGTTGGATCGAAGTAAGGAGGATCGAAATTTCGAAATCAAAATGCAAATTTTATTTGCATTGAGAACATGATTTTCTAATTTCATTCCCTCCACCGTTTTTCCTCATATGAACATAGGGTAGAATTTCTATTTTTCTCACTTCGATCCAACCGTGACGAACTCAGGTTGCAAGCGTTTCACCATGTGGTTGATCTACCATACGAGGAGGTACAATGCAACCAATTGGTAGAAAATTTTCCCGTGTTATTTAGATGGGAATTCAAAAGACCGTTGAGACACCCCTCAACATCGGCATAGAGGACCCAAATTGCACCATTCATCTAATCTGACTATAGTTCGAGTTTTTTGGGCACGCCGAAAATGAACGAAGAAATCGTCGTTACGTCAGCACAGTCTAATGTACACACATTAGATGACATAAAACGTGTTGTGGGGTCATACTGGCCCAGGTTGTGAGAAATTAAAATCAATGGTACAGTTATAGAACAAGATACAATTGAATCATTATACTGATGGTTTAATTCCCGTGGTTTTGACGTTTACTTAATTATCATGCCAGTGCTTGGGTATTGTTCGGAAAGATAAGAATGCAAACCAGATATTTATTGTCATATCAATTATTTCAGATGATACCGTAAACAATGAGGTCCGAGACAGCTCAGCACAATATTCTGAATACACTCCTACGACAGACCACACAAGTCTAGCTTGTGCAGTGTGTTCCAGTGAACTTTCTTCGACATGCTCGCAGAAATGCGAGCTTTGCTCGAAGACAGTTCACGGAACAAGTCCGTGTTCCATACCTGTCACCACGGATGGAGAGTCGAACGAGCGACAAAGATTATGCGTGACATGCAAAGATATTGATGTGAAGTCAATATTTGCAGCACGGGAGGAAGAAAATTGGGCGGGGGGGGTAACGACGAAACCGTCGAAACCGTCGAAACCGAAAAAATCTTCGAGGTATCTCCAGAAAAATCAGGCCGTCATCGATACTCTGCTACTCCCGAAATCAGTGCAGATTCCAATTTTGAAAAACGGTCGTAATCATATCCTGCAGGTGAATAGTATCATTTGAGATTACATTTCGATTAGTTTTTGAGTGTCAAATTCGCGCAAAGTGATTCTAATCAAACATTCACTGCGTCCCACGAATGATAGTCCACCTCCAAAGAATACCTATGCTTCGCGAAGTGATCACTGATAGCTAATACTGCTAGAGTATCTTCGTATTTTCTGCAGGAACATTGAAAGAGTGCTATAGTTGATTTTTACCTTCTTCAATCATTTTTTCGAATTCTCCCGAAACGGTGATGGCAAACATATTGTGCGTTTGGCTTCCGATCATTTTGAGAAATAGGTTCAATCTAGTACGCAAAATGCACCAAAATCGAAACAAACGTACATTATGTGCATCGTAAAGTGTGAATATGTCACTACTAGAAAAAAAATTTACTTTTTAATCACACATGCACGGAAAACCCGATTTTCCTCGCTGTTATGCTGGAGTAAAATGGCATTTTGTCTCCCGTGATACACAAGATGAATTTGCGCATACGCATGCGCATGTCGTGGACAATTTATATTCTTCCCTAGGGAGCGGGAAGAAATAGTATATTTCAACGACTCGAGAATACTGGTTCCTCTTTAACACCCTACCTATTTAATATTGCTTTGATTATTATTGGACTTAGATTATATTGCTTACATTACTTTTGATTATGTGAACTTAACTGACCTTGCTGGAACAATTTCAGGCCGTCAAGATAGGCACAGTCGAAGTGTCAGTACAGTATACCTGTGCATTCGACAGCATAGTACAGATTGTACTCGCTTGTATTACCGATCGCCCCGGCTTAAAATGCAAATTGCAAGCATGCAACAATCCACTATTTAACCTAGTGTTGAACATCGCGGAAAAAGGTATAAGTGCTCACACATACCGTGTGCGAACCAATATATTGCTGGAGAGGCACCGAAATGTTACTGGGGGGAAGGATATACCAGAAGAGGGTAACTACCTATTAGATTGTCGAGTCAACGTTGGCGCTTTGGCAATATCTCTACTGAATGGCTCACCTAGCTTGACGGAAATTTCGGAGTGCAGCATCACAGGATGTTACGTGAAGGAGAAACCTCTAGCGGTTCCTACACTTGAGCCAAAAATGATCGAGGACTCAGACTTCGTCAACATTATAAAAAATCGTGTAGCTTTGGAAGCACGCCCGTGTGATAAAAAAAGGCTGTTCAGGAACCGTGAATACGCGTATCGTGAAAATGGGTAAGTGTTTCAAACTGATTAACGCAGTAGCCTCGGTAAATCAATTACCAAACAGAAAATTACGAAAATTTGCAGAGATGTCAAAACCTTTTCAAAAATGAATCAGTTAAATTTTTGTAATCTTTGGTTGACTTTGCAAAAGATACTTGATAAATGATAAAGTGCGTAGAAATCCCAGATGTCCATAAGACCCCATATTAAGTGCTTTCGAACGAGATTATTATTATGTTTCTCAAAATCAACCAAAGATTACAAAAATTTAATTGAGTCATTTTTGGAAAGGTTTTGACATCTCTGCAAATTTTCGTAATTTTCTGTTTTTTAATTGATTTACCGAGGGTACTTGCTTAAAGCGAAGCCAAAAACAGCTTCATAACCACACTTACATTCGTTATCACAGAAGCGACGAAATTTTGTTGACAAATAACTTCTAAACAGAGACAGGTATTTTGGCAGGATAGATTCGTTATTAACGTTTGTGAGCTGAGGTATTCCCTCCAAATCGCTGTTGAACAGTATGGTTAAGCTGTGAA
The DNA here is from genome assembly GCA_943736025.1 of Tenthredo mesomela. NCBI lineage: Eukaryota > Metazoa > Arthropoda > Insecta > Hymenoptera > Tenthredinidae > Tenthredo > Tenthredo mesomela. The sequence goes on from OX031021.1 coordinate 17,897,543, forward strand.
CATAAATGAAAGATGAGAAGATATAAATGCCAAGATTTCATTGAGTAGTGACTCTATCGTTCGAAGCCTATTAATTCATACCATATGTGAATTTATCGGACCAGTCGAACCAAATTTTTAAGTCTTCTAACTGAAGCTCACCTCTATATAGAGCGTGCAATCTTCAGATAGACCGAAAAAAACGGAAATGCATCATAATTATTATTTTTTTTTTTTTTTTTTTTTTTTTTTTTTTTCAAGTAAAAATTCCTTCAGCCCGGGTTTGAACCGGGACCTCCGCATTTGTACTGCGACGCCTTGTCCAATTAGACCACTGAAGGACTGGAGGAATCTTTACTTGAATTTCATGTTATTGTCATTGACCTTCTTAGTCCCAGGTCTGTGTTTATTTCATTGAGTAGTGACTCTATCGTTCGAAGCCTATTAATTCATACCATATGTGAATTTATCGGACCAGTCGAACCAAATTTTTAAGTCTTCTAACTGAAGCTCACCTCTATACATAGAGCGTGAGAGCGTATAGAGCGTATAGAGCGTATAGAGCGTGCAATCTTCAGATAGACCGAAAAAAAACCGACCGAAATTCAAGTAAAGATTCCTCCAGTCCTTCAGTGGTCTAATTGGACAAGGCGTCGCAGTACAAATGCGGAGGTCCCGGTTCAAACCCGGGCTGAAGGAATTTTTACTTGAAAAAAAAAAAAAAAAAAAAAAAAATTATGATGCATTTCCGTTTTTTTCGGTCTATCTGAAGATTGCACGCTCTATATAGAGGTGAGCTTCAGTTAGAAGACTTAAAAATTTGGTTCGACTGGTCCGATAAATTCACATCTGGTATAAATGCCAAGATGTTTACAACTTCGAAATGGATGTGCACAGCTGCAGTGATCAGCTGCAACGTAACTTTCACTTCAGTGATCATTGAATATTATATTAGGAATTCCTACCCGGAGTGGCTATACTTTTTACGCGGTTTGATTTAAAAAAAAAACGATCTAAGTATATACGTGCCAATAAAATCTGAGCCCTAATGATAAGCGTTGTTTGTCAAGAAAATTTCATTACGTTTCATGACATCGATGTGAGATGAATTATAGACACAATAAACTAGTGAAGAATATTTTATTCAAACGGACGGTATTCATTGTGTGCGGCATGATTGATGCTTGTAATAGACCAGCTTAACGCAGTCTGTGAGGACTCGTCATTAAGCTTATATAACAATAACTGCTGATTGTGCCAGGTGACCTTATATTGTTCGAAGTTTTCGATTTATACGAGGCAAATACCAGCACCGCTTTGCGAAAGTTTCCTCGACATTTGAAAAACCCGTTGGGTCCAGAAATGTACGAGCTAGTCGGATTAGTCGACTTCCACGAAGCGAAAACCAGAAGCTCGGCTAGACCTGTGCCCATTAGCTCTGTGCCGCTAGGGCCTACGCCACTTGGCCATTACACAGCAGTTTGCCTGCGATCATCAAAATCGTGGATAGAGTACGACGATTTTCGGGATAAAGCTACGAAGCTTTCTGAGAAACAGGGTGTGGTTTGGCACCTCTTGGTATACGCTAAAGATTAGAGATGTGTTCGACTTGGCATTATTATATAGTATCATGTAATACGAGTACAGTAATTTGATAATCATTCTGTTATACATTTCTTCTTTGTACCCCTCCAAGATCCATTAACAAGCGATTCCAGCGCTCTTGCAAAAATCACACCCAAAAATAATAAATTTCTCATGGTGGCGTGGTTTTTCGTATAAGGTAGGGTAAAGCGGCGAAATCTCATCGAATTTTTGTCTCAATAGCCATATAAATCATAGACTCGAGAGGTGATAATGAACATTTACGCTTCATAAATCTTATCTTACATCACTCATCACTAATTATACGCCAATTTAGCGTGAAAATTGAATGGTTTCAAAAATTTTACACGTTTTTAACGAAGTCACTAGCTTTGCTAAGATTAGAGAATCATACTGGTCTTATAGTGGGTTGCACAAACGTAAGGTTTAAATAACCCGTACGTTACCCCGCAGATACTACCCGTTGAACCGTTTTTTCATCTGACAGCTGTCATGAATCGCTGTTAACTTCCGACAATCTATGAAGGTTGAACGGGTAGTATCTGCGGGGTAACTTACAAACTTTTGGGTACCCACGTTTATGCGATCGGGCATTATTGAGGCTAAATCCTACCTTTAAACATTGTCGAAGAGCTGTATCTGTGAAGAAGAGTGGCATTTAAATACGCGAAAAAACAAAATAGTTATCAAGTAACTCATGAAGAAGTGACAACATCTGGCCATTCCTCATCGGTTTTGAATGAATTTAGAATGTCTGAATGAGCAAGTTGTCTGCAGAATTTTCAATGAGACCTCAGACTTCAAAAAAATTAGTAGCTGAGTTTGAGTAAAAATTCTCGATATCGTGTAGCGTTATAATACATTGAAGCCGGAATTACGATGAACTTAACGTAACGTAACTTACACAACGGAACGTACCTATAGTTTTGAAAGTTAGCGAGCGCGCGGGCGTTTTGAAAAAACAGTGGTCGTGATTGGTGTTTTGAACTATACGTATATTCCGTTGTGTAAGTTACGTTACGTTAAGTTCATCGTAATCCCGGCTTAATAATTTGATAGTGTTGAATGAAATTTATGAGGCTAAGACATTCATTACTACCGTCAATCTTTTCCATTAGTCTACAATCTATTGATGGTTACGGACAAAAAAGAGTCATACTAGTACATTATGTTACTAGGCCGATAAAGTATTTCCCGACGAATCCTATTCACCTAACCGCCCTGACAGTCGCTTATAACGAGGTAGTACTGTACATTATAATACAAGTCCGGTAAAACTTTTTCTGACGAGTGCGAGGTCGCAGCACGAGCCAAAGGCGAGTTCTGCAATCACACAAGATCAGAAGAAGTTTTTCCGTCGAGTATTGTACAAAATTTTACTTCAGGAGGTGTGAAACTGGGGGTTTTAGCTACGCGAAGCGTGGGTAAAACGTCCAAAATCACACGGAGTGAAGTAATAGTATATTATGCAACAAGTGCGTCAATATTTTACGCACGTGTTTCATATGATATTTTTTTCAACTCAGTGTGCGAATTTCGATTTCTCATGTCTGTTGGTAGTGTGCGAAGTGCCTGATTCACACACTGTGGTGCGCGGTGTGCCGAATAGATACATTTGCACACTCAGTGCGCGAATGTATCTGGAGTAGATATATTCGCGCACTGAGTGCGCAAATGTATCTGAAGTAAATTATGCATTCGCGCACTGAGTGTAGAGAATGATTTACTCCGCACACTGTAAATAGTGTATCTGTAGAATATTGTCTAAAATACAGTACTCACATTCTCAGCCGGTTTCTGGTTACTGATAAAATTATTTATATTTGTATTTATTTTCGAAATCAAAATTCGCACACTATGAGTTGAAAAAAATAGTATACGACACACGTGCGCGTACGTGATCCTTGCACTCGTACTTTTGTCCCTCGCTTCGCTCGGGCGACAAGCTACACTCGTGCGAGCATCGCGTACTTTGCGCACTTGTATCGTAATCTACTATTTCGACACAGTGTGCATAAAATGTAATTTTACGCATACTATATCGAAAAATATATTAGCTCGCGCGTCAATTTCGTACAGGTCTAGAAGCACTAGCGGAATTAATCTCTTGAGAAAGCCATTAAAGCAATCCAAGAAAAGCGATTTTTTTTTTTAATTTCTCATCATTCCAACCGTGGTTTACGTTCGTGGTTAACCGACGAAGGGATGGTTCCGAAAAATTCCTCGACACGTATTTCGAGAGCCTTTAAATAGCCGTTAAATGTTGGACGAAAAGAAATTTCGTAACAAATTTTCTCGTCATTCCAACCGTGGTCTACGTTCGAGGGGGTGGTTAACTGACGAAGGGGTAGTTCCGGAAAATTCCTCGACACGTATTTCGAGAGCCTTTAAATAGCCGTTGAATCTGGGACCAAGAAAAATTTCGTAACGAATTTTCTCGTCATTCCAACCGTCGTTTACGTCCGAGGGGGTGGTTTTCCGACAAGGGGATGATGCCGGATAATTCCTCGACACGTATTTCGAGAGCCTTCAAATAGCCGTTAAATCTGGGACCAAGAGAAATTTCATAACGAATTTTCTCGTCATTCCAACCGTCGTTTACGTTCGAGGGGGTTGTTTTCCGACAAGGGGATGATGCCGGAAAATTCCTCGACACGTATTTCGAGAGCCTTTAAACAGCTGTTAAATCTGGGACCAATAGAAATTTCGTAACGAATTTTCTCGTCATTCCAACCGTCGTTTACGTTCGAGGGGGTGGTTAACTGACGAAGGGGTAGTTCCGGAAAATTCCTCGACACGTATTTCGAGAGCCTTCAAATAGCCGTTAAATCTGGGACCAAGAGAAATTTCGTAACGAATTTTCTCGTCATTCCAACCGTCGCTTACGTTCGAGGGGGTGGTTAACTGACGAAGGGGTAGTTCCGGAAAATTTCTCGACACGTATTTCGAGAGCCTTCAAATAGCCGTTAAATCTGGGACCTAGAGAAATTTCGTAACGAATTTTCTCTTCAATCCAACCGTCCTCTACGTTCGAGGGGGTGGTTTTCCGACAAGGGGATGGTGCCGGGAAATTCTTTGGCACGTATTTCGAAAGCCTTCAAAGAGCCGTTAAATTTAGTGCGAAGAAAAATTAGATTATATTTTTATTTCTATGTGGCGGTCCTCGCTATATCTTAACCTGGGACCGCCACCGATTCCCATTAAAGGGGTGAAGCCTCAAAATCGGGATTAGAGCACTTAAATATCCTTTAAAGAGCCGCTAATCATGATACAGGTCTCATTGCCGAAATTTGATCTGGTGGTCCTAGCTTTATGGACGTGCTAGTCAGCGGACTCGTGCCAGAACGGCCAACCGACTCGTATCATATTATTATTGAAATCACTCTTCATAGAGCATAAGCTAAAGACCCAAAAGCGGGCACAATCTTATAAATTCATTTTGCAAAGGATAATTACTTAAAAGCGGATATTATGCCATTAACGTAAAATCAAACAAAATCTAGAATTGTCAAAACGACACTTGAATCAAACAAAGAAATTGTCTTAGCCAACAGGCATTTCAAACAAACAAATATTAACGCATCGAATCAAGCAAAATCAGAAAAACAAACAGGTAAACTCACAAAGAAATAAATGAAAGCAAATCCAAAGTCCGAACATTGAGCAACGCGCGTAGGTTAAGTAAAAATAAGGTTAAGTAAGATCATTTCATTTCATTCATTCAATCATTCTTGTATTCTTTCATTTCATTTCATTTCGTCAAAATTTCACAGATTATTATTTTATGTTTTCACATTTTGTTATTATTTTGTGAATAGTAAATTCCAACGGAATCGAGTTTCAATCATTAAAATAAATCAATCGGATGATCGTATGATCAAACAATATAAAATAACCTCGAATCTGATTTTCGTTCACCTGCTTCTTATAACCTGTTTCTTTTCATCATTCAATTTCAGCACAAGCATTTAGCTTTATTTCATTAACTTAAAATCATTCATAGCTAAGACGCAGCTTCGGTGAGTGTGTTATACAGCGACGGTACAGCTATAATTGGTATCTGAGTCTGGAAACACACATATCCCAAGTCTGCAATAGGCAGCTTCGGTGCGTTTAGCTTATACAGCGACGGTATAGCTATTATTGGTACCCGAGTCTGGAAAGTTAAAACATATCCCAAGTCTGTAGGGAAGCAGCGACGGTAGTTTAACACCTATCCTGAGTCTGTATTAGGGTCAATTAAGGGTTTTTTCAACTTTCCCCAGAGGAGCTCCAAAATCATTACCCGTGACAAACAACTCACGCGAACTTGTTTAATTTCACCGGCCTTCAGCTGGTGAAACCTACATAAACAATAAGTTACAGAACATAACCTATAATATAGGGTCAACGATATATATTATAGTGACACATCCGCAGTTACTAAAACATAACAGTGTTCTTCAATAAATGAAATTGTAGCGATGTGAGAACATTGTGATGTCTTATCAAATGCTATATCACGTTCAAGCATCTGTTATACTGAATTTGTTATGTTACACTAGTTACGGTAATCTAATTTCATAGGAAACCAAAATATATAACAGCTATGTCACCGTTATGTTACATTTGTAATGTGACTTTGTTATCTTGAATATAACATAACAGTTATGTTCTGTTACTTTTTGTGTTTGCTGGGACCTAACGTTATGTTTTTGTAAGATTTCGGCGGGATTCGAGATTGAAATAAACGAGGGTCTTTTAAACGACCTATAACGAACCTTTTTAAGAAAATTGTCTATAAATAAATGAAAAATTGTTTAAACAAATGCAAAATTGTTTAAACAAATGCAAAATTGTTTATAACAAGAGAAAAGAAATAAAAGATAGAAAGGGGTGAGGAAACTAGAAGAAGCTTCACTTGCAATCATGTCTCGAATCAACCAAGACGCTATTCGTTTGGGAATTTTAATTTCCCAATCAAACATAGGAGACATTTCGCATAAAAATCAGGAGTTTATAAAAATAAGATTTGATCGGGAGTGGGGGCGCGTAAAGTGTGCTCGTGGTGAGGGAATGAATTTGCTAAGTGTACCCTACAAAATTTGCAACAACTGCTTCGTATTCAGGTAAATTGCTTATAATCTGATTATTTCGATATTTTATTATTCTGTAATCATAATATAAATTTATCATTTTTATTAATAATTTTTTTTTTTTTTTATAATTATAGAGTTCCTAAAGAAGCAGTTGCTGGGAGCGTAAGCATCCACAAGATGTTTGTCAACGAAGCCGATCTCACAGGACCATTCTGTGTTTGTCACTGTTGTAACTCGCCCCTCATCAGGGAACTCCCGAATGAATATTGTGAAGAATGCGAAAAATTCAAAGAATTATTAAAACATGTTTTCGAAAAGAGATCTAGAAATAGATATTGAAAGTTAATATCTGTCAACAATCAAATAATGTATTCTATTTGAAATAAATTTGTTCGCTAAAAAAAAAAATTTCACCCTAATATTCTTCTTGACCGACTTGATCTAAATTATTTCACTATTAGTTCTGAGTTATTCCGAATCCTCTCGAATCTACCCTTACCGATGTAAATTGTTCTGACGTAAGTTAAAAATCATATGGTTTCATAACCTCGCAAAAATTCATATAGACGTCATCTGCGGAAGCTTCGGCATCTAAGATTAAGACTGGTGCTGGAAGAGTCGCGAATTTCTTTCTAACTAACCAATCTTCGTGTACTTCGTGAAGAACTTTTAAATAAGATAATGAAATACCGTCTTCTTCTGAACGAGCGCGTGAATTTATACGCGAAAACGACTCTTCGGGAGATTACCTCAAATAAACTATTAAATCTACTTCAAAGGCAGGGGACTCGTTAACCAAAACCCTAACATTTTCTAATAAAAGATGAGCTTCAAGGTCTTCAAAATCTTCCATTCTCCTACGTGCTCCAACGAAGCAATTGCAGCTATAAATAGACCTTTCCATGATTTTATTAGGTAACGCGGTCTGAGTTAAATGTCTAATTCGCATTGTCATAGCTGCGTGATGCTGAAAATGGTACGCATATTTACTAGGATCCTTATACATCTTTTCAAGGAGATTTTCACCAGCTACGTTTCGATATTCGTCTATAGGTTCTAATAACGTAAGAATATTCTTATCATTTAAAAATCTTTTAGTAAACGTCGTTTGACCACATCCAATATTTCCTTCAATGAGGATAGTTAAAGGTCTATAATCTCTTCGTTTAATCCCATAAGGTAGTTCCTCAGACCACCTGGAAGAATCCAATGTAAAGGTTTGATCATCCCTTAGAAGAGAGAAATTATTATTTACAGAATGATCTTTATCTACATTTAAAGAACGAAGATTCTTTATTTTATTATTGTGAGTAAGATTATCTGAATTATAAGGAGCCAGGCGGTCCAAGTGTACCACCTTAGGTTTCGTACGAGTAGATCTTTGTATTCGATAAACTACGTTATTTATTTCATCAATTATTGAATAAGGACCCTCCCAATTAGATTGTAATTTGGGACAAGGTCCTTTTTCTCGTCTAGGTTGAAAGAGCCATACTAAATCTCCTGTTTTGAATTCAAGATCTCTAGCCCTAATATCATAATGAGCCTTTGTCCTATCTGAAACAACCTGAATTCTTCCCCTAGCAAGATTATGAATTTGTTCTCATTTATCTCTTAAATTAGATCCGAAGTCAGTTTGAAGAGTATCTGGCGAAGGAATAGGTCCCTTGTCTAAGTCTGAAGGTAACCGAAGATCTCTTCCCATAAGCATAGAGGCTGTAGATTGTTTAGTCGTCTCATGAACAGCTGATCTATAAGATAGAAGAAAAAGAGGAATCCACTCATCCCAATCTCGTTGACTTTTGTCAACGAAAGAAGCTAAATAACTTAGAAGAGTTCGATTCAACCGTTCTACCATGCCATCAGACTGAGGATGAAGGGGGGTTGTATGAGTCTTTCTGATTCCTAAAACTGTTGATATTTCTTCTATTAAAATTGATTCAAAATTACGACCCTGATCAGTATGTAATTCTAGAGGAGTCCCATTTCTACAAACAAAATCTCGAACAAATACTTGAGCAACTGTCTTCGCCTCCTGATTAGGGATAGGGATGACCTCGGGCCATTTAGTAAAATAATCAGCAATAACTAAGTCGTATCTATTTCCAGATGTAGAAAGAGGGAGTGGCCCGAGAACATCCATAGCCACTCTCTCGAAGGGTGCTCCGACGTTGTATATCTGGAAAGGACTTCGACCTTTACCACGTGGACCTTTTTTCGCAATACAGACTTTTTACATAACCTACACCAATCATCTACATCCATTCTGCTGCGAGCCCAGAAAAATCGTTCTCTAATTCGACCTAAAGTTTTATTAGAAGCGAAGTGTCCACTTGAAGGTGAATCATGATATTGCTTGAGGATCTCTTCTATCTTGCTTTTTGGTACCAATAACTGCCATCTAATTATCTTGAGATCTGGAGATTCCCATTTTCTGTATAATATTCCGTTCATTAAAAACAGAGAATCCCATTGAGTCCAATAGATTTTTAGATCTTGACTCTTAGCAGAAACATCTTGCCATTCAGGGCGTACTTTAGATTCTTTCCATGTCTTAAGGTGAAGTGAAACGTTTCAAGGCCACGGCCGGGTTCCTTGCACCGCGGTAAAACAGAACTACCGAACGTTTGGTACCTCTGTCCACCGCTAGATTATTTGCAAATATACTGGCTGCAATTTCGATACAGGCTGTGATCTCGACTAAATGTAGATAAGGGTTGTGGTCTCAACTGAATATCGGTTTTTTAGTTATGAGCAACGGAGAATCGTCAATTCTCAGCCATTTCTCCATCAAATGACACGAGATTAGGCTCAAAGTGTGTAGTTTTTCATTGCGGAGTGGTTAAGGGGGACCACTAGTGTGACCACCTGAAAAAAAGGTGATTTTTGGGAATTTTTTTAAAGAAAACTACTGCATGGAATGTTTTAATGTTTTGAGTATATATTTGTAGATACATACTGAATCTCTCATAAAATTTTTAGATTAAAAAATTAAAAATTCAGGGAGTTATCCGCAATCTCCCGAGGCTCATAAAAAAAAAGTACCCCCTCTGCTGCAGTGATGCAGACCTTCACAGTGCCTGAAATCTAAAAAACCAAAAAGTTTATGAAACTAGAAGGTATTTCCCGTACCATCAACCTCGGGTTTTGAAAAAAATTGAAATTCAACAAAATGGCAGAGTTTTAAAAAAAAAGTTCAAATTTCGCGCGAAAATTTGATGGTTTTTGGCCTGCCAAAATTACATTTTTCATTCGATCGGAAAACTGGAGGTTCATGGTACGGAGAAACATCTATAATAGAAGCTGCAATAAGAATCAAATCGATCGGATGATTTGTCTTCGAGTTACAACTGCAGCAAATTTGAAAAATGTAGTTTCGGGAAAAACGCGTTTAAAGTTTAAGTTACTGATTTCATGGTTATAAATGATGGCTGTAGCTCAAAAACTCTTTGAGATGTATACTTGAAATTTTAGAATGTCATTTTGAAATGTATAGACTATCGAAACATCAAATAAATGAAAAATCGATTTTTGAAAAATTTCACACTAGTGGTCCCCCTTAATTATCGGGAAAAATGCGACTATCTACGGCAACAGTGAATAATCTCGCGATTTATGTGGTCGGTACGTCAATCTGTGAAAATTTTTGTCAAATTTTGGAAAAGTGAAATAATCAGCCACTTTCTGCCACAATTATCTGTAATCCCTCCAAGTTTCATCGCGATTGATTCAGTAGTTCCGGAGAATTCACGATTCCCGTTTTCGAAGTTCTGACAAACGTTTCACTTCACCTTAATCTGTAATAGAACTTCATTTTCTTGTTGAGCCTTTTTCCATGGATTCAGATCTTCTTTAAAAGTGATTGATCGGATTTTATAGGGTGCATCTAGTTGTTTATCTAATCTCGTACATTGTTTACATTCTACAGGTCCTTCGCAAGGTCTTCTGGATAAAGCGTCTGCGTTTCCATGTAATAATCCAGCGCGATGTTGAATATCAAAATCATATTGGCCCAGTCTCTCTATCCACCTAGCTACCTGTCTTTCTGGAGATTTAAAAGAAAGCAACCACTTAAGAGACGCATGATCTGTCTTAATCAAAAACTTTCTCCCATATAAATAATGATGAAAATGTATTACTGTTTTTACCACAGCTAAAAGTTCTCTACGAGTGACACAATAATTCCTTTCTGTCTTACTAAGGACTCGACTGTAATAACTGACTACTCTTTCATTTCCGTCATGGATTTGAGACAAAACTCCAGCTATTCCTGAAAGAGAAGCGTCTGAGTCTAAAATAAAAGGTTGTTCTACTTAGGGATAAGCAAGAATAGGAGAAGATGTTAAATAAGTCTTTAATTTGATAAAAGCTTCTTCACATTCCTGAGACCATTCGAATTGAACCTTACTCCCTGTTAGATGATGGAGAGGTCTAGCTATTGAGGTCTAGCTATTGAGGCGAACCCTTTAACAAAACGACGATAATAATTACAGAGTCCTATAAAACTTTGAACACCTTCTTTATCTACAGGACGGGGCCAATCTGATACTTTTTCTATTTTTGTAGGATCCGTCTTCACTCCTTCTGCGGAGACTATGTGTTCAAGGAAGTGAACTTCTCTTTGTAAAAGATGACATTTCTTCGGACTCATTTTGAGTCCTGCTTTTCTAAGACGAGAGAAGACTTCTGTAAGATTTTCTAGTTGTTCTTCGAATGTTTTTCCAAAAACGATTATGTCGTCTAGATATACCAAGCATTTCTTCTCTGTAATTCCTTTTAAAATTGTTTCCATCGTTCTTTCAAAGGTTGCAGGAGCGTTGCATAACCCAAAAGGCATAATCTTAAAATGCCATAATCCTCCTAGGCCGGTTACAAAGGCTGTCTTTTCTTTATCGTCTTCATTCATTTCTACTTGCCAATATCCACTTTGCAAGTCTATAGTGCTGAACCATTCTGCTCCAGCTATTAAATCAAGGGTTTCTTCTATCCTCGGCAAGGGGTAAGAATCTTTTTTGGTTATGTCATTTAACCTCCTGTAATCGATGCAAAATCTTTTCGTTCCATCTTTTTTTGAAACAAGAACAATTGGTGAAGCCCAAGGACTTGAAGATGGTTCTATAGGGAAGGCGACACGTAAAGCTAAGCGCAGAGGGCAGCACCGAGTTTTCGGTCATAGTTAACGTTATTAGGTATACAGCTATAGCAAGTAATTAGCATTTGAACGAATTTTGAACGAGTATTGTACAAAATTTCACTTCGTAAGGTGTGAAAATGGGGGTTTTAGGCACGCGAAGCGTGTTTATAACGTCCATTATCACACTGAGTGAAGTAAAACACTTTTACTTGCACCAAACACACGTAAAAGCTTGGCAGATGTGACCGAAGGCTCGCTAGCGCTCCTGGCGGCAGAGTTTGGCAGTCGCCTTCCCTATTACGTTGATGGCTAACATTTCGTTGACCATCTTCTCTACTTCTTTTCGACCATTTAATGGAAGTCTTCGGGCAGCTTGTTTTATAGGTGCGTTATTTCCTACATCAATGGTATGAGTCGTTATGGTACTTCTTCCTTTATCGTTGCTATTTTTAGCAAAAGCATCTTGATATTCTTCAATTAATGTCTTGAATTTCTCTTTTTGTATGGGATTTAAACCAACAGATGACTTTTCTAAGAGATTTTCTAAATGAACTGGAAAAGAAATTAATTCTTCTCTAGAAAGATCTATTACTTGAATATGTGAGTCGTGCTCTAATATTTTACCTAAACTATGTCGACGAAATGCCGACGCAGGCTCTTTATCTCGGGCGTTTAGGAATGAATCCTCGGGCCTACTTAATATATTTTAAGAATTATGGGAGAAGGTTCAATTCAATTTATATTAAATATATAAACAATGCATTTATTGAAGTAACATCTTAATGTAGTTTATTCGTTATAATTAAAAATAAAGTTTAAAATCTAATGTATGTTTGCAATCACCTAGCTGCCTCTTTTGAGGACTTCAATAAGAGTATTTAACTCGTAAAACCCATAACCGGCGGTCAACCATGAATTTACTTAAGCCTATACTAAATCTAATCATGTGAAACTTATTCCTAATAACTAATACTTGTATGAAATGTATTAACCCTTTATCTTTTGCCTACGCCTAATGTAGGACTTTTATATGAGTTTTGAACCCTTGCAATTATTCGTATGTTCTGTAAAGATAATGATTATTATTGAATTACCTATCCTATTGAAGTGACTATACTATAAGTGATTTTAATTTATATTTGACTTGACTGAATTTTATAAGAGGTATTTATTTTTATGTGATATTACAAAAAGAGTTGATTGGCTAAAAGAAATAATGAGTTGACTGATTCTAATCCACCAGTTGTATCTGAGAAGTACGAGTAGGACAGGTAGTGCGCCGAAGCAACACCACTAGCTAACCACTAACTTCCCAAGCGAGACTGTGTTATTTAAAAAGAAATAGATATGCCAGCACACGAGGACAGGCAAGGAGGACGAATCATCCCCGCTAGCTACGCAGTCTGCTATATCTAGAGAGATAGCTTTTTATTCTCTGATTAAATGATAATTTATTCCCGAACATATATAATTCCCGTAGTTACTTTGTTAGCGAGAAAGATTTTGGAGAATATGGCGCTTGGCGATAGTCGACCGCGCCGTGGTAGATGGCGTCTATAGTAGTTGACCGCGCTGGTGGCAGATGGCGCGTGCGCTATCCATCTATATTGCCTATTTGCCGGGGTCGTAGAATTGCCATGCTACATATGAGGAAAATCGGATGTTTTATTCCTATTAGTTAAAAGAGCGATCTCGTGTCGACCTGACGTTAATAAATTCCCTTCTGTAGAAATAACACAATTATGTGCTGCAAGAAAGTCAATCCCTAAGATCCCTTCATCCTCAATATCTGCTACGTAAACTTTATGTGAAGAATCGATACACCCTATCACATTAATTTGAACTAAAACTTCTTTTAGAACTGGAGTTATTTCTCCTGTAGCAGTTCGAAGAGAAGCAGAATTTTGAGAATGGTTAATAGATTTTAAGAGATCCGAACGGACCACTGTGACCTCTGCCCCAGTGTCTATCACCCAGAGGCAGTTAATTCCGTTGACAGTCCCTCGCGCATATAAGCCTGTTTGTCTTAGGCTTCTTAATAAAAATTGTGTTAAAATAGGGCTTTCGTTGGATCGAACACTTGATGACTTTCGCCCTTCTAAATCATCAATAATTAGTTTTTTTGGTTAGAAGAACCCTGAGGTTTTTCTAAAGTTTTATGAGAGTTGTCTGTATTATTTTCGCTATCTTTTTTCCACGACATTTTCTTATCAGAAGGATTTTCGTTATTAGTTTGATTTAACTTTTCTGATGAAAAACAACGATTTCCAATCTTTTGACGATATTTGCATTTTAACGGGGGTCTGTCTCCGTAATTTGGTCTCCTATAATTATTATTATTATTATTTCTATTATAATTATTATTATTATATCCGTTATTATAATTATTTTGCTGCCTGGGAGTAGTTTTCTCGGAATCATTGGTTTTATTAGGAAAAGTAGGAGTTTTATCTGTTTCGATTCGTCGAACTTTTCCTACTCCTAAATGGTGTTTTGTTAATGCTTCGATTCCCATACCCTTAATTACCGCTTCTTGGACGGAAGAAGGTCCCGTGAGACTAAGAGTATGCCTCAATTCTAGATCTGTTATTGCGTTTATAAATTTATTACAAGCTAACATGTCTCTAGTTGGTTCATCGCAATTTGGTAAAGCTATTCTAGCTAATCTTTCTATTTCTACTCCGAGTGAAGCGAGACCTTCTTCTTTAGCTTGTCTTTTCAGGTCTAATTGAGTTAAAGATAATTTCGATATTAATTGATTTCCGAATCTCAATCGTAAGGCTGCACTGAGTTTATCGTAATTTTCAATATCTGAATCAGCAAGAGCCGATAGAACAGCTAAGGCAGGGCCTCTCAAGCTTCCTGCAAGTTGTCCGGCCTTAGTAATAGAGGACCAAGAGTTTACTTTTGCAATTATTTGAAATTGTCGCTCATAATCAGCCCAAGGAATTGATCCGTCAAAGAAATTTACTTTTAGGTTCGATGATTTTTTTGTTGACTCAGTACAACCTTCTTTACAAGTATTTATTGTGGTATTATTTAGCTGTTCTTCGCGACTACTCCCGGCGCAAGATAAATTGAGAGAAATATTATTATTTTCTAAGTTTTGATCTCCGCTAATCTGATTAATATTTTCACGTGCGTCCCGAATTGTATCTCCAATCCGGTCGCTTTGTGTTACAGTACGGGTGTGTGGCGTGAAAGTCGCCGCTCCACCCGTACGAGGTCTACGTATGGTTGGAGAAGGTTCTTCTTCCCCATAGTTTTGTACAGACCGTATATTTGGTTGTTCAATAATTTCCTCGACCCTCACTAGGGATCGTCTAGGAGTCGAGGTTTGCGAGATCATTTCTTGTGGTTCGAGGCGATTTATAAGGAGGGATAAGGTGGCCTGTTGAGCTGCTTGGTTCGCCTCCCTGTCAGCTCGTTGAGCTGCCAAATTCGCCTCCCTGTCAGCTCGTTGAGCTGCCAAATTTGCCTCTCTTTCTTCTCTCAATCGTACGGTTTCGCGCTCTTCTCGTTCTCTCTGAGCTGTCAAATTTGCCTCGCGTTCAGCTCGGCGTTCTTCTCTTTCTTCTCTTTGGGCCAATAAAATAGCCTCTCTTTCTTCGCGTTCAGCTATTAATTCAGCCTCTCTTTTTTCACGTTGAGCTATTAAATTAGCCTCTCTTTCTTCTCGTTGGGCCGTCAAAGTAGCTTGTTGTTGTGAGACCATTACTTGTATCAATCTTTCCATCATATCAACTTGGGGTTGAGGTGCTGGAGCTTGTTGAGGTTCGTCGATGATAGCTCGTCGACGAGAAGACATTTCTTTTTCTTTTTCAAATTCTTTTTAAATCCTTTCACAATCACGAACTCTCTTTCAAAAATTCACTTTATCGATCCCGGTAAGATCCCACTTCTGACACCAATGTAACAAATTTAATATTTGTTGTAATAATAAGTTAATATTTATGGATTCCCGAGGGAAATAAAGTGAATCAGATGAAATATAATCAATTGGGCAAAAGGTTTATGTATTCAGAAAATACAGGTCTGCTTCAGTACGAGGCTAAAGACAGACTGATTTGTTTTACAATAATACTTATTGATACAGCAACCGAAGTTCATATATTTTGAAAGATGTCTTTTATCATATAGACTACTTGATCTAGATCATATAGAAGTAATATATAGGAGTGAATTCATCAAATATAACAATATATTAGATTAAAGAAAAGAATAAACTATGAGAGAGAAATAAATGAACTGAATGACTCTACTATATCATATATGGAAAAGGACTCTACTCTAAATATCTCAAAAGAAAATAATATTGACTCTTAATTAATAATGATGTTTATAATAATAATAAAGCTGAAACAAGCTACGGTTGACAGTTATCACAGAATCGTTACTTCGCCTTCCTCGCTACCACCAGATGGAGATCCGGCTGTCAAGTCGATTTCGAGTACCTCACGCTCTACGCGAGGTCTCTATTCTCTGACTGACAGCTGCTCGCTCTACGGCTAGGAGGGAAAGGGATTCGGAACCTAATAATTCCGTACTCGGCCACTAAAGCTCTCTGACACGCAGCAGACGATTGCGACGCGTGACGTCAGAGAACTCGGGCAATATGGCGCCGACTCTGGATACGTGAAATCCTGCGCAGCACGGTTGAAAACCGGTATGCGGACGCGCAGAGTCGACATGCTCGGAGAACAACAACAAGTTCAAAACTTGCCGGCTCTCAACGACCATGCGATACTAATAGGAAGCGGGACTCGAAAGGTACAAGGGAAACGAAAAGCTATTCCTACTGTTTACTCAAGACTCTGTAATTTAGGTGACTTTAGGAGAAGGATTTTATGTAATCTGACTCTAGGTCGGAAAGATCCTACCTGATTGCCTACGTTGGCTCAGCCTCGTGTCCGACTCGTGGTCCGGGGATAGGCGAGGGTCGTATAATAGCGTAATCAGTGGTAGTCAAATCCGAAATCCGAATAAAAGTCCAAGAAACAAAGCACAAGTCACAATATATCTCCAAGATCACTTCTAAACACTCTGAACTCCTCAAAACTCTACACACAAAACTCTCTCGATTTACTGGCAGTAATGGCTCGCGATTTACTCAACGGCTAAACAATGAATGGCTCTTTGTTTCCGCTTCGCTAATTGCTGATCCGCGCCGTTCGTCCTGTCAGCGCTAGCCGTCATCGATAGACCAATCCGATGATTTACGATCGATATGGCTGCGCTAGGACGAAGGGCGGCAGATATTCAAATTAGCTATACCGACTCGGTACTCTAGGAAAGCTGTACGCTCGTTTAAGCTGGTATGGAGGAGGTCCGAATGTTTTCCACGTTACAATATACACTCCTCAACAAAATTAGCGGATCACCTGTTTTTTCGTTCGAAAAATATTGAATTTCAAAACCTCGTATCTTCGTCAAAAATGATCGTATAGCCAAAGTCAAAAATCGATATTGATCACTGAAATGTTTTCTTTGATGCGGTTTTCGAAAATCGAAGGTCAGACACTTTTTCAAAAAGTTATCGCATTTTGAATCCAAGGTTGTCAACGTCAAAAACCAAAGTTGCAACTTTTACTGCCACTACGGAGTGACAAAAAAATGGTAGACACGAGCGGTTTCCGCCATTCGAAAGGTCCAAATCTTGCCTGTAATTCTGTTTTTTTTTTAAATTTTGGCTGCGATTTTTTTTGACCGAGTTATCCGGCGAAGAAAAAAAAAAGCAGGAAAGCAATGAAAAGTCGAATAATGGAGCTTTCTAATGGTTTTTTAATCATTACGGTACGATTCGTCGTTTTCATTTCATTTGGCGTCAAAGTTTGGAAAACGCTTTTTTTTTCTTCGCCGGATAACTCGGTCAAAAAAAATCGCGGCCAAAATTTAAAAAAAACGGAATTACAGGCAAGATTTGGACCTTTCGAATGGCGGAAACCGCTCGTGTCTACCATTTTTTGTCACTCCGTAGTGGCAGTAAAAGTTGCAACTTTGGTTTTTGACGTTGACAACCTTGGATTCAAAATGCGATAACTTTTTGAAAAAGTGTCTGACCTTCGATTTTCGAAAACCGCATCAAAGAAAACATTTCAGTGATCAATATCGATTTTTGACTTTGGCTATACGATCATTTTTGACGAAGATACGAGGTTTTGAAATTCAATATTTTTCGAACGAAAAAACAGGTGATCCGCTAATTTTGTCGAGGAGTGTATAATATATATATATATATATTAGGGTGGCGCAAAAAAACCGACTATTTTTTTTTTTTTTGAGTCTCGAGTGAAAAAATGTTAGTTTTTGATGTTTTAAGAGCCCTCTCCAAAGGACAGCTCCAAAAAAATTTTAAGAGGTCGCTCCGAATTTTTTTAAATTTCAAAAATCGTCAAAAATCGAATTTTTTTTTTTTTCTAATTTTTTTTCTCGTTACCGTATAATTTTACAGACCAAAAAAAAAATAAGTTTCTGAAAGTTTCAGTTCAAAATTGAAATTTTGAAAGGTCGCTCATAATTTTTTTTAATTTATCAGTGCATTACTTTAGATTTTTCAATTATTCAATTATTAAAAAATTATGAGCGACCTTTCAAAATTCAAATTTTGAACGGAAACTTTCAGAAACTTATTTTTTTTTTTTGGTCTGTAAAATTATACCGTAAGGAGAAAAAAAATTGGAAAAAAAAAAATTCGATTTGTGACGATTTTTGAAATTTAAAAAAATTTGGAGCGACCTATTAAAATTTTTTTTTTGAGCTGTCCTTTGGAGAGGGCTCTTAAAACATCAAAAACTAACATTTTTTCACCCGAGACTCAAAAAAAAAAAAACAGTCGGTTGTTTTGCGCCACCCTAATCTCTCTATATTATGAAGATATATCGCCGCCGCCGCCGTGTCAGACCTTGGTTACCATGGCAACCTAACCCAACCTAACCTTGCCTGACCTAACCTTACCTGACCTAACCTTACCTGACCTAACCTTACCTAACCTGACCTTTGAGGTTAGGCTAGGTTAGGTCAGGTCAGGTTGGGTTAGGTTACCATGGTCAGGATAGAGTAGGTTAGCTTGGTAACCTAACCTAACCTTACCTAACCTAACCTGACCTAACCTTACCTGACCTGACCTTTGAGGTGAGGTTAGGTCAGGTTGGGTTAGGTTGCCTTGGTCAGGATAGAGTAGGTAAGGTTGGTAACCTAACCTAACCTTACGCAACCGTACCTGACCTAACCTTACCTGACCTGACCTTTGAGGTGAGGTTAGGTTAGGTCAGGTTGGGTTAGGTTGCCATGGTCAGGATAGAGTGGGTTAGGTTAGGTTAGGTTGCCATGGTCAGGATAGAGTGCGTTGGGTTGGGTCAGGTTAGGTTAGCTTAGGTTAGGTAACCTTAGTCAGTATCCCAGCCATCTCGGCTCCGCTCGGCTTTTGGTTATCCCCCCCCCCCCCCCCCCCCTACCTCTCGCCCTGGGCCTCCTCGACCCCCCTCGGCTCCCCGCCGCCCTTCGGACAGAACCGAAGAGAGCCGAGGATAGCCGAGGATAGCCGAAGATAGCCGAACCCGGTCCTCCCCTCGGTCCAAGGGCCCAGGAAATGGAAAGGGGAAAGCAGAGCCGAGGGAGCCGAGGATAGCCGAAGATTGCCGAGGATAGCCGAAGATAGCCGAGGATAACCGAAGATAGCCGTGGATAGCCGAGTATAGCCGAGGAGAGCACAAAATGTCTGACACGGCGGCGGCGATATATCTTAATAATCTCTACACACGACTTCAAGAGATACGAATCCGAGGACCTGGACTACGAGAAATACTTAGTGAATGACCTGGACAACGAGAACTACGAAGCCGAAGACCTGAACACTGGAAATACTTAGCGAACGACTTGGGCAACGAGGAATACGAAACGAAGGACCTGGGCAACGAGAACTACGAAGCCGAGGACCTGGACTACGAGAAATACTTAGCGAGTGACCTGGACTAAGAGATCTACGAAGCCCAGAACCTGGACTACGAGAAATACGAAGCCGAGGACCTGGACTACTAGAAATACTTGGCAAACGACCTGGACAACGAGGAATACGGAGAACATAAAATCCACGGATTATTTGAATTTTAGAAACAACTGATACAAATTAGAATATGGGGGGTTGGTGCGCGTAGCGCGCAGGGGGGCGAAGCCCCCCTAGTATATATATTTCTCTAAACAGGGCGATTCAGTTTGCGCGCACCATTTGGTAATGGTAGATTCGTTGGAAAATTCTAAGACTAATTTTCCTTTACCAAAAAGTCTTGGGTCTAATGGTTTTCGGGCTATAGAAGATCTTAGTCCACCAATGACAGAGCCCACAAGTTGGGGCCGGCTCTAAAGTATAAGACTAGCAGTGCCCGTGGCAACTCGATTTCCTGTGAAGTAAAAATAAATGATTCAATCTAGTGATAAATTTGAGTTACAGTATTGTCGCTAGAGGTCACCAGGAGTTGTCTTCATTCAACATACGCTTTCGTTATTTGTGACCAGGATCACCGCTACGTCGGCTTCGTCCTCCGGGTCGACCGCACCGTCGTTTTCGTCCTCCAGGTTTACCGATACGTAGTTTTCGTCCTCCAGGTCGACCGCGCCGTTGTTTCCTCCCTCTAAGTCTACCGTACCGTAGTTTTTGTCCTCCAGGTTCACCGCTACGTAGTCTTTGTCCTCCAGGTCGACCGCACCGTAATTTTCGTCCTCCTGGTCAACCGCACCGTAGTTTCGTCCCTCTAAGTCTACCGCACCGTAGTTTTCGTTTTCCAGGTTTACCGATACGTAGTTTTCGTCCTCCTGGTCAACCGCACCGTAGTTTCGTCACTCTAAGTCTACCGCACCGTAGTTTTCGTTCTCCAGGTTTACCGATACGTAGTCTCCTTCATCTAAGTGTACCGCACCGTAGTTTTCGTCCTCCAGGTTTACCAATACGTAGTTTTCGTCCTCCAGGTCAACCGCGCCGTAGTTTCCTGCCTCTTAGTCTACCGCACCGTAGTTTTTGTCCTCCAGGTTCACCGCTACGTAGTTTTTGTCCTCCAGGTCGACCGCACCGTAATTTTTGTCCTCCTGGTTCTCCTCGTCCTCTTGCTCCTGGCACCGTAGTTTCGTCGCTCTAAGTCTACCGCACCGTATTTTTGTCCTCCGGGTCTACCGCACTGTAGTTTTGTTCCTCTGGGTCGACCGCACCGTAGTTCCCTCCTTCTAAGTCTACCACACGGTAGTTCTCGCCATACAGGAACACCGCACCGTAATTTTCGTCCTCCTTGTCAACCGCTGCGTAGTTTTTGTCCTCCAGATCGACCGCACTGTAGTTTTGTTCCTCGTAACTCTATTTTTGGGGGTTAACTCGTATCTCAGAAATTCGCTAAAAAATTAATTGATCAATCAATTGATTCTTGTTTCTGTCCAAGGATCAATCACCTTTAGTTTTTATACAAAGAATTATTATAAACTACGGTGCCATCGAGCTATCGGACGGACACTATGGTGCGGCGGGCCTAGAAGACATACACTACGCAGCGGTAGACCTGGAGGACGAGAACTACGGTGCGGTTGACCTGGAGGACGAGAACGACAGTGTAGTTGACCTGGAGGACGAAAACTACGGTGCGGTTGACCTGGAGGACAAAAACTACGTAGCGGTGAACCTGGAGAACGAAAACTACGGTGCCGTAGACTTAGAGAGAGGAAACCACGGCGCGGTAAAAAATAATAATAATATTTAATTCCAATCAAAAGAGGAAGAAAAAAGTATCACAGAATTTTTCGCTCAGAGTAAACCTTCACAAGTCACGACTTGCTAAAGTTAATTTTTGAGGAACTATCAAGATTGATGATATCAAACTCGTCCATCTACTGGTTTGAGTTTGGGAAATTTATACCAGCACATGGACAGACGGTTTTTGAATATTTTGAGTCCTTTTCTCAGTATATCCGATTATGTAATGATAAATTAACAATAACTGAATAGTTTGACATACAACTCACCTTTATCTGGTACCTATAGAAGTGTTTATTCGCTAAATCAAACTTTGTTTACATGCTGCAGCTTTTAGTACGATCGGCTGATTAGCGGTTGCTCTGACAGAACCGTCCTATAATGAATTTTTTTCAGCGGTAGCAAAGATAATTCGACTAAGTATTCGAATGTATGTGTAATGTTCAAGGTTTCATTTTGTCAATGAAATTAATTTAGTGAAAATAAGATTATTTGTTTTTTCCAAATAAGAGTTTAAAGTTCGTTCTGTCCGCCTACTGGTTAGTGTCCCGCTACTGGACCTGTCACCCTATGCAGTGTGCATTTTATACGCGGGACGATACCTTGAGAGAAACAATCCATGTCGCTTCATTTTTCTTTTTCAATGAATATCCCATGATCCCTTGAATTTAAGACATAAGTATACGAGTACTTTTAGAACTGGAATTAAATGCTCTTTCGATTTCCGTAAAAAAAAAATACACCATTCCATTTGAAAAACCAGAGTTGACCTTCAAATGACCTTGATACTTCGACTTTGGAAAACATTCAAAAGCACTATCTTGTGTCCCCCTTGAAACCATGTAAGTGGTGTCTGAAACATTTTTTCATATCTCTCTTCGTTTGGACGGAAATTGCCTGGGTCACTTTAAACGCCTCACCCTGTATATATATATATATTAATATATTAGGGTGGTTCTTATTTAGGGCTTGGTGGAATTTAAATGGGTTCGCCCCCCTAATCGATCACAAATAATTAAAAAAAAATCACTGTAAATTTTGAGCTCTTAGTTTTAACATTAAGCCATGCCGACAAAGGCTTTTGTATTTTTTTTTTATTTTAATTTTTTTTTTTTTTCTTTTAATTTTGTCCAACTAAAAATATAATATTGGGTTTTGTGCATTTCTAGATCTTTTACTTCTGCGGCACTAAAAACCTTGTGAAACATCGATGCGTCTCATTGCAAAAACATGCGTAAATCTCCGATGTTTTTAACATCTATCAATAATTAGCTATTTATCTAATAAAATATTGAAATAGTATGTTTTTGAACACACTTATTTTTTCGTGATTGTTTCTTATTGTTTGGTTTATTTTGAATCGACAAGTTTCTAATTACATTTTTCAAAAAAACAATGTTGATATGATTTTTCATTATGCCAAATTGAAAAATTTGATCAGTTCAACCAAGTTGGTATGACCTCGTGGAAACAAGAGTGTCATGTATCCACGTCGGTATTCGTGCGTCTGGAGAATATTCGGTGAGACTACACAATCCCCTTCGCACGGCAAAACCAACACATGCGCGCAGCGTGTGCGTGAGGCTCGTTCGGGACGGAATGAGATGCCAGTAGCATTGCATCCCCTCCCGAACGAGCCTCACGCACGCGGTGCGCGTCTGTGTTAGTTTTACCGTGGGAAGGGGATCATGTGGTCTCACGAAGTATTCTCCATACACACTCGGGACAACAATCGCTGCGTCGCACTGTCGCACGCTTGCGCACCTTCTCTCTCGCCTAGCTCCAGCATAGCAGATTCTAATCAAACGTTGGCAAGCCTATATTCCACTGTGAGTAAACCCAACG
Source organism: Tenthredo mesomela (assembly GCA_943736025.1). Classification (NCBI taxonomy): domain Eukaryota; kingdom Metazoa; phylum Arthropoda; class Insecta; order Hymenoptera; family Tenthredinidae; genus Tenthredo; species Tenthredo mesomela. The sequence continues at coordinate 17,920,914 of OX031021.1, forward strand.
TAAAAAACATCAATTGATTAGCAATTGGAGAAATTTGTCATGCCGATAGCTTCAAATAAACCAACAATTTTCAGGTTAAGTCAGTGTATCGGGAGCATTGCATCAGTCTTTATTTTTTCATCTGCAGAATAATTCAAAGTAAGTTGACTGTTGAAAATCCAGGATAACTATCAAGAAAATTTCTGTAGAAAACTAAGTGAGTCTGTTTCTTCCAGTTAAAAATAACGCAGTAGTTGGGTCGGGTACAATCCACTATATCTCGTGCACTATGATGCAAGCGCGATGGTCGACCAGCGATATTTTTGTAATCGGTAACATTGAAACACAAATTCTTTGCAACCAGTTGCCTTCAAACAAACAAGTACTCAAAGTTCTATTCTTCAACCTACGCAAAGCTAATTTGTCATTCCGTGAAAGTGCTAGATTAGTTGTGAGAGAGGTTTTTATTTTTTGGCAAAAAGCTCGCTTACCGACTCAACAGGAGATTCGCTGCATTGCGAAACTTGAGAAATTGCATCAACAATGGCGAAGTCTGCAAAAAAGTACTTCAAATGAAAGCAATCGTAAGCTTGAACAGAATTTTTCTGCTGAGATGGATAATTTGTTCGATATTGCTCACGGAAATATACTCAAAATGGTTGATCCATTGAGGGTAAATTTTCTACTAAACCAAAGAACAGTTGGCCGTATCGGTTACATTTGCGATATCCAGAGCACATTTGACTTAATGGAGGAAAAGGAGTTACAGAAGAAAAAATTAGAATCACAGAGGCTAGCAAGGAGCTTGGAGGATAAATCAATAATAGGCAAGTTATCGACAACTGCAATAGATTGTTTAAACTAATACACTGATCCGGGGTAAAGGCAAATAAGTCAAAATTTCGTTTCAACTGATGTTGTTTGCAAAATTTGAAGGATATATTTTTTTAAATATTTATGTCATGCTTACTGTTGCTAATAAATTCTGTTTAATTATTGAAAAAACAATCCTCATCCAGTTCATAACTTACAAAATAAAACAATTCAAGTCACTTATTTCTGAACAATATTTCCGAGAGTGGATGATGTCATTCTACTTTTGAATAAAAACAACAAAACAAAATGAAAATTTTTTGGAAAATCATGTTATTCTAGATGATGTTGTTGAACTCGCTTCGTCAACTGATGAAGACTTTTCTCAGACTCTAAGTCAAAGAAGCATTGGTACTTACTCCAATGTTTCTATTGATGATGATAATAAGGATGAAGCTGGACCTTCAGAACCCAAGAAACTTCGAGGGAAACGTAACATTATCAACGAAAAACTAGTTGCGGTACTTGATCAGAATAAAATTAGTAACAGGCGCGCTGTACATCTGATTGCTTGTTTGGCACAGTGTTTCGATATTGACCCGGAAACGTTGATTCTCAATACTTCGGCGATTCGACATTATAGAGAGAAAAAAAGCCTTTCAAAATGTTGAATTGAATGCTGCCGGTTTACATTGGGATGGAAAACTCCTGCCTGATTCTGTTACTAATGAAAAATTTGACAGATTACCTGTTTTGATAACGGACGGCGACGTCGAAAAATTATTAGGCGTCCCTAAATTGGAGAACAGCAAAGGCATAACACAGGCAAATGCCATTCATGACGTCGTCGACGATTGGGGGCTGTCAAGTACAATCAAGGCACTTTGTTGTGATACGACTGCTTCTAATTTAGGTAATTGCAAAGGTGCCGCCGTTTTATTAGAACAAATAATGGAAAGTAATATTCTATACTTTCCGTGTCGTCATCATATCTTCGAATTAATTCTAAAAAGCGTTTTTGACACGAAAATTAAGTCTCCATCGACAGGACCAGCTGTGCCGATTTTCAAACGCTTCAAAGATTCTTGGTCAAAAATCGATTTAACGACTTACCGAAGTGGGATCGATGATAAAAAAGTGGGAGGCATCATAAAAGATTATCATGTGAAAAGAATAAATGCATTTGTGGAAAAGGCATTGAGAGTTGTTCAACCGCGTGATGACTACAAAGAATTCCTAGACTTGACTCAACTATTTCTCGGGTTCGTTCCATCTCAAGGAGCTAAATTTCGTTACCCGGGAGCGATGCATCACGCGCGGTGGATGTCTAAAGCTTTATATAGCCTAAAGATATACCTTCTTCGTGACAGTTTCGAAATGACAGAATCCGAAAGCATGGCAATTCGCGACACATGCATTTTTATAGTTCTGATATACGTAGAAGCTTGGTTTACTGCTCCACTGGCGGCTGCAGCTCCAAATCACGATCTGTTGTTTTTGAGAAACCTTCACAATTATAAAAACATTAACGGTGAGATATCTCAGATAACAGTTAGAAAATTCGTAAACCATTTGTGGTATCTTAATCCGGACTCTGTTGCGCTATAATTTTTTGATGGAAACTTGTCATTGGAAGTGAAGCGCAGAATGCTGTCTGAAATGAGCGTGAGCGAAGAGTTTGATGAAATAGCTCCAAAACGAATCCAAGTCAAAGTTAAAGACGTTGAAATTTTTTGTGAAAAACAAATGGATCATTTTGTGACTGCGCAAACTCGGAATTTCTTCGTTAGATTTGCAATTGATCAAGATTTTTTGGAAATCGATCCGTCTCTCTGGTCGGATAATAGGAGCTTCCAGAAAGGTTTGAAAATTGTAGAAAAACTAAAAGTTGTAAACGATACCGCGGAAAGAGCTGTTTCTTTATTCGAAGATTATAATAATATTCTGACAAAAGACGAAGATCAGAAGCAGTATATTTTGCAAATCGTGAAAGACTACCGCCAAAAATATCCAAATGCCAACAAAGCAGTAGTAGTAAAAAATTTGTAAAAAAAATGTATTCAAAAGTAGAATAAACATGAGATTTATGAACAAACATTACTTCTGTACCGTTGTTTTCTGAATGAATTTGAGTGCCGCAGAAGTAAAAGATCTAGAAATGCACAAAACCCAATATTATATTTTTAGTTGGACAAAATTAAAAGAAAAAAAAAAAAAAATTGAAAAAAAAAAATTAAAATGAAAAAAAAAAATACAAAAGCCTTTGTCGGCATGGCTTAATGTTAAAACTAAGAGCTCAAAATTTACAGTGATTTTTTTTTAATTATTTGTGATCGATTAGGGGGGCGAACCCATTTAAATTCCACCAAGCCCTAAATAAGAACCACCCTAACACATATATTAGACCTGTCCTTAAGAAGGGTGAAATCGAATTTCGCTCGGGCCACCCCTTAAAGTAGTTCGAAATAATTTTAAAAAAATGTCAAATTTTTTTCAATTTTTTTCGTCCATATTTACTTACCCCTCGAAAGCCTTACTTTTTCCCATAAGAAAAGCATTGATTTTTCGAAGTTTTCAATCAAAAATTCGTACTGGGTCTGAAAACAGTCGTAAAAAAATTTCGAAAGAAGCAAAATGGAGGAAAATTCGTCCACTTAAAACCGCCTCTTGGAAAATTTGGCTATCTCTATTTTTGACTCCGCTATCTCACTTTTAGTGCGGCAAGAAATTTCAGCTAGTGAATACAAGCTTTTAGGATTGGTCTTGAAGAAAAAAAAAAAATTCTTCGTTGAAAATAACAAATAGAAATTCGAAGATTTTGATCACCTCATCTTCCTTCTTAATATTTGGGAAACCGCTGAAAAAAGATTTTGAAAATGTCGAAAAACGTCATTTAAATTTAACTATTTTTATTTTTATTTTTAATTTAAAAAAATTTTTTTTGCTAAGGGTTGGAGTTACATTTTTTCACATGACTAATTAGTTTGCACGAAGAATTTTCTATTTTCTACGACTACTCCGATTTAATTCTTCCGATATTAAGCTCTCCAAATGAGGTTTTTCGACATTTTTGAAATCTTTTTTCAGCGGTTTCCCAAATAATAGGTGATCGAAATTTTTGAATTTCTATTTGTTATTTTCAAAAAAGATTTTCTTTCATCTTCAAGACCAATCCCAAAAGCTTGTATACTAGTTGAAATTTCTTGCCGCACTAAAAGTTAGATAGCGAAATCAAAAATAGAGATAGCCAAATTTTCTAAGCGGCGGTTTAAAGTGGACGAATTCACCTCCATTTTGCTTCTTTGGAAAATTTTTTACGACTATTTTCAGGCCCTGTACAAATTTTTGATTAAAAACCTCGAAAAATCAATGCTTTTCTTAGGGGAAAAAGTAAGGCTTTCGAGGGGTGGGTAAATATGGACGAAAAAAATGGAAAAAAATTTGACATTTTTTTTTAATTATTTCGAACTACTTTGAGGGGTGGCCCGGTCGAAATTCGATTTTACCCTTCTTAAGGACAGGTCTAATATATATATGTCGGAGAGATAACCCAACGTGGATCAGGGGCGTCCATGATTGCTCTTGCAGGGAGCTTGTTTAATGCAATATAACCCAAACAACTAATAGTTGTAGCACAAAGTAATATAATCTTAATTTACTAACAAATGTCTCTATATCTAATACAATAACAATAAGCTATCCCGTACAGGGCGATGCGATAACGAATCCACCCTGCCTCTAGACTTTCCCAATATAATTCTTATTTAAATCAGTACCAACCACTGACTCGGTTCAAATGCAACTGATCCTTAAAATCAGCATCTTCTAGGGCTGTGGCTACGTTCGACAAAAGACTCTGGTTCCCAGAGTCTTCATCTCGCATCCCCCTCTACGCCACTCATTAGGCTAAGGGTCTATAACTAATCTTAATACTAACAAATATGCCTAGACTAAATATCAACCAATAGTCTCGATATTAAATAAACAACACAGCCGTGAGAAAGCGTGTCCAGAATATCACGCGCCGACACGGCCTTCCTGACTGTCACACGTCCTCGTGTGCAAATCTTTGTCTTCAAATGTTATCTGCAAAGGAAACCTTAGTTCATTTCCCTGCTCGCCCATTCTGACTTAACAAATCAACTGAGCGCCGTGTTCCCATATCTGCCATACCTCAGCACTCTACTGGTGCTCACAATATTACAACAATGATTTCAAATCAAATCAATTACAGAAACAGTCAAATGATCTCAATAGATAACCAGTGATTAAGCAATATTTGTGCAACTCGGTACAGCTGTACATTTCTGTACACTTGTTGGTATCACAACCAATACACCATAGTCAACCATGTGACCCAGTAATCAACCATATGATTACCACAATTGGTATCCAACAACCAATACAACCATAGTCAACCATGTGACCCAGTAATCAACCATATGATTACAACAATTGGTATCCAACAACTAATACAACCATAGTCAACCATGTGACCCAGTAATCAACCATATGATTACAACAATTGGTATCCAACAACCAATACAACCATAGTCAACCATGCGACACAGTAATCAACCATATGATTACAACAATTGGTATCCAACAACCATGGATATGGAAACGGTCGCCTGCTCTCTGATTTCAGAAATATTCACTTGATCCTTATCTTGATCATCGATAACCGATAAAGACAAAGGTCTTGCAACCTTACCTATCAATAGTTCCAGAGGACTATATTTAGTGGTACGACTTACTGTACAATTTAACGCTAACTGTATTTCACCAAGAGATTCTCGCCACGATTTGTCTCTACTCAATTCCACAGCTGTCAGCATATTTTTGAGTGTACTCATTACACGTTCAACTTGACCATTAGCGCGGCTAGTTCCGGTCGCAATCAAATGGAGATTATTATTATGAGAGACACAAAACTCTCTGAAGTCTTTATTTGCAAAGCATCTACCTTGATCTGCAATGATTCTAAATAGAGTACCAAACAAACTCACACATTGCTTAAGAGTTGAAATTGCACTTGGAGCGTCTATGCGTGAGGCATGTCGTAAAAGTACAAACTTGGTAAAAGAATCGATAAATACAAAAACATATTCCTTGAGACTACTTTTTCCACTCAGTTTTCCAGTAGCGTCTATATGGATAGTGTGCCACGGGGCACTGACTTTCGGGATTGAATGAAGTTCGGCTTGTATTTTACCCGAATGAGATTTTGACAATTTACAAGTTATGCAATTCTCGACAAACCTCCTGACATACTTTGACATTTGGGAAACCAATAATGTTGATAAACTTTTTCCAAAGTCTTTTCCCATCCAAGATGCATTACCGACTCATGTACATTATTAATTACTGACCATCTGAAACTGACAGGTACTATAGGTAAATATCGACTACGATTTCGACGTTGAATTTTTCTATACAGAACTCCTGACCTCAGTTGATAGCTATTCGCGAGGTCTTTGTCAATTTCATTGCTGTTTAATTTTGAAACTATATCACGTAAGCTATCATCCTTCCGCTGTTCAGCCTGTAGCCAATCGTCCGAAATCTCAGCTAGATTTACTTGTTTTTGTTCGATTTTCTGACTAATCGGTTTCGCTGATATCGGGTTTCGCGAAAGAAAATCGGCATGACCCATTCGCTTGCCTTCTCGATAAACAACATCAAATTCGTATGCTTGAAGAAAGGCCAACCACCTATGAACTCGCGGTGTGAGATCTATCTTCGTGCGTGAAGCTTTATGAGCATTACAATCAGTGATCACGGTAAAATTCCTACCTTGTAAGAAATGACGGAAATGTTTAACCGCATTGACCACTGCTAAAGTTTCCAGTTCGTACGAATGATACCTGGATTCAGCACTAGTTGTTCTTTTACTATAATACGCGATGACATGTACCTTTCCATCGACCTTTTGCATCAGTATCGCTCCATACCCGGCTGCACTAGCGTCCGTATGCAATTCGATGGGATAGGTTGGATTGAAAATCATCAAAACTGGTTCATTGGTTAATCTAGCAATTATTTCCTGGCGAATCTTTTCATATTCTGGTTTCCATTCTATTTTCCCTTTTCCCGTAGTGAGTTTGTATAATGGTAAAGTAATTTGTGAAAATTTCGAAATGAATTGGCGGAAATAAGATGCGAGGCCTATGAATTGTCTAAGCTGTGTGACCGTCCCTGGAGGAGAGGATTCAGTCAACGCTTTGACTTTATGTGGGTTAGGTCGTATTTCACCCGCTGAGATCTCATACCCTAAATATTCGACAAGAGTTTTCAAAAAGGAACATTTCTTTAAATTTAAAGAGAAACCTGCTTGGCTGAGTTTATCTAAAAGCATCCTCAGCCTTTCTAACGACTGTTCTATTGAGTCAGCTGGAATCATGACGTCATCTATATAGCACACTGCAAATGTGTTTACAAGTTCTGAGAGTGCCTTATTTGTTGCCCTTTGAAAAACCGCAGGAGCATTCCGTAAACCGAAAGGCATGGTCAAATACTCGTACTGACCATCCGGAGTCACAAAAGCCGTACGTTCTATCGAGTCTTCGCGGATAGGCATCTGATGAAAACCAGAAGCCATATCTAAGGTTGTAAAATACTTAGCTCCACTTAACCGTTGTATTTGGTCATTTATGAGAGGTAACGGATATCTATTCGTCGTCGCTGAACAGTACGGTTCGGATCAATTAATTTTATTTGTAGTTCACCCGTGGTAATACGACCAGTAGGTGTTCCCACAACAAACGATGAAACAAATTCATTTAATAACTTGACTAGGTTCAATCTATCCGTACCAGCTATATCGGTATCAATTTCATTAAAATCTTCAACCTTTTTGCCAACTTCACATATGTGAACAGATTTGGTTCTTCTTAAACAAAAATTATCAGATGACATTTCAGCTGTGAAACCCTGAGCAATCAAATCGCGACCGTTCAAAATATCATGTCCAAGACAATCGTCTGGCACTACATGCAAAAGAATCTCTATTACGTACTCGTTAATAGTCACTTGAGACAAAATCTGCAAATTACTTGCGATACGAGACCTTCCTAGACCAAGAAGAGTCACTAATAATTCAATACGTTTGCCAGAAAACCTATTGGCTATCGTTTCTTTTATCAGAGAGCATTCGGCACCAGAATCAAAACAAAATAGATACTTCTCACCGGATTATGTTAATTCGGCAGTGACAGGTTCAATTGTGCAGACGTTAACTCGACGCTCTGCAGATGTCTTCGATGGTTCGCCGGCTGCGTCCCTCTTCGCTTCGTTCCGGCATTGAGGAGCAATGTGACCACTTTCGCCGCACTTAATACATGTGACAGGCCTCCTCTTGCCTAAGGTGTTGCTAATTTTATTTTTACTCGGCCCAGCTCCTGATGTCTTCTCTCTATCTTCCTTCTTGCGTTGCCAACAATCAGGAGATTTATGACCCATTCTACCACACACAAAACAAGTAATCCTCGGTTTCTTATTATCGGTATGGGCAGCTTTTTCGTCCTTGTTGTTGGTGATAGAAGCAGCAGATCTTTTGCGATACACACTAGCCATTAGCTCTTGCTGCAATGCACTTCTTGAATTTATATCGGTCGTGAACGCAAGTCGCTGTAATTGCGGTTCACGTTGAACACAATGCGCTAGCACTGTAGCTACAGCAATCTGCTCGACTGTCATAGATTGCCAACGAGTCGTCAATGTAGTCACTAGTCTACCGGCATAAGCAGACAAACACTCATCTTCCTTCGGTTTTCCACTATTCACTCGAATTATCACCGCGGCTGGGGTTTCAACCCAATCATACCGGGCCAAAAACAGTTCTTTAAATTGAGTCCAATTCATTCCGGCATAACTGATCTGCGAAAACCAGGATGATGCAGTTCCTTTTAATGCCATGCTTATGGCTATTATTAGTTCACTTCCTCGGATTGGTCGTTCACCAAGACACAGATCAACCGTTCCACACCAGGCTCGTGCGTCTGTATCTCCTGCAGCGTCAGGATCAAATTCAGGGAATACGATTTTTGTTGATCTTGCGGGAGCCATTCCTTCCAATGTTTGAATGAGTTCAAACATATTTGGACTCTGCGTAATGAACATCATTTTCCAGTTGTTAGTTTCCGTATTTTGTTGCACAGAACCTTCTTGGACAGAACCTTCAAGGTCTTGATCAAGTGCCTGCAAGGATCCCACTTCTGATGTCGGAGAGATAACCCAACGTGGATCAGGGGCGTCCATGATTGCTCTTGCAGAGAGCTTGTTTAATGCAATATAACCCAAACAACTAATAGTTGTAGCACAAAGTAATATAATCTTAATTTACTAACAAATGTCTCTATATCTATTACAATAACAATAAGCTATCCCGTACAGGGCGATGCAATAACGAATCCACCCTGCCTCTAGACTTTCCCAATATAATTCTTATTTAAATCAGTATCAACCACTGACTCGGTTCAAATGCAACTGATCCTTAAAATCAGCATCTTCTAGGGCTGTGGCTACGTTCGACAAGAGACTCTGGTTCCCAGAGTCTTCATCTCGCATCCCCCTCTACGCCACTCATTAGGCTAAGGGTCTATAACTAATCTTAATACTAACAAATATGCCTAGACTAAATATCAACCAATAGTCTCGATATTAAATAAACAACACAGCCGTGAGAAAGCGTGTCCAGAATATCACGCGCCGGCATATATATATATATATATATATATATATATTGTTGGTATATATATGGTAAATATATATATATACTAGGGGGGCTCCGCCCCCCTGCGCGCTACGCGCGCCAACCCCCCATATTCTAATTTGTATCAGTTGTTTCTAAAACCCGAATAATCCGTGGATTTTATGTTCTTCATATTCCTCGTTGTCCAGGTCGTTCGCCAAGTATTTCTAGTAGTCCAGGTCCTCGGCTTCGTAGTTCTCGTTATCTAGATCGTTCAGTGAGTATTTCTCGTAGTCCGGGTCCTGGGCTTCGTAATTCTCGTAGTCCAGGTCTCGTACTCCAGGTCGTTCGCCAAGTATTTCTAGTAGTCCAGGTCCTCGGCTTCGTAGTTCTCGTTGTCTAGATCGTTCAGTGAATATTTCTCGTAGTCTGGGTCCTGGGCTTCGTAATTCTCGTAGTCCAGGTCTCGTACTCCAGGTCGTTCGCCAAGTATTTCTAGTAGTCCAGGTCCTCGGCTTCGTAGTTCTCGTTGTCTAGATCGTTCAGTGAGTATTTCTCGTAGTCTGGGTCCTGGGCTTCGTAATTCTCGTAGTCCAGGTCTCGTACTCCAGGTCGTTCGCCAAGTATTTCTAGTAGTCCAGGTCCTCGGCTTCGTAGTTCTCGTTGTCTAGATCGTTCAGTGAGTATTTCTCGTAGTCTGGGTCCTGGGCTTCGTAATTCTCGTAGTCCAGGTCTCGTACTCCAGGTCGTTCGCCAAGTATTTCTAGTAGTCCAGGTCCTCGGCTTCGTAGTTCTCGTTGTCCAGGTCGTTCAGTGAGTATTTCTCGTAGTCCGGGTCCTGGGCTTCGTAGTTCTCTTAGTCCAGGTCACTCGCTAAGTATTTCTCGTAGTCCAGGTCCTCGGCTTCGTAATTCTCGTTGCCCAGGTCCTTCGCTTCGTATTCCTCGTTGTCCAGGTCGTTCGCCAAGTATTTCCAGTGTCCAAGTCTTCGGCTTCGTAGTTCTCGTTGTCCAGGTCGTTCACTGAGTATTTCTCGTAGTCCAGGTCCTCGGCTTCGTATCTCTTGAAGTCGTGTGTAGAAATTATTAATAATTATTATTATTTTGGGCTCTCCTCGGCTCTCCTCGGCTATCCTCGGCTATCTTTGGCTATCTTCGGCTATCTTCGGCTATCCTCGGCTCTCTCCGGTTCTCTTCGGCTATCCTCGGCTATCCTCGGCTATCCTCGGCTACCTTCGGCCGATTCGAGCGTGGTCGAGGAGGCCCAGGGCAAGAGGCGGGCGAGGGGGGGGGGGGGGGGGGGAAGAGCCGAGCGGGGTCGAGGAGGCCTTGGAATCCGACACGGCGGCGGCGGCGGCGGCGGCGATTGAATTATATAATATAGAAGGATATCTCCTTCTTCGACATACATGCGCGGTTGATCGGCGCGTACGGGTAGTTGATGTTTTCAGTTCGGATCGTTCGATATTATTCGAATATATATATATATATATATACATATACATATTGTAACCGTTCGAATAATATCGAACGATCCGAACTGAAAACATCAACTACCCGTACGCGCCGATCAACCGCGCATGTATGTCGAAGAAGGAGATGACGTCACACGCCACATAAAAGGGACCAGGAGCGTCACTCGAGGACGATTCGTGGCATAGCGCCGATCGCATCCACTGACACAAGTCGATCCGACTTAGTCAATCAGATATCTTTCGATCAATTCACTAAAATTGGGATTGCGTCAATTAAATTCAGTCAAACAAAATTATCAGGTCGACAAAAAAAATTGCTTCCGTGAGACATAAAACTTTTAACATAGAAATTCTATTACTTACACAAACAAATTCAAACAGAAAACTAAATAAAATAAAGGCACGCGAATCGTAGTCATAAGTTAGAATAAATTAATATTAAGATCGCAAATTAAATATTTTTCTTTTTGTTATTTTTCTTTTTGTACATATTTCATAACCAGCAGGTTGCAACCATATAACATTTATTCATTTGATATTAAACAATATAATATAAACGAGACTTGTTCCTTATTTGCTATTTCGCTATTTCTCTATTTTTCCTTTTTCAGTATTCAGTCAACAAATATTAGGTAGAGACAGCTTCGGTGTAGATTTGTATACATTAGCATTGGTAGAGCGATAATTGCTACCCGTGTCTAAGGTGTATGAATTTAACCCAAGTCTGAAAGACAGACACGGACACAAAGTGTTCCTGTTCTGGAGGTCAGCGGCTCTGGTAGAGGTTTAATTCCTATCCGAGTCCGCATAGTGCGTTACATAGGAATGAATACTACTTTTTAATCTAGAGACGCTTCAATAATCAATTTCAGGACAAAGACATCCACAATGGCGGAGTTTTGACGATCATTCTGATCTTATAAAACTCAAAAAAGGTCACAATATATATATACATATATACATACATATATATACATATATACATACATATATATACATATATACATACATATATATACATATATATGGGGAGTTCCATATGAAATGTACAATTGGTTGTCCACACCCCTTTCGATTTGTCTCAAACTTAGTCAAGTTGAGTAATGGGTTGAAAAAAAAATTCCTCTAAATAATGAAAATTCTACCTTTCACAGGTCGCGAGTAACACCGATTCACAAATTTTGAATTATTTTTTTCAAATCGCAGTAGCTCCCAAACTACATGTCCGCGCCTAAAAATCAAGTAGGTCAAAAGTTTTGTAATTTGATGTACTTTTCGATGTTGCCGCGAGACAAAGTCGATTTTCAGTCAATGGTGAAAAAAACGCGAAAAACGCGATATTGATCTCGTTCCCCAAACTATTTTGGGGTCCATTTTTCATCATAAAATGCGGCTATTTATCCCGTAAATTTTCGTGTAAAGTAAAGTCACGGGACTCAACTGGTTAAAGAGATATGAGGGAATTTCTAGGAAAAACCGACCGGATTTTGACGTTTTCTGAATTTGAATTTTTCAAAACTATCGAAACTTTTTTTTTACGTGAAACAGACGTAAAAAGAGCCAACACTATCGACTTTTTTCACATCTATTTCACGTAAATAAAAGTTTCAATAGTTTTGAAAAATTTAAAGTCAGAAAATATCCAAATCCGGTCGGTTTTTCCTGGAATTTTCCTCATATCTCTTTAACCAGTTGAGTCCCGTGACTTTTCTTTACACGAAAATTTGCGGAAAAAATAGCCGCATTTTATGATGAAAAATGGACCCCAAAAAAGTTTGGGGAACGAGATCAATATCGCGTTTTCCGCGTTTTTTATATCATTTACTGAAAATCGACTTTATCTCGCGGCAACATCGAAAAGTACATCAAATTACAAAACTTGTATATATATATATGTATACAGGGCTTGTATATATATATATGTATACAGGGTGAGGCGTTTAAAGTGACCCAGGCAATTTCCGTCCAAACGAAGAGAGATATCAAAAAATGTTTCAGACACCACTTACATGGTTTCAAGGGGGACACAAGATAGTGCTTTCGAATGTTTTCCAAAGTCGAAGTATCAAGGTCATTTGAAGGTCAACTCCGGTTTTTCAAATGGAATGGTGTATTTTTTTTTACGGAAATCGAAAGAGCATTTAATTCCAGTTCTAAAAGTACTCGTATACTTATGTCTTAAATTCAAGGGATCATGGGGTATTCATTGAAAAAGAAAAATGAAGCGACATGAACTGTTTCTCTCAAGGTATCGTCCCGCGTATAAAATGCACACTGCATAGGCGTTTTTTTTTTTTTTTTTCAGTTCATAAAGAAGTACCGACGATCCGCGAGAATATGCGCCAAAGAATCATCGATGCCTGTGCCAGTGTCAAGGAAGAAACTCTGATAGCCGTTCAACGTTCTTTTATTGGACGCTATCAGAAGTGTATCGACACAAATGGCCATCATTTCGAACATTTGCTGTAGAAGTTTGATGAAAGAATCGTGGCCGCGCAATGTCTACGCCCTTGATTTCAGGTAATGCACAGAACCGATTTATTTTTCGTTTTCAATGAATATCCCATGATCCCTTGAATTTGAAACATAAGCATAAGAGTACTTTTAGAACTGGAATTGAATGCTCTTTCGATTTCTGTAAAAAAAAATACACCATTCCATTTGAAAAACCAGAGTTGACCTTCAAACGACCTTGATACTTCGACTTTGGAAAACATTCGAAAGCACAATCTTGTGTCCCCCTTAAAACCATGTAAGTGATGTCTGAAACATTTTTTCATATCTCTCCTCGTTTGGAAGAAAATTGCCTGGGTCACTTTAAATGCCTCACCCTGTATATATATGAGGTATTCCATACCAACTCGACCAATGATTTTCCCTCACCATTTTTGATTTGCTTCATAATTTTTTCTACGGTTACTCCAACTCTAACACCCACTCATGAATTTTTTCAGATTTTTTCCATGAACCGTTATTTATTCATGATTTTTCGAAACTTTGAATAGTGCGACACCTTCGATTTTTTTGAAAAAAATCTCAAAAATTCTACTTTTGAAGACGATCATTTTAACCCCCAGTCGAAAGTGGAAACTCTTTTCTTTATGTTTATTTTGTTTATTTAAGAAAAAATTATTTCATAAACATGGTGGATAATGGCTCCCAGAATTTTTTTAATGCAAATGAATTGTATCTTCAGGATAATGGGTTGTAACCATCAGAGATACGTTTCATTTTATTTTCGAAAATTATTATTATTATTATTATTTTTTATTTTAATCGTCGTTCGTTGGAAGGATTTTATTTTGTCTCACAATAAATTATTGAAGCACTGTAAAAAAGAAAATTGTTTTTCGTGTCTGAAAAATATTCAACCCCCCCCCCCCCAACATAACCCAGAAAAAAAAAATAATAAAAAAAATAATAATAATAAAAAAAAAAATAATAATAATAATAATAATAATTTTCGAAAATAAAATGAAACGTATCTCTGATGGTTACAACCCATTATCCTGAAAATACAATTTATTTGCATTGAAAAAATTCTGGGAGCCATTATCCACCACGTTTACGAAATAATTTTTTCTTAAATAAGCAATATAAACATGAGGAAAAGAGTTTCCACTTTCGACTGGGGGTCAAAATGATCGTCTTCAAAAGTAGAATTTTTGAGATTTTTTTCAAAAAAATCGAAGGTGTCGCACTGTTCGAAGTTTCGAAAAATCATGAATAAATAACAGTTCATGGAAAAAATCTGAAAAAATTCATGAGTGGGTGTTAGAGTTGGAGTAACCGTAGAAAAAATTATGAACCAAATCAAAAATGGTGAGGGAAAATGATTGGTCGAGTTGGTATGGAATACCTCATATATATATGTCGGAGTATCGAGCGGTATTAATGGTCGGCTATGGCTTTACTTGCAGGCAGTTTGATCGTTCACAAGAAGTAATAATATGAAATCAAATCTAATAATTGTGTTTGATGATGTTAACTATCCCAGACTACAACCAAACAAATAAACTATTCTATTCTAACGCGTAGAGAGAGACACAATAACGAATCCACCGCCACGGCGTGATTCAAATCAAATCGTAAATGCTTTAGACCAGATCTTCTAATGAGATCCTTCTTTGGCTCAGTTCAAAATCTGAATGTCCCTCAAGAATCACCACCGCCGGGCTGTGGCTGCGTTCGACAAGGATGCCCATGTCTTGCATCCCTTCTCTACGCCACTTATCAACTCTAAGGGCGTCTAGCTTCTAATCTCAATACTAACAAATATACTGAGACTAAACATAAACCAATAGTCTCGATATTTAATAAACACCACAGCCGTGAGAAAGCGTGTCCAAAATATCACGCGCCGACATATATATGTATGTATATATTAGGGTGTGCCAAAAAAAATAGTACTTTTCGATACTAGTGCGAAAGTGTTGATTCTCGGACGAGTGTGAAGTTTTTCGCCCGAGCGAAGCGAGGGTGACAATCACACGAGTCGAGAATCATCTTTCGCACGTGTATCGAACTTTATTTTTCAACACAGCGCGCGTTAAGTTGAATTTTATGCACGCGAAGCGTGCGCAAAATCGAACTTTGCGCACGCCGTGTTGAAAAAATTATTTTTATTTCTCGTTTCCCATGTAAAAAAATGTTTGCTTGCATGAATTTTGAGAAACGTCGTCGAAGGGGGGCTCTGACAAAAAATGTTCAAAGGTGCTCAGTCGACCAGAAATCATATTGATTGAGGCACCTGCTTGACTCAATTGATCGAAATCCCCTTTCGCGAGGTGAAATTTCACAGCAAGTTGAATGGGTGGGGGTCGAAAAACAGAATGACCAAAATTCATAACGACCGAAATTCCGAAAATCGGAATCCCGAATACCATTTTCACCGAACAGTCAAATCATCCGAATTTAAATATTCAGAAAGACCATAATTCCGAAGTGTGTTTTCACAATTCCTGAAAATATGCGAGGCACGGTAATACCAAAAAAACTCCTTCCGAATTTCAAAATCGCGAACGTAGCAAAATGCAGATTGTATTAAAAAAAAAAGTTCAAAAACCCGAAAATCAGATTTCCTAACAGCCGCTACCCCGATGGAGCAAAAATCCGAAAATTAATACTCCGATACTAAAAGATCAGACGTGTCAAAATACCGAATCTCAAAATCCCGAAAAATCAAAATCCCGAAAATTGATTCGTAATATTTTTATAGATATTTCTTGCAAAAAAGTTAGGCAAATATCTCCAAGCCACGTACACAAGTTTGTGAAAAAAATTTGAATCGAAAGAGTTTCGGTACAGCAAGGGATATTGTAAAGACTATGACTTAATACATATCGATGATTTTAAACTTTCTTAGTGGTTATTTCCAATTAGTGCAAATTTGGTGCAATGTTCTGCACAATAAGAATATCAACATGCTCTATCAAAAATCACTGGAATTGAATCATGGTCGTAGATGTCTCAGACTTTCCAGAATATTATAACACGTAACTATCGATGATTAATCTGAACACAGAGAGAAAAAAATCTAATTCGAATTAACAACATATTTCCTTGATTCAATCGAAAAACATTCAAGAAACTACAGTTTCTTAAGACAAGAAATCTTTTTCTTGAAACGAGAATTTTTTTTTCTCTGTGAAGTAGGAAGAGGTATAAAATGAAGAAAACGAATTCTTTTTTTCAGAAATTTAATAATCTCCTTCGAATTCTTAACAACGCGTTTAGAATCATATGACATATATTTAACTAATATCACAACAGTCATGAAACTTAACGGTAATGTAACATACATCGTCGCCTTATTTCTCTTGATATTTTTTTTATATGAATAAAACTAGTCGTATGTCACGATTGCATTACATTAGTTAAAAGCAAGAGTTTTCACTTTTATTTCTCTTTGGTAAAATAGGTATAATAACCCAGGTATGCAACGAATTTGATTAAAGCTTATTTTCCTGGTAATCCTGAATATCTATGTCTATAATTATATTCTATTCATGTACATATATACATCTAATTTATGAAACTAGGTAATACATGAAACATATCAGTTCCAAAAAGCAATATCTAACGAGTTCTTCTTGTCTCATAATTACTTCACTGTACGTTTCATTAAAAATACTTCGCTTCGTGCATACCGTGCGTCTAAAAAACTATCCTGATACATAACGGATGAACTCGGATATCAATTTTATGAATCACATGTACCACGCTATTGAGGTTCATCAATCATGAAATGTATTACTTAGGTAGTACATGGTAATGAAATATCGCACTCGAATAGATGAATGAAAATGTTTTCAAAGTCCATTGAACTTGAAGACTTTGCAGATTTCAGTATCTCCTACCCTTAATTACTAAACAGCTAAACTATACAAAGCTATACCACAAAACTATACTCAACATTTCGACTATCAAGAGACTCGGTAGAGTCTCGCGCCAAGTATATACACTATACAGCTATACTACAAGACTAGACTTAACAGCTAAACTATGTACAGCTATACAACAAGACTAGATTAACTATACAGCTAAACTATATACAGCTCAACTATGTACAGCGATACTACAAGACTAGACTAACTATGCAGCTAAACTATGTACAGCTAAACTATGTACAGCTATACTACAAGACTATAGACTAACTATACAGCTAAACTATATATATACAGCTAAACTATGTACAGCTATACTACAAACTAAACCTCTTGACTATATACAGCTATACTACAAGACTAGGCTAAATAGTATGTACAACTAAATTACACACTAAATACTTGGCTATATACAGCTATACTACAAGACTACAGACTGAAGAGCTTAATTATGTACAACTAAACTAAACTAAACTAAACTAAACAACTAGACTATCCGAACTAAACAAATAATTTTATACAAAAATGCGGACCGGCGATCTGTCAAGTTCCACACGACAGGTTGGACAGGTCCTAAGCTCGTCGTCGTAATAAATGCGGGTGCTGCACGGCTCACAGAAGTTGCGATGTCCGCAGGGAAGCAGTGCATGCGTCATTGGGCGCTCGTAGCAAACAACGCAGAATCCAGTCGATGCCGTAAAAGTTTTTAAAATAAAATTAAGTACAGGTCACTCGATGGATTTAAAAATTCAACGAGTAATAACGTCGTCATGGGTACGAACAGTAAGAACTGAAGAATACAATGACCGAATATGGAGCATCTACGAGTTGAGAAATTATAATTACTTTGACATCAGAAATCAATCTGGACAATGAGGATTATGTAATGATGACTCAAATTTCAAAATACACTTTTGCCATGTTCTTGAGAATGTGTGTGAACGATTGAATTTACGTCTTGTCCCTATAACAGACAAAGATACAACGGCCTACCAAGAATCTTAACGAACATGCCCAAGCGTTGATAATTATTGTGTGTTACCTAGCGTTCGTTATCGGGGACAAACATTTTTCGCCTAATAAGTAGTAAATACCGAGGCATCTTTTGCAGCTCGTTCCGTTTCGCGAGAGGTTGACTGAAGTCAATAGTTGCTAAAAATTTACATAAGGACTCGGTACGCTAGTGGGTGTGTGTGTGGGGGTATAAGCTGAGAAGGATCAGGAGACGTCGAACAGTACGTGCGCGAGTCCGATATAGTCAGAAATAATTAAAATCCAAACGATAGGTAAAAATCTGAAATCAACGTCATTGACCGAGGAAAAATAGCATACTGTTATTAATCCGAGTGTAAGCGTGTGCGTAAATGAATTTGCTGCGACGGTAACAGGTGTATTGTCATTCCTTACTAGCTACACGGCTGAATTTTCAAGTGATCGCGCACGTCGTGTGTGCAAGGATGGCCGAGTCGCGTTTTATCACCGAGATTTTTGTCACCAGCGCACACGATTGCGAATAATTCAACAAAAAATCCTCATCCGGCAGCCGAAGTTTCGACCTACAGTCAGCCTCAGCGCTTGGAAAACGCTGGCAAAGCCACCCGCGGGATCGCTCCGAGGTTCAAAAGAGCACACCGCATAGACTTCGCGTACCGCCTGCAAAGGCAGCACAGGGTATCACCAAGGTTGTCACTCCTTACCGGCCACACGGCTGGATTTCCAAGTGATCGCGTACTTCGTGTGCGAAGGGATGGCCGAGTCGCGTTTAACCACCGAGATTTTTGCCACGAGCGCACACGATTGCGAATAATTCAAAAAAAAATCCTCATCCGGCAGCCGAAGTTCCGACCTATACAGTCCACCTCAGCGCTTAAAAAACGCTGGCGAAGCCATGCGGGACCGCTCCGAGGTTCAAAAGAGCGCACCACATGACCTCGCGTATCGCCTGCAAAGGCAACACAGGGTATCATCAAGGTTGTCACTCCTTACTGGCCACACGGCTGGATTTCCAAGTGATCGCGTACGTCGTGTGCTCGTTCCGATTCGCGAAAAATTGACTAAATTAATTAACTAAAGTCAATAGTTGCTAAAAACTATGCAAGGCGAATGGTAAAGACTGGTACATAAGGATTCGGTACGCTAGTGGGTGTGTGTGTGTGTGGGGGTATAAGCTGAGAAGGATAAGGGGACGTCGAACAGTACGTGCGCGAGTCCCCGAGTCGAAATTTCAGGCCTGCTTTGAACCTCCTTTAAACCTCGTAGTTCGTCGAGAGTCTGTCAAATCTTGGGAGTATCGAGGAGTCAAAGGAGGTTCAAACGGAGATGCAAACTATTGGTACGTTTAATGTCAGACTCCACTTGAACCTACAAAAGTGGCAGAAATTGAACATTTTCATTCAAAGGAGGTCTTGGAGGGTGTAACAGAACCTCCTTTCAACCCAGTTAAACCTCGTATAAACGCTCACGTCGACCCTCCTAACCCTCCTTTCGGCCTAAATCGATCTCGCGCAGACCCTACAGACCCTCCTTTCGGCCTGAACTGACTCGCTCGTAGAGCCTACAGACCCTCCTTTCGGCCTGAATCGAATTTCGCGTAGAGCCAGGCTGGTTAAACTCATGATTAACCAACGCCTAGGCAGAAAATTATTAATTGATAATAGTAAAAAAAAAAAAACAACAAAAAAAAAAAAACGATATTTGACGGATATTATTGTCAGGTGACCTAACCTACGCATCATTATGTTGATAAAATCGCATTATATTCGCACTGAAAAGATCGCCGCATTTTTCGTCCCCGCCGGGATTTGAACTCACGTCCGCTCGGTTACTAGTCGCACGCCCTAACCACTACGCTAAACTATCGTATGGCATTAGACTCAATACTCTTCTACTTGTTCGAGGCCCATCAAAGTGTCAAGTTATTACTCGAAATATTTCAATGTCATCAAAATTTGGCATTTGAGTATTGGCATTTGAAATTTGCCTAGATTGAAGTTCTTGCATATATTATTACGATTAATTACTAAATATTATATCATGCATCTTTCGTTTACGCGGTTATCTGTTTATCCGAATAAAATATGACATTTTGTTAGAAAAAAAAAAAAAAAAAAATGGTGCAGGAGGTCCACTAATATTTTTATGTTTATTTCGACACTTTCTTTTAGTTAACCCTTCGTAGTCACTCTGGGTGGATTTCACCCAGGCGTTCTGGCCGAAATATCAATTTTTTTACAAATTGACCTATTTACGATTTTTTTTTTAAATATGTTGTCATTTGAATTTTGACATACCGACTCTTGATACATGTTCTAGAATGTTTGAAGTATTTTCTAGTATTTTTTCGATCCCGATCGAACGGATAGTTTTCACACAGCAGCCATTTGAAAATTGACTGGGTGAATTTCACCCAAGTGTGACTACCGTGTGATTCTACAGAAGTGTGACTACGAAGGGTTAAAACATAAATTCACTTAAAGTGGAAAATTCCACTTCTGTCCGAAGAACTAAAAACAGTGTTGAAATTACCATAAAACTTTTAGTGGATCTCCTGGAACATTTTTGTCTCTAATAAGTAATAGCTGTGTACCTTTATATTCCATATTTTACAAATCCGGTAAACCGATCGAGCAGTGATATAGAGATCTATTATTGTGGAATCCACAACTGATCCTGATACGGGCCATTGTGTTGTCAAGGCTTTAGCGTTGGGCGCACGCCCACGAGGTTCCATTGCACTTAAATTTAGCGAGATATGCGTTATCAATATATGTGGATTACGTATTTTTGTGTAAACTACAGAGTTATGGATATAATAAACTAAGACCCGACGTTGAAAGTAGTAGAGTTTCAAAAAAACATATCCCCGAATCCATGACTACTGCCTTGACCCTACGTAACCTCTTTTGAATCCAGTTTCCTGCCTTGACCCTACGTAACCTCCTTTGAATCCAGTCTCCTGCCTTAACCCTACATAGACCCTCCTTTGGATCCAAAGTTTTTGGTCCTGGTTGTTCTTGGCCAGCATTGGATCCAAAGTAGGCTATGGAGGGTCAGAGTAGGAGACTTCGGATCCAAAGGAGGTTACGTAGGGTGAAGTCAGGGGTCTTAGGATTCAAATGAGGCTACGTAGGTTCATGTCCGCGAGATATTTGTGATCTAAAATAGGTCTAGGAGGGTCATCGGAGGGTGAAGTAGAGCGAAAGGAGGCCTAGTAGGTTCAACGGAGAGTGGCGGCCCATGCGTTACAAAGAGAAATAGGTTCTAGTGCATTCAAAGGAGGGCTAAAATTTCGACTCGGGTCCGATATCATCAGAAATAATTAAAATCTAAACGATAGATAAAAATCTGAAGTCAACGTCATTGACCGAGGAAAAATAGCACTGTTATTAATCCGAGTGTAAGCGTGTGCGTGAATGAATTTGCTGCGACGGTAACAGGTGTATTGTCATTCCTTACTAGCCACACGGCTGGATTTTCAAGTGATCGCGCACGTTGTGTGTGCAAGGATGGCCGAGTCGCGTTTTATCATCGAGATTTTTGTCACCAGCGCACACGATTGCGAATAATTAAAAAAAAATCCTCATCCGGCAGCCGAAGTTTCAACCTACAGTCAGCCTCAGCGCTTGGATAACGCTGGCAAAGCCACCCGCGGGATCGCTCCGAGGTTCAAAAGAGCACACCGCTATGACTTCGCGTACCGCCTGCAAAGGCAGCACAGGGTATCACCAAGGTTGTCACTCCTTACTGGCCACACGGCTGGATTTCCAAGTGATCGCGTACGTCGTGTGCGAAGGGATGGCCGAGTCGCGTTTAACCACCGAGATTTTTGCCACGAGCGCACACGATTGCGAATAATTCAAAAAAAAATCCTCATCCGGCAGCCGAAGTTCCGACCTATACAGTCCACCTCAGCGCTTAAAAAACGCTGGCGAAGCCATGCGGGACCGCTCCGAGGTTCAAAAGAGCGCACCGCATGACCTCGCGTACCGCCTGCAAAGGCAGCACAGGGTATCATCAAGGTTGTCACTCCTTATACTGGCCACACGGCTGGATTTCCAAGTGATCGCGTACGTCGTGTGTGCAAGGATGGCCGAGTCGTGTTTAATCACCGAGATTTTTGTCACAAGCGCACACGATTGCGAATAATTCAAAAAAAAAAAATCCTCATCCGGCAGCCGAAGTTTCGACCTACAGTCAGCCTCAGCGCTTGGAAAACGCTGGCAAAGCCACCCGCGGGATCGCTCCGAGGTTCAAAAGAGCACACCGCATAGACTTCGCGTACCGTCTGCAAAGGCAGCACAGGCTATCACCAAGGTTGTCACTCCTTACTGGCCACACGGCTGGATTTTCCAAATATCATGCATGTGTGCACAACGTGAGAATTCATGCGCCCACCGAGTTATTCTTAATTTTTTTTTCCGATTCTCCTAGGATTTGAAGTAGACTTGAATATGTTTGATAAAAATCTCATATATTTAATAGTGTGGATCGGAATTGAAATGCCTGTTCCTATCTACGGATTATCAAGCTTTTATCTTTCGCAATAAGACCACAGCAGGCGGTATGCTCCGGCGGGTCCGTGAGTAGGCCTCGTTTCATTTGAACTTTCGCGCCGTACAGTCTTACAGAAAACGACATTCGAAGATTTTGAAACTATCAAGCGATACACGACGATGTTAATGTATAGGGTATCAATTCATAGGCGTAAATATTTCAATTACATGGCAAAAAATGTAACATTCATGAGGCGTAAGGCTTGATCTATCCGAAATTGCACGTGTGAATTCAAAACGTCAGTCTATTGGTTTATTCGTAATTGACTTTGACATGTTGATTCTTTGTAGTCCACATCTCATCATTTTATTGAACATCCCAGTAAATCATTTCGGAGGTAATGTAACAAGGATGTAACGGCTATGCTCAAATGTCCGCATACTGATAGATCAGCTACGTATCTGGTACTTTCACGTCTCAGTGACGTCCCTGCGACGTCAAAGTACCAGATATGTAGCTGATCTCTCAATGAACGAACATTCCAGCATGGCCGTTACACCCTTGTTACATTACCTCCGAAATGGTTTACTGGGATGGTTTACTTGACGCTACTATAAATCAATGTATGTTTGTATTTACCTGTCTATTGGTACGGCGTATAATAAACCGTTGAATTAGAGAGCTATGGTTGGTCAGTATGTTCATACAATACCCATAAACGACGACGTCTTTATAAAATACAAGTGACGTGTACAGGTAAAAACATTATCATTCTCATCAAAAATGGCTTTTATCATCATATTACTTTTTTAAATAATGATTCACCCTGTATGAAATTCCACAATTATGAAGAAAAAAGTTCATAACGTTTTAGCAATAATTATAAAGTTTTAAGTATTGCACGCGGCTACATGTTGCTCCTCAAAAATCAAGATCATGTACATATCATTTGAAGACATAATGTTACAAACAATGCTATGGTGGAATTGAAAATTTTTATCTAAACAGTATCGAATACGCGTTTCGCGTGTGTATTAGTATTACTTCATCCACGTTATGAGAGCATCGAATTTATTAATTTAATTTACAAAGTACAAATCATATTCAAAGCTCCGATGCTTCTCAACGTACCGAATTTCTGCCGGGTGAATCATTTTGCCATAGAAGGAATGGGAGATAATGTTCTTACCTTCTCCGGTTGCCCTACGACGACGTTTGCGTCTGTTATTCGGACGGCGGCGTACCGCTGCGTCAGGCACATCCACGACTGCCACGGGATTTCGTCGCCTTTGCCGCTGCCTTTTGCGACGTCTCGCCAGCCGTGACTCTATTGTGCATAATAAAGCAAAACTAAAGTAAACATGTATACATTTGCAAGAATGATTTGGAAAGTTAATGGAGGTATGTAGCACATTGCGATTTAAATGATATTCTTAACATCATTTAAGTAGTTTCACGGGTGAAATAAAAACGCATTTACCAGCCGCTACTCCTCCTGCTGCCATCGCCGGTGGTAGTGGGCGGTCCTCGACGTGTTCGGGCCCTACAGCTTCTACAGTATTTGGGCAAGAAAGATCTGTGTTACCTTTTGTATCGCATGTATTCTGATTATAAGAACTTTGAAATCAAGATGAAACGAAAAACGATGACTTTAAATGAACGTATGACAATAGTATCATCATTATGCGATATTGCTTGAAAAAATTACCATTCTCCACGATGACAGGTTCTGGCGTCGGGGTGCGTCTATCCACTATTAACTCTGTATCTGCAAAACACGTTTCGCAATATAAATTCATAACATGTATAACTAAGAAAAAAAAATATTTTTCACCGATGGACTCACTAAAATTCTTATACTTGTAATTCAATTACCTGCGTCACTTAACGTTTCCACCGACTGTGGCGTATCTGGGCGTTCAGGCATTAGAGGAGCTGCGAGAAGCAAATAAAAAATGTAATGCATCGTAAGGCTCATGCGACAATGCATCAAGTGGTTCAGCTCAAGTAGCAAATAATGTTTGATAAAAATGTGCGTGAGGAAAAAGTACTAGAGAGGAAGAATTGGCAACTTCTCAATGCTCGTAGGCTGATTCAAGGAATACGCAACTCAAAGGGATTTGATTACCTTGCACCACGTCTACCTGCTCTTCTCTTTCCGGTGTTGGAGAATGAGCTGACCTAGCATCATCTTCGCATTCACACAAACAAAAAACAAAAACCATCAACTAAACCGTCTATCTGTCCTTGATGTGAAATGAAAATCAACTTACTGAGTGGAAAGTCTTCTTCAGACGCACTGTCCGGCGTGGGAGCACGTTGCAGTATCGGATCAACTATTGGGTTTGAAAAGGATCTTTTGGTAATTACAAAAGTGTTTATTGGTAATACCTAAAAGTGTATACCGTATAGGAATGTGAGCAATTACTGAACGAAAGCTGTTGATTTCCTGAGTTTCGGTTACTAATTTCGGAAAACAGAACTATCACAAAATTCTGACATCCCATTACCTATTATATATTCCTCTTCTAATTCCCTTTCTGGGGTAGGAAGACGCTCAGGATTGGGAGCCGCTTGGTCTGTAATGGTCCCAAAGAAATGTGTCAATGCTCTATACTTCCTGCTAGGCTGCACTATGCCTCAGTCATACATACGCAAACAAGTTCGAATAAATAGATCAATTCATTACCATTTGCAAGTTGTGCCAGAGGCTGTTCGGCGTTGTCCCGCATGAAAGGACCCGGAACACCTCCACGAAAAAGCTCGTTGTCATAATCAGGGTCATTTTCTTGTCAAACAAATGAACAAAATTAATTTTATATGTCTTGATGGAGACTACGTGCGCTTCCACAAAAAGACAGTGATACATTAAGGGGGAACATATGAGTAGACGGTGGATAAAATCGGTGAATTTTGGAAATTATTATCTCAAAAACTATTTGTTCGATTTCATCCAGGTTTGTTCCATTCTGAAGTATATACATTGACGTATGTTCACGGATTTTTCAATGAATATATCTCGACTGGGAGAGTTCCTATCGTGGTCGACGTAAAACATGTCCCTCGATGCCGTTCCCAGGATTACTGGCAGTGGGTTGATCCGAAACAGAAATTCCAAAGAGATTCTTAGAAGTTAATGTATGATGCCGTTCGCAACGTAGGATTTTTGATTTTACTCAATTATTTTCTTTTTTATCAAGCCGGAAGGGTCAGAAATCGTGGTTGAAAGATGGATGTAACGTTCAATCAGGCGCCATTTCGTCAGTTTTTTTTTTTTTTTTTTTATCCTACGTTGCGAACGGCATCATACATCAACTTCTAAGAATCTCTTCGGAATTTCGGTTTCGGATCAACCCACTGCCAGTAATCCTGGGAACGGCATCGAGGGACATGTTTTACGTCGACCACGATAGGAACTCTCCCAGTCGAGATATATTCATTGAAAAATCCGTGAACATACGTCAATGTATATACTTCAGAATGGAACAAACCTGGATGAAATCGAACAAATAGTTTTTGAGATAATAATTTCCAAAATTCACCTATTTTCTCCGCCGTCTACTCATATGTTCCCCCTTAACATAAGCGATGAAAATTTGAGGGGGTACATAGACCATTAAAATAATTATTTTCAAATTACTGCTACGCTCTGAGAAAACATTCAAGTCACTTAGTTTTTTTACAGTTGATTAGTGCTATCTTGATACATAGTTCATGATGTTTCCAGATTTTAGGTCCTTCGCTGACCATAGATTCAGTCCAACGAAGAAAAAGCAGTTGTCGTAGGGTACAGGTTGCTGCGTTGGATGAAATTTCTTCAACTTTCAAGGAAATATACTGTATATGAATGTAATTTCGGACCAAACCAATGATATTTGATAAATTCAATTTTTGGAAATGGAAATTTTTGGTTTCGAAACATTTTTTCCAGAAAGATGGAAAAAAAATTCTTACAATCAAACTTAAATGCACTTAAATTCATAAAATATTATTGGTTTAGTCCAAAATTACATTCATACAGAATATTTCCTAAAAAGTTGAAGAAATTTCATCCAAAGCAGCAGCCTGTACCCGACGACAACTGCTTTTTCTTCGATGGACTGAATTTATGTTCAGCGGATTACATAAAATCTGGAAAAATCATGAACTTTGTATCAAGATAGCACTAATCAACTGTAAAAAAACTAAGTGACTTGAATGTTTTCTCAGAGCGTAGCAGCAATTTGGAGAAAATTATTTTAACAGTGTATGTACCCGCTCAATCCCATTAGCGATTCACTCGAAGCAAGATGAAACAAAAATTTGAACTATTGGGAACCTTAGAACCTGGATACGCCAACTAGTGGCAGAAAATAGAACTGTTCTATCAAAGCTACAGTAACCAATGAGAGGGCTTAGAACCTCGATACGCCAACTAGTGACGAAAATAGAACTACTCTATCAAGGCTAAAATTTCAAAGCCACGCCCATTCCAAGGATCCCAATATTCCTTCAACTATTTCTACAAAATTTACTCCCACTTCAATTGTTGTGCCAAAATGTAAGGTTCAAAAGAGAGAGTTCCGTTAGAAAGACGGACAAACCGTTGTCAAATCGACCGACAATGACTACCTCGTGTATGACACACCTCAATGATCCGAAATCTTTCATGAATTATATGAATCAGCGTTAAGGAAGACGTTTTTACAATGCAATAATCATAAATATATTCGTGAGAGAAAAACTTCTATGTCAATTAGTGACACTATTGAGATCAAGATTCGCACATATGCCCTCCCCCCGCGGAATTACGTACTGAAATTGGTCATTTCCAAGCCTTCATAATTTACCTAACGGCAATGGCCTTGGGGTCACTGTCAGTTCGAAATCTTCCCCTTCGCGTGCGTTCAAGTCCCTCATGATTTTTTCCGCAATATTACCTTTCAGGTACGTGGCTCGGATGACGAATTCGTCGACTGTTATATTGCGAAAATAGAGCTCTTTCCATGCTGGAAAAGTTGAAGGGAAGATGCGTGTCACATAACAAATGTATCTATTTGACTCCGTCGGAACGATATCAACGGAAGGGAATCTTTTAATATAAATAGAACGATATTTTCCTCTAACAATGGATACATGGAATATCGAACATGGGAATCAGCAGAATATCAAAAAAAAAAAAAAAAAAAAAAAAAAAAAACGCAGAGAGAGAGGAAGGTGAATGCAAAAATAACGTGCAAATGTTTAAAAGAAAAAGACGAATACTGACTAGGAAGAGAAAGAGGGAAATTCCTACCATGCAAATGAAACAGAGGGATGCTCGAACATGTAAGACACTACGAATAGATGCAGAATTTGAGTAAAAAAAGAAACTAAAACAGATATGAGTCAAAAAGGATGTAGCATAATATAATAATATATATAGGGGAGAGTGGGGCAAGACCGGCAGTGGGGGCAAAACCGGCACCAAAAAAAAAAATGACCTAATGGTATTTTCGAATTCAGGCGAGTCATACGAAACGCCATACCGAGTGGTTCCGCTGAAAGCGATAAAAATTTTGGAGGGTGGGGCAAAACCGGCACCAAAAAAAAAAAGCGGCTAAATCGTATTTTCGCGATGAGGCGAGTAAGAAAAATCTGTATTTAACGTATCTCTGCTGAAAACGATAAAATACCGGGAAATGGGAGATAAACCGGCCAGACGCTCTCTCTAATTTCGTCGAATCTTCTAATTTCTAGAAAACTGTATAAATAATTGTTCTTTCGATTAATATTTGTTGGTTCATTTCAAATGGTATAGTAATAGCTCTTTTGTTAAACACATCTAATCTCTAAAACTTTTCTATTTTTTCTTTCATTTAATTGATTTTTCTATTCTTTGTTACATTGAATTTGTAATATTCGTATAATTTTCTTGTTTAGTGGCCGGTTTTCCCCCATTTCCCGGTATTTTATCATTTTCAGCAGAGATACGTTAGATACAGCTTTTTTTCACTCGCCTCGTCGCGAAAATACGATTTAGCCGCTTTTTTTTTTGGTGCCGGTTTTGCCCCACCCTCCAAAATTTTTATCGCTTTCAGCGAAACCACTCGATATGGCGTTTCGTATGACTCGCCTTAATTCGAAAATACCATTAGGTCATTTTTTTTTTTGGTGCCGGTTTTGCCCCCACTGCCGGTCTTGCCCCACTCACCCCTACTTTATATACGCATCTATGAATACTGACCTTTTTGCAACTGTTGGTTTTTGAAGACCGTTTGGTATCGCGCGTGTCGGGTAATACCTCCTGAGTGTCGCTTCAAGCGTTCCACGTCGCATTTCGCATGATTTTGAAAAATCAGTAGTTTGCCTGATATAAGTTATGAAAAGCATTTTTAAACTAGTTAAAGCAATTAACATGTAACCCCAATAAGTACCCAGTTACATAATGAGATTTCGTGGTCACCCGCGCACTCGTAGGCATTGGCATAAGCGAATTACGACATGATAATTTGCTCTCTGGTTTCGTATACAGCTGTATGCTAGTGCGTGCCTATGCAAAACCTCCTGGTTTATAGAGCAGGGAATGGTTTTGTTTTTTTTTTCTACATACGACTTCAATAAACTGAAGCCCAAACTAATCTTGAATTCAGGAGCATTTCAATCCATTTTTTATCATAGTGTATCAACGCAATGTTAAAATTGTACGCAAATTTTTCAATCATCAACAGATTTATTAATTATTTATTATACTTATAGAGTCATGCTGCAGCTGAATTAGTTAGGAATCTCAACAAGGATGTTACTTTTCAGATGGTATATTTCAGATTTGAAACTAGATATGAGATATCGTATTTGGACAATATAACGAGTTTTTCGCGACGGAAGCTATAGTGACAGGAAAACTTATTTTTATGTTCATATTGAGTTATAGAATGTTATACGGAACCAGAAATAGCAACGATTTGTTTAGCAGAATCTAGAAAATGATGAGAATAATTGACCAGCCAAAAAAAAAAAAAATACCAGACGGAAACTATTCAAACGCGCAGAAGCCAAAAGC
Source organism: Tenthredo mesomela (assembly GCA_943736025.1). NCBI lineage: Eukaryota > Metazoa > Arthropoda > Insecta > Hymenoptera > Tenthredinidae > Tenthredo > Tenthredo mesomela. The sequence goes on from OX031021.1 coordinate 17,950,772, forward strand.
ACGATAGAATGTGATACAATATAATCAGAATTGGACGTATTTTTGGAGGTTTGAATCGTGTTCTATTCACTTATGTCATACAGGGGCGACGACTCGTTTAACATCATCGTTACTCACTTATGAATTCCCATGCAGAAGGTCGCGTTCGGAATTGGTATCCCAATCTACTGTTATACGATTCTGAAACGTTATTCGTCCTTCGAGACAGGCCGAAGACACTGTAGCCTGAAGGTGTAACTATTCGAAGCCAATATCGTTCGTAATACGTAAAGAACCCGGAGAATCGCCTTTTTAGGTTGACGGGCAAATCGTTCTTTATTACGAAATATTGCCGTTCGATCAGCTCAGCGGGTAAGAATGCCAGAACTAAGATTTTCTTCGTCAGGATCTTTGCATCCTCGTCGTCGCGAATCAGTCCTTGTAAGCCCAGTGCCTTTAGCTTTTGTAGAATCGCCTCCAATGGAAAGTAAGACGTATTATTGACGATCAATAATTTTCAATATTGTAATGACAAATGCAAAATTTATCAGAAAAGGCTAATAAAATCTTCATTCACTTGTAAAAGTCATTGAAAAATGCTAAACAATTATAGATTATTCTCAAGGCGATATTGTTCAATACCGAGTTGCAGAGTGTCTGCGCCATGTAACCGACTACTATAGGCATTGCACACTGTTAACAAAAGCTACAAATCATCGAAATGGCTGCCACATCAATCTTATTTTAATCTACAGTCTCGGCTAACTCTTCTACCCTCGACAAAGTAAATTACGTGGGAAAAAAATTTGTATATGATACATTCGGACATGTAGCAGACAGGCGACGACTATCCCTTTTCTCTGAACTTGTTGAAATATAACTTGGGTTTTAGAAAATAGACTTAAATGTTCTTATCCTTTTCCTACATAAGGTGTAGTTTTGAATCAGAATCGATTCGTTTGCTTTAATTCATCGAGGACACTTGAACTATTACGGAACAGAGCTTATAATATCACATTACGTTCACCCATTGACTGAATAAAACTTACGAAAAGTATTCTCTTCTTTTATATTTATTTATATTTCGCGTTATATCGCGGGAATATGTTAGTCTAAGGCAAGACCCCAACTTGCCGCGAGTCCCCCACAAAATTCAGAAACTAATTAATAATATTTGTCCGAATAAATAAAAAAAACACGTAAATTATTCATAGGAAAATCTCACTCTGTCATGGTGTGTATTACATCCGACGCAATGGGCTTCCGGGAACACAACGTTACATGCGTTTCGGATAGCTGCCTCAAAATCGCTCATTATTAAATCCACGTGTGCTTCTGGTAAAAGGATGTCGCGAATGTATTCAAGTACAGATTTGTACGACGATTGAAGTTTTCTGGACATGATAATCCATACAAATGGTATACCCTGTATTTAGTAAAACACGAGTGTGATTTAAAAAGTGTACATAATGGCAGGAGAACTGCAACGGACTTTGACAAAACAGATAGCCGGAATAATTCAGGCATATTGCTCATGTTGATATTTAAAACAATGGGAAAATTGAAGTTGTAATTATTTTCGCAGCGGATAAACGACAATGTTTAGGTGAATGTTTGTAGTTGAAGATGCGTAACATATTTCGATTTGAATTAATCTTTTGTCTACTAAGATAAATTACGGTATACTAGGGTGTCCGTTAAAAAACCCAATTTTGAATCGGACTAGACGCACCCCCTGCAATGATTGGAAAAAAAAATAAAAAAAATTTTGGTCGCAATTTGAGCCTTCTATCTCAATTGGAAGGCGTGCCTTAATGACGAAATAATTTGACATTTCAATAACATTGATATTTGTCATTTCTTTTCAATTCCAATTTTTTACGTGCAAACCGTGACGTGCAACACCAGCCTGATGGAATCAGTACTTTCTTGTCCATTGCGTTATTGAAAGGATCAGTTCTTCATTTTATTTAAAAATTTATTTTTCCATACATACAAGACAATCGGCAAGGAGAATTTTTTTCTATGTACTTCCACTTATATGAGGGAGATTTCAACTATCGAATGATTCTTTCTACCTTCTCTTGTCTACGTAAAAAATTGGAATTGAAAAGAAATGACAAAAATCAATGTTATTGAAATGTGAAATTATTTCGTCATTTAGGCACGCCTTCTAATTGAGATAGAAGGCTCAAATTGCAACCAAAATTTTTTATATTTTTTTTTCCAATCATTGTAGGGGGTGCGTCGAGTCCGATTCAAAATTGAGTTTTTTAACGGACACCCTAACGGTATACACATTATTGATCAACCTATATCAAGTTGATTGCATTATGAATATTAATTTTTGTTTCTCAATAAATATATTCAATTTCATTGGAAAAAGTGATCGGACAATTTTGTATAACATCAGCATCCCATAATATTTCACACAATAATCGATCGGATCTTAATATAAATCCTTGAGTATACCATAGCATTGATCGATAAAGGTTCAAAATGAGCGTCGAAAACAGACTGACTGTCAAGTTATTTTCAAATTATTATTATTTTTATTTTAGTATTTCCTTGTCATAGCAAATGTATGCATTTATTTCAACTTCATTTTCAATGGAATATTCGAGAACCGGCTGTCTGTTATCAATTTCATAAGAATTATCGTTAGAAGCGTAATGTCTCACGTGATTAAATTTTATGCCTATTATCGTCATCAACTGATAGGCGTCTCCGAGATTCGGTGTCGAACGGAACGTGGCGTCAATGAAAATTTTCGTTACATCCCTCATTATTTCGTTGCGAACAAAGTCTGCATCATAGATGACAATATGGCTGTTTTCGTCGTCATCCACAATGGTTCTGGTCGTGAACCGACCACTTGCATATTCAAGCAATCTCTGATTGCACGGAGTGTCTAACTGCTGGCTGAACTCCTGGAGACTTAATGGACGTGGGGGATATGAAGCCCGCCTACATCTCACCATGAAATTTCTCATACTTCGAAAAGTGACTAATTGCGAAATTTCAGGATACCTGTGTTGGAAAGAGTCAGAAATTGACGAAAATGAATAGGAGCCAGGCTAACTTCACAATAATCTAGCTCGGATAAATCGTTGCGGGAATAATATTATTCTTTATCTGAATCGTCAGAGCTTGTTTGCGAAGCACGAAGATAAGGCAGCAATTTGATTGAGTCATTGAAAAAATATATATAGGGTAACACGGGGCAAGACGGGCACCAAATTGAAAAAAAAAAAAAAAAAAATCCATCGGAAATGTTTTTTTATGATACGGCGACGTATTTTGGATCAACAATGACCCAAAAAAGCAAAAAAAAAAAAAAAAAAAAAATGAAGGAAAAATTGATTTATAATATCAAGCATTTATTTTTTTTTATTTTGTGTCCGTTTTGTCCCGTGTTACCCTACCTACTGAATACATCCCTCTCATAAAATACCCTTATTATATCAAAGAGAGCGAAATGTCCGAACGATTGTTTGGTTTTCTTCGTCAGTAATAAAATCAAATATAATTTTGATAAAAAAAAAAAAACAATTTAAACAAAGTCAAGGGACCATAACACGGTTCACAGTCATCGGTTCTGTTCCTGAGTACATAATTTTCAGAACGCTATAACTGTTGAGTTATGATTAAAAAAAAAAAATTCGTCACAAAAGTTGTATATTACGATATGTCGATTTCTCAAAAATGTTGCGTGTGGTATCCTAATCATATTCTGAATTCACCGAAATACAAACAAGGCAGATCATGAATATTATCCAAATGTAGTACGTGTAAGAATGAATCAGCAGATAATGAGAAGGAAAATTACTTACAACAGTGAGGTCTGGTCAAATAGATCACGCAATTTGTACCAGTGAGCCTGTAACGAATCCTTCAGTGATCGTTTGAAAGCTCCTATCAAAACAGCTGTCTCATCGGGAAAGCATTCGTTGGAGTGGGGACGACCATGACTTAATCGATTATTTTCGATTTTTGCTGTTCCGAAGCAAATTGCGGAATTGTGGCAGCGTAAGTAACTGTAACGCAATGAAATAATAAGGGTGATATGACTGATAAAAATATAACATGCAATTATGCATACGGCGTATGAAGCGGGCGCCCCTGCTAAAAAAATTTAATTGAAACCGATTGAAAAAAAAGTGAACTAGAATGAATCATGTGCCTAAAGTTCCGAACGTTCATTTGAACGAAAATTCGGAAATGGCAATCTTACCACGATTGTTAATCGATTAAAAATCTCTACAAATTGGAGATACATTGAAGATCAAAGGTCAGTTATAGAGATTTCAAAATTTATAAATTTCGGGCCGTCAAATAAGTGTGATATAAGGTTTTTTCAGAAGTTTCATACAAATGAACGTTCGGAACTTCAGGCACATAATGAATCTGATTCCTGGTTTTCGAAGAATTCAGTCGCTCAATAGCGCGGCGACATAGCTACCCGGGAAAAAAAATGTTTATATAATTATATAAAATTAGATATGAGTGTTGGCGGTATATAGTTTTATATAATTTTATATAGTTTTATATACTTGTATCGGCCCGGGAAAATAAAAAAAAAAACTTGATTCCCAACCGGGGATCGCCAACTCTCGCCAACTCTGCCCGCATCGACTCACCTAAGATCTATTATTGAAATTATAAGCTCAAATGAATATCAAATTTACAAATTTCATACATTTAAATCCATATTAGACAAAATTTTACATCTGACGTATTAATGATCAATTACGTTAATAAAAATTAAAAAAAAGACATTCAAAATAACATGCACCAATGATTCTTTCAACTTCCTAGAAGTACATTTTTTCAATGAAGAATTTTCTGTGACAATTATCAATTAAAACAATGTTAAAAATTATTTAATACTTGGTAACTTCGATTTCCTTCATAAGAACCTAAAAATTAATTACGTAATAAAAACAATCATGGAGAAACGTTCTTCTATGATTTAATTTTCAAATTATATTCACTTTTTCTATATGATACTAAATATAAAGTATACCTTTAATGATCAACACGTGACTTTGAATTTTTTGTTTTTTTAATTTTGTATAAATATGAATGTTGAGTTTTAAAATCGATGAAGTTCACGGTTAATATTTCCGAATTGTAATATTTATTGAATGCATTTGTTTACATAGAGCATATTTTTGCAAATGAAAAAGAAATTTAAATTTTTCGATTCCCGGAATTTTTTTTTTTTTTTTTTTCTTTATATGATCAATGATCATGTTCATGTATAATCATAGATAATTATGTATAAGTTTATATCATTAGATATAGTTTTATATAGTTGAATATCATTTTTTATATAAAACTATGTACAGTAGACTGGATACTCAACTGGATAAAATGTTATATATTAGCGTATCGCATGGCTTTGTATTACTTATATACAACTATATATATAGTTATATATAAAAATATATAATTGTATAAAAAAAAATATGGTTATATATAAGTATATATATGGGGAATTCCACGTGAACTCGACCAATGTTTTTCCCTCACCATTTTTGATTCGCTTCACAATTTTTTACACGATTCTACGATCTCGAAAAAGCACTGCTGAATTTTTTCAGATTTTTCCCTCCAGCCGTTAATTTTCAATGATTATTCAAACCCATTTTGAAAACGGCATTTTTTAAAAATATCGAAAAAATCTCAAAAATATTATGTTTAATTTTGATCATTTTGACACCCCTCCCATGATGGGATCATTATTGCTTCTTCTTTTTTCAGCACTTTTAACATTTTGATAAAACGAAACACCATGTTCCAACGTTTCGAAAATTCTTGAAAAATTACCAAAAATTCTGTGTTCAATTCTAAATGTTTTCGCGTGAGACCCATGATGACGGACAAAAAAAAGTATTTTTTCCGAAAAAAAAGTATTTTCCGTCCGTCATCGTGGGTCTCACGCGAAAACATTCAGAATTGAACACAGAATTTTGGGTAATTTTTCAAGAATTTTCGAAACGTTGGAACATGGTGTTTCGTTTTATCAAAATGTTAAAAGTGCTGAAAAAAAAAGAAGCAATAATGATCCCATCATGGGAGGGGTGTCAAAATGATCGAAATTAAAAATAATATTTTTGAGAATTTTTCGAGATTTTTAAAAAATGCCGTTTTCAAAATGGGTTTGAATAATCATTGAAAATTAACGGTTGGAGGGAAAAATCTGAAAAAATTCAGCAGTGCTTTTTCGAGATCGTAGAATCGTGTAAAAAATTGTGAAGCGAATCAAAAATGGTGAGGGAAAAACATTGGTCGAGTTCACGTGGAATTCCCCATATATATATATGATTATGAGTATTTTCATAAAATTATATATAACTATATATAATTTTGTATAACAATATAAAATATGCAATCACTATTGAATAAAATTATACATAATTATATATCATTATATATCATTATGTGTGATCATATAAAAATAAAAAAATTCCGGTTACAGCTAAATATCAGCTTCCTAATCCGTCGCCGGTATACTATAGCTGTGATAGGTATATAGGTATAGACTATACTGCCGTGCTTAGGAAGAAGGCAGTAAAGTGAAAAAAGTGAAATCAGAGAAAACTGAAATCTAAATTTCTGATATTTTCAAACCAAATTAATGATTTTATTTTTTCATAGCAATTATCGAATGACTAATAATATATTACATGATTTTATGGAAAGTCATTTAAGTGTAATTTCAGATCATAATTAATAAAAATGCCTAAAAAATGGATTTACTGCTTTTATATGTAGGAAATGTAACCGATATCAAATATTTGACAAACTTAATAAATTAATATCTTTTTGAAATAACATTCTTAATGATTCATTTTATAATTGATATGTAGAGAATCGTTGAAAGAATATATTGGCATCAAAATAATAAAAGGCAGTAAATGAAGTTTACTGCCTTCTACCTAAGCACGGCAGTATAGACGTGCAACTTTGTATGCCGCTGTCATTTATTTTATTCTACGAAGTATTTCTTTTTCTCAGTGTAAGTCTGTAGGCCTAAATGAACATATATTCTAATGAAAATAAATCTTTTTTTATTTTGTCCAGAAACTGTATGAACATAATTGATTCTTTGGAAGTCCGCAATTTATTTATTCTACAATTCACGGCGATTATCTGACAAATGCACGAATAATATGTTTGTCACAGAATTAGGACTTCGCTTTGTAGAAATTTACCACGATTAGTCAACAAGATATGTATATAAAATTGACGATGTTCATGTTTGGCCAACAATTCTGTTACACTGGAATGAATATCAATCAACAACAGTATTTCGTGTTGTTACAAAAAGTAAAAAATGAAATATCGGGAACGAAATGGAATTAAATAAATCTCAAAACGATGCAACAGTCGCAGATATAATTTTTCTTTAATAAACATATCGAAGAACAGCTATAGGTATAAATCGATTGTTTCAGAAAAATCGAAGGAAGAAGACTGCATGAACTAAAAATAAATGCAGACCGCAAAGAACAATGGAAAATCGTAGGTTACTTCTACCGCAGTAGGCAAAAGCAGCATCTAAGTATATCCGCTAGGTATAACCCCTTGATATATACCGTTGCGTGAGAATAAATTCAAAGCGAAAATACAAGCACGCGTCTCGGGGGCGTAAAAATTTTTACAATACAACTTTCCGCTATTCCACAGCCCGTAAGCAATGACCTTTTAAAATTTGAATTCCCGATTAAAAAAGATTATATATAATTTATATATAATTATACATATTTGTATATATTCATATATAAAAAGGTATAGCCTTTATTCATATATATTTACATATGAATATATACAAATATATATAAATATACATAAATTACATATAATCTTTTTTAATCAGGTTGATTTTGTACTTTGGTTTGTCAGTAAAACGAAAAGTAGAAAGAGGAAGCCTCGATTGGGACTGTTGCATAGTCTTAGGAACGCAAATAATAATTTTTTTCGACGTACGAATCCAAGAAAAACAGAAAATTTCAGGCGGTAGACTTCTAGATTATTTTACATTTTATAACGATTTAATACGAGACTGCAGTTTTATCAGTCAGTAAGAAATGTATAAAATATTATTTGAGCCATAATGAATGATTACAATCTGATGAAAAGACGATCTTTTTTCGATTAAAATTTATTTTTCATTAAAATATTTTTGCTTCTTACGTAATTCCGTTCCTCGTGCGGTTCACTTGGTATAATCTACCATCCTTGCAACGATCGCACAGAGGCAGAAAGTTGCGTCGTCTTCTGTGGATGTCGCCCATTGTCACAAATGTCACAATATACGTCCATACACTGATATCTTAATATGAACTAAACTAAACTAAGCTATAAACTATCGAGAATTAGCTAGACCTATAACTAAACTAAACTATCCACAGATACGTTATGAATTTCCACAGATAAGTAAACTGAATAAAAGATCCGGAAAACTAACAAAACGACTAATATATAAACTGAACTGAACTAAGCTAGACTATAATCAGAGAATAAACTTAAGGTAATTACGCTTGACTATAGAAAGAAACGGATGAGAATAAGACAATTAACTAAACTAAGTTATCCACAAATAAGTAACTTGAATAAAAAAATTAACGAAAGTGTAAAATAAACTTCACTAAGCCATAAGCTATTAAGGATAAACTTACTGAACTATAGGCTCAACCGTAAAAAAGAAACTAGAATGACACGGTAAACACTAATCTAAACCAAACTATCTACAATATTTAAACACAACCACTAGGATAAGCTAATAAGCTAACAAGCTAACAAGCTAGGCTAAACTACTTACTTATTGAACTATAAACGCTAACTGTGGCGAGTCTATTGCACAATGTTTGTAACTTTTGTATAGGTTTTAATGACGAACAACACGTTGCACGTTGAGGTAAATCAAGCAAGTGAGCTCTTCGGCCGTCCGAAAAAGACATGCAAAACGTGTAGAGTTATACCCCTACATACCCCTACACCAAAGCGCAGAGAAGCGCGGATTTTAAAACTATAGCGTGTTGTCCATAATGAGGGCGCTCAAGACGCGCTCGTAGGATAATACGAAAAACACTATAGACGAATATTGCACCTCTTCCGTCGCGCTGCGCCCCTCGAGGTGCGTAGGAAAGGGCGCGCAAAATCGGTTCTCCGTAAGAGCTGCCGGGTATACCTATATACGTATAATTAGAACCAAATCAAATCGAATAAATTTAGATTGAAAAAAAAGAATATATATATATATGAACGAGTAGTCAACGGATTAGCAATATTTTGAACATGAAACTTTAAATATTTCAGAACGTAAAAGTTGTTGGGAAAATTCGCAAAAATTCAGCCGTCGTGCCAAAACAATTCGACAAATTTTCTGAAATTTTGTTTCCTTTTGTAGGGCCCGCATTATTGATTATAAATTCTTGGCGCAGCTCACAGTTGTTAATTTACATCGTGTAGCTTTTCCTGAATTTTTGTAGAATTTTTTTGTACATTAAAAACAATCTCTTCAACCATTCCCTAACATACGGAATTTTTTTTTCTTCCATGAACCATTATAAATAATTATAGAAGGAACTTTCATTACAAATTAAGATTGAATTTTTTTTTCTTACAGTCACTATACCAAAATGTAAAATTGAATTTATTCGTTTCTGATTGAAACTTTTTTAATCATTTAAAAAACGACAAACTGATTTCTGTCAAGATCTCAGTAGTGCCTTCCTTCGAAAGGGTATCCTAAAATTTAATACAAAATGCGTGTTTTTTGCCAGAATCGTGGTTTCTGATCAATTCGAAAAAATTTGTGAGGATTGAAGGAGTTTTGACCTCCGCATTGCATATTCCATACCATCCATCACTCAAAATGTGATAGAAGTTATCCCCAGAGACAAGTCGGAAAAATGAGATCCGTCGATGCTTGGATTTTGTATTTCTTAGTTTGAAATTGTTCACCAGAGATGATTGTTTCAAATGAATATAGGTATAGAAATTGTTGATGTCACAACAATCACTCAAGCCAGCAATTTTTTTCATTACATTTTATTTCCAATGAATTTTTTTACCATCGCTTTTGAAGTTTCTCATCCTAAGATTCAGATATCAAAAATATCAGGAAATCGAATCGTGAAACTTGAAATGACATGAATAAAATCTTGCATACCATTATTATCTACATACTAAAATTCAGTTCAATCAAAGCTTTCGAGTCTTATCAATGATATTGGAAACTCGACGATAAAAAGTCCTCCGGAGATCATGATTTGGGCTTCAAATAGTTTCCTATGTTCTGAAACAGCAGCAAGGTGTGATTTTCATTCAGGCCTTCTCTTAAGGGGGGCCTATACTGACATTTGAAAGAAAATAGTTTTTTATTTTTCAAAGGTGTAGAAAAGGTCCAAATGAAAAAAGCCTACGTAACGTTGTATATGATGCTAGTATCTATGTATAGAAAAAAATTCAATTTTCTGCCATGAAAGTGTAGACACAAAGAACTTTTTGCAAAAATTTTCCCTCGCTGCGCTGCAAGGAACTTTTTGAAGAATCTTGTAGCGCAGCGAAGGAAAGTTTCTGCAAAAAGTTCCTTGCGTCTACACTTTCATGGCAGAAAATTGAATTTTTTTCTATACATAGGTACTAGCATCATATACAACGTAACGTAGACTTTTTTCATTTGGACCTTTTCTACACCCTTGAAAAATAAAAAACTATTTTATTTCCAAATTTCAGTATAGGCCCCCCTTAAATGAGATCCGTAGGTTTGAAACTCTTCACTCGATTTTTTGAAGGCAGGAAACCTTTTAAAGCAGAAATCATGGGCTTGCGAGGACTTCTTCATCGTTAAGTTTCCAGTATTGTCAAGGAACGACCCTATTGATAGTGGAAATTTCTCAATTTAGAGTTTTCGATGAACTTGGGCCTAAATCATGTTAGTGCTGTTTAGAAGTAACAAAATCTCACCCTTAGATTCAAAATTGGATAAAAAATGCAAAAGTAGTTCGCCATCATATGATGGCAAATTGGATAAAACATGAAGAATTGCAAAATGTTGCTTGCGTCCCATTTATATTTGTAGCACGGCCATATTTTTGGGAAGTTCAGAACACTAACGAGGAAAGTATCAGGGTTTTGGGTCATGGATTCTGCTCAAACTTGGAGGGGTGTTTCCTTGACCCAAAAAATGAAATCCATGATGTTTCATTCCATCTTATAAGCCCTTGTTTTCTAGACGAGCCTGACTTAATAGTCATATCCAGTGGTATAAGATGAATCTCGACAGGGGTGACAATGCTTTGTTCTTCTTTATCGGATTGAGTCTTCTTTGCTAGAATCTGGTATGACACGACAGAAATCTTAATCAGCATTCTGGAAAACATATATTTCACAGATACAGCGAGCTCAAAATACACTATTTTTTGGTATATCCCAGTAAAATTGATAAAATTGTATGAGAATGGATGAAAAAGTGAATCGTAGCAGTCCAAATGGAGCCTGGCTCGAATCTTACTGTCGAATCATGATCATCAAACTAGTTTGAGGTAGTTCAACCAGTTTCAAGCCTCCGACGAGCCTGCAAATGGGCCTCCGTCACAGTGAAATAGCCTTCGGTACTCATGTCGTTGGTTTCAAAAGAATCTTTACACAGACCAGAGACCTTCAAATCCACACAACTTGTTCAAAATCAGGCAACAAAATTAATAATGAAGTGAAATTTGAAGAATGGATTTTAACTTCAGAAATAGTTTTTTTTTTTTTGTTGTTGCATAATTAGATTTCAGCTTTTGCTTCTCATTATTTGAAGAATACATAATCAGATAAGAATCAGTAAATAAATCTTCTAATTTCACTTCGTCAACACTTTTATCACCTGATTCTGAAAAAGATTTGCCAGTTTGAAGATCTGTGGTCAACATGGAGATTCTTTCAAAGCCATCGACTTGAGCATCTAAGGCATTTCACTGTGGCGGAGGACGATTTGCAGGCTAGCTGGAGGCTCAAAAGCTGGTTGAACTACGTCAAACTAGTATAATGATCATGATTCGACAGTAAGATTCGAGCCAGGCTCCATTTGGACTGCTACGATTCACTTTTTCATCATTCTCATACAATTTTATGAATTTTACTGGGATGTACTCACAAATAGTTCATTTAGAGCTCGGTGTACCTGTGTAATATATTTTTTTCAGCATGCTGACTTACGTTTCTGTTGTGTCATACCAGATTCTAGCAAAGGCGACGCAATTCGATGAAGAAGAACAAAGTTTTATCACCCCCGTCGAATATTCATCCTACCGCTGGATATTACTGATAGGCCGGGCTCGCCAAGAGAACAAGGGCCTATAAAATGGAATCGAACATCATGGATTTCATTTTTGGGCGAAAGAAACATCCCTTCAAGTTTGAACAGAGTCCGTGATTCGAAACCCTGATACTCTCCTTGTAAGATGAAGATATTCTACGATTGAAATTGAAATTAGATCCCTTGTTCCTCTAAAACAATAAAAAATCGACATTTTCGCAATTTGGGCAACAGAAATTCTATCAAAAAGTCGATTTTCAATTGCTTTGGGAGAGAAACAGATCCATCATTTAGATTTGATACTAACAATATCTTTATACCTTAGATTTCTGAAAACCTTCCTGAAACATATTGAATGTCCTGCAATAGCATGGGGACACAATTAAGGAGCATTGGTAAATTTTTAATTCCTCAACGTGTATAATGGTGGATAACTCCTGCGTTTCCAATCCAATTTTCAATCTCAGGCTGTGATATTGTTGATTATGAACAGCATTAAAACTTAAAAGAAATTGGGCCTAAATTTAATGTAAAATCATCTGAAGTTTTAACTTTATCTATTTCCGAATGAAATCTTGGCAAAAACAAGTTTTCTGTTTTTTAACAGTAAAAAGTTTCAATCATGAAATTGGAGAAAAACAATTAAAACCTCTGAAATGAAATTGTAGAAAGGTTCCTGCATCCACACTTTCTTCAAAATCTAAATCTATCTATCTATTAGGGCTGTGCGGTTTAACCAGCTTAACCGGCCAAAACGGTTAACCTGGTTAATTAGCCGATGGCTTAACCGGTTAACCGGCCAAGTTGGCCTGACGTTTAAGCGGTTAACCGGCCAAAACGGTTAACTCGGATAACCGGCCAATGGCTTACCCGGTTAACTGGCTAACCGGCCAAGACGGTTAACCATTCAACTGTGGTTAACGGTTAAATCGGCCAAAAAGTTTTTCAAATCGGAAATTTAAAAAATTGAAAACAAATTGAAAATTTTTAAATTTTGAAAAAGTTTTTGGCCGATTTAACCGTTAACCACAGTTGAATGGTTAACCGTCTTGGCCGGTTAGCCGGTTAACCGGTTAAGCCATTGGCCGGTTACCCAAGTTAACCGTTTTGGCCGGTTAACCGGTTAAACGTCAGGCCAACTTGGCCGGTTAACCGGTTAAGCCATCGGCTAATTAACCAGGTTAACCGTTTTGGCCGGTTAAGCTGGTTAAACCGTACAGCCCTACTATCTATCTATCTATCTTCACAGAAGTTTGATTTTTCTTCTCACACATATTTTACCATGAATCTGAATTATTTCCTAGATGCGTTCTGAAATTTGACTTTTCGTAGTCACTTGGGACGCAAGAAACTGAATTTTATAAAGATTTCAGTACGGTCTTTGCTCAGAAACACCTAAATTGATCAAACTTCAACTTGATTAAGTTTCGCTTGTTCCTGAAAAACAGCCAAAAATCTATTTTCTGGTGAAAGTTTTCGACGTGGATTTTTATTTGTTTTCAAGGAACCAGTGATCCAAATACGGAATTAGCTGAGCGGATATCTTCTTCTTACAATTAGTGTAATTATGAGCACCACCCTTGATCATGAATGTCTTGTGAACATATCACTATGCGATGCAAGAAACTTTGAGAACTTCTTGATTTTTCATATCTAACGCTGGATCATTCATTCATTTCTGACTTAATTATCAGTTTTAGGGTCAGCTTTTTTTCGTTTCAAGTAACACTAACAAGAAATGCAAAAATAATTGCAATTCTCAAAAGATTACAAAATTTTCGCTATTTGTATAGGCGAATCTTGAAGGGCGAATTTTATAATTTTTCGGTTTCATTGAAATAGGGTCCAGAGCGCCAGAGTAACAGTATTGCACTCAAAAATGGAAAATTCGATTAGAAGTGCAGGAGTTATTCACCATCAAGTGATTGTTAAAAAATAGAGAAACTGAAACGCACGTTTCGTCTGAGACCTGGACATCTCCCACCCCTCCGGCCTCGACTCTACCGCTTTTCTCCAATTCATTCTATATGCAATTCATATTCTGCCAAATGACCGTACCTCCAATCTTAGTGGCGTATTTTACGCCACCCTGACAAAAAATGAGGTTTGCACCGCGGGCTACAACTGTACACCCTTCGGTGATCACGCGTAGCCAGCCCGAGGTCGTGTTCGATCACTCGCGGGCGTAAGTTTGGACTTTACGCCCATAGTACAAGAATAATTATTCCAATTTTTGGCATATGATTATTATAATAACGTACATCACGAGATACCTGAAAATAACGTAACTGGTGATACCTAATCGCTATTCGCTCCATAAAAATGATTACGTATTAGGGTGGTCCTTATTTGAGGGTCGGTGGAATTTTGTCCGTGCCGCCCCCTAGATTGGTTGGAAATAAATTCAAAAAAACCTAGGAAAAACTTGAGCTTTCTAGCTCAACGGGAAAGCGTGCCGGTAAGCCCGTACTTTTCTCCCATTTGAATAACATGGGATTTTGAACCAACTGAATACATTTTTTTTTTTACGAGCTCATCGTTGATTGGAAAAATCTGTTACTCCGTCACTTTATAGTATTATAGTGTGTAAGTTGATGCACATTTTTTAGGTCACCTCAAATCACGTTTCACAGCCGACGATTTCGAAAAATTACAACTTGATCCGTCTGAAAGGGCTCGTATCGGCTCGTATCATCTTTTGATCATGATTTCCTATAGTTTGTGAAAAATTTGTACCAACTCACCCTATTGCGTATATCTGTATGAAGATCAGGTGGAATTCTACTGCAGATACCTATGTGCTATATATATGATTTCGCAATCCAAAATACTGGTGCGGATCACTTTCAGAATATCGAAAGTTTTTTTTGGTCACTAATTTGCGATGTTGTTTATATACATGACGTTTCACATTAGAATAGAATACAAGTCTGTTTCATGTGATAATTTAGGTATATAAAATAATCTAGCACTTACCTTATACCGTACGAATTCTTCTAGTTGTATAATCGCCTATAGATACGTCACTGCTATAACTAGAATTCCGGTTATCTTCGAACGTCTTCAGCGACCTTTAAAAAGCGTTCAGTCGCCCCAAAATTGTGGGAAACTCAGTCGAATACCAAAATCCATCAAATTTTGGGGCTAGGTCAGCAGTCACAAAGTTTTTGAAAATTGTTTGAATATATTTGCCAATAAATATTTTAGACAATATGGAAATCCAACGCGGCTTTGCGGAAGCCCACCCGGGGAGCTTGATTTTTGGGACCACCTACCTTGTCCACGAACCACCTGAATCTTTCACATGACAGGAGGTGTGATTGAACTACGATATAGTCGAATTTACTATTTTGTCGTCAATCACAAATGCAAAAAATTATTGCCGCTGGTTATGAATAAGGAATAAATATATGTGGTTCAGGTGGCAAAACGTTTGATGTGGGAAATACACTATACCGTTCAAAAGTTTGGAAACACTGTTCCGAAAATCAACATTTCTTAAAAGTTCCATATCTCAGTGTGAAATGATTGAAAAAAAAATAAACCACCAAAATATTTTGTAGGGGAAGGAGTGAACTTTAAGATAACTCATTAGTACGTTTTTTTTTTTCTCCAAGTTAACTAAGACCAACTGAAGTTGTATTGTTTTCGATTAAATATATCCTAACACTTCGAAGCGCTACAGCTGGATGTGAATAATTACCGTGCACAGAAAATTTACAAAAAGCAATTCGAAGTACTTTCAATGAACTTTGAGGTTGTATTTTTTCAAATTTTGTTACGATAATTTTTCGAAAGGTTATCCAACTTTTTGTGTCAAAGTTCGTTTTTCAGTAAATGCTTGATAACTCAAGGAATGGCAAAATTGGAAATAAGAGTCAGAAAAGAAAAAGGTTTGTTCACTAATGATTTATCGATCAGAAAAATGTAAAAATGTTGAAAATTTTCTCACTGATCACAGAGAAAAGAGTTTCTTTATAGCTAAAGAATATACGTGAAGTTAAAAGGAAATGCTCACGTACGCAACGCGAGCGTGTGTGCGATCCGCCGTTTCTGAGTTATCAAGCATTGACTCAAAAACGAACGGTGACACAAGAAGTTGAAAAAATCTTCGAAAACTGATCGTAACCAAATTAAAATAATACCGATTTGAAGTACATTGAACGTGTTTCGAATTGCTTTTTATGAATTTTCTGTACGGTAATTATTCACATCCAGCTGCAGCGGTTTGAAGTAGTAGAATATTTAATCAAAAATAATACAACTTCGGTTGGTTTGATGTTTCACGTTCAGCTGATTTTTTCGAACTTCGTTTACTATATATATTTGCTATTGAAACTGTTAGTTACGCATATTATTAAACCCGAACATACTATACATGGTGTCTTTCAATTAGTCATATACCAACCTACATAGCGCGATTCCTCTTTGAAATAGACAACGATTTTGCGCGAAGAAAAAAAAAACTTAGAAAACAAACTTAAAACTTAGTACCTATCTTTGTTTAGATTTTGTTACGTTTTTTTTTTTTTCATATTTTTTTTTTTTTTTTTTCAATTTTTCTTATTTTTTATTTTTTTTTTTTGCGAAATAGTACATTACGTAACTAGTGCGCAAAATAGGTGAATCCCGCACGAGTCGGGTTTGTCGCCCGAGCGCAGCGAGGGCGACAAAAGAGACGAGTGCGGGAGACACCTATGCGCACGTGTTGCGTATACTATTTTTCCTAACGAGCTGCGCAAAATTCGACAAGATTTGTAACTGCTATGGAATATTGAAAAACCATCGAGCAGACTATCATCCGCGGGGGTCCAGGGGCGTAGCCCCTGGTGGGGTCCGGGGCAAAGCCCCGGTGGGGTCCGGGGCGAAGCCCCGGTGGGGTCCAGGGGCGAAGCCCCGGTAGGGGGTTCGGGGGGCGAAGCCCCCCGATTATTAACAGAATAAATTTTCATTTGAAACAATAATAGTCGTTTAGGTGTTGAAAATAGAATCTAAAAAAAAAAAAATCTAATTCTTATACATCTTTTATTCAAAATATAATTCCCACTATATTTGTGCACATTGTTCCTGAATTCAATTTTCAAAATTATGACGATATAGTACATTTCCTAACTAGCTGCGCGAAATTCGATAATATCGGTAACTTGTATGGAATATTAAATTTTCAAGTATGTGTATCTAGATTATTGAATATAAGATAAATTAAGTGTGCTAGGGCGACAAGGGGAGATGAAGGGTTCAGGGGCGTACGGAGGGTTTGCTAAATTAATAGACGTTTGTTAAGTTCAGTTATTATTATTAAACATATTGAATGTTACGTTGCAATTGTTCAATTTAATTGAAACGTGTTTATCCAAATTCTTCAAATTGGATATATTTACAGAATTGGAATCAATATTTTGATGAACTAGATTAATTCCGTCATTGGATGTATCACTACATTCCATCGATACTGAAGGTTGTGGATCATTTGATGCGGTCGAAGTTGTTGGAAGTTGCTTATCGTTATTCGAAGTCTTCACACGTTTCGGCTCAGGTTCTACTTGCTCAGATACGAAGAGAGAATTCGACGCATTGAAAATTGATTCGGTAGCTGTATTGGGCATAACAGAACTGATAATTTTTTGTCCAATTTTTCTTTTATTCATTAATGAATTTTCAATATATCCCTCAGCAACAGTATTGGACTTCCATCCTCCATGACGTTTCAGTTCTGTTATATCTCCTCCAGAATCCACAAGCAGCGTTGCTGATGTGCGCCGAAAAGTATGACCAGTGTACTTTTCTGGATTTGGCAAATTCAGAAATTTGTCTATTTCTTTTGGCATTCCTCCAATGGTATTAATCCCAATCGGCTGTTGAGAATATTTTCCATTCCTGAAGGCAAGTAAAAATCTTTCTGATTTAGTATTAGCTGGTCTTTTTTGGATGTATTTTTGGCAAATAGTATAAAAATCTCCATTGACTGTAAAAGAACGTTCAATTTTTGTCTTAGTTTTAGGTAAACGAACTAGTAAAAAAGTTTTGTGATCTTCGATATCGCTCATCGTTATATTAGTCAATTCTTCGCGTCTGCATGCGCCACTAATTCCAATAACAAGTGCGACCTAGAAAATTGTTATTACTGAATTACGTACAATCAGTAGATAAGTTAAGTAGGTACATTATAAAAATGCAAAACATACCTTTGTTGCTAAATATGTATCATCAGGAGCGTCATTACAAAATTTAGCCACATCTGAAGCTGTGTATATTTTTGATTTTTTCGCGTCATGCCCAACGTGTAATTTCTTCAAAAAGGCAATTAACTTTTTATAGGTACTGAGGTCAATATTGTCATAAGCTTGCACAGTAGACTTCAACATTGAGTAGCGACTCCACAAAGTCGATGATGAAAGTTTCTTCGAAATTTCATCAAAATAGACGAGAAATATTTCTTCGGCTAAAGACGTGGTTTTTTTAGCATTGCGCCATTTCTTGAAGTCATTATATACTGCTGTATATTTGCGCCTAGACAATGTTGGAAGAAGATTCAAAGTCACAGTTTTAGCTGCTTCAAGAATCTCCACCGGCAATTCGTCGTCATAATCTTCCGAATCCATCGTTTAGGTATACTGTGATTGAGGTGTTTCGTTTCCGAATCAATGTTGGACACTAATTTGCTTTAACGTGTTCGCTTCATGTTTCCGCTTCAAAGTATCGGTAACAATGCCGATCGTGTTTATTTACGTTTGCCCGCTCTATCTCCCCGCACCTTGAATTCTCTTTCTTTCATTCAACGTTACAATATACAAAGAGAAGATGTTTGGTTTCAGTCAGATTCATTTTGCGCACTAGTGCGGGAAAGTACTATTTTGCACACTCATTTGCGTGCGCAAAATCGAATTTTGCGCACTCAGTTAGGAAAAATCTTTTCTATTTCAAAGAGGAATCGCCCTATGTAGGTTTGTGCGACTGATTGAAAGACACCCTGTATATTAGCATTTTTCAAAACATTCTGCATGATGTTTATAATTAACTAATGTTGGAACGCTCGAACAATAGTATTATTGACGACTACGGGCGATCTAAGTACGGTATCTGGCCTAGTGGTGCCCTCTTACCGGCCAGAAGTGGCACGCCGCATTCTCATATACATTTTCGGGATTTTGCACCTTCGAGAATTTGATCATTCGGTATTTTGACGCATCGCTTATTCGGTCATTCTGTAATTTCATTTCGGTATTTAATTTTTATGAATTCTGACTCATCTGGAAATGTGTGACTTGCTTTTTCGAATATTCGGTATTTTTTATCATTCGGGTTTTTGGTTGTTCGAAAGTTCGCCAATTCTCATTTGTACTTATCTGATCGGTTTACCTTCGACATTTTCTTATTCTGCATTTGTTCATTTCGGCTTTATAGAGCTTCTGTATGAGGCTCATTCGGATTACTGGTTTTCGGAACTTTGATATTTCGGAATTTCGGTCGTTATGAATTTTGGTCATTCGGTTTTTCGACCCCCACCCAGTTGAATGAAATCATAAGGTGGTACGGGGGGGAATACACTAATAAAAAATGCTGTTTCTAGAAGAAAATTGAAAAAAAAAAAGTACGTGTTCATCGCTTAATTTTTAACAATTTCTGTTCATTTTCTACTGATTATACCACATGCTGAAACAGCTGAATGTCATTTAATATTTCAATTGCCGAAAGGGGAATGCTGATAATCAAGTTTAAAAGGTGCCTCATCAGTATGACTTCTGGTCGAGTGAGACACCACTTCGCATTTTTTCTCAGTGCTCTCCTGTAGCGAGACTTCTTATTTTATAAAACCACTTTGATTTTTGATGTGGGAGATCAAAAAAAAAAAAAAAAGTTTTTTCTGGCACACCCTAATATATATATATATATATATATATATATATATATATATATATATATATATATATATATTTTAACCACGTTTGAATTATATATTTGTTATAATGAATGGAATTGTTCGTTATCGTTGAGTCGATAAATGATGAGATGTAACAACGATGAATATGCCGATAAAGAGAAAACAATTAATTATTTAATCATTGTTCGCTAGTTGTTCATTTTTCAGCTGAAAATATATAAACTACCACCGTTAAGGGCGGGTTCCGGAGATTCGATTTTGATCAAAATTTTTTTAAAGGGCGTAGAGGTCACAGGAAGACTATGCCAGAGTTTCTGAATTATCAAACTCTCCGTTAACCAGTTATTATTTTTATGGATTAAAATATATAAACCATCACCGTTAAGGGTGGGTTCCGGAGATTCGATTTCGATCGCGATTTTTCGAGGGGTCACAGAAAAACTTTGCCAAAGTTTCGGAACTATCCAACCTTCCGTACTTGTTGTTTGCAATCTCCATCTAAATAATGGTTTATTTAACTAACGGGGTCTTATGTTGGCTCAAGAATATTCTGGATTGGGGGTGGCTGTGGAGGTAGGTTCCGGATGTCCGGGATGATCCAAACCGGTCTCTAAATTCCGCATCTATTCGACCGGTATTTTAAAAATAAAAACCAGCGGGGTCTTATGTCGACTTTGGAATATTCTAGATTAGGGGTGGCTGTGGGGGTGGCTTCCGGTGGTCCGGGATGATCCTGACCGGTCTCTAAATTCCGCATCTACTCGACTGGTATTTCAACCCTAGAACGGTACACTGGGGTCCAATAGACCCCAGCCAAAATGTCGGCTGCGTAGAAAGGTTAGATATCGGTCGAATTTCGGATAGCGGCCTAAAAAAAATGGTCCGGCGAATTTAGAAAAAGCCTTCGCCAGTAATATTGACATTGTTCAATGTTTTGAATGCTTTAAGCCGCATTGAAAAATATCGATTACAACGGAAATGGCACGTGATCAAAGTCGACTGGGGTCCGCTAGACCCCTAGTGTACCGTTAATGATCGGCTAGAGAAGTGTACCGTTCTAGGGTTGAAAATGAAAACTAGCGGGGTCTTATGTCGACTTTAGAATATTCTAGATCGGCGGCGGTTGTGGGGGTGGGTTCCGGTGGTCCGGGATGATCCTGACCCGTCTCTAAATTCCGCATCTTTTTGAAGGGTACTTTTGAAATGAAAACTAGCGGGGTCTTATGTCGACTTCCGAATATTCTAGATCGGGGGTGGCTGTGGGGTGGGTCCAGATGTCCGGGACGATCCAGACCGGTCTCTGAATTCCGCATCCACTCGACCGGTATTTTAAAAATGAAAATTAGCGGGGTCTTATGTCGACTTCAGAATATTCTAGATCGGGGGTGGCTGTGGGGGTGGGTTCCGGTGGTCCGGGATGATCCAGACCGGTCTCTAAATTCCGCATCTTTTCAAAAGGTATTTTTGAAATGAAAACTAGCGGGGTCTTATGTCGACTTCAGAATATTCTAGATCGGGGGTGGCTGTGGGGGTGGGTTCCGGTGGTCCGGAATGATCCTGACCGGTCTCTAAATTCCGCATCTTTTCGATGGGAATTTTTGAAATGAAAACTAGTGGGGTCTTAATGTCGACTTCCGAATATTCTAGATCGGGGGTGGCTGTGGGGGTGGATTCCGGATGTCCGGGACGATCCAGACCGGTCTCTAAATTCAGCATCCACTCGACCAGTATTTTAAAAATGAAAACTAGCGGGGTCTTATGTCGACTTCAGAATATTCTAGATCGGGGGTGGCTACGGGGGTGGGTTCCGGATGTCCGGGATGATCCAGACCGGTCTCTAAATCCCACATCTATTCGTAGGATATTTTTAAAATGAAAACTAGCGGGGTCTAAGGTGATTTTTTAAATTTTCATATTGCTGATGAATTTTCGATCAAATGAATGTTCGGAACTTCTGGCACATAAATTTTTTCCGATTTTCAAACCCTTCGGAACCCACTCTCACACCTACCCTTTACTGTCATATTTTGTTAAAAAAATCGAAGTTATTAGAATACCTGTCTAGTTTTTTGTGACATCATTTCTGAATTATTTTTTATTGCTGCACGAATTTTTTTACGATTCGTAAACTTTCATGCCATATTTCTATTTTCAATATTAGAACCGCGAGAGGCGTCGTCATGAACAATTTGATTACAATTCGACAGCATCTAATTGAACACTATACAACTTACAGCCGACTTATAGCTGATATCGACTAGCAAAGGAAATATTCCCAATATACAAAAAAAATTTCAGACCAGATTTTTTACACATGTGTGAAAAAAAAAATCTTAGTTCATTTTCAACATGTCTTGTGAACTAATCGACGAACGATGATGAGTCTTATTGTGCTTTTTTGTCATTGCAGTCTGTCGAAATTTATTATTTTCACTACATATTGTAGAATCAAGGCCCATCCCTAGTCGCCCACCTCCTTTTGGTCACATTTTGATTATCATCTGAGGCCAGTCGTCAAAAACGCGAAAAAGGCCAACTTGGCGCAAATTCTATTTAAATTCCGAATACATGAGCGGATTCACGTCACTTCACTCAAAAAAAAAACCGTCAAGTCACGGATCTTTGCGCCATTCGATATATCTTTAGTACTATGGGGAAAAAAAATACAACTTCAGGGATTTTGAAAATTTTTCAAAAATGGCGGAGTGAGAGCTATTTGAATTTTGGTAAGTCGCTGTTGCACCGCTATGTTTGAAATATCATATCTCCGAAAATATTTACCGGAGCGGACTGATCCTGGAATCATTTTGTTCGTAAAAGAATGCGCTTTTACACAAAAAATTTTGTTTTCGAAAAAAAAAATTCTTTTAATTTTTTTTCGTCGTTTTTATTTTTAATTTCGCTGCCATTTCTGCGGGACCCACAGGAATCCATGGAGATAATTTTTTTCGGATAGCCGAATCCTTCCCTGTCAACCCTAAAAAAAAATTTCTGGAGAACCTACCTGGACCGGAGAAAAAAAAGTAAAACGTCTTGTCGCGCGTCGCCGCGCGCGTCAATTCACGTCCGCGCGGCGAACTCCTTGTGTTACGTAGTGGAGTTAAATTACATTTTCATGACATCTGCTCTGAAACTGCAAGTTTTGTTGCCAGTTTTGTCAGTGGAAAGAGGCTGATTTCAGGATGATGCCGTGAAAAGTTGTCAAATCGCGAATTCAATGAATCAGCGGTGTGAATTGGTGTTTTTCAATCCCTTGGGATTGCAAAATGGATCTATTACAATCCCTTGGAATTGCAAAAAGAAATAACTGCCCTGTTGCAGATTTCAGACTATTGAAATTGACCGTTGAAGTTCCAGAGCAAATGTCATGAAAAACATAGTGTGTGACATGGGATGAAACATGAATGCAAGTAGTGTAGATATGAGAGTTCTGGATCCAGCCTTCTTTACCGGCCATCAGGCAGTCGGTAACTTACCGACCGCGTGGGCAAGTTACCGACAGTCGGATGGTAATGATCGTCGATCTTTGTTACTAACAATCGGATGGCTGCAATTTGCCGTCGTGCGATGGCGCCACTGTCGATTGTTACCGATATTCCGATGGTAACGATCGAGAATCCTGCATTGCCGATCTCCGCTTACCGACAATCTGATGGTTGCGATTTGCCGTCATGCGATGGCGCCACTATGGATTGTCGATCTTTAGTTACCGATAGTCCGATGGTAACGATCCGATCATTAGTTACCGATAGTCCGATGGTAACGATCCGATCATCAGTTACCGATAGTCCGATGGTAACGATCCGATCATTAGTTAGCTATAGTCTGATGGCTGCAATTTTCCTGCAATTTTCCGTCTTGCGATGGCGCCACTAACGATTCGGATCATGGTAACGATTACCGATCTTTTTTTCTTACCGACAATCGATCCAAGATGGCTGAAATATCTAATTCTTAGCTTATATGTACGAATTATACTAGCTGAAAATGCTCGAAGAGTGACAGGGTGTTATATATTGTAACTTATTGTTTATGTTTCACCAGCTGAAGGCCGGTGAAATTAAACAAGTTCGCGTGAGTTGTTTGTCACGGGTAATGATTTTGGAGCTCCTCTGGGGAAAGTTGAAAAAACCCTTAATTGACCCTAATGCAGACTCAGGATAGGTGTTAAACTACCGTCGCTGCCTCCCTACAGACTTGGGATATGTTTTAACTTTTCAGACTCAGGTACCAATGATAGCTATACCGTCGCTGTATAAGTTAAACGCACCGAAGCTGCCTGTTACAGACTTGGGATATGTGTGTTCCCAGACTCAGATACCAATTATAGCTGTATCGTCGCTGTACAACCCACTCACCGAAGCTGCTTGTTAGCTAAGAATGATTTTAAGTTATTGAAATAAGCTGAGTGCTTGTGCTGGAATTTTGAATGAAAAGAAACAGGTTATAAGAAAATAGGTAAACGAAAATCAGATTCGAGGTTATGTTATTAATTTGATCATACGATCATCCTATTTATTTTAATAATTGAGAACCTTGTTCACCTGGAACTTCTATTTACAAAATAATAATAAATGTGAAAACATAAAATAATAATTTGAATGAAATGATATGAAATGAAAGAATACAAGATTGATTGAATGAATGATGTGAATTGATCTTATTTTACCTTAACCTACGCGCGCTTGCTCAATGTTCGGACTTTGGATTTGCTTTTATTTATTTCTCTGTGAGTTTATCTGTTTTAATTCTCTATAATGCTTGATTCTATGCGTTAATATTTGTTTGTTTGAAATGCCAGTTGGCTAAGACAATTTCTTTGATTGATTTAAGTGTCGTTTTGACAATTCTAGATTTTGTTTGATTTTACGTTAATGGTATAATATCCGCTTTTAAATAATTATCCTTTGCAAAATGAATTTATAAGATTGTGCCCGCTTTTGGGTCTTAAGCTTATGCTCTATGAAGAGTGATTTGAATAATAATATGATACGAGTCGGTTGGCCGTTTTGGCACGAGTCCGCTGACTAGCCATGATATGGCCGTCTTTTATATCTATTGTGACGTCATAATAGCTGAGCGCGTATGCGCGAACGCTGTTGAGCGCGATAATGCTACTATTCGCTCGTGATCACCTGGGTTACTTGAGTATAGCTGTTTTGGCTAACTAGCTATAGTGCGAACTCGTTACAATATATATATATATATGTCGGAGAGATGACCCAACGTGGATCAGGGGCGTCCATGATTGCTCTTGCAGGGAGCTTGTTTAATTCAATATAGTCCAAACAACTAATATTTGTAACACAAAGTAATATAATCTTAATTCACTAACAAATGTCTATATATCTAATACAATAACAATAAGCTATCCCGTACAGGGCGATGCGATAACGAATCCACCCTGCCTCTAGACTTTCCCAATATAATTCTTATTTAAATCAGTACCAACCACTGACTCGGTTCAAATGCAACTGATCCTTAAAATCAGCATCTTCTAGGGCTGTGGCTACGTTCGACAAAGACTCTGGTTCCCAGAGTCTTCATCTCGCATCCCCCTCTACGCCACTCATTAGGCTAAGGGTCTATAACTAATCTTAATACTAACAAATATGCCTAGACTAAATATCAACCAATAGTCTCAATATTAAATAAACAACACAGCCGTGAGAAAGCGTGTCCAGAATATCACGCGCCGACATATATATGCAATCAATGACGCGAATTATCTGATAATATATGCGTTTATTTGTTATGTCTCAAGTGTAACCTATTCTAAAATACAACAATTTCAATAATAATAATAATAATAATAATGGCCGTAACATTTATCCCTCATCTGTATCCATCATCATTCCCTATGAGAATGGGATCTGAAAATAGAAAAAGTGAGCTTAGATGTGTCATAATGATTCCTCAATGATAAATCATACACACTATTCTTCTTCAGACGCATTCTGTATATCTTGATCATATTCGCCCTCGCTACCGCTATCCAGTCTTTCGTCTATTCGATCCCGAAGAACCATAGAGACTGCATAATCTTCGGAATTCGGGTAATAATGTTCATCATGCGCCTTCTTAAACCACCAACAGCGAATATCGTGGTCTATCTGAAGCTTCGCCTGGACACCATTAATTGTTAACACGGCACCATCCACACAACGCCTGGTTACATATGGCTTCAGCTGTGGATCAACCAAGTCATCAAGATTAGGAGCATTACCCCATTCCACAGGAGTCGCCCAATCATATCGTGCGTGAATTCTTTGAACAAATACATAATCAACTTAGCAATTCTAAAATAACAATATTGTATCCAGACATCGGGCTCTATTTACGATTGCGCATGTTTGCGGAATTATGAGCCATCACATCGCTATCTTTCCCCATCATCTCGTCTATTCGATACCGAAGAACATTGGCGACTGCATAATCTTCAGGATTAGGGTAAGCCTGATAATGATCCACCCTCCTAAACCACCAACAGCGAATATTGTTGTCTATTCGGAGGCCAGCCTGGATACTATTAATTGTTATTAAAGCACGATCCACACGTCGTCTGATTACATATGGTTCTAGTTGTGTATTAATCAATGCACCAAGATGAGAATCATTACCCCACTCCACAGGGGTTGCCCAATTGTATCGTGAGGAAACGTCTTGAATAGAACACAATATTAACTCAGCAATTGTAAAATAATATCATATGAAGACATCAGGCTCTACTTACAATAGTATATGTTTGCATGATTACCAGCCATCACGTTCAGGGATTTTCCCTTGATTTTATGAACTTGCACTATTCGCCGATCTTTTCAGACTGAAAATTGTCTTTTTCGTCTTAAACTAACCTGGCGGGGGTTAGGTTGTACCCTATTTGCTGCATACGATCCCCAAAATAAAATCAAACTCAACCAACCAGAGAACAGCTCTCAAAAGACACCACCTCGGCTCATAAAAACCGGCAAGTCCCAAAGGATCGAGCAATAAATATCATTCAGAAGTTTTTCACTATACTTTCGTCGCTCGAAAACGCTAGAATTCTGCAAACACGAAGATTGCAATAATCAAAAGATCCCACCTAGGCCCATAGAAATCGACAAATCTCAAAGGATCAAGCAATAAATATCATTCAGAAGTTTTTCACACCTCTCGCCGCTCAAAAACGCTAGAAGTTTGTAAAGACATAGATCACAATAATCAAACGAGCACACCTCGGCACATAAAAAATCGTGCATAATCTTCAGGATCCTGGTAATACCGATAATTATCCACCTTCTTCAACAACCAACAGTGAATATTGTTGTCTATTTGAAGCCTTGCCTGGATACCATTCTTTGTTATTATGACAGCATTCACACGTTGCCTGGCTGTATATAGTTTCAGCTGTGTATCAACCAATCCACCAAGATGAGGATCATTATTCCATTCTACAGGGGTTTTTTCAGTCATATTGTGCGTAAAATCCTCAAATATAACACATGATTAACTTGGTAATTGTCAAATAATATCATATAAAGATATCAGGCCCTACTTACGGTGGTGCATATTTGCGAAATTACGAGCCATCACGTTCAACGATTTTCCTATGATTCTGTGAACTTTCACTATTCACCGATCTTCTTTCAAAAACTGGAAGTTGTCTTCTTTTCTCAAACTAATCAGGCGGCTGGGTTGCATCCTATTGGCTGTAGAACACAAAAAAGAATCAACCCCAGCCAAACAGTTAACAAAATACTCCGCCACAGATAAAATCGGCAAGTCTCAATGGATAGAGCTATAAAACATCATTCAGAAGTTTTTTCACGCTTTTCGCTGATCAGGACGGAAAATTGATCATAAAATCAGTCAACCCTTAACGAATAAAGCAATAAATGCTGTTCAGAGCATCCGAATTTTTCACCCATTCTTCGGTGATTCTAAACGCTTGAATTTTTTGCGGAACGCCATTTGCGTTTGATTTATTAACAGAATTTGGTTGTAAAGTTATTGCAACAATAGTGGTCGAATTCATCATATTCTAATCAACGAGAATCGGGAAGGTTCTAGACAAGAACCCCATTCGACTAGACTTGCTGAACAAAGAGGTGGACGAAAAATGGTTGCAGGACTACTCTATCTCGAAAGATTATACAACAAATTTGAATTTTCAGGCAAAATTTAGATACACACACACACACACACACTCACACACACACACACACATGTAATGCGATGGGTTGAGTTGAATAAAAAACAATGAAATTGTGATTACATTTGCAGGGTGATGCTAATTATATAATAGAGTCGTGTTCCCCACCACCGTTCCTCAGTCATTTGCCTGTTATCGAAAAAAATCAAATTCGTCGGTGGACATCATCCCGTGGTTGGTGATTAGCTCTAGCTGTTGCAAAAAAAAAAAAGCTCGGTTGAGCCACTTCTCATCCTTCAAAACGAATCTTCTTGAATCCATTCAGGTGTACAACCCACGACAAACAGATTCAAACATGTCCATTGAATGATCAAATATATTGGATATAATATTAGAAACAAATGAAATTCTGTTGGACAAAAGTATAAAGGTCGAGGTCCACCAGCCGGCAGCGAACGGCGGTGACCGGCCGAAACAGTGATTCACATTCAAAACACGGACCAAATCTAACTTTAACGCCAGATTTGGTCGATGTATGGGATGTGAACCACTGTTTGGCCGTTTGCCACCGCTCGCTGCCGGCTAATGGGTTTCAGCCTTAACTGGAAGCATTGCCGGGAAATAGAAATCTATAATACAAGTACTTACTATGATATTCCCATAGGTGTTACGTAATGAATAAATGTTATGTGAAGGATGCGAATCACTAGTTAGATGCGTTGACATTCTGATCTCGAATTGGTAGAGTTCTATGTTTGTTACCGAGTCTTGAATAGATAGTTCTTCGAGGTGTTGTCTAACTCTTATCTATCGATGCAAATGCGTTTTATCAGTCGCCACTATGCGGAGGTGAAATAAATGATCGACGATTTTACTTTCAATTAACAATATTCATTTAACAATCCGTCGGAAATTTTGGTTGTTAAACCATTGACATTCTTCTCAATAGAACAACGAGACCTGTTTCTACAACTTAAAAGCCCATTGTTCATGTTAATGGTTGATCATGATATTTCAATAGTATTAAATTATTTTTCAAAGATGAGCCTGGCAAAAAGAGTAAGGAAAAATAAATACTTAAGGATTGATACGACCATTCAATTAGTTGTTTGAATTGCATTTGCTGTAATTGAACTTCCATACTTAAGTAAGACTAGACATTCAAAGATGGTAAAATAAGATATATGATAAAAAAATAATAATAGAATAAATAAATAAATAAATAAATAATAAATAATAATAATAATAATAATAATAATAATAATAATAATAATAATAATAATAATAATAATAATAATAATAATAATAATAATAATAATAATAATAATAATAATAATAATAATAATAATAATAATTAATAAATAATAATATTTTTTAATAGATGGTTCATAATATATTAGTGAGGAGTAGAAATTCTTACAAGTTGTTGATTCATACAGTCCTGCGTTGAATTAGCATATGGGTTCTACATAGTTTTACCACCCCTGGTTAAAATTCCATCAGAAACCCACAGAATATTGAACCAAAATGTATAGGAACTTGACGGAATTCTGTCCGCTGTATCTGCAAAAGTGACCCAACATTTAATTTCTATCAGCTCCTATCAGCTTTATGTACGCATCACTATGAATTTCAAACCGTATCTATTGGAATTTTGACTGCTTTACGGCATCTATCCGCAATAGCGTGTACAAATTCTATCAGCATCTGTCCGCATCCACTCTTCACAACGAGCCACCCGCTTCTGACTGCAATTACAGAAAGCCCGTCTATTCGCATCTGTACGCATCGCTGAGCGGCATCCGAACCCGTCTGGATCCATCCGCAATTGCATGTACAAATTCTATCGGCCTCTATCCGCGTCCGATATCCACAACGAGATATCCGCTCCTGTCTGGAATTGCGTACACAAATTCTATAGGTCTCTATCCGCGTCCGCTACCCACATTGAAACATCCGCTTCTGACTGCAATTACAGACAGCCCGGCTGTTCGCATCTGTACGCATCGCTGAGCGGCATCCGAACCCATCTGGATTCATTGCATGTACAAATTCTATCGGCCTCTATCCGCGTCCGATATCCACACCGAGATATCCGCTCCTGTCTGGAATTGCGTACACAAATTCTATAGGTCTCTATCCGCGTCCGCTACCCACATTGAAACATCCGCTTCTGACTGCAATTACAGACAGCCCGGCTGTCCGCATCTGTACGCATCGCTGTGCGGCATCCGAACCGATCTGGATCCATTGCATGTACAAATTCTATCGGCCTCTCTCCGCGTCCGATAAAAACAAAAAAAAAATCGATTTTTTTTTTTGACACAGTCTAATACAGTCAACCATCCCTATAGGGCCGCTTCCCCAGGTGAGCACGTCGAGCAGTTCCCCCACTCTCAAACAGATAAAGCGAGCTCGAATTTCATCCAAAAATATTCTCAATAAGGCCGCTGGACGCACTGGCTTTTTACATATACTTTTAAATGCAAAATCAGTATTTAGATATGCACGAGGTGCCGGCCTTATTGAAAATAGTTGCGGTGTAAACATCGCCGGCGAGCGCGACGGTTCGGAGTGGGGGAACTAGGATTCGCAGAAAAACTCTTCCCCTTACCGCGTTTACCGGCCTTATTGAGAGGGTCGACTGTATTATATACTTCACTCCCGATTATGTGTACCCAACCGTACGATAGGCATCTGTTTTGGATACGGCGTCAGCCTTTCAGAATTATTTCAAAGTTTAATTTCACATCAATTCGCAGTTGTTTATTTTTTGTACACAATAGTACATATGATTACACATAGCTGTACAGAAACAAATCAAATGTTCTCCTTTATCTGTAAACTAACTAAATCAAAACTTTGATTTCCGAACAAAAAGATTATTTTGGATTTGTCGATCCACATATAAAAGGCAGTGCTCTAAAGATGAAAATGACGGAATGAACTCGTTTATTAGCTGCGTATAGATACGGATAGAATTCATACGTGGATGGTGCGGATAGAGGTACATTAGAAGCGGGTGGGATGAACTATCAAACTGCGTATAGATTATGGATGGCATTTTTATCTGGATTTGCTCATTATTCCGGATAGGCAACGCGTGCGACAGAACTGCAGATAGATGCGGATAGAAATTCTGCCCATTCGATACCAAAATGCGTTATAGAATCAGACACGCGCGGATAGGATTTCTGCCCGCTGTTGCACACAGATGCGTATGGGACGAGTATTTCCAACTGCTGCTATCCGGAATTGCAGTGACAAAAACACATACGATACGGACAGGATTCATCTTCTGTCTGTTTCTGATGGAATTTTAACCAGGGACCTGTTAACTTATCCTTAAGCGTTGTTCATTAAACCATTGACATTCTTCTCAATAAAACAACGAGACCTGTTTCTACAATTTAAGAGCCTATTGTTCATCTTGATGGTTGATCCTGATATTTCAATATTATTCGAATAACTTTCAAAGATCAGCTTGAATAAAGTTTAAGGATTAAAAATCGATCGGATTTCATGAAAAATATCACAGTAAGTTTCATTAGAGCCCTCCTATAACCCTTGAAACACCTCACGAGAACTAGGTTATTTTAAGAGTCACCTAATTAGGAAAAACATTCACGCATTTTGGGGTTATCCGATGTGACGATTTTATTAATTACCTTTTAGGTTAGTGAATTGACGTTCCCTAAAAGAAAACAAACGAATCAAACTAAGCTGATTCACGGCCTGACAGATGTCTGAATTTCATACCAACTTTAAAAAAATTAAAATCAAAATGTATGTGAATGTATGGCACGGTTGCTCAATCACCTTACCGACGGCGCGTCAGGATCACTTTCCGCGACTGTACCTGGGCCCATAACCTATTAAGGTGCGTGAATAAACTGAACCAAAAGTACAAAAGAACAATAGATTTATTAATACAAAGAATACAGTTTGATCGCTAACGTGCACAGGTGCTCGTGCAAAGCCTATCCGCTGAATGACTTCAAGCAGTCATACCGCAAGTGATCTAGCTTACATACTAGCATACACATACATACACAAGCAGCGCGTACACGCAAAAGTAAACAGAATTTGACTACACCTCACACATATATATTAAATTTAAAAAAATATAAATATTAAAAAAATGAGCTATTCTAATTGAAGCATGCATATATTAAAACTAAAACATATATAAATGAGCGGATCCACGTCACTTCACTCAAAAAAAAGCCGTCAAGTCACGGATCTTTGCGCCGTTCGACATATCTTTAGTACTATGGGAAAAAAAAAAATACAACTTCAGGGATTTTGAAAATTTTTCAAAAATGGCGGAGTTAGAGCAATTTGAATTTTGGTAAGTCGCTGTTGCACCGCTATGTTTGAAAATTCATATCTCCGGAAGAATTTAACGGAGCGGACTGATCCTGAAATCATTTTGATTGTAAAAGAATGTGCTTTTAGACAAAAAAATTTGTTTTGAAAAAAAAAAAATTTTTAATTTTTTCCGTCGTTTTTATTTTTCATTTCGCTGCCATTTCCGCGGGACCTACCGGAATCCATGGAGATAATTTTTTTCGGATAGCCGAATTCTTCCCCTTTAACCCTAAAAAAAAAAAATTTATGGAGACCTACCTGGGCCGGAGAAAAAAATAAAACGTCTTGTCGCGCGTCGCCGCGCGCGTCAATCCACGTCCGGGCGGCGAGCTCCTTGTATTGCGTAGTGAAGTTAAATTACATTTGATGCTTCTCTACTTGCCCGGGCTATTCGTTGTCCAAAAATAGTTGTTCAACCACCTTATCCCTCGCTTATTAGACGGATACTAGTCATGTTTTCGCAGAGTTATATACCTATACCTGTTCTGGAAACTTGGAGCCATCAAGTGCACAACATCTGATCCTTTTATTTTAAATATCTAAAAGTAACTAATCCCTTCACTTTTATCCGAATATAATCCCTCAATCTAGGAGGTTGTTTTGAAAAAGGAAATCATTGAACCATCATTGTCTGTGACAGGAAAGACTATAGGTTTCGAAGAATCCATTGTTTCGTATGGCCCATGCGGACCGGAACAGTCGATCGCGGTCAAATTGGTCCTTCATGCATGACCCACGTGTAAGAATTGAGTTAATCCTTTTTTTCCGCATTCACCAAGTGCAACAATTCCACCAAGTTGCCTGCACCTACTGTAAGGCATCTTTTGAACCGACCCGAAATAAAAGGCTCAGCAATTCCGTAATGACCCCAGTCTCACGACAAACTCGCACTTGAATGGTCAACAACTCTTTCGCCATCGAAATGCCCGCGAGAAATCATTGTTGTGATCCGTTCGGCCTGCCAAAGCATTCGAATAATTTATGCCCGGTAACACAGTGGATGTGCGATAAAGCGACATCGATCACACACGGTTGTCTGATTTGTGATACTTGTCGGCTGATATTAAAGGACAATGCAGTCCCCGAGATTGGTTCGACATCGTTATCAAGCGAATGTAAATCCGGAAATTCATGTATTAATTTTCCCGAGGTTGATACAATAAATGTAATCTCTGCTATCAATTCATCATTGTCAAGTTTAGGTGAATCACCGATACCCGTAAAAAAATCAAAACGGTTTCGGAAAAAGTAGAGGTATTAGGAAAACTTTCAACTGCATTCAAACAACATTTTCCGGACTGTGTACCTACGAAAAGCGAGAGTGCCGATTATAACGAGTGGTTAACTCAGTTAAAAGATAGATTTAACGAAACAGATGATAAGGCATTCAGATTGACTATTCTTACTGCTCTTCCAAAGAGTTGGAGTGTGGGAAAAATCGAGGAAGAGTTTAACGTAACTAATCATATGGCTCGGACGGCGAAAAGGTTAGCTGAAGATAAAGGAATATTATCCTCACCAAATTCGAGACCTGGCAAGACGATATCATCTGAAATTGTATCACTCGTGGTAGAATTTTATCGAAGTGAAGAGGTCAGTCGCATAACACCAGGTTAAAGAAGCTGCGCAACCGTTGAAAGAAATCGTGAAAAAGTATCGGTAGTAGAGAGGGTGCAGTATACCGTTTATGACCCCCCCCCCCCCTTTTTTTCCCCTTTTTTTCCTCTTTTTTTCCCCTTTTTTCCTTTTCTTTTTCTTTTTTTTTCCCTTTTCTTTTCCTTTACTTTTCCTCTTTTTTTCCTTTTTTTTTTCTTTTTTTTTTTCTTTTTTTTTTTTTTTTTCAATCCTAACCTGAGTTAATTTCAACTATCCTAACCTAAGAGAATTTCATCGATCCTAATCTAAGAAAACTTATGTATACTTATCGAATGGAAATAAATATATATGGTGAATGTAGGGAAAGGATAGGGTTGGTAAACGACGCACAGGTGAATATTGTTATAACGAATGTTTATTCATATCATTTAATATTTATAAAGGTAAAGATTCAAACTTATGTTTACTAAAAAAGGTTCAAGCTTATAACTAAGATTTATTTAACAGTATTGCGTATAAAAATTACAACTAATTATGTTAAGGCTTATTCTAGAGAAAGAACAGTCGTTTCTTGTGACAAACTATAGGCGTTGTTATACATGCTAAATGCTCAAACTTTAATGTTTACACGGCGAGCAGTGTTGAATACATTCGAGCGCACAGGTTTCATTTTTAGAACACATGCCTTTAGACTTGCGGCTTATACAGCTGTAGAAGGATTCGACCACTTTATCATTTGACTCGAGATTCTCACTGAAGATATTTGTAAACTGTTCAAGTGTGAAACCTTGAGTCATATGGTGCAGGAACATAATGCAGAATTGTCCGCATACACGGGATGAAAAACTCTGTAGTTGCTTGTCATTCCATCGGTAGGATGTGCAGTTTCGTCGGAGGGCACGTAGATAATGCGGTATGAGTGGTGGCATACCCATACTGTCGAAGTATATTCCGTTATAAGAGTCTGGCACATAAAAGGCAACCCAATGAGATCCTGGTTTGGTATGCTCATCCGTGTTCGCTACGATAACAGCTGGATATGACCATCTCAGGGGTAACTGGTCGGCTGGAAACACTCCCCTAGAACGGGCAGGTATCATCTCCAACGCTTTGTAGATTTGAAGACTGTCCATTCTGTAGCTTGGTTGACTAGGTACTGAAGTAATTATCACTGTTGGTTGATGTTAAACAGTCATCTATCTCGTCGTAGCCTAGATCTGGCGTCTCGCAGGATTCGGGTTCATCAGGTGACTTTGAGGACTTGGTAATGGGAGCAAATGATGACACTGTCCTCTCGCGTAACCTCTTGTTTTCCCGCTCCTGCCACGAGTCACCACACTTGTTAATACCCACGAAATCTGTTGTATCCGTCTTCACAGGTTTTTTCGAAAATTCTGGTTGAATATGCGCGTTCAACGATTTGATAGAGAACGAAAACGATGTCACAATGCGATCTGATAATTCGTACGGCTCCAGCCATTTCTTCAGCTTCAATGCGTTGGTCAATGCGCAGGTGAAGTTCTTTCGGTTACCCGAATGTAGGATGCATGATCTGTCCATTACCATATCTTTGAATGCTGGTGATTCCCACTCTCCGCCTTCCAGATTAATGATTTCACGTGCCATCACATCTTCAAGGAATTTAGCTTTTTGTGCACCGCGGGTGAAAATGTTCATCGCCTTACGCGTAAGAGAGCGTAGATCCGCTTTCAAATCCTCAAGACTCACATTGCCTTCGAACCATTCTATACCGTGATGTTTGCGAGTTAGAACGTTATTCTGTATCTGTTGTTTCGTACAGAGTTCGGAAAACACGTGCGGTGGTTTGATTAGCCAGTGAGACGCGGTGTCATACATGTACGTCACGACAGCAACTTCTTTTGGTAGAAACTGACCGTTATTACCGTAACAGCCCTGTATATCGATAATGTAATGCATGGTTTTGGTTCTTCGAAGTACACGCGACAGGATTGAATGCGAACGTTTCAAGCAGAAGTAGAGAACTAAACTATTGGGAGTACGCTTGGAAGTATTTAAGGTCTTCTGTTTTATGATGGTCACTACCTCCCACTACCGAAGGGGAATACCTAGGCCTGTATCGAAAACCGTTTGCCGGTTCAAACGGGTCTGAGCATGGTTTATGACCCTCAGGTATTTTCCCTAGCGTCGGGTGTATTCACCTACAGGTTGGCTCTAAACAAGTAGAAGCATGTCTTGTACAGGCCATCTGTTCGTTACCATTTCTAATTACCAAAATCTGTGATGACCTGACGCATAGAATCAATCTCAATCACGTTATCGAATTTTGCGTAGACGATACAATTTATAGTCGTAGTCAGAGCCTGCTCAAAACGCGTTTCGATTCGGACACTGCCATGCTTGATGAGGTTCCAATGACCGTTATCACTGGCTGAGAGATCAGGGGTAAGATCGAATGCCGTGAGACAGTATTCCTCCTCATAATCCTCACGAGGAATCGAGTTCCCCTCGTTGAGGAAATGTATACCGGTACCCGTGAACAGAGTGTTGTAGGAATCCACAAATAAGTTGTTCGTGAAATTTGGCTGTAAAGGCTTTGACGGAATCTGGGTGCCTTCGATATATAAGGATAGGTGGCTTAAATCCGAAAGACGAGAAATTGAACGGGTTAAGTTTTTTATCTCCGTTATAGGCTTTGTTATCGACAAATCCGATGATTAAACGTTTCGGTAGTTGGCCAAGGAAAACATTATCGAGGGTCTCGGCTTGCACGCCGCTATGTATTGTCATTGTCTTGACCTCAACGCGCGTCATCGGATATTTCGCAGTCGTTTTGGCAAGGGTTCGTGCATGTGCTAACAGAATACCGAGGCTAATTTTCACACGACGTATGAGTAAGGTCACGTCGGTAATCTCCAGTTTATGATAGTCGCCAACTTCTATCAAGCAAAAGGCGTCCCTGGACCTGACGAGTCTCAATCGGAGCTCAACTCCGTTTAACAGAAATTTTTCCTGATTGAAGACATCGCAATGCAAACGACCGAGCATATCCACAGGACCGTTATCAACGAAATATTTATTTCTACTTTTAAATCCCGTATTGTTAACACCCGTGGTCTCCTCAAAATAACCGGGTGTATCAGAATACCATAAGCCCGAGGTGAGATGCGATTTTTCAGCTGCGTCGCCGTAATTTAACAAAGTCTCGATGTATGCTCTGTACGCATATGAATTATTACTCGGAGAAACCAGTTTTTGATTAAAATATACATCCGCCTGATTAAAGATAGTATGCAGGAAATTGTTGACAGGGGCTACACGTGACGAATCAGTAACGGTTGAATCGGTCTTCATTCTTAATGCACTTGCACATACCCGGAGCATCGTGTGTGTGAGATCTAAGTACTCATCACCCTGACCCGGTACGACGAATTCAATCCGTGAGTCATCGGTGAGCGCAGACACAGGTTTGTACTGCACCCATTGGCCACCCTCGATAGATGTCTGTGTAGGCGGTAGAGTGAAGAGATTCAGCTCGGATTTCAAGCATTCACAGGAGTGAGCATGAAGGTAGGCCATTTTTGTAGTGTGCAATGGTAGGATTATTCACTGTAGGTTTTGATTTTACAAGGATCCGAAAATATCCGTAACGGCTCTTTTGTTACAACACTTTTTCTTTCTACCTCTGCTGGACGATCCCCTAGTACTAGTTGTCTTTTTCTTCGAAGAGGATTTGGTCGTTTTCTTTTTCTTTGTCTTCGTAGGGGTTTTACGACTTCCAAGCGATTTAGACTTAGTAGCTGCTATCGATAGCCTCGGTGCAAGGACAAGTCCAGACTGGCCCAACGCTCCCCCGTACTTGCGTTTATAGCCCTCTCCTCTCATAACCTTTTCAAGCCCATCCTTGGCCTTCCGCTTCAAGTTCTGGTGTGTCTCGCTGGCGCGTGTTTGAAACGCCTGTCTCCACGGTACGTCATTGTCTAGGTCCGACACGAAATTCATACCACTGCGCAAAACTTCTTTACCGAGTACACGGGCTCCTTTTTTCAACAGTGAGATAGCTCGTCTAAATAGACCGCCCAGAAAACTACCGATTCCATGGCCCCGTTGATTGGGTGCACCGACGTAAACGCGATCGATTCCCCCACCTACTTGTGATTCGTAATACTCTATGTACTGAGCCATAGTATTATTCCGTTCTTCCAGGTATCCTTAATATTGGCGTTGAACTAGTATATTTTCTTGAAGTGTAGTGTGACTGTCGATGTCCCGTGGTCAAATGGTATAGATTTACCCTGGTGGTCTCTTATAGATATTTCGATGGTCCGGAAGCTCGAAAGAAGTAAAGGAAGATAGTGCGGCGGTGAAAACGTTTTCACTTCCACATCTACGGTGTCGGCCCTTTGTTTAACCTGTAGTATACGCAGAAGGGGAGCATAGACGTCTCCCACGATACGTGGTTCTATGATATCGCAATAGACGAACATGAGCGATGGGGTCTCTTGGACCTCTTGACCGGTTTCCAGCGGTACAATGATAACCTCTGGTTTATCGCGGGATTGCGAAATGTCATCTCCACTCGTAATCCTATTGCTAACAGTATCTACACTATATTTGTTTGCAGTTAATTTACGAGCCAACACCTCTTTCTTACTATGTATGTATGTCAGAGGATACTGTATTTCAACAATAGCGACTTCCCACTCGCCAGAGAGCTCGATCGTCCGTGGTAGTTGTGTAATATAGCAGCAGGTCCTGTTATCGGGGAAAACCTGCATCGAGCTATTGCTAGGTAGTGTTATGTAGAACTGCGACTTCATTATGATGCAAGACTCTGAAGACTGGTGGCCGGAATCCAACTGTTGAATTTTTCAGGGTAACCTTTCCAGCTGACAAGAACCTTCTCACTGCGACCCTGACCCATGCTGCGAATGATTTTATCAATTTGAAACTCAGTATTTTCAATATCCACCGTCACACGCTGCAGCTCCGCTTCATAAAAATAGCCGTCAATCTCCTCTCCAGAAAGATCCTCCAACTCATATACGTTCGGTAAACCAGGTAAAACGCGTCTGATTTTGAACAACTCCTCGCTCCAGTTAGCCTCGTATCCTTTAGCGAAGGTACCCTTTGTCTTGCTTATGCGTACAAGATCATCCTTATTGAATTTCAGCCTGCGCGCCCTGTGTGGAGGATGCATGTGTTGAATATTCGCACGGGCCTCAGCCGCGTTGTAGAGCGTAACAGCCGATGGAGCCATTTTGATGCTCGAGTGTATAGTATTATTATACGAGTTAACGATGTTTTTCAGGATATCGATGTATCGATGCGTGTTTTTATGAGTAAAATATCTCCACATGCGGTCTTTTAGAGTACGATTGAATCGTTCAACAACAGCTGCTTTTATATCAGGGTTACGCGTCACTCGAAAACGAATATCGTTCTGGGCAAGGAGTTTTTGAAAAGCACCACCAACAAACTCTTTACCCTTGTCAGTCTGCACGGTAGCAGGTCGTCGTTCGGTAGAGTCTAAAATCTGCTTGAAGCCGTCGGCCACGTCACCAGTCGATTTACTACGGAGTGGGATCACCCATGCGAATTTACTCAAGACATCGATGACTACTAATAGGTAACGGAATCCGTCGTTATATTCCTTTATCGATCCAAGTTCAACTAAATCGGCTTCCCAGAGTTCGTCAATATTTGAAATGTTGTACCGAAGTCGTAGAAATTTACGCCGTATAGGTTTGTGTAAAGTGTAAGCATCCTGTGCACTTAGCCAGTTCTCAATTACTGTAGAGCTCACTTTTCGAACGGCTTTTTTCAATTTTCTTGCTCCTGCATAGCCAGCCGGGTGTGAGGGGTCAAAATACAGACGTTCTAGTTCTTTCATTTTCCATATCCGAATGACAACCAGCCTTGTTTTGACGATTTGCTCGGAGAAGTACGGGGTGTTTTTCGATCGCGCGGTAGTTTTGATGGTAGAGAGACTCGTCCTCTTTCCCGTCGGTACTTCCGTCGTTCTTGGCCGAATGTTCACTACTGCTTTCCCCGCTGACTCTAGAACGGTTGGATGCTTGACGCCGCTTTGCACCGCTCCACATCACGATATTTTCCGCTGTCGATGGTGATGCTGCCGCATTTTTCCAGATATTCTGATTCCCAATATATTCCCGCGGAACATTGATACTCTGAAGAAAACGTGCGTACACATGTCTGCCGTCAGGTTGAAAGCCTTTTCTAGAGCGCATAGAATCGTTCACCAAATCCACGATGTTTGTGCCAGGTACAACCGTGTTGTCTATAGTCACCACTCCATTACTGTCCCAGGAGAAACGCGTCGGAACATCGGCAAGGTGTCTAAGTAGATGTTCTGCCTTTGATCGGTATTTCTTTGGTACTGTAGAAACAATTCGTGATAACGATTGCTGCTTGTCAGATGACACTTCCGCTTTTTTCTCATGCGTGATATCTGCGGAACTATCGTTTACAGACTTTGTGTGAAGTTCTAGACTTAAAGGTTTTCGTGAATCCTCGGCGAAGTATAAAAAACGTTGTAGTAGTTGTTGATATAGTTTCCATTTCGCAGCGTCATCCCCGGTAGACGAATCCAGAATGGTTCGCATCTCGTTATCGAGTCTAGAGAATGGATTTCTAGCGATTTGGTCTGTATTCTCGTAATTATTACTGGAAAGTAGTCCTGAAGACGCGGCATTACGCTGGAGACGTTCTACACTCTCCGAAGGTATCAAAACCATTTTCTTTGCATGTTCCATCGTTTTCCTGTTTCTATCCGCCAAACAGGTGTGAAAACAGAGTCCCGAGAACGGGTGCAAGTAACATAAGCAGAAAACCGCTACCACGCTGAACCAGTATCTGTTTTTTACTTTTCAAGCTTCCTTTGCTGCTAGCCAATTTACGAAGAAGTTGTTTATGCTTAGCAAGTCTAGATTTCTCCTTCTGCGTCAATACGACGTTACCATGCACTGTGTTCAAGGCACACTCACATATAC
This sequence comes from Tenthredo mesomela, assembly GCA_943736025.1. Taxonomy (NCBI): domain Eukaryota; kingdom Metazoa; phylum Arthropoda; class Insecta; order Hymenoptera; family Tenthredinidae; genus Tenthredo; species Tenthredo mesomela. The sequence goes on from OX031021.1 coordinate 17,992,045, forward strand.
TTTTCACAAGAGAATTATCGGCAGTACGTAGCAGTGCCAGACGTTGTTTAGGACTCAGCTTGCAGAGTGCCTGTAGTGTTGCTGTATTTCCGTTTCCGAAGCGTCTACGTGCGGCTGCAATCGTTGAACCTTTTACACTTAGGGTACTATCCGAGGTACCACGAGACCTCCGTACGCGTGGCATTACAACCGAACGACTGGTAAATTGGAAATAGAACGCGACTTTATATCTTTTCGTGGAACATAGACGTGTTGATACTCGTCAGATGGAAATATATTGGTGCGATAGCGGCAGTTTTCAGGCGTCGATTGTTTCAAGTCGAGTAATAGATAGCCGTGCGGTTGCGCAGTTGCGTCATGATAGGCTTCCTGTAAAAAACGCTGATCCTCAGGATAAACCTGGCGTGCTAAATGTTGTATTTGTGCACGATCTCTCGGGTTCTTGAAAAAGACGATATAATTTGAATTGAGCGATATATCCCTCTGACCCCGACCCTGATGAAATAGGTTCTGTGTGATGAAAAACACGCTCAGATTCTTATGATGACAACCCTTGGTGAACACGTCAACTATTACGTTCTTGGAAGCCTCCCGCATTAGATCATCGACCACAATTAGCTTAGGTGTTCTATCCGTAACGTAGTCGGATACCTGAGGTAAGCCCTCCCGATACTCAATTGTAGCATCCGTTGTACCGTTTTTATTGAGAGACCCCTGGAGCGAATTCTGCTCAGCATAGTACCATAGGACACGTGAAAATCGTGTATCGCACAATTCATCGATGTTTCGCAGAAAGGTTTTGACGAAGATTGATTTACCGCAACCGGACGGTCCGGCGATTATCGCGGAAAAGGGTGTCGCCAGCGTGTGTCCATTTTTCTTATGGAGGACTCCCACTATTTCCGACTGTACGCGACGAGTGATTTAGAAACTATGAATGAAGTTTAACTCAACCTGCGACTAACTATGCTACAATATTTTCCGAAGGAGTCTAAGTGCGTGGCACGCGCCATCTCTCATGCAATGCGCGCTTTTTCTCAGAGTAGATATATCATATGAAAAATTTGTTTTTACTACATATATACGTATCAAAGGCTGAACTAGCACGTATACCGATTAGGGCTGAATGCTGGGTGGGAGGTTATTAATACGAAATGTTTGGGGTTCGGATTCAGATGTTTATTTCGTTGGGGAGGTAGCAATATAAACAGAAATTTTTTCCACAGGTATATTTAAAGAAAAACTGACCGCGTTGTTATACGGTCAATAATCTTACATAGACATATCTTGTACTTATTTCTACAATGGTTAGGTATGGGCTTACTAGGGAACAGTTGTATTTATTACAGCGATAGACCATGACAATTAAGTAGGTATGCATTGGCTTATATTTAAAGCTGATATTTACACAGTTTCTATTATTTTACACTTCTAATAACAAGGTTATGACACAAATACTATAAAGGATATACGAGTACTACGAACAAGATGAATATTATTATCGATGTTACATATATTACAATTGAGTTACTTAAATAATATAAGAGTAATATGGACAGAGTAAATGATGTAAATATCACCTGCAAAGGAATTAAAAAAGATAGGCAGGATTAATATTATAAATATCACCTGTAAATAAGTTAAAAAAGATACGCAAGATTAATATTATAAATAAGACGAACGATAGCGAAAAGTACGGAAATGCAAAGAGCTCAACAGGATGGTTGAAACAGTGAATCTGTTCGTCATGACCTATAGTGGAGCTTAGACCTACGAACACGACACGACCTACTTCGACTATTCATCGGTGTGACCGTAAGGAAGGGTATCCCAACTATCTCTACAGCAACGCCTCTTTACAAAAACAGGCCGACAGGTCTTCGTCTGGTTCCTGGTCACTACATCATGTGTTACAGTTCGTCCTATTCCTCGAAACTCTACTCGAATCGGCGCTGCATTCTCCTCTACCATTTTCTTGACAGATTTAAAATTTATTTTCAAGCGTGTTGAATAGTTCAAGCTAATTCCTTTAACCTTGCAGACTTCTACCTCCCTTCCGTCTGGACACACCACTATGAAAGCGTAGAATTTCGCACCACCGGATACAAACGCCCGTATGTAGCTACCCCTACCATACTGCTCAAGCTCGTTGGTCATATTACCCAAAAAATTACCGACCGGCGGTTCGTATTCTCCAGCCCTACCCGAACGAACATAAATAATAGAATCTGTATCATAATACAATACACGCCGATCTAACTTTTCCAAATAAGAATATAATGTCAGCCTCGCCTGTGCCGTTGTATATGCCGCTATGACTACATTCGCGAGGACGGATGGCTCAATACTCTGGTCTATATAGGACCAGCGGGCGTACAACACGTCGTCGTTGACGGGGACTAGATCCTCCAGTGAAATCGCTGGATTTGTTAGCAGAGCCAACAGTCCCTCCCGCGTATCAATGACGGTCGTCTTTGACATGTTGTCCCGTTGACCAAACTTACCCCAGAATGAGTTGAGGCATAACTTCGCCACAGAGCGAAGCCCTGGATTTTTTTCGATTTTCTCACGGTCTAGCTCTACACCCTCTACTAGCTTATACTACCGGATATAGTCTGATCGCGCATCCTCGGTGTTACAACCAGCGGGCCAGCCGCTGGCCTCCTGTTTAAGTTTGAGAAAAGTACGTATATAACCAGTGAAGTGCCCACCCTCTCCGGTCTCAGGATTAAACTTGGTGACCTCGTACTGCCAGATTTCCGATACCGATATGACCTTGTACCCTTTTTTTACAGCCTCTTTCAATTCAACCGAAACCCAAGTGCCGGATAAATATCGCTTGCGTTCTTCATGATGCGGGCATGGCGATTGTAATAATTCGCGACAACACGTGTAACAAAGCGGAAACATTAGCTTATTATGCATGCGGAATGGCAGCACGGGATGATAAAGTCTACGAGGTGGCAGCACGACACATTGAACCAGTCCCTCGACTCTGGTAAGATCTACACCCTGCTTCCCTATTAACGACTCACATTCTCGCCCTACATATACCTTTGGGTGACCACGCGGGTATTCACCAGTCGCATTGACGTACGGATACAGCGAGCAAACATCAACGTAGTGTATTTGCTCACTGCCCTCGCCATCTACTTCGTAGAGCCGCGACGTATTACCGGTCCGCCCTCCGAAAAAGGCATCACGAGGATTCAATTTAGTTATACCTAACATGGGAATAAGCGCGTTATCCTCGATATATGCACGCAGCACTGCATCTGTTTCAACCATCCTATTAAACTCACACTCCCATATCTCCTCGACGATCATCCCTTGGCTCCGCAGACGCCTTGTCTTGGCTATGGTCTGTTCGAGCCGCCGATCCATGCTTTCGCCAACCGCTGGCCGCTTATCTCTGTTGATACGGAAACAACGGGGACAGCCGTGCCAGTAACAGCCATGGAACTCCAGCACATGCTCTACGCCATCGGGCCCCGCGTAGTAGCCGTCAACTCGGCGTCCCTGTACCCGTCTCTCTCTTCCTCTACCAGCGTGTTCGATCTCAATACCTAGCTCATGCTCCCGCCATACCAGCCACTCGATGGCTTTACGTGAATGTTTATCACCTAGCCTGTACCCAGCAGGAGGGATAATCCCGATTTGATTGTCACGTAAAAAGTTCTTTCGAAAAACCATCGAGCAAGCTGACGCAGTAGTCGTACTCTCCGTAAACGGACAAACTTTTCCTGTATGTTGGAAGATCTTCCGGAAAGCTAGACAGGCGAGCCGTAGAATTGTCACGTCTGACCGACAGTACCTTAGCAATTCTACATCAAAGTTGAAAATATAATTCTCTCTAACTGACCTATTATACCATTCAAAAAAGTTTTCCCTAGCCTCTCTCGTCATAGTATCTGGTGAGTAAAACTCGACCGCAGGTAAGGGACCCTCATACCCCTGATTAGCCGGGGTATTAAACAAGTGCGGGAATAATCCTTTTTGGGTGGCCTCAGGTAAACCGAATGCCTTTGGCAATGCCGACAAAGCCATTGGCATGTATGCCAGCGAGTCTAAGAAACGGGTGTTGTTTGTCTCCAAAAGTATTACTTTACTCCCGTTGAGTATAACCCGCGGCGGTTCGCCTCCATTCTCCACCAGATACTTCAGAATAAACTGCGCGTCAAAACCCTTGGCGTTATGTGCTATGCATATAATCTTTCTATAACCGTCAACTTTCCTATCAACGAGCTCGATGAACTCCTTCACTGGGTCCCTACTAAAAACAAATTCTCGTTGAGCACCGCACCCTGCGCAACCCTCACTAAAATCCTCATCTATACAACGCGTGCAGACCCGCTGCGCGACGCACAGATTTGGCACGTGTACGTTCACTGCATCGTCTCCGTCTAGTGTCTGGTCCTGTTGTGTCTCGAAATCATAAAAAAATGAATATATAATTCGCAGGCTCTCCTGCGGTATGTTTCACAGGTCTCATATAGCAGCTATGCTCTATCTTTTGATTTGAACGACAGATCTTGCAGTATGTTTCCCAGCAGACATGTTTCCCCTTGGATGTATCCATATAGATATCACAGGTTTGACAAATCCGCAGGGTACTGCAGATTGACCGCTTTCCGCTGAACGAACCGGGCTTTTTGTGATTATTAAGACATTCAATGCCGTAAAACTCGCGTCTACACGAGATACATTCCCTTCGATCAGCCCTCGTATCGCAAGCGGGCGTTGTCAAACAACGAGGACATATATTAGAGCACCTGTGCTCCATACCACGAGAATAGCCTACATTACACGGTATGCAAAAAAAATTAGAGGCGGCTGCTGCACTGATATTTAAAATGACGTCGTAATGTCTGTTTCGTTCGCTGTAAATAATGTTGATTCTATAGGTTGCAGTCCGTCCCAAGCCTACCACAATATCTTCGCCATTAAAAAAAGGTTCTCCGCCCTTTCCAAGTGTACGCCGCAAGTAAACAGTTATGACAGTGTCGTATCGTGCCAAATACTGCTGAAACTGCAGGAGCTCATCATACCCGCAGCCCTGCTCGGGTATCGTGACGTGTGCCTTTCTAACTAATTCCTGAGCCCTCTCTTTTTGATATTTTTCGTTGTCCCTAGCCCTGTTCCACATATTTTTAAAATCAGGATGCGTACCCTTACGCGCGTATACCCCAGCTGCGAACAACGCCCGTGGTAAACATAAATTATCATCGTTTTTAATTTGTAAGATCGACCGCTTATTTAATATTCCCTCCCCGTCCAGCCGTAAGCGTTTACCCCTCCCAACAGGTGAATTGACCGTAAATATATTGATAGTAAAAGGCTGATCTATCGAAAACTCGCTCGCACTCTGCGTGATTCTAAACACAAGACCCCATAAATCCTCGAATTGAAAATCGCGTGCCGGTCGAAAGTTTAATCCCGCTGCGCCCCTCGTGAAACCATCCGTAACAAATGTTATACCCATTAGATCCCCCTGACCGCACAATGGTCTGAAATACCTATGAAGTTCCCTAAATGCGTCCTCTAACCAACGTAGTGAGTTTTCCGTCTCTGGCGGAATTATGATTTTTACCGTGACCTGATATCCAGCTAACCCAAAACGCGGATATCTTTTATTCACACGCTGCGTGATTCTAAACCGTCTTGATCTATTACCTTCTACGTCTTCTACTTCTGGATCTAACCCTGCATCCTGAATCGGTACACTAACCCGCCTGACAACTTCCGGTCGATCCTCCTGTTCAGATACATCGTCCGATGGAGCATTACGCTTTCCTGCGCGACGAGCTGCTCCACCCTGCTGTATTCCTGAAGTGCTAGCCCCTTCGTTGACCGCGTATATTCTGACTGGAATTCCTGACGTTGAGGTAGAAGCTCCAGCGTTAACGTTGAACAGACCTGTCGCTGGTTTCGTTCTCGGTACAACATCTGTAAAATTATTCAGAACTATGAAAAAAATACATAAATTTGATTGACAGAGAATAAGATTCAGCATTTTCCGGGCAGGAGTGTACTCGTGGTATATTATCTAACAACACTTACCGCTCACGGGCGTATACCGCGTACTTTCACTCAATAGATCCGACGCATATCGACAAATTTCATCCGTCGTTTTAGCGATCATCCCCGTCTCGTTCGCATCCTCCGCATCCTTCATTGAGACTTGTGATAGCCGCTCCATAGTCTCCTCTATCGCCGGCGCACCGTCCGTATCTACAGCAGGATCATCCTGTGTAAATGCCATCGCACTTTCAACCGCTAATTCATAAGCCTCGACAGCTTCTATAGCAACCGCTTCTTCTCGTGCTATAGCCGCGGCATCCTGACATGCTGCCGTCTTCAGATCCTGTCCTCGTGGCTTGATGACATTTGCCACTATTCGAAGATCCGATTGTATAAGGGCAATTTTCACAATTTTCAACATTTGTCTCATCCAAAAAGGTCTGTCCACTAAGGTCGAACACGTCATGATTTGCACGACTATCCTCATGTCAAGTGTACCGATAATATTACGTAGAACCGTTGTCACTTCCTGCTCAGTATGCATTCCCTTGACTCGATGGTACCACTCACGCATACGCCTCGTAACAACTTCCGGGCTTGTAGACTCGAGGTACCGTATCACCATCAGGATTAAACCTTTCACGGTTGATATGACACGTTTATCCTCAACACGATTCATCGCAAAAAATATCCTCCAAAATAAACAAAAGAAAAATAAGGACTTGTCCAGAATTTTCTCGAAGCTCAAACTCGTTCGCTTGGTTACAATGCCTTTCACGAATGAAAAAACAAACGCAACAGTAATTGCTAAACCACTCGAAATCAGAAGATCACAACCAGCAGAGTCTCCCCTACTGAATAGTTTTTCAAACTGATAAAATGACACGTTTTTGGCGAGTCTATATATGTTCCCTGGTGAAAATAATTTCTACGCCAAAATACGAAAACATTCAAAGCGTAAAAAAGCGTAAAGAATCGTAGTTTTCCGTAATTTATCGTAGTTTTTGAAGTAGAAGACTACGAATTTCTACGACAAATTACGAAAATCTAGTCTTCAACCACCGAAATATCAGTTCTACGATTATCTATGAAAATCTACAAAGATCTACAAACAAAATGGAGCAAAGTCTTTTTTTGAGTTCATCCTGTAGTTTTGGAAGTAGAAATCTCCGAATTTTCATGAAAAATCATGAAAACCTCCAGTCTTCAAGCGAACGAATATCAGTTCTACGAATGTGTACGAAAAACTACGAAAAATGATTTAGCTACATTTCGTTCGTAGGTCTCTGTAAATTTTCGTAGATATTCGTATAATTGATATTCCGTTGTTTGATGACTGTAGAGACCCATGATGACGGACGAAACAAAGGATTTTTCAAGCCTCCCGCAGAGGGAATTATTATTATTCTTCGTTCCCACGGTATAAAGAATTGGTTTCACTGCCTCAAATCAATGCCGATATAGTGTTGAACTCTCAAGACCAATTCTCAAATATTGTCTGTAATACCACAAGACCTTCAAAATTATCGGATATTTCCCGATTGTTTTGCTGCGTGGCATCGAGAGGGCTAAATTTTGCAGATTTTTGTCCAAAACTTGGCCCGTTCGTTGCTACGCAGGATCAAAACAACTTTTTTTCGTCCGTCATCGTAGGTCTCATGCGAAAACATTCAGAATTAAACACAGAATTTTTCGTAATTTTTCAAGAATTTTCGAAACGTTGGAACATGGTGTTTCGTTTGTTGAAAATGTTAAAAGTGCTAAGAAAAAAAGAAGGAATAATGATCCCATCACGGAAGGGGTGTCGAAATGATCGAAATAAAAAAAAAAAGATTTTTGAGAATTTTTCGAGATTTTTGAAAAATGCCAATTTCAAAATGGGTTTGAATAATCATGGAAAATTAACGGTTGGAGGGAAAAATCTGAAAAAATTCAGCAGTGCTTTTTCGAGGTCGTAGAATCGTATAAAAAATCGTGAAGCGAATCAAAAATGGTGAGGGAAAAACATTGGTCGAGTTCACGTTGAATTCCCTATATATATATAATATATTGTTACGAAGGTGTATTTTCCTCCTCCACTTGTCATTAAATTTCCCTTATATCGCATTCAGTCTAGCAGTCATGAAGATAAATGAATACAAATAAAAGATGTATACAGATAGCTGATCGACGAATATTGTTGTAAATAACAGTCTTGTTTCAGACATAAAACGAAACGCATACATTTTCCAATCCAATAAACTTAAAAGCTAATATTTCAATATAATTTCTTTGTAATCGACTTGAATCTTTCTTTCAACTCAGGGACCCATTTCTTTATTTCATAATTTCCAGCTCTAAAGCTAAATTTATAACAATATATGTAAGAATCTCGCTTAGGGGTAATAACTTGTACAAGACGATCAAGGTTTGATTATAATCTTTTTATTAAACGAAATGTAAATAAGACAAATGTTGTCTCCTCGAGACTTGTCCCGCTCTGTAAGGCGACTACTCTGAGACTGAGGATTTCGGAATGATTGCTCCCGTTATTGTTTACTCCCACCAGCTAGGCTTGACCGGCCATTGTCAAGCCTTACGTCACTTGTTGAGATGACCAGCGTCGTAATCCGTCTTACACGGCCATCCTGTAGTTGGGTCGGCCTCGACCCAAGTACTGCGAAGTCCAGACTCCATACCAATAACGCAGAAGTGAACAGAAATATGAAGGAAAAATGAACAGAAAGTCTCCTGAAACAGACATTTTTGTCAGAGAAAAAAGAAAATCAAATTTGCAATGGTTTATCCTGCTTTTTCAGTTTTCACTCTGTGGGAGACAAGTTCTCCTTGCTCTTTGCTGTGGGTTCTCCCCGTTAATTTGAATGGTTCTCCCAATCTTAATCAAATATTTTTTTTTTTTTTTTTTTTTTTTTTTTTTTTTTTGTTTTGTTTTGTTTTCCCAATCCTAATTAAATGGTACTCCCATTTTTTTTTTTATGTTTCATCATTCGATTCCTTCTGTGGTTGTGTTGGCCAGGCACGTAGTTGTTCATGTGCTGCGGTGATCGTTCTCCGACCTTTCGCTGATATGACGTATCTTTCGTTAGGTAGAACTTGTTTTATGGTGCGAGGACCTTTGTAAGGAAGTCCTAGTTTTCCACCTGTTGTTAGTTGTGTGTTCTCCACCACAACTTTGTCGCCTATTGTAAAAGGTTTCGTCGTTAAGCGTTTCTTATTGAAGGTATGGGCGCGATCTTCGTTAATGTCATTGAGTCTGTTGATTATTGCTTCCTCGTTGATTTCGGGGTTCGAATTGAGTTGCGGTAATGTGTCCAAAAAGCAAGCAGTTGACTCGAGTCGTGGGTTTTCCCCGAACATCAAGGTCCAAGGTGCTACACCAGTTGTTGAATGCACCGTAGTGTTAATTGTTTTTTCTACCTGGGGTAAATGATTGATCCAGTTTTTCTCGTCTTCCTCGTTCAGGGTTGATCGTAACAGATTGAACATATGTCTCATTGTTCGTTCTACCTGTCCATTCTCACGTGCCATTCCTGTTGTTATCAGGTGCAGCTGGATGCCATTATCATCCATAAATTTTTGGAATGCAGTAGATGTGAAGGCAGCCGCACGGTCAGCGATGATGCGCCGTGGTTTTCCAATTGCTGTGAAACTTGTTGTCAGGGCGTGCGTCGTTGCTTCACTCGTTTTCTTGGGTATTGCGTGCAACATGCAATACCGGGTGTAGGCGTCGATGATCACTAAAATCTGGGTCTTTCCTCCTGAGGCTACCATTGGTCCTGCATGGTCAATATGCCAGGTGTCTAGTTTTTCCTGAATCGGGGATTCCTTCTGCCAAACACCTCTTCGTTTGCCCGTATGTGATTTGCCTAATACACAGGCACGGCAGTTATTGATGTATTTTCGTAGTGCACGCCCCATGCCGGGCCATGATAATTCTTCTTTCATCTTGCTCAATCCTTTATTCCAACCAACATGCGTTGCTTCGTCGTGATATAGACGCATCGTTTGCAAGCGGGCCGACACTGGTACAAAGTAACGTTGGGGTATTTCCTTAGTCACGACGAGTCCTCCTTTTACTTGGTACATAGGATGTTGCTCGGCTCCATACCTCATGCGTGCACAGAAAGGATCTGCCAGTTGTTGTTCTTTGAGGGTTGGGTTCGCTGAAGTTCCTTGGGTGATTAGCACCGATGCGGCAGGTGCATTACGGCTCAGGTAATCCACGTGGGCCATCTTACCACCGGGTCGATATTCAATTGAGAAATCATAGTCTTGGAGACGGATCCACCATCTAGCCACACGTGGGTGTAGGTTCTTCTTAAGCGCTGTTGCCCGTACAGAGTTACAGTCTGTGTATACAGTAAATTGGAGCCCATAGAGGTAAACACGAAAGTGATCCACTGCTTCAACGATTGCTAGCGTTTCCAAATCGTACGAGTGGTATCGTGATTCGCATTCGTTAGTCTGCCTGCTGAAATATGCTATTGGTCGTGTCATGTCGTTTTCGATCTGCATAAGTACAGCTCCAAGACCGATCGCACTTGCATCGGTGTGAAGTTCGGTAGCTAAATCGGGATTGAAAATACGTAGTATCGGCTGGCTGGTTAAACGATTGATGATGACTAGCCGTACTTGCTCGCACTCGTTCGTCCATTGGAATGCCACGTTCTTCCGCAGTAGCTTGGTTATGGGTGCAGTGATGATAGCGAAGTGATCGATGAAGCGGCGAAAATAACTGGCTAGTCCCATGAATTGTCGGACGCTTTTTATATCGTGCGGTGCAGCACTTTTTGTCAGCGCTGTTATTTTGTGGGTACTTGGTTTAATCGAGCCGCTACTAATCAATACGCCTAAGTATTCTATTTCTTTCGTGAAGAATGAGCACTTATCGTAGTTCAGTGAAAACCCAGCTGTAGCGAGGGCTAACAGTACCTCTTTAAGGTCGTTCAGTCCCTCGTCGAGTGTTTTTGATGCCACTAGAACATCGTCCAAATAAACGAAAGCTTTCTTTCCTTTTAATTTTCCGAGCGCCTTATCGATAGCACGCTGGTAACATGATGGCGCGTTAGCGAAACCGAAGGGCATCCGATTATATTCGAAATGGCCATCTGGCGTTACGAATGCGGTGTATTGTCTCGATTCCTCCGACACATTTACTTGATGAAAACCTGCTTTCATATCAAGCGTTGTAAAATATACGGCGTTGCAAAGAGCATCAATCTGATCATGGATCAGGGGCAGGGGGTAGCGGTCCTTGACAGCCTTCTTATTGACATCCCGATAGTCGACGCACATTCGCCATTCGCCGGTTTTCTTTTTCACAAGTACTATTGGACTCGCGTACGATGAATAACTTTCGCGGATTATGTGTTTATCGAGTAAATCCTTGACTATTTGTTGTACTTGCATTCGTTCTGCGTGGGCAAGGCGTCGTGGACGGTATGCTACAGGTTCTTCGTCTTTTAATGATATTTTCAGCTCACCAGTAGTAACACAATCAGGTGTCTGTTGTTGTAGTGTTAACATGAAGTCACGGAGTTCGTCTCGTTGTTGCTCGGCCAATTCTGACTTTTCGAATGTAAGGGTCTGCGGTGCAGTCATGGCACAGATCTTCGGAATGGTAGTAGGTTCGTGATGTAGTTCGAGACCCTGCAGTCCGATTTTTACGCAGATGCCTTTCCTCCTAATCACATCCCATCCAATCAGTACGTCGATTTTACCACCAGGTATGGTGCCTGTTGGAACTATCATAAAGTCGACTTCAAGAGTAATATGCTGTAAAGTTACGATAAGTCGGCAGGAGCCAATGCTTTCTAGTGGATGACATCCCAGTCCAGCTAACATTCGTCTTTCCGGTATAGTCTTGGTGTTCAATTGTTGGGTTACGCACTCGTGGATAATTGACACCTCAGCACCGCTGTCTATCAAATAAGTTGCCGCTAGTGCTTTTTTGTCGTTTAAGAGTGTAGCGATGGGTGAACGGGATAAGCTTCTACCGAGATTAAGCAGCAAAATTTTCTTGGGGTAACCGTGTTTGTTCCAACACTGCTCGTCAGTGTGCCCTTTTTTGTTACAATGGGTGCACGTCGGCACCCTAGAATCCTCACTCGTGCTGGCTCTAGGTACTTTTGCATAGCAGACGTCTTGACGGTGCCCCTTTTTTCCACACCGATAGCAAGTAACCTCGTAGGTTCGCGTGGTTTTTGGAGGTGGTCGTCGCCCGTAGTGTGATGAACTGGACGAGCGAGGCTCACCTGTGTGACTCCGCTTTCTACTTTGCCGGCGTGCATCTGCAGCACTGAGCAGTTTAAAAAGAGCTGCTTCGTCCCCCGGCTGCTGGAGGCAAATTGCTGACTGCGTATGCTGATCGTCAAGTCCGTGCTCAATTAGACTAACAACCTTTGGCCAAGGTAAAGTTTCGAAAGCGCGTTTTATGAGGCGTACTTTTGTGACTGCATATTCGCTGAGAGTTTTGAAATCCGGACTCTTCATTCGATCGATATCGTGTACGAGATCACCGAACGTCTTCGTATCCGGAAAAGCGATGGACAGGTCGTTCACGAGGGTAGTCCAAGTGCGATGCAGTGGTCGCCATTCACGTACAAAGTTGCGAGCACGGCCTCGCAAGGCTTCCGTAGCACGCTGAATCATCAGAATATCACTTATTTTTAGATCGTCACGTAAACGAGAGGCATCGTCAAGCCACTCGACCATGCTGTATGAACTCGTATCGGGGTCGAAGCTAGACAAATGGAATGATGTAATAGCGCTGGTCACGTGCGTAGCTGGTACCTGAATTACTTGACGTTCGTTGCTGAGTTGATGTGCTTTTAGCACTTCCATCATCATAGCCTGTTGTTGTTGTTGAGTCGCTATCAGCTGTGCCAGGATTGACGATGAATCGAGCGACTGTGCTTCCACTGTCTCGGACACATTTTCCGAGTCCTTTGCACCACTATTATTCTGGTGTTCTGTATCTAATGGCATATTGATAACGAAGGAAGAACCAAACAAAAACAAAAAAAATTAACGAATTTCACTGCACAATTTATGGTCTCATTATCCCACTTCTGATGTAAGAATCTCGCTTAGGGGTAATAACTTGTACAAGACGATCAAGGTTTGATTATAATCTTTTTATTAAACGAAATGTAAATAAGACAAATGTTGTCTCCTCGAGACTTGTCCCGCTCTGTAAGGCGACTACTCTGAGACTGAGGATTTCGGAATGATTGCTCCCGTTATTGTTTACTCCCACCAGCTAGGCTTGACCGGCCATTGTCAAGCCTTACGTCACTTGTTGAGATGACCAGCGTCGTAATCCGTCTTACATATATACATATATTATATCCCTTCAGTAAAAAAGAGATTGTAACGGAACTTCCGTCACCGCGAAATGCGCGCTACGCAATGCGCAGGCAAAGAGCAACGCGGGGTTTTTGTTTGAAAAAAAATATTGTGTCAAAACTGTCAAATCAGCGTGTTGTCGATGCAAAGCAGCTGAATAAAAGCAGCTCAAGCGGAAAAGATTCATTAAATAATATAACATATATACAGATAATATGTATATTACACTATAATACGTGATATAATATCTCTATATTATCTACGCGTCATTGATATCCAGCAGGTCGGAATTGCAACATATCAGGTACATAACCCAAAACTGTTAGATTCGTTAAAAATAAAATATGAATAAAAATTCTCATTCAAGACTTCCGAGTCGATCGAAGTACAGAATACAACTTTTGTATTTATTATACTTTTCTTTTTTTCAGGTCCGCATTAGAAAGAGTACACCCATTCAAAAAGTATAAACATCTCCGATTTGATTTTTAATTTTATATGTTATTTCTTCATGTCTAGAGAACCTTCCAAAATTTTTTTGATTTTTCAAATTGACGCTTTCGGAGCTATGATTTTTTTCATCCTTTAAAAAAGGACCTTTTTCAAAATTCTGAAAAAAAATCACAAAAATTCTGTTGATGATGTAGAACAACCTTCCACTCGCAGAATCGTGGGCAGAATTTTCTTTATACTTTTTTTTTCCTTTTCAAAAAAATTGTCTTGAACATTATTTTTCTCACTCGCTCAAAAATAAAGTTACAAAATGGATTTCGGAAGAGAATTTCATTGCGCATCTTTTTTTCCTATAAACTATATTATCAAAATTTTTTGTCGTTTTTACAATAATTATTAATCATAATAATGTTTTGCCAATAAATGTCATTAGATAAGCCTTTTTGTTGAAAATGAAAAAAAAAAAAAATATCAGGAAAATTCTGCCCACGATTCTGCGAATGGGAGGTTGTTCCACATCATCAACAGGATTTTTGTGATTTTTTTCAGAATTTTAAACACGGTCCTTTTTTTAAGGATGAAAAAAATCTTAGCTCCGAAAGTGTTGATTCGAAAAATCCAAAAAAAATTTGGAAGGTTCTCCAGACATGGAGTAATAACATATAAAATTAAAAATCACATTGGAGATGTTGAGGTCTGGAGCCGTGTCGAGTTGACGTGGACAGCCCCATATATAGCAAAGTAATCACAAATTGTCACATCAATTAATAGTTTTTAATGTTTGCTCTGTATTTATTGAAATTTGTTTGACAATAAAATGGTAATATTTGAATTTGATTTTTTTTTAAATATATGTAATGATTGATAAAATAAACATCAATAACTGTTAATTAAAAGAAATATTTTTACGAGCACTTGATTGATAAGACCATACAAGGATATCTATATATGTCGGCGTATTGAGAATTTTAGAAGAAATACCCTGTGCAGGAAAGGACAGAGTGATCCCTGCATGCTGGGAGTGCTCGAACAGAGCCGTGTATTGTTATTGTTTGGTTGAGACGCAACGCGGTTGTTTTCGGATAGATTTGAATTTGAAATCTAACACGGAACTGTTCGTCCTTTTCTGCATCAAAATATATAAATTAAATTAAAGAGATTTATTGAAAGATAATTTTGAAGAAGGTTGTTAAATAAATATTGTTCGTGTTCCAAAGAGTTAATTTTGTGTTTGAGTTCATTTTATTGAAAATAAGAATGGACTCTCCAGGTCCATTCAGATATCTGCTCGACGATCCGACATATAAACCCTACGAGTATCTATCTGAATCATACGAGTGCCTATATGAATCCTACGAGTACGTACTGATGAAAATATGAGTACCTATACAATTGTAAATCAGTTATACGTTGGTTCAGATTTGTTTTCATAATGCCACGTCGTAAGATCATTCGGACCGTTGAAAAAGAGGAGGAGTTTCTACGCGCGCGTATGGAGAGAAATATAGTCCAGTCATTCTATCCGAAATAACGGCGAAAACGTAAAAATGAACCGAGGAAGCTGATTTTTGGATATTGTGTCGGGGCGGCGGAAGGGGGGGGCTTAGCAAAGCTTGTAGAGCATGCTAATATCTTGGTATTTTGGTACTTCCCTCGGGCGTCAGTCCCAAGAGGATATAACCACAGGAATAAAAAGAAGAAGAAGAGCATGCTAATACCGCCAATTTCGTTTTCTTCTTTTATTCTTAGGATGTAACTTACGACATCTAGCGCGCTCATGTAAAGTCGGCAAGTCCATACGAAGTTTCAATTCCGAAGTTCGCGCGGTTGTATAAATTTTCGTTGCGACAGATTTACTGTTCAAGATAAAATCATTAAAATACAATATAAATAAATAAAACAATAACATTTTTAATCACATCTAAGAAATTTATTGGTAAAACATACAGGGTGGTCCATTTTAATCTACGCAGGCGAATATCTCGAAAACTAACAGTTATAAATGAAAAAGTTTTATACAAAACTTGAAGGGTTTAGAGGGGGAAAGATAATGCTGATATGTGTTGACTTGTGGACCTCGGAAATTCCGAGATTTCGCAAGCAACTTCGGATTTTAGATAGGGAACACATGTTTTGGTTGGGGGCATCTGATAGCGCGATCAAAGACTCATTCAAACACGCAAACAAAAAAAAATTGGAAAAAAAAAATTTTGCAAAAAAATTGGAATAAAAAAATTTCGCGAAATTTCTTTTTTTTTTTTTTTTTTTGCAAAAGATTGCTTTTTTTGTCTCTAGCTTTCGAACACATTCATTGTTCATCAATCTAGCTCAAAATTTTTCTCGCCAACTTTGAAATTGGAAAGTTTGAATGTACTACCAGATTAGTAAAAAAAAAAAAAAAAATCGTATATCAATAACGCAAACAACTAGCCGCATTAGTTCGCCCGACATAATTATACTGACAACATGTTCCAGCTCATGTCGGACTTAAGCCTCTACACCAACGTCAAATCTGCGGATATGTAAAGGTTTTGTTATCTTTTTAATTTCAATTTTTAATAAATTCTTTTTTTTTTTTTTTTCTTTACCAACGTTTTTTTTGTAACAATACTTCGATTCAAATGTTTTTCCTCCAAAACTTTTCGAAAAGAGATTTTCTACGAATCTACGATTTTTTCTACTAATCTGGTACATTCAAACTTTCCAATTTCAAAATTGGCAAGAAAAATGTTGAGCTAGAATGATAAAGAATGAATGTGTTCGAAAGCTATCTCTCTAAATATGAACCAGTGAAAATTTCACTAATTCAATCAGTGATTCAGTTTCTCACTGCAGAATCAGTCATTTCGGTCAACATACACTGTATAATTAGTTAATTTGTTCAGAACGGTGAATTGCGACTGACTAACCAGTGCCTTCGTGTACTGTTTGGCCAGTGGTTCCTTCTTTGCACTGATCCAGCAGTGTATTACGGTTACGACCATCCCGCGCATTCTTACTGTACGCGCGTCTCGGTGCGTTGTTGGCAGAATAAAAGCAAATTTTACCGTCAAGTGCAGTCTATAGCTGATAAAGTAGGTTATGTTTTACAACTAAGAAATGCTGAATAACTGAATAATAAGTTATTATGTCTGAAAATCTTGCTGATCTTCCGAAATATCAGTCTCAATCGGTTTTTTCATAGAAACTGATAGAGGTTATGTTTACTCAGGATGTTCTTCATGTGCGCTGTATTATCTATGAGGCGGTGGTTACATGGCTATTATAAGTCTATTTCTTATGTATGTATTACTTATTACAACAATATATAATATATAATCTTTTCAATGTGCAGCAACTTCTGTATTGCTTGTACATACATATATTATAACACATTGCTCGATTAGTAAGAACGTGCTTTTCGAAATCACTGATCCAACCAGTGAGCTAATTTCACTGGTTGAATCAGTAGTTTTTCACTGATTACCAGTGGTATACTTATAACTGTGACTATCAGTGACTATTAACTGAGAACCAGTGAATTTTCACTGATTCATATTTAGAGAGTAGGGACAAAAAAGCAATCTTTTGCAAAAAAAAATTTCGCGAAATTTTTTATTCCAATTTTTTTCGCTTGCGTGTTTGAATGAGTCTTTTATCGCGCTATCAGATGCCGCCAACCAAGATATGTGTTCCCTATCTAAAATCCGAAGTTGCTTGCGAAATCTCGGAATTTCCGAGGTCCACATGTCAACACATATCAGCATTATCTTTCCCCCTCAAAACCCTTCAAGTTTTGTAAAAAACTTCTTCTTTTATAACTGTTAGTTTTCGAGATATTCGCCTGCGT
The DNA here is from genome assembly GCA_943736025.1 of Tenthredo mesomela. NCBI lineage: Eukaryota > Metazoa > Arthropoda > Insecta > Hymenoptera > Tenthredinidae > Tenthredo > Tenthredo mesomela. The sequence goes on from OX031021.1 coordinate 18,009,695, forward strand.
AGATTAAAATGGACCACCCTGTATATTTTTTTTTTTTTCATTCTCATCAGATATCTGGAAAAGAATCGACATAGCACGTGAAAAAGTTATAGGACTTGAATCGTAGAGCGCAAAAAACGCGACGCTTAATCATGTGGTCAGAATTCTCGTATTACGACGGGGAGCCAAGTTATCGCGAAAAAAATCAAAATTTACCCCTTTTTTCAAGATGGCGGAGAAAGCACAAAGGAAATCTTGGTCGACAATTTGAGGATAAGCTTTTTTAATCCCCCCCCTACACAACATCAAAAAATCAGCTTTCTCGGTTCATCTTCATGTTCAAATGTATATTTAATGGATGGACTGATAATGCAAATCAATGTCTGCGTCGTCAGAGGCAAATTACTATTAATGAACTGTTAAATTTACCAAATATTCGTCAAGATGTCAATATTATCGGTTGAATGTTGTTGAGTTAAATGCATTCTGAAAATGAGGATTCACGTATCTTCATTATAAAATTTCGTTTTGTGATAAAAAATCTTTTCTATACTTTTATAATCGAAAATGCAGAATCGAAATCTGAAAAGTTGACGGCAAACGCGCGCAAAGCGCGCGAGTGAGCTAGTATATATGAAGGATTCTTTCTCAAGTGGGCCACCCATTTTCGCCGTGGTCTCGAATTAATTTGATTATTTCCTCCAATGATTACCCTACTTTTTAGGAGTTTTGCTGAATTTTTGCAGATTTTTAGCACTGAGATATACGAAATATTAGGATAATCTGTTTATTTTACGTATTTATAAATTACTGATAATGAAAGAAAAATCAAAATACATGAAAGTTATGTTTTTTCATCAGCTTTCCAGTAAAAATATTTTCAATTTTTATAGAATGACAGTTAGGGCTAAAAATGCCAAAAAACCCAGAAAAAATAGGAAAAAAGGTGGTTTTAAGTTTTCGGGCCGCTTTGATTTGGATGAAAAAATTCGAGAACGACTCTCTCATTGCTCAGAGTTTACTGTGTAAATTTCATTATGGGACCGCCACTCCTTCCTATGAAGAAAACATCCGAAGATAGCCCAATGATTGTTTTTGTTCGTATGACAACTTGGAACGCTTTAGGAAGGATGGCGGTCCCATAATAAGATTTTATATGTAAGTACTGCGTCCACTGCTACAACCGTGAAATCCCTCAGCATAGCTGAAAAACTTGTCCCTACCCTCTGAGGAATAATAAAACCTCACCCAGTAGTGGGGGGTTTTTCTTGAAATATTAAGGGGTCTGTAAGCATCTACGTCAGTAGTTGCGAATAGCCCGTGCTTACAACAGTGAAAAACAGTTACTCTGCATCAATATTCTTCAGTGTCTGAATCATAATTTCATCATGTTTAACTCTCAATCTGTGCGTGCATTGCAAAAACCTCATTCGGTTGATAAACCACTCATAATTGACCCGCTGCGACCAACCAGGCGGATGTTACTATCAACCACATATGGAATAAACCCTTCGTTTTCCACGACAGTCTCGGTTGGATATTCTTTAATCGGAGAACGTTTCGAACCTATTGTGCAGTTCAGTGGTTAAGGTGGAAGTATTATCGCGATGAAAACTGACGTTTGGTGGAACTTTTTAACAAAGTTGAGCAAAATCAACGAATACTTCGCTAAACCAACGACCACAGCCTATACTCCAGCCGTTTCTACCGATACTACGACCATAGATGTGTACGGTTATACCGTTTCGTTCATCTTGGCTCACGGTTCGAGAGCCATCAAACTAACAGAACCAGCTGAGCAGTGGAAAAAGGAAGAAGATCGAGACACAGACGATGAGTCATCTACTTACAATTCCACCAGTCTTAAGAAACGGAGGTTGGACTCGCCGTCCATCGTGCTGCAGAAAACATCGATCGATGGACTAAATGCCATAATGCCGTGCGTCTGTAATCATTTATGTCGTCTAAGAGAACATGCGGTTGCTGTGTACGAACTAAAAGACGATATGGTAAGGGAACTCTCTACACTGGCAAATGCGTTTGGCTTTACGGATACACCTCTTTATCGTTTCACAGAGCTTGTCTTAAAAGATATTAACGAGCGGCTGGATGGGTTACAGTCGAATTTGAAACCGAATCTTAGTACGAATATGTATAAAATTGTTTTGCTTGAACTAAAGGCTCTGTTCGCTCTTGACATATCCGAGGAAATTAAAGGATCCATGGATTCAACATATAGTGTATACCCACGTTGAGCATTTAGCATAAGAAACGACTGTTCTTTCTCTAGAATAAGCCTTAACATAATTAGTTGTAATTTTTATACGCAATACTGTTGAATAAATCTTAGTTATAAGCTTGAACCTTTTTTAGTAAACATAAGTTTGAATCTTTACCTTTATAAATATTAAATGATATGAATAAACATTCGTTATAACAATATTCACCTGTGCGTCTTTTACCAACCCTATCCTTTCCCTACATTCACCATATATATTTATTTCCATTCGATAAGTATACATAAGTTTTCTTAGATTAGGATCGATGAAATTCTCTTAGGTTAGGATAGTTGAAATTAACTCAGGTTAGGATTGAAAAAAAAAAAAAAAAAAAAAAAGAAAAAAAAAAGGAAAAGAAAAAGAAAAGGAAAAAAGGGGAGAAAAAGCGGAAAAAAAGTAAAAAAAAGGGGAAAAAAAAGGGGGCGGGGCGGGGGGGGGGGGGGGGGGGGGGGGTCATAAACGGTATACTGCACCCTCTCTACTATCGGTTCAAAAGCATCTGATGTTGAATAATCTGAGAGAATTGTGTCGATTGTTTCGTGATCGTTATCCGGATAAAAAAAATCGGTTTTTCCAAATTTGCAGAGTTGCGCCCAAAAGAATGTATTCTAGCAGGGCCGAGTGGTATACACATACCGTGTGTGTTTGTACCTATCACCAGAATGAAAAGCTGATGATCACGGGTTGCACCGTCTAATAAGCGAGGGATAAGGTGGTTGAACAACTACTTTTGGAGAACGAATAGCTCGGGTAAGTAGAGAAGCATCAAATGTAATTTAACTCCACTACGCAACACAAGGAGCTCACCGCGCGGACGTGGATTGACGCGCGCGGAGACGCGCGACAAGACGTTTTATTTTTTTTCTCCGGCCCAGGTAGGTTCTCCATAATTTTTTTTTTATGGTTGAAGGGGAAGAATTTGGCTATCCGAAAAAAATTATTTCCATGGATTCCTGTAGGATCCGCGGAAATGGCAGCGAAATTAAAAATAAAAACGACGAAAAAAAATTGGAAGAATTTTTTTTTCTGAAACAAAATTTTTTGTATAAAAGCGCATTCTTTTACAAACAAAATAATTCCAGGATCAGTCCGCTCCGGTACATACTTTCGGAGATATGAATTTTCAAACATAGCGGTGCAACAGCGACTTACCAAAATTCAAATAGCTCTAACGCCGCCATTTTTAAAAAATTTTCAAAATCCCTGAAGTTGTATTTTTTTTTTTCCCATAGTACTAAAGATATGTCGAATGGCGCAAAGATCCGTGACTTGACGGTTTTTTTTTGAGTGAAGTGACGTGGATCCGCTCAAATATGAAAAAATGAACTATTCTAATCAAAGTATACATATTATATTAAAACTAGAAGAATATATAAATATGAAAAAATGGACTATTGTAGAAGCATGCATATATATCAAATCTAAAAAAATATAAATATGAAAAAATTAACTATTCTAATTGAAGCATGCATATATTAAAACTAAAACGTATGTAAATATGAAAAAATGCACTATTCCAATCAAAGCATGCAGTGGATAAATGAATATATTACAGAGGGGCCATTCAACAATTACGTCACGCTATTTTCGACCATTCTTGACCCTCCCCCCCCCCCCCTTTGCGGCGTGACGTAATTGTTGAATGGCCCCAGATGGGCCTAAAGCGAAATGCGAGAATCAATATTTGCACACCTTGCAATTGACATGTGATATAATGTCTTGTCGTGACGTTTATTCTAACGGGCAAGAAGACAGGCTTTGCAGTATGCAAACTTGAACCACCATCGGCTGTGCTCACTGCACTTCCCGACGGATAGTTTCACGACCCATGAGCATGACAAGCTAACCCGAAATGCTATACCCACAGACTATCGCACTGTAGTACCGGATTGTGATATGGAATCATTTGATATAACTCAAACAGTACGAAAATATACCAAGTCGCAGATGACTCATGACGAAAGCACTATATTTCAAAACGACCCATACCAAAATCTATACGGTGGCGCTCAGAAAATAACGAGTGTGACACTCGTCGAAGATAGTGCTCAGGATTTGCGTTCAGAAACTGAAAGACTGCGAGAGGTGATTCGGAAGATGGAGGTCCAGTTACGTGAATCTACCAGAACAGCAAATCATGAACCCCCCCTTTTTGAAACCGTTGACCATACACAGAGTATACCACCGAATCTGAACAGGAAAGATGATGTCGATACTTTCCTTGACCGTAATGGCGTGACATCTGAAGCTAGCCGTGCAATGGTCAAGATGCAGGTGCGTTCTGAAAATACGACGCAGCCTTTTCCCGAAAATCAACGACAACTTGATATGAAATTGCATTATCATTCTGCATCCGCATACGATAAAATGCACACGATAGGTCTCAAGTTACCTAGCGAAAGAACAGCGAAGGTGGGTAGCTGAGACTGAAGTCAAACTCGGATTCTGTGACCATGTATTCGCAGCTTTAAAAGAGCACATGCAAAATATCCCGCCAATTGAAAGGTGTTGCTCATTAAAATGGGATGAAATGTCTCTGATGGAGAGAGAAGAATATTGCCCAGAAAGTGATATTATTGAGCGGTTCGAAGATCTTGGAAGCCTGGGCAGAACGTCGCCCTTCGTATTCTGCCTGAATGGACTGCATCAACAGAATCAGTGGCGCACGATGCTGGCTTATTTCGAGGCCTGCAATTGCATATCCAGCTTGGATATAGCCACATTACTAAAAACCTGCATTGCAAAAATCAATGAGACGGGAGCGGATCTAAGACTAACGGTCTACGACCAGGGTGGACCAAACAGGAAGGCATATTGTACTTTGAAATTGTCTGAAAAGCAGCCATATTTCTTTCATGAAGGCAAAAAAATCATGGCTATTTATGATTATCCACACGAAATAAAGAATATCTTGGGATTGTTTCGTAAATGGGGAAAGATTAAAGCGAAGGGCAAGATTGTGACTTACTCCGACTACAGAACGACATGGTATGCAGACCAGCGGTGTGCAACATCAAACCTTCTCGGGCACATAACGGAGACCTATCTTGACCCGAATAATTTTGAGCGCATGAACGTATCGAGAGCGTTTAAAATGTTCAGCAAACAGTTTGCATCGGCTATGGAGCTGGCATACCAGTCGGGCAGTGTTAAATCGGACACAATTGTTGATACTGCAATGGTTTGTAGGGAGATGAACAAAAATATTGACGCTTGCAATAATTCGTGCTTATACGATCCAAACCCTGCAAAGCGACCACTGTCTGCAGAAAATCCAGGTGTGGAAGTGATATTGCGTGACTTTCTTTCCTGGGCACCGGAGATGACAGTTTGTGCCAAAAATAAGTGGAAGAGGCCTTTTAGCTTCAGTGGCATCGTCCAAACTGTCACTGGGATCTTGGAGATTTATCTTGGACTGGTAGATGAATTTCCCAAATTTGCACTTTGTACACCATTGTGCAACCAAGATTCTGTTGAACAGCTGTTTTCACGGTTCAGAGGACGTGGCGGATTTAATCCAAACCCCACGTGCCGAATGTTTCAACTCGCAGCAAGGCACTTGATTGCTGTAAGGAACATAATTCCGACTAGACGAGGAAATGTCGTATGCAGTGAGCTGCCATACCTACCACCTCTGGTTACCACTCCGGATGTGATAGATGAGACCGATCTGCAGAACAAAGCTGGCGTCAGTGCTGTAGAATTTTTCGAAGACGGGGTATTTTCACCAAACAATGAGTGCGATGAGGCTCCGGTCGATAGCAGCAGTGACAGTGCTGATGACACCTACGACGGACTAGATGAGCACAATCTTGACCTCGCCAGTCGGGTACGATTGGCTCAAGAGACAGTACCGCCTGTCAATCACGGAACGTACGAGGCCAATGCAATTGCTTTTTTTGCTGGTTACACGAGTCACAAGATGATGAAGGTGCATCACTGCGATCGTTGCCATGATGTAGTCGCTAAAAAAGTAGATGAGTTGTTGACTACCGATGAGACATACAGTGAATGTCGAGAATATGTTACAGACGACACATATACAGTGAGTAAATTGAAGAGACCTACTGTCAAGTTCCATCGTATTGTGGAAGTACAACTCCAATCCTTTTTGCCAATTTTCATTCGCCATAAGCATGAAGTCGGCATATTGGCCAAACTTGTCAGCTGCGCGATTGAAAAAACCAATGCAATCGATTCGCAGTGGTTTGATGAAGCAAATCCATGTCACACTCACCGGATGTTTGCTGTGCGCTTTATGTTGCGAGTTAAGCTGCAACGACACTGTAGCTTCGATAACCGTGCTGCAAAAATTGCTAAAGTCGTGAAAAGAGTCACGAAACGTAAGGCAACTTCATCAACAAATCGTGTTATTAGACCAGCAAGATACTACACACTTGAGTATAAATTGGATGGGACCAGAATACCAGCGATTTCTACTGCGCCTCTAGATCTGAAAAAAAATGCATAATCAGAAATTGTCATTCACGCAGTACGCACGCTAGTAGAGACGATCTATGGCAATTATTAAATTTTATATAACTTTGACCTACCCGAAAATACATGTTGTAATCGTCTTCTTTCTTTCTCCTTTCCATTATGATCTCTGACTCTGCGAAATCGTATGAGGTAATAGTGTTAAGTTAAGTTTAATAGGGTTAAGTTATTAACAAATTGATGGAAAAAAAAAACTGTTCAAGAAATAAGCCGATGACCCAACTTTTTTTTTCAGGTGAAAATGATTTGTCAATTTTTATAAATACGTATGAATTTTTTGAGAATTTTGTTACATTTTTGAAAATTGCTATTTTTGAAAATTTTTCATACCTGACAAAACGCAATTTTCGAAAACGTAACAAAATTCTTAAAAAATTCATACGTATTTATAAAAATTGACAAATCATTTTCACCTGAAAAAAAAGTTGAGTCACCGGCTAATTTCTTGAACAGTTTTTGTTTTCCATCAATTTGTTAATAACTTTTTTGAATTATTATTATGCAAAATCAATCTCCCGAGGATCTTCTACATGCTTGATTTTTTTCAGATTTTTTCCTCATCGAGAAGTATTCAAAATCAGCTCTGATACCCACGTTTGGTGGGACAATAGGTGTAGAACCTCCTTAATTGCAGATATAATTTTGTGAAAAAAATGTAGCAAAATAGAGAATTTGATTTCTTTTCTCATCTCGCTTTTTAATTATATTTCTATCTTTTTCTTTTCCCTCAGCCGCTCCCGCGACGTTGCCAAACTTTCAGTAATATGTATCACTGTCGATAAACGAGATTAAAAAATCAAGTTCAACTTCAATTATTTCAATAATTACAACGGTAACGGTATATTGTTAAGATGTTATAATATTTTATAAGTATTCAAGTTTATTACGTGCGTTTTTTTATTCGTTAAACTTGGGAGATTAATATTGAAAATAATAAATCAAGTGATGACGGTAGCTTGTGACTTGTCAGCCATAAGAGTCTGTGAATAAGACCTTTAAAAACGTCCAGCGCCGTGCCTAGTTAAAAAAGCACCTGGGGCCATAATTTCCCATGACGCCCTGGTTATTATTGATTTTGACCGGGCAAGAATTGGGGAAAAAAAAAAACAATGTTCTGCTTTTATGAAACATGTGTTTTTTCTTGCATTTTCGTCCGCAAAAATTGATTTGGACTATGGTACGGCGCCCCATGCGAGGTGGCGCCCTGGCGCGGTTGCCCCATTGCGCCGCCCGTTGGCACGGCGCTGAAAACGTCATATTTAAAACTATTTTTTGAAGAAACTAGACGGTGTTTCGTTCTCAAATTTTGAGAATACACCGATAAAGTATTCATTTATGTTAAAATTGACGCAGGACGCAAAATGTTAAAACTCCGACGTTAAAGACTTGACAAAGTTGGGTCATACATGTTTTTTGTAGGAAATTAAGAAAAAAAAAAAAAAAAATACCTCGGCGGTCGTGCGCGGGATGTTAAAATCGAGATAGAGCATTGAAACTTTAGGACAAATTTTTTTTTCTTGAAAAGGATCCGTTCGGATTCGATTTCCTCGGCGAACAATGTAAAACCCGGGAAAAAAAATTTTCATGAAGTTTCATAAAATTTTATAAAATTTCACGAAATTTCAGTATTGAAATTTCAGAAAATTTCATGCTGAATATGGCCTGATGAAATTTCATAAAATTTTGTGAACTTTTATGAAACTTCATGAAATTTCATAAAATTCCAATAAATTTTTTCCCGGGTATGAGATTTATTAAAATTTCATAAAATTTCGTGCTGAAAATGGCCTGATGAAATTTCATAAAATTTTGTGAACTTTTATGAAACTTTATGAAATTTCATAAAATTCCAACAAATTATTTTCAATATAAAATTTCATAACATTTCAAAATTTTGTACTGATGATGGCCTGATAAAATTTTATAAAATCTCATAAAATTTGACCAGGGCATTTTATGAATAAAAATTCATACTGAAAATGGCCTGGTGAACTGTAATTAAATTGTATTAAATTGTATCATATCTCCAGTTGTACATTTCAATAATGGATTTACTGAATGAAAATCATGAAACATACAATAGATGAAGTTGATTATTTCAAAACGGTAGTTATGTAGAAATGAACTCTCTTTCGAAAAATGATTTTATCAAATTATACGAAATTTTATGAAAATGTATCCATATTTTCGGAATAATAAAATTGAATTCTGTGAAATTCTTATAAAGAAATCCGGGGTATACAATAAGATTTTGTAAAAGTTGATCGAATTTCATTTCTATGAAATATATTTTCGGAATAATGAAATTGAATTCTGTGAAATTCGTATATAAAAATATACGAATTGTATCATATCTCCATAGAAATATACGAATTTCACAGAATTTCATTTCATTATTCCGAAAATATATTTCATAGAAATTAAATTCGATCAAATTTTACAAAATCTTATTGTATATTCGTACTGCCCGGGAAAAAAATTTGATGAAATTTCTTGAAAATGTATAAAAACTTATAAGAACTTATAAAATTTCATAAAAACTTATGAAATTTCATGAAAGCAATACTGTCTGCACTCGATTCTTATTTATGAAATTATATGAAATTTCTCAAGTTTATGTAAAATTTCACAAAATTTCTTAAAATTACATGAGATTTTATAAAAGTTCATAAAAGCAATACTTTTTGTACGCGATTCTAATTTTATGTAATTTTATGAAATTTGATAAAATTTCTAGAAAACGTATGAAAACTTATAAGAACTTATAAAATTTCATAAAATTTCATAAAATTTGAATACTGAAATTTCATGAAATTTCACGAGATTTTATGACATTGAAATCTGCATCGTTGGAACGCAACGAACTCCGAAAAAAAAAAATAATTTAAATATATCAATTTACCAAAAATGATCCTGCTATGTTTGAAAATTGAAAACGACTAGAAATAACTTGAAAATGTTAATAAACCTAGTAGCATCATTTTTATGCTATGTATATTTTTTTTTAAATTCACGTTGAATTTCGTTGCGTTCCAACGATGCAAACTTCAATGTCATGAGATTTTATGAAATTTTATGAAAACTTATGAAATTTCATAAAATTTCGTGAAAAAATTTTTTTCCAGGAAACCATCTGTAAACTCTATTTTCGCACGAAACAAACATTTTTTTGGACGTATGTAAGCGGATCTACGTCACTTCACTAAAAAAAAAACCGTCAAGTCACGGATCTTTGCACCATTCGACATATCTTTAGTACTATGGGGAAAAAAAAAATACAACTTCAGGGATTTTGAAAATTTTCCAAAATGGCGGACTTAGAGCTATTTGAATTTTGGTAAGTCGCTATTGCACCGCTATGTTTGAAAATTCATATCTCCGAAAGGATTCATCCTGGAATCATTTTGTTCGTAAAAGAATTTTCTTTTATACAAAAAATTTTGTTTTCGAACAAAAATTCTTTTAATTTTTTTTCGTCGGTTTTATTTTTAATTTCGTTGCTATCTCCGCGGCCATGGAGATAATTTTTTTTGGATAGCCGAATTCTTCCCCTTCAACCCTAAAAAAAAAAATTTATGGAGAACCTACCTGGGCCGGAGAAAAAAAATGAAACGTCTTGTCGCGCGTCGCCACGCGCGTCAATCCACGTCCGCGCGGCGAGCTCCTTGTGTTGCGTAGTGAAGTTGAATTACATTTGATGCTTCTCTACTTGCCCGGGCTATTCGTTCTCCAAAAATAGTTGTTCAACCACCTTATCCCTCGCTTATTAGACGGTGCAACCCATCATCATCAGCTTTTCATTCTGGTGATAGGTACAAACACACACGGTATGTGTATACCACTCGAACCTGCTAGAATACATTCTTTCGGGCGCAACTCTTCAAATTTGGAAAAAACGATTTTTTTCATCGGGATTACGATCACGAACCAATCGATACAATTCTCTCAGATTCTTCAACATCAGATGCTTTTGAACCGATACTTTTTCACCATTTCTTTCAACGGTTACGCAGCTTCTCTGACCTGGTGTTATGCGACTGACCTCTTCACTTCGATAAAATTTTACTACGAGTGATACAACTTCAGATGATATCGTCTTGCCAGGTCTCGAATTTGGTGAGGATAATATTCCTTTATCTTCAGCTAACCTTTTCGCCGTCCGAGCCATATGATTTGTGACGTTAAACTCTTCCTCGATTTTTCCCACACTCCAACTCTTTGGAAGAGCAGTAAGAATGGTGAATCTGAATGCCTTATCATCTGTTTCGTTAATTCTATCTTTTAACTGAGTTAACTACTCGTTATAATCGGCACTCTCGCTTTTCGTAGGTACACAGTCCGGAAAATGTTTGAATGCAGTTGAAAGTTTTCCTAATACCTCTACTTTCTCCGAAACCGTTTTGATTTTTTTTTTTACGGGTATCGGTGATTCACCTAAACTTGACAATGATGAATTGATAGCAGAGATTACATTTATTGTATCAACCTCGGGAAAATTAATACATGAATTTCCGGATTTACATTCGCTTGATGACGATGTCGAACCAATCTCGAGGACTGCATTGTGCTTTAACATCAGCCGACAAGTATCACACATCAGACAACCGTGTGTGATCGATGTCGCTTTATCGCACATCCACTGTGTTACCGGGCGTAAATTTTTCGAATGCTTTGGCAGGCCGAACGGATCACAACAATGATTTCTCGGCATTTCGATAGCGAAAAAGTTGTTGACCGTTCAAGTGCGAGTTTGTCGTGAGACTGAGGTCATTACGGAATTGCTTAGCCTTTTATTTCAGGTCAGTTCAAAAGATGCCTTACAGTAGGTGCAGGAAACTTGGTGGAATTGTTGCACTTGGTGAATGCGGAAAAGAAGGATTAACTTAATCCTTACACGTGGGTCACGCATGAAGGACCAATTCGACTGCGATCAACTGTTCCGGTCCGCTTGTGCCATACGAAACAATAGATTCTTCGAAACCTATAGTCTTTCCTGTCACAGATAATGATGGTTCAATGATTTCGTTTTTCAAAATAACCTCGTAGATTGAGGGATTATATTCGGATACAAGTAAAGGAATTAATTACTTTTAGATATTTGAAATAAAAGGATCAGATGTTGTGCACTTGATGGCTCCGAGTTTACAGAACAGGTATAGGTATATAACTCCGAGAAAACATGACTAGTATCCGTCTCATAAGCGAGGGATAAGGTGGTTAAAAAAACATTTTTGGAGAACGTATAGCCCGGGTAAGTAGAGAAGCATCAATAGTATATTGTGTAACAAGGGATGAAACAAGGTGAATGCAGGCCAGGGTGAAGTTGTCTGCCCGAAGCCGAAGGCGAGGGCAGACATCACCCGTGCCTGCATTAGTAGTGTAGATATGAGAGTTCTGGATTCAGCCTTCTTTACCGGCCATCAGGCAGTCGGTAACTTACCGACCGCGTGGGCAAGTTACCGACAGTCGGATGGTAACGATCGTCGATCTTTGTTACTAACAATCGGATGGCTGCAATTTGCCGTCGTGCGATGGCGCCACTGTCGATTGTTACCGATATTCCGATGGTAACGATCGAGAATCCTGCATTGCCGATCTCCGCTTACCGACAATTATCTGATTATCTGAATTATCTGATGGTTGCGATTTGCCGTCATGCGATGGCGCCACTATGGATTGTCGATCTTTAGTTACCGATAGTCCGATGGTAACGATCCGATCATCAGTTACCGATAGTCCGATGGTAACGATCCGATCATCAGTTACCGATAGTCCGATGGTAACGATCCGATCATTAGTTAGCTATAGTCTGATGGCTGCAATTTTCCTGCAATTTTCCGTCTTGCGATGGCGCCACTAACGATTCGGATCATGGTAACGATTACCGATCTTTTTTTCTTACCGACAATCGATCCAAGATGGCTGAAATATCTAATTCTTAGCTTATATATACGAATTATACTAACTGAAAATGCTCGAAGAGTGACAGGGTGTTATATATGGGGAATTCCACGTGAACTCGACCAATGTTTTTCCCTCACCATTTTTGATTCGCTTCACGATTTTTTATACGATTCTACGATCTCGAAAAAGCACTGCTGAATTTTTTCAGATTTTTCCCTCCAACTGTTAATTTTCAATGATTATTCAAACCCATTTTGAAAACGGCATTTTTTAAAAATCTCGAAAAATTCTCAAAAATATTATTTTTTATTTCGATCATTTTGACACCCCTCCCATGATGGGATCATTATTGCTTCTTTTTTTTTCAGTACTTTTAACATTTTGAACAAACGAAACACCATGTTCCAACGTTTCGAAAATTCTTGAAAAATTACCAAAAATTCTGTGTTCAATTCTGAATGTTTTCGCGTGAGACCCACGATGGCGGACAAAAAAAAAGTAAAATTCCGAAAAAAAGTATTTTCCGTCCGTCATCGTGGGTCTCACGCGAAAACGTTCAGAATTGAACACAGAATTTTTGGTAATTTTTCAAGAATTTTCGAAACGTTGGAACATGGTGTTTCGTTTGTTCAAAATGTTAAAAGTACTGAAAAAAAAAGAAGCAATAATGATCCGATCATGGGAGGGGTGTCAAAATGATCGAAATAAAAAATAATATTTTTGAGAATTTTTCGAGATTTTTAAAAAATGCCGTTTTCAAAATGGGTTTGAATAATCATTGAAAATTAACGGTTGGAGGGAAAAATCTGAAAAAATTCAGCAGTGCTTTTTCGAGATCGTAGAATCGTATAAAAAATCGTGAAGCGAATCAAAAATGATGAGGGAAAAACATTGGTCGAGTTCACGTGGAATTCCCCATATATATATATATGCAATCAATGACGCGAATTATCTGATAATATATGCGTTTATTTGTTATGTCTCAAGTCTAACCTATTCTAAAATACAACAATTTCAATAATAATAATAATAATTATAATGGCCGTAACATTTATCCCTCATCTGTATTCATCATCATTCCCTATGAGAATGGGATCTGAAAATAGAAAAAGTGAGCTTAGATGTGTCATAATGATTCCTCAATGATAAATCATACACACTATTCTTCTTCAGACGCATTCTGCATATCTTGATCATATTCGCCCTCGCTACCGCTATCCAGTCTTTCGTCTATTCGATCCCGAAGAACCATAGAGACTGCATAATCTTCGGAATTCGGGTAATAATGTTCATCATGCGCCTTCTTAAACCACCAACAGCGAATATCGTGGTCTATCTGAAGCTTCGCCTGGACACCATTAATTGTTAACACGGCACCATCTACACAACGCCTGGTTACATATGAGGCGGTCTGTCGAAGAACAACTTAAGTGCAATTTGGTACTTTCGAGAAAAAGCGATTTGAAAATTCAACATTGTACTGCTCATCGTTAAATATAACTAATCAAATTTTGCTTATTTATTGCAAACATTATACTGTCGAATAATGGATTTAAAGCATAAAATCTTGAATAAACATTTTTTAACAATATTTTTAGTGACAGTTTATGCAAGAGCACTTAGGTCGTTTTTCGGGAGAACTACTAAAAATATGTTTTATAGCTATAAAAACACGGAAAAAATGTAATAGTAAGAGATTTGTTTATTTAATTTTATTTAAGGATATGAAAAAAAAAACAAATAATTGTTATTTTTTATTGTTTTCGTTAAATTTTTTTTTTTATTAATTTTTATTTTTTAATCATTTTATTTAATTCATACCATATGTGAATTTATCGGACCAGTCGAACCAAATTTTTTAAGTCTTCTAACTGAAGCTCCCCTCTATATAGGGCGTGCAATCTTCAGATAGACCGAAAAAAACGGAAGTGCATCATAATTATTTTTTCAAGTAAAAATTCCTTCAGCCCGGGTTTGAACCGGGACCTCCGCATTTGTACTGCGACGCCTTGTCCAATTAGACCACTGAAGTTAGAAGACTTAAAAAATTTGGTTCGACTGGTCCGATAAATTCACATATGGTATGAATTAATAGGCTTCGAACGATAGAGTCACTACTCAATGAAATAAACACAGACCTGGGACTAAGAAGGTCAATGACAATAACATGAAATTCAAGTAAAGATTCCTCCAGTCCTTCAGTGGTCTAATTGGACAAGGCGTCGCAGTACAAATGCGGAGGTCCCGGTTCAAACCCGGGCTGAAGGAATTTTTACTTGAAAAAATAATTATGATGCACTTCCGTTTTTTTCGGTCTATCTGAAGATTGCACGCCCTATATAGAGGGGAGCTTCAGTTAGAAGACTTAAAAAATTTGGTTCGACTGGTCCGATAAATTCACATATGGTATGAATTAATAGGCTTCGAACGATAGAGTCACTACTCAATGAAATAAACACAGACCTGGGACTAAGAAGGTCAATGACAATAACATGAAATTCAAGTAAAGATTCCTCCAGTCCTTCAGTGGTCTAATTGGACAAGGCGTCGCAGTACAAATGCGGAGGTCCCGGTTCAAACCCGGGCTGAAGGAATTTTTACTTGAAAAAATAATTATGATGCACTTCCGTTTTTTTCGGTCTATCTGAAGATTGCACGCCCTATATAGAGGGGAGCTTCAGTTAGAAGACTTAAAAAATTTGGTTCGACTGGTCCGATAAATTCACATATGGTATGAATTAATAGGCTTCGAACGATAGAGTCACTACTCAATGAAATAAACATTTTATTTAATGTTTTTTTTTTTTTTTTGTTATTGTTTGTTTTTGTTTTTGTTGTTTTTTGTTTTTATTTATTTTTTGTCGAGGGGGAGACTACGCGGGCGATAATATGGTAGGCGCGTGGTTTCAAACACTCACAGTTTGCTCAAAAATTGATTAAATCTTATGAAATTTGGTATATAGATACTTCGTGACCGTGTCTACCTATTAATGCGATCTCCCGAAAAATGACCTAAGTCGCTTTGGGTCGTTCTTCGACAGACCGCCTCATATGGCTTCAGCTGTGGATCAACCAAGTCATCAAGATTAGGAGCATTACCCCATTCCACAGGAGTCGCCCAATCATATCGTGCGTGAATTCTTTGAACAAATACATAATCAACTTAGCAATTCTAAAATAACAATATTGTATCCAGACATCGGGCTCTATTTACGATTGCGCATGTTTGCGGAATTATGAGCCATCACATCGATATCTTTCCCCATCATCTCGTCTATTCGATACCGAAGAACATTGGCGACTGCATAATCTTCAGGATTAGGGTAAGCCTGATAATGATCCACCCTCCTAAACCACCAACAGCGAATATTGTTGTCTATTCGGAGGCCAGCCTGGATACCATTAATTGTTATTAAGGCACGATCCACACGTCGTCTGATTACATATGGTTCTAGTTGTGTATTAATCAATGCACCAAGATGAGAATCATTACCCCACTCCACAGTGGTTGCCCAATTGTATCGTGAGGAAACGTCTTGAATAGAACACAAGATTAACTTAGCACTTGTAAAATAATATCATATGAAGACATCAGGCTCTACTTACAATAGTATATGCTTGCACGATTACCAGCCATCACGTTCAGGGATTTTCCTTTGATTCTATGAACTTGCACTATTCGCCGATCTTTTCAGACTGAAAATTGTCTTTTTCGTCTTAAAATAAGCAGGCAGGGGTTAGGTTGCATCCTATTTGCTGCATACCATCCCCAAAATAAAATCAAACTCAACCAACCAGAGAACAGCTCTCAAAGACACCACCTCGGCTCATAAAAACCGGCAAGTCCCAAAGGATCAAGCAATAAATATCATTCAGAAATTTTTCACTATACTTTCGTCGCTCGAAAAACGCTAGAATTCTGCAAACACGAAGATTGCATGCAATAATCAAAAGATACCACCTAGGCCCATAAAAATCGACAAATCTCAAAGAATCAAGCAATAAATATCATTCAGAAGTTTTTCACACCCTCTTGCCGCTCAAAACGTTAGAAGTTTGTGAAGACACAGATCGCAATAATCAAACTAGCACACCTCGGCCCATAAAAATCGTGCATAATCTTCAGGATCCTGGTAATACCGATAATTATCCACCTTCCTCAACAACCAACAGTGAATATTGTTGTCTATTTGAAGCCTTGCCTGGATACCATTCTTTGTTATTATGACAGCATTCACACGTTGCCTGGCTGTATATAGTTTTAGCTGTGTATCAACCAATCCACCAAGATGAGGATCATTATTCCATTCTACAGGGGTTTTTTCAGTCATATTGTGCGTAAAATCCTCGAATATAACACATGATTAACTTGGTAATTGTCAAATAATATCATATAAAGATATCAGGTCCTACTTACGGTGGTGCATATTTGCGAAATTACGAGCCATCACGTTCAACGATTTTCCTATGATTCTGTGAACTTTCACTATTCACCGATCTTCTTTCAAAAATTGGAAGTTGTCTTCTGTTCTCAAACTAATCAGGCGGGTGGGTTGCATCCTATTGGCTGTAGAACACAAAAAAGAATCAACCCCAGCCAAACAGTTAACAAAATACTCCGCCACAGATAAAATCGGCAAGTCTCAATGGATAGAGCTATAAAACATCATTCAGAAGTTTTTTCACGCTTTTCGCTGATCAGGACGGAAAATTGATCATAAAATCAGTCAACAGTTGACGAATAAAGCAATAAATGCTGTTCAGAGCATCCGAATTTTTCACCCATTCTTCGGTGATTCTAAACGCTTGAATTTTTTGCGGAACGCCATCTGCGTTTGATTTATTAACAGAATTTGGTTGTAAAGTTATTGCAACAATAGTGGTCAAATTCATCATATTCTAATCAACGAGAATCGGGAAGGTTCTAGACAAGAACCCCATTCGACTAGACTTGCTGAACAAAGAGGTGGACGAAAAATGGTTGCAGGACTACTCTATCTCGAAAGATTATACAACAAATTTGAATTTTCAGGCAAAATTTAGATACACACACACACACACACACACACACACACACACGCACACACATGTAATGCGATGGGTTGAGTTGAATAAAAAACAATGAAATTGTGATTACATTTGCAGGGTGATGCTAATTATATAATAGAGTCGTGTTCCCCACCACCGTTCCTCAGTCATTTGCCTGTTATCGAAAAAAATCAAATTCGTCGGTGGACATCATCCCGTGGTTGGTGATTAGCTCTAGCTGTTGCAAAAAAAAAAAAAGCTCGGTTGAGCCACTTCTCATCCTTCAAAACGAATCTTCTTGAATCCATTCAGGTGTACAACCCACGACAAACAGATTCAAACATGTCCATTGAATGATCAAATATATTGGATATAATATTAGAAACAACTGAAATTCTGTTGGACAAAAGTATAAAGGTCGAGGTCCACCAGCCGGCAGCGAACGGCGGTGACCGGCCGAAACAGTGATTCACATTCAAAACACGGACCAAATCTAACTTTAACGCCAGATTTGGTCGATGTATGGGATGTGAACCACTGTTTGGCCGTTTGCCACCGTTTGCTGCCGGCTAATAGGTTTCAGCCTTAACTGGAAGCATTGCCGGGAAATAGAAATCTATAATACAAGTACTTACTATGATATTCCCATAGGTGTTACGTCATGAATAAATGTTATGTAAAGGATGCGAATCACTAGTTAGATGCGTTGAGATTCTGATCTCGAATTGGTAGAGTTCTATGTTTCTTACCGAGCCTTGAATAGATAGTTCTTCGAGGTTTTGTCTAACTCTTATCTATCGATGCAAATGCGTTTTATCAGTCGCCACTATGCGGAGGTGAGATAAATGATCGACGATTTCACTTTCAATTAACAATATTCATTTAACAATCTGTCGGAAATGTTGATTGTTAATTTCGCGCATAAATGCCAATTAACTTTAGTTTGCAATTTTGATAGTTATACAGGGTGTATCACCTCATGTGTTCAGAATTGGAGGGACTCAGTCGACGCGAAGCCACGTCTCTATAGCCAATCAACAAACAAGAGATTTTCGTAGAAATTCTCACGAGAATAGAAGATACAATTTCTTGGTTTTGGAAAAAAAAAAAAAAAATGTCATATATACCCATAATATATATATATATATATATATAAATATATATATATATACACATATATATATATATATATACTAGGGGGGCTCTGCCCCCCTGCGCGCTTCGCGCGCCAACCCCCCACGTCTTGTATACGTAAAAACAACGGAAATTTTGAACAGATCTTTCAACAGATTACATACGATTACAATTACATACACAATTTATAAATTCCGCATTTTCATAGAATTATTAAAAAAAAAAAAGGAATTTAAGGTTGCTCTATTTGAAATATTCAGAGAATGAGATATAACGTCAATTAGTTAATTATAGGTGTATTCTTTTGACTTTGCGATCACTACCCTGCTAAAAAAAATCGATTCAAACTGATTGAAAACAATTGAATTGTAATCGGTTTTAATAGTTTTCAATGAGTCCAATTGTACAGGAAATTTTCTTCCTATTAAAATTGAATTGGATTCTATCAGTTTCAATGTAAAATGTTTTCGATAGTAAATTGCGAATTGATATTCAACTATTTTCAATTAACCTGAATTGTATGACAACTACACTGGCCATATATCAGATTTTACTGTCGAAATACAATACGTTGTGAATGAGTTCCAATAGTTCGCAACTATCCGAGAATATTAAAAGAGATTGAATTGGAAAACACAATTTGGATCTCAATAGTATTCAATACGTACTGTTCACATACAGTCATATATTAATGCAAATTGAAAATTGTCAATTGGATACCAATTGGATCGAATGCGTGCCTTCCGAAAATCAATCCCAATCGGATTTAATGTGAAAATGACTATTGATGCTACAAATAAAAAACTTGATAGCTATCGGAATGAATATGAACATCACTATTCGACCCATACAGCACGTAATATTGCAGCAATGTTGCAGCAATATTGCAACAGCTCCTTTTCATTACATTGCAGTTACAATATTGCTGCAACCTTGCCACAACATTCATTTTCCCAATATTGTAATCGAAATATTGCTGCAATATCGTCATCTAAATTTTGCTGCAATATTGTCATCGAAATATTGCTGCAATATTGTCATCTAAATTTTGCTGCAATATTGTCATCGAAATATTGCTGCAACATTGCAGCAATGAATTGTTGCAATGATACGATATAGTCGGAAAAGGAATTCATGTTATTTGAAAAAAAAAAAAATTATCAACCCGCTTTTTAGCTGTGGCACTCTGAAATTTTCGCACATTTGGGAAATGCGTTGGGAAACCTTTTTTTTTTACGAGGGATGCAGAAGCATTTTTATCTCTCTTTTCTCTCTATTCTCTCAAGTGCTGGTCTAGGTATTGAGATGTACGTTGCACAAGGACGTATCGCAGAGTTAACATTGCGTGATGAAAAGAGACGAAAGCCATGAGAAAAAGTGGCGGATACATATTATGCGGTAGAAACCGCAGTTTGAATTCCCGCGCTTGGCGCCGCCATGATGCGCGTAGTCGTGGACGACGCCATATTGGCGTCGCATCGACACCGGTCGCAGATATCTATTCGAGCGGGACGAAAACACGTGCAACGAAAAGTAATAGTAATGAAAAACAAGAAGCATCAGAAAACAAATTGAAGTAAGTTTATAATCCCAATATAAACATGGAACAATGTGAATCATCAAATTCATTTTTGAAATGTTCCTTAAAGTTTAACTTGGATACTTGTTAACATTATAGGTTATAATATCGTGACCATATATTCTTTTTCCACAAACGTACCGTGGTTCCTCGAATTGGACGACAATTGGATAAGAAACGGTGAGTAAACAAATTTTTCAATTACTCTGCTCACGATTTCCTCTAGATTGCACATTTTTCAATGCGTAAATCTTCACATAATTTTAGCGATGTATTTACCACTTTGAACATGGAAAATAGTATGAATGTCAAAATAACTATTCATCGCTTATTTTGATTATAATTTCAATACCTCAATTCTGAATATCTATATATGATTAGGACAAGATTTTTCATCAACAACACCAAAGTACTGATAATGTTTTGAGAATGAGGTATTCGATAAACTGACTATAATGTTCCAATCGTCAGATATAAGTCAACTAAGATTCATAAATAGCAGTACTCATTTAGAATTCATTTTAGGTGAACCGTTTTAAACAATTATGGGGTTCCAATGTACACAGCAGTACTCGTACCATACTAAAACGCCTCCTCAATGATGAGGTTGCTCAATATTACAGCTGGGTCGGCAGTGGGGCAAATAAGCGTGCCTTCAAAGACACAAAGCTCTGTCGATTAGTTATCAGTGAGCATAATTTGATCTATTTTGATTTGTGAATAAATTTATTAGTAATTATAATACAGGGCGATTCAGTTTGCGCGCACCATTTGGTAATGGTAGATTCGTTGGAAAATTCTAAGACTAATTTTCCTTTACCAAAAAGTCTTGGGTCTAATGGTTTTCGGGCTATAGAAGATCTTAATCCACCAATGACAGAGCCCACAGCTGCTCAAGTTAGGGCCGGGTCTAAAGTATAAGACTAGCAGTGCCCGTGGCAACTCGATTTCCAGTGAAATAAAAATAAATGATTCAATCTAGTGATAAATTTGAGTTACAGTATTGTCGCTAGAGGTCACCAGGAGTTGTCTTCATTCAACATACGCTTTCGTTATTTGTGACCAGGACCACCGCTACGTCGGCTTCGTCCTCCGGGTCGACCGCACCGTCGTTTTCGTCCTCCAGGTTTACCGATACCTAGTTTTCGTCCTCCAGGTCGACCGCGCCGTAGTTTCCTCCCTTTAAGTCTACCGCACCGTAGTTTTCGTTCTCCAGGTTTACCGATGCGTAGTTTTCGTCCTCCTAGTCAACCGCACCGTAGTTTCATCCCTCTAAGTCTACCGCACCGTAGTTTTCGTTCTCCAGGTTTACCGATACGTAGTCTCCGTCCTCTAAGTCTACCGCACCGTAGTTTTCGTCCTCCAGGTTAACCGATACGTAGTTTTCGTCCTTCTGGTCAACCGCACCGTAGTTTCGTCCCTCTGAGTCTACCGCTACGTCGGCTTCGTCCTCCAGGTCGACCGCGCCGTAGTTTCCTCCCTCTAAGTCTACGGCACCGTAGTTTCCTCCCTCTAAGTCTACGGCACCGTAGTTTTCGTTCTCCAGGTTCACCGCTACGTAGTTTTTGTCCTCCAGGTCGACCGCACCGTAGTTTTTGTCCTCCAGGTCAACCGCACCGTAGTTTTCGTCCTCCAGGTCAACTACACCGTAGTTCTCGTCCTCCAGGTCAATTGCACCGTAGTTCTCGTCCTCCAGGTCTACCGCTGCGTAGTGTACGTCTTCTAAGCCCACCGCACCATAGTGTCCGTCCGATAGCTCGACCGCACCGTAGTTTATAATAATCCTTTGTATAAAAACTAGAGGTGATTGATACTTGGACAGAAACAAGAATCAATTGATTGATCAATTAATTTTAAACTACATGCCCGAAAGGGCGATAAGTCGAAAAACAAGGAAGAAGAAGATCAATTAATTTTTTAGCGAATTTCTGAGATACGAGTTAACCCCCAAAAATAGAGTTACGAGGAACAAAACTACAGTGCGGTCGATCTGAAGGACAAAAACTACGCAGCGGTTGACCAGGAGGACGAAAATTACGGTGCGGTGTTCCTGTATGACGAAAACTACCGTGTGGTAGACTTAGAGGGAGGGAACTATGGTGCGGTCGACCCAGAGGAACAAAACTACAGTGCGGTAGACTTAGAGCGACGAAACTACGGTGCCAGGAGCAAGGAGGAGAACCAGGAGGACGAAAATTACGGTGCAGTCGACCTGGAGGACAAAGACTACGTGTCGGTGAACCTGAAGGACAAAAACTACGGTGCGGTAGACTTGGAGGGAGGAAAATACGCCGCGGTCGACCTGGAGGACGAAAACTACGTATCGGTAAACTTGGAGCGCGGAAACTACGGTGCCGTAGTCTTAGAGGGACGAAACTACGGCGCGGTTGACCAGGAGGACAAAAATTACGGTGCGGTTGACCAGGAGGACGAAAATTACGGTGCGGTCGACCTGGAGGACAAAAACTACGTAGCGGTGAACCTGGAGGACAAAAACTACGGTGCGGTAGACTAAGAAGGAGGAAACTACGGCGCGGTCGACCTGGAGGACGAAAACTACGTATCGGTAAACCTGGAGGACGAAAACGACGGTGTGGTCGACCCCGAGGACGAAGCCGACGTAACGGTGGTCCTGGTCACAAATAACGAAAGCGTATGTTGAATGAAGACAACTCCTGGTGACCTCTGGCGAAAATACTGTAACTTAAATTTATCACTAGATTGAATCATTCATTTTTATTTCACTGGAAATCGAGTTGCCACGGGCACTGCTAGTCTTATACTTTAGACCCGGCCCTAACTTGAGCAGCTGTGGGCTCTGTCATTGGTGGACTAAGATCTTCTATAGCCCGAAAACCATTAGACCCAAGACTTTTTGGTAAAGGAAAATTAGTCTTAGAATTTTCCAACGAATCTACCATTACCAAATGGTGCGCGCAAACTGAATCGCCCTGTATAGTGAGACTTAATCTTGATTCTTCAGAGCGACTATATCATTGCATTCATTATTACCCAGTACATGCATGTAACAAGATTAATAATTGCGTATATTGTGGGGGCTAACTATTCAGAGACGACAGAAAAAGTTATCGAAATCACTGTGTCGAAGTGGCTTGCACAATCAAACTTTAGGCTGACGAGAGCAGAGTGAGTGTCGTTTACCTGCAGTTTCCATATTCACTCATATCTTTTGCTATTGTTATTTTTACAGTTATTATCCTATATTATACTCTTAGACAACGAAAACTTCCCAAACAACACAAGGTAGGCGCTGGCACAGAAAATGATAACCAAACATGATGACTGCAGCAACACCGACCCCGAGGGATAAAAAATATATCAATAGAGCAATGATTTCAAGTTTCATTTCTCATTTGCATTAAAGTAGAGATTAAAATGTTATGGAACGGTTAACAACGGTGCCAATCTCTGCTAATCAATAAATAATGAACATTTTATCTTCATATATTTAGATATCTATTATATCATAGTGACTATAATATTATAATACGTACTTTTATTGTGTATTAAAGTTTTGTTGAAATATAATATAGTGTATATTACTGACAAATAATGACAACCTGCATATTCATTCTGGTGTCGAAAAAATAGCTTCTAACAATCATATTTTTGTAGTAAATATTTTAGCAAATATCTGCCAATATTGCTGCGATATTGGTACAATATTGCTGTAATATTGCTACAATATTACAAAAATGCGATAAAAGTGGACATAGCAACGTTGCTGCAATATTGCTAAACATTATTGCAATATTCAGCAATGTTGCCGAATATTGAAGATATTGCAGTGTAACATTGCAGCAACGTTGCAGCAACGTTGAAGTGCTGTATGGGTCGAGTTTCAATACAATTATTGGTGAATAAGTTCCAGTCGCCCACAATTGTCCGGGAATACCAGAGACACTCAATTTAAAAAAATATTCATTGCTCATCAAAAGTTGAGTACAATTGAGTCCGATTGAGTCTAAATCAGGAATTCCAAATAAAAAACAATTGAAAAGCCCAATTTCATGAGCACACATATACGTTACAATTGATTTCAAATACGAATTTTGCAATTAGGCTTCAGTTATAAGTCCATCATTTGGTGAGCGTATTGAAAACTATTGAGTTTGGATGAATAATTTCTTATAAAAAACAATTCAAAAACCTAATTTCTTGTTTGATAATTTGAAACAATTAAATTCTAATGCTACAGTTACAATTGATTTCAATTCAGAAGCCCCCTTTATACGTTCAGTATTTAATACAGTTGAATTTCAATAAGGAACCGACAATTATTAACGATGAACCTTTTTTTCCACCGTTTGAATAAATATTCGGAACAATTACCTTGTAATATAGAACTTACAATAGAAAGCAATTGTACAACAGTATTAATCGTTTTGTATTCGAAATTTCGAAACAAAAAACGCGATTGGTTACAATTGGCGTTTTCCCAATCGTTTCCAATCGATTTTTTTTAGCAGGGTAATCGAAATGATGAAATTATTATGTTAAATTGCGATTGCAAATAAACATTGATATATATTATAACTGCATGATATTATTTACTTAGTTTAATCATTTTTATAGTTTCTAATTAATTAATTAATTATCTACTCATTTACTGATTTTTCAATTTACTATAAAATAAATATTAACATACATTATAATTGTATTATCATAATAGTATTTATTTTACAAAGAGTAGAAGTGATTCTCAATAATTTACAAATTATTTACTATTTATTATTTATTACTATCAGTGGATAATCCTGATCTATACAGATCTACTATTTACTTAGTGTGATCATTTTTATAGTTTCTAATTAATTAATTACTTAATTAATTAATTAATTAATTAATTAATTAGTTTTGTTAAAATAATAAAATGATTAAGTAAGTTAAAATGTGATTATTTGTTAAAATTATTATGTTAAATTGCGATCGCAAATAAACATTGATGTATATTATAACTGTATGATATTATCTACTTATCTATCTATATTTACTGATTTTTCAATTTACTGTAAAATAAAGATTAACATATATTATAATTGTATTATCCTAATAGTATTTATTTTACAAAGAGTAGGAGTGATTCTTAATAATTTCAAGATTATTCACTATTTATTATTCATTACTATCAGTGGATAATCCTGATCTACTATATCTAATATAGATCTATAGCGTAAAAAAAAGGACACTTAACTGGCCTCACTGCTCGGCTTATATGTCATACACGATCGGCTATCCAGTTATAATAATAATCAGTGGTTGTTTCCTTTATATTTCACTATACACAGAGCGAATCTGAATGAATTTCGTTTTCCGGATGGTAAAGCAATTCGGTTTTTTCTTTGAACCGACAACCTATCTACCTTACACCTGTGACCTTAAAAATCTATGGAAAACCCAGGAATTCTGGGGAAAACCCCGGACCTTTGACCTTTCACCCTGAAAATCTATGGGGAAAACCTAGGAATTCTGGGGAAAACCCAGGACCTTTGGCCTTTGGACCTTTGACCTTGAAAATCTATGGGAAAAACCCAGGAGCTCTTACCTTTGACCTTGAAAATCGATGGGGAAAACCCAGGAAATTTGGGAAAACCCAGGAGCTTTGACCTTTGACCTTGAAAATCTATGGGGAAAACCCAGGAAATCTGGGGAAAACCCAGGACCTTTGACCTTTGACCTTTGCCCTTGAAAATCTATGGGGGAACAAAAGAACAAAGAAACAAAAGAACAAAGGAATTCTAGGGAAAACCCAGGAATTCTGGGAAAAAACCAGAAACAAAAGAGCAACGAAACAAAAGAACAACGAAACAAAGGAATTCTGGGGAAAACCCGGGAACTCTGGGAAAAACCCAGAAACAAAAGAACAAAGAAACAAAAGAACAAAGAAACAAAAGAACAAAGAAACAAAAGAACAACGAAACAAAGGAATTCTGGGAAAAACCCAGAAACAAAAGAATGTCTTTTGTTTCTTTGTTCTTTTGTTTCTGGGTTTTTCCCAGAATTCCTTTGTTTCGTTGTTCTTTTGTTTCGTTGTTCTTTTGTTTCGTTATTCTTTTGTTTCGTTGTTCTTTTGTTTCTTTGCTGACACGGCGACGGCCGCGGCGAGAGATTTTTATAATATAGAGAGATATATATATATATATATAGCATATATACCCAGGTAGCACAGTAGTGTATATATGACAGTTCTGGATCCAGCCTTCTTTACCGGCCATCAGGCAGTCGGTAACTTACCGGCCGCGTGGGCAAGTTACCGACAGTCGGATGGTAACGATCGTCGATCTTTGTTACCGACAATCGGATGGCTGCAATTTGCCGTCGTGCGATGGCGCCACTGCCGATTGTTACCGATATTCCGATGGTAAGGATCGAGAATCCTGCATTGCCGATCTCCGCTTACCGACAATCTGATGGTTGCGATTTGCCGTCATGCGATGGCGCCACTATGGATTGTCGATCTTTAGTTACCGATAGTCCGATGGTAACGATCCGATCATTAGTTACCGATAGTCCGATGGTAACGATCCGATCATCAGTTACCGATAGTCCGATGGTAACGATCCGATCATTAGTTAGCTATAGTCTGATGGCTGCAATTTTCCTGCAATTTTCCGTCTTGCGATGGCGCCACTAACGATTCGGATCATGGTAACGATTATCGATCTTTTTTTTCTTACCGACAATCGATCCAAGATGGCTGAAATATCTAATTCTTAGCTTATATATACGAATTATACTAGCTGAAATGCTTAAAGTGTGACAGGGTGTTATATATATGCAATCAATGACGCAAATTATCTGATAATATATATGTTTATTTGTTATGTCTTAAATCTAACTTATATTCTAAAATGACAATTTTTTTCTTAAAACTAACTTAAACCATGTATACATTAGATATATCTAATTTTAACTTAAGCTATATATGTACAACGGGGTGCATCGAGCTTCACGCATATCATCTGAAACATACAGGTATTTTTTGTAATAACCGAACGACATGTAATGAAAATTAAGTGAACTTACCTAGCATTATTTGCCTCCTCCCCCACCTCCTCCTTCTTTTCCACCTCCCCCACCTCCTCCTTCTTTTCCGCCACCGGCTGCACCTCCTCCTCATCCCAATTTTCACCCTCCGGCGCCTCCTCCGCCACCGGCTGCACCTCCTCCTCATCCCCATTTTCCCCCACCGCCGGCACCTCCTCATCCACCTGCTCATCATCCCACCCCCACTTTAGAGGTTTCACCTCGATCCATATGGGGGTGCCATCATCATATCGGACCGTGATCCAACGCACCCCATTTATCACCTCTTCATCGTTGTTCTCGCTATCATACCCATCATCATCTTCGGAGCTCCAATCATCATAACGATTCATGTTCTGTAATAGGAGATATCAATTACAAACTACAGGGTGTCCCATTTTAAAGTATGCATTACGTTTTCAGCCGACCTAACGTTTTAATTGGAAAATGTCTCCTACAAAAGTTGTCCGGTTCAGAGGGGGACACATGAAGATTTTTTTGTTTTTGGTCCAGCATCATAATTGGTGATGCTGTGGAGGATGGACCAGTTTTTTTAAATGGAATCATACATTTTTGTTGCAACTAAAATATTCTTCATTCAAAAATGTACAATGTTCTCAGGAAACTTTTTTTTCTAAAATGAATATTCCGTGAGATAGAACAAAAAACAAATACCACCATCATAACAGAAAAACATCTCTGTGATATGTGTGATATGTCGGAGCATCAGTGGGGTGACTACAGATGTTCAAAAATACCACCATCAAGAACAAGATACGCTCTCACTCGCTTTTCGAAGCTCTGGGCAATCCTTTTGAAAACGGCGCAAAGCTTCGAAAAGCGAGTGAGAGCGTATCTTGCTCTTGATGGTGGTATTTTTGAACATCTGTAGTCACCCCACTGATGCTCCGACATATCACACATATCACAGAGATGTTTTTCTGTTATGATGGCGGTATTTGTTTTTTGTTCTATCTCACGGAATATTCATTTTAGAAAAAAAAGTTTCCTGAGAACATTGTACATTTTTGAATGAAGAATATTTTAGTTGCAACAAAAATGTATGATTCCATTTAAAAAAACTGGTCCATCCTCCACAGCATCACCAATTATGATGCTGGACCAAAAACAAAAAAATCTTCATGTGTCCCCCTCTGAACCGGACAACTTTTGTAGGAGACATTTTCCAATTAAAACGTTAGGTCGGCTGAAAACGTAATGCATACTTTAAAATGGGACACCCTGTATATCCATCGAAATTCAAAAAGAGAAAAAAAAACAAAAAACTATGATATCGAAGAATAACGATACTTACTTCTTTCTTTCTATTTGGTTGTTGAGATTGGTATGTAATTTTGCTTCTCTCGACTGACTGCAGATTGTGTAAAACTCACTGCAAACTCGCACTTTTATATCCAACTAAACCCGAAATACGCCCCCAATATTATAGGGGCTGAACAATGGCAAACTCGGAAAATATTTTTTTCGTACGGATGGACCAAAGATGCCAACCCTCCCAGGTGGAAAAAAAATGTGGAGGGGTGGGGCTCATGCATATAAAAACCCCAAACCCTAGGGTGGGTGTGAGCAATTGTCTAGTGCCAGTTTGACCGTGAAATTCTACGAAGAGAAAAAAAAATGGACAACGCTATGTATATGAATCTCGTTGAGATGATGGAGGATGCATACAAGTTACTATGTACACTACCACCAGAACAGGCAAATGAAGATATTTTTATTCACTGGCGTGACATTGCACATCAAAATATCCGATTCTTGAACAATATTTTGACGCAATCTAAACCGAGTGTGAGTGAAAAACAACGATTGCAACATATAATTTCACTCCTTCAATCGTGGGCGGTGAAATTTGAACGACATCGTGCAACTATTGTTGGTGGTAATATCGGTGATGATATTCATAATCGTGTTCGATGGGATGACATGGAGAGCGCCTTCAAGTGTCGCATACGCACCGGCGCCGTGACAAATCTTCAGCATAAAGATTTGGCAAGATTTTTGGCTGACGCTGGCGTGGTAACGACGGAACGTTTAAAAAATGTGCTACGCCAAGAAGGAAGTATTAAGGTGAATGTGGGGGTTTCGTGTAAATTTGAGAACGTCAAAAACGATGAGATCAGTCTGGAAGTAAAGAACTTCAACACACGCAACGCTACGATTCTTCCGTCGACGGATCTGAAAACCTGGTTTGCTGATAATATAACGAATCCTCTGCTAACTATGGTGGAGGATTTCGAGCAGCGTGATTCTGGTTGGAGCATGATTGAGATCATAAATGCCGTGATCTGCATCAACCGATACGAGCCTCTTCGCGGTGGACTCTCGACATTCACACAGCTACCCGAGGATATTCAGCGAAAGAAAGCGGTGGTCAACGTGCAGAACGACGATGATCGATGTTTGCTGTGGTCTGTTGCCGCAGCCCTCCACCCCGTACACGGCAACGCAACCAGAACACACAGCTATCGACGATACATCTCAGAGCTAGATTGTACAGGTATAAAATTCCCCGCAACCCTGCGTAGCGTAGAAAAACTTGAAAAAGCAAATAATTTAAGAATTAATGTATACGGAATTGAAAAAGAAACTTCCTCAAATTCAGAATCAAAACAGAGCATTATCACACCTCTTTATCTCAGTAAAAATTCAACAAATCTCGATAAAAAGACAATTCACCTTCTTATGATTGAGTGTAACATTGAAATAGATGGTGATGATAATGATCACGATGATGACGGTGATGCTAACTTGAATAACTTCAAAGCCAGATTTCACTTTGCTTGGATTAAGAATCTTTCACGTTTGGTTAGCAAACAATTATCGAACCATGATGGTGAACAATTTTTGTGTGATAGATGCTTGTGTCACTTTAGCGTACACAGCGCGTATGATAGTCACAGGCAAGATTGCGTGCGAATGAATAGCATCCGAATGGAATTTCCAGAGAAAAAAAACTTGGAATTTTCAAATTTTCAGAATAAGGGAACTGTGCCATTCGTGGTTTACGCGGATCTCGAGTGTATATTGAAACCGGTTGCAAATGAATCTCAAGAGCATATTCCGCACAGTGTCGCCTATTATGTACATTGCTCATATGATGAGACATTATCGAGATATAAGAACAAACGCGGACCTGATTGTGTTGAATGGTTCATCGAGCAGCTTCGCGAATTATCAATTGAAGTAGAGTCGCGCATAAAAAATATAATTCCGATTGAATCTCTGAATCAGACACAACGCGACCGTCATATGCGCGCAAAAAATTGCTACATCTGTGAAAGGCGATTTTCACCGGAAGAAAAAAAATGTTACGATCACTGTCATTTCACGGGTAAATATCGCGGCCCCGCTCATAATCGGTGCAACTTGAATTTCAGAGAGAAACACGCGATTCCGGTGGTGTTTCATAATTTGTCGGGCTATGATTCGCATTTCTTAATTAAATCTTTAGCTTCAAATTTTTCGGGTAAAATCACGCTATTGCCCATTAATAAGGAAAAGTATATATCATTTACCAAGAGGGTTGACGGCACCATGATGAGCTTGAGATTCATAGATTCGCTTCGATTTATGGCTAGCAGCATTGACAAATTGGCATCATACGTGTGCGATGCGGATAAAAAAATAACTCGAAAATTTTACATCGATCAGGGAAAATTCGAGTTGATGATTCGCAAAGGTGTATTCCCCTACGAATACATCGATTCTTGGGAAAAACTTGACGAGTTGGAATTACCCATTGAAAAATATTTTTATTCGAGACTAAGCGATTCTCATATTTCCAATGAAGATTACGAACATGCGAAAAATGTTTGGGCCAAGTTTGGTCTGAAAACTCTGGGCGAATATTCCGATTTATACCTGAAAACCGATGTACTTTTATTAGCCGATATACTTCAAAATTTCCGCGATAGCTGCTTTAAAACATACAACTTGGATCCTCTGCATTATTACACCGCACCGGGGCTTGCTTTTGATGCAATGTTAAAGCAGACGAAAATTAATCTCCAACTTCTAGACGATCCGGAAATGATATTGTTCATTGAGAAAAGTATAAGGGGTGGTGTGGCACAGTGCTCCAATCGCTATGCCCGAGCAAATAATCGATTTATGGGTGGAGATTTTGATCCAAGCAAAGCGGAATCATATTTAATGTATTTCGATGTAAATAATCTTTATGGTGCAGCTATGAGTGAGCATTTGCCGAATGGGTCGTTCGAGTGGGAAAATGATGCCATTGATGTGATGTCCCATCCGGATGATGCACCAATCGGTTATATTCTAGAGGTGGATTTAGATTATCCCATAGAGCTCCATAAACAGCATGCCGACCTACCTCTCTGCCCCGAGCATTTTATACCGCCGGGTAGTAAAATTAGGAAACTTGCTACAACGCTTCTACCCAAGGAAAAATATGTTCTGCACTATCGCAATTTGAAACAATGCATTAAATTTGGTTTGAAGCTGGTAAAAGTGCATAGAGTTCTAAGGTTCGCACAATCACCATGGTTAAAATCATACATCGATCTCAATACAAATATGCGAAAGCAATCGAAAAATGAATTTGAGAAGAATTTCTACAAGCTTATGAACAACGCTGTATTCGGCAAGACCATGGAGAATGTGCGTAACCATAAGACCGTGAAACTAATCACGAAATGGGAGGGTAGGGGCGGTGGACGTGCTCTCATTGCAAGGCCAACATTTCATAGCTGTACCATATTTGATGAAGATATGGTAATTATTTAGCTAAATCGAACCAAGGTTTATTTCAATAAACCCATCTACATTGGTGCTGCTATTCTCGATCTTTCGAAAATATTTCTATACAACTTCCACTATGATTATGTAAAAAATAATTTTTCAAGTACCGAATCAAAATTAATGTATACCGATACAGATAGCCTGATATATCAATTTACTGTTCCAAATATCTATGAAATCATCAAGCGTGATGTTGCTAAAATGTTCGATACATCAGACTATCCACCGGATAATACCTACGGCATTCCCCTGTTGAATAAAAAACGTCTTGGTCTGATGAAGGATGAGAATAATGGAAAAATCATGACTGAATTTATCGGATTGCGCGCAAAACTCTATACATTCAGAACTTGTGGTGATACTGATAAGAAACGTGCAAAGGGTGTGAAAGGTTCCACATTAAAATCCATCACGTTTGATGATTACAAACGATGTCTTATTGGTCATCAAAATTTAGATAGGAAACAGTGTATGATAAAAAGTGGTCGACATAAAGTTAGTACTATCATACAGAATAAGTTAGCTCTTAGCTGGTGTGACGATAAGCGAAAATTAATACCTGGTAAAACTGATACTTTGCCCTGGGGTTACCAAGATCATGCAAACTTGTAAATTTCTCACATTTTCTCACATTTTCTCACATTTTCTCACATTTTCTCACATTTTCTCACATTTTCTCACATTTTCTCACATTTTCTCAAATAATTTCCCATTTACTTTACACGTAAATGTGAGAAAATGTGAGAAAATGTGAGAAAATGTGAGAAAATGTGAGAAAATGTGAGAAAGTGTGAGAAAATGTGAGAAAGTGTATGTGTGTGAAAACATTTTTCCGCAATTATCATGTAAGCTAGCATTAAGATTGAGGAGGGTGAAGAAACAAATGTAAATAAGTTGATAATAAATTTATTCATGAAAATTATATTACATATCCGATTTATTTATCCAACTATTATGTGAACTGTCGAATCCCAACCATTTTACATAGAGTTGATCAGCACGCCTCCGCAAGACCTTTTCTACAAGATAGCCATCGGGATATTGCACCCTGCTGAGCTCCTCCTCATAAAACCCGCCTTCAATGGGCTGATTCAGGTAATCGGTGAGTTTGTAAGTTGGAGGGTTGGTATTTTTCACCGCATGAATCGTAAATATTTCTGTTGTCCAATTCGGCGTATAACCCTTTTCGAACACATTTTTATATTTGCTAATTCGGACTTTATCGCCAACCTTAAATTTACGTTTTCGTTTGCTTCTTTTTATTTGACGCGGTTTATACACACTTCGATACAGTTGTTTTTCATTAGTCGTAGTCACATCTTTCGGCTTTATTCCAATCGTGCGATGTTTGGTATTATTGTACGATGCAATTAAATTTGGTAGAATGCTAGTCCACTTATAAGAACCTTGAAGTGTGAACTGCTTCCACATTTTATTTTTCAGTGTACGATTGAAGCGTTCGCATATCGATGCCTTCAAGTTGCTAAATGTCGAGTACATGTTGATTCCATGATGTCTCATGAGAGTTTTAAATTCTTTGTTGTAAAATTCCTTGCCCTGATCGACGTGTAGATGTTTCGGTATGCGGTCCAGAGTTAGCACAGATTTCATCGCAGCTGTTACATCTTTGGCATTTTTACTCTTGATCGGCACGGCCCACGCAAATTTTGAAAATATATCAATCACTGTGAGCAAAAATTTTGAGCCCTTGTTGACGGATGAGTATGCGGACATATCGACAAGATCGGCTTGCCAGGTCTCATCCAGACCACGTATATCGACATAACGGCGAGGATAATTACGTCGGGCGGGTCTATGAAGTTCGCTCGCTATTACCGACTTCATGTTCATGCGTCTTCAACCAATTTGCAATGTATTCGTTGTCTAAAAATTCGGGTGGAATCGGAATTCCGAGGATGTAATGCCTGCTAAGTATTTCAGCGCAATTCTCTACTATCACCAACCGTTTTTCCAAAGATTCACTTTCCCCCTTCAGTGCCGCAATCCTTTCTTTTGCCTGGATCCAAATACGCTGATCTTCTTCAAAACTTTCGCTGTGTTCTTGTGCAATCCGAGCATTAAGTTTAGATTCAAGAGCTGCGAGCGCCTGTTGCATGGATTGCTCGAATGTTTCCTTTATAGTACGCTCAAGACCAATATATGATCGATGTGTTATATCCTCAAGACTTTGCAGAGAAACGGGATCGGTTGGCTCCTGCGGATGTGCGATATTACACAATCGTTTATTGTCTATATCGTACTGGTTATCGATGGTGGTTTTGAATCCAACGCCGGGCGGTCCACGACTACTCACACTTTTGATTTTTCTGCTAGTCAACCAACGACCGAATATGTCTATGCCCATTATCGATCGATCTAGCTTGATTCAGGGTGAATATTATGGATTAGCCCGTTGTGGTAGAGTTTTGCAAGATTAGATCCTACAGCGGCTAATCGAATCTTCAGAAGTTCCTTTTCCGCTGTCAGAGTGTCAATCTCTTTTAGTATGAGAGTCTGAATGTGTTGATTCCCGCTAAAATTGTTGGTATGCTCTCGATCAAGGCGTGCATTAAGTTGAGATTCAAACTTGTGAAGTGCTTGTAGCGTAGAGTTTGCAAATGTTTTTTCCATAGAATGTTCGAGAACACTCAAGGCTCGCTGTGTAATATCTTCAAGACTTTTCAGAGAAACAGCGTCGTTCGGCTCCTGCGGATCCGCAATATTACATAATCGTTTGCCGTCTAGATCGTACTGCTTATCAGGGGTGAATTTGAATCCAACACCTGGAGAACCCCGGATAACAACTTTTTCGTAGCTGTTTCTAGCCAACGGTCGTCCGAATATGTCTATGCTCATTGTTCAACGATCTGTGACTGAATGATTATTTTATGATCAATCTCATGCTAATAAATGATTCCCGCCTCACGCAGCTCCTCAATAATGGAGGAAATTTCATTGGTATGGCTAGTATTACCAGCTGCTTGAGATGCCGTGAGTAACCGGAGACGATCAACGAGCTCATTAGGATTATCCCAATAAACATAATCCATGCTTTGTCCCCGCGCGATTTTATGGGTGGGTAATAAACCTTCACCGGATTTTTTCACCGACAGGTCGATGTATGGGGCAATGAAATCTCTATACTTTGAATACTTTTCCCTATCATGATGAGGACTTGTCTGAGCTTTGTAATATTTCCGATAAGCATTCGTTTTTTTCACGATTTTGATATAATTCAATCTATCGCTTTTATTCACCTTGGCATGATCGGGTAACTTTTTGAATAGCAATTCAAGCAATCCAGGTGTATTTTCATAACTCATATCACCTACATATATCTGATTATCATCAAATGCGATATCCGAATTGCCAATCTTCAATCCGCTAGCTAATTTTCGAACTCCAAATTTCTCATCCAATTTCTTGCGCTCTTTTTCAGAGGCAAACATGTTCAAATAGCGCGCCGTCTTAACTTCTTTTTTCAACATCGGTGTGCTTGTAGACGCGATTAACGTGCGATCCAGGTTGTTATCATCATCTTCATCATCCGTATCATCCATAGCGGCGGCAGCATTGTCTCCACTAGCAATGTTAGTTGCCAAGCTCTCCTCAATCGCGCTTTTATATGCATCATTATCATCATCCTCATCATCACCAGCATCCTCATAATCTTCCGGTTCCACAAAATATTCTGTCTTCTCCGTCTTGACCAAACCCGGCTCTGCCTTCTCTGTCTTGAACGAACCCGGCTCTACCTTCTCTGTCTTGACCGAACCCGGCTCCGTTTTTATTTCTCGCTTCATTAGTAGCCGCTGCTGCTGCTTCGATGAATCTACCAACTTATGCAGTGGTGTGGCCAGTGGTTTAAAGATTTCACTAATAGCCCTATCGCTGGTGTCTTTCCCCATTTTTATCATTTCATGTTTACGTCGAATGATATCGCTGGCCCTCGCTATTTCCCGCAACACATCGTTTTGCTTACGTATCTTGGAGCTCTCCATGCTGCTAGTTTGATCGATGTGTTGCGACTGTATGTGGTTTATTCGTGATTCAGACTTATAAAGCAGTCAAAGCCTCTCCTATATCGCCCAGCGCTAATCTCACTGTCTTTGTCGATGGTTACAAAACTATATCTACCGTCATTCCAACACGCCAAGCACAAATCTTTAAATTGCTGATAGGTCATATCAGTGTTCACATGATCGGCATAGATGTGTTTCAAATTCATTTCATCTTGACGAAAAAGAACCAACAAGTTTGCATTATCACGCACCAAATGTTTCGGAATTCGGGCATACGTTTGACAAAGATAAAAACTATCGACATCCCTGTGCCGCCCCATACAGAAATAGGCTCTGATATTATCCTGCTTCTCACAGGCCACGTCATCGAAAATCATAATAGAGTTGGGGTGTGCATCTTTCGGTGCTACAACCTCCTTGTGCTCATCAAACGGAAAATAACCCAGCCCCTTCACCGGTTCCAACAACCTCTTCAAGAACTCATACTTTGGCTGATTGAGGGATTTTGAATAGACGTACACATTCTCAAATCGTAGACCATTCGCATGGGTCAGTAGTGTGAGAAGGGCATTAGTTTTGCCGCAATTCGAAGGTCCGCAAAAGACAGCCCTCACACTATTTGGTAGTAGGGCCCCGTGCCGTTTCCCCTTCTTCTTTTTTCGCTCAACCAAATTATCAAAATTGGCGATGGGTAGTTTGATCGTTTGATCTTGAAATTTCATGATGCTTGACAAACGTCTCGATGAGAACTAATATATTCACGTATAAAATACACGCTTTTATAGAATTCGTGTTAGTTCATGGTGAACCATGGTTGGACACACACGTAGAAAAAGGAGTGGTTGTGGGCTAATAAATAAAATCATCAACAATCTCCCCGTCGAATTGCATGTTCCCGGTTATCAATACTGCGGACCTGGTACAAAATTAGCTAAGAGGTTAGCTCGCGGTGATCGTGGTATCAATGCTCTAGACGCTGCATGCAAGCAACACGATATCGCATACTCCAAAAATCACGATAATATTGCGGAGCGTCATAAGGCTGA
This sequence comes from Tenthredo mesomela, assembly GCA_943736025.1. NCBI lineage: Eukaryota > Metazoa > Arthropoda > Insecta > Hymenoptera > Tenthredinidae > Tenthredo > Tenthredo mesomela. The sequence goes on from OX031021.1 coordinate 18,046,995, forward strand.
TAAAGTGCTTGCCGAGAGGGCTTGGAATCGGGTTTTAGCCAAAGACGCGAGTACAGCTGAAAAAGCTGTCGCCTGGGCGGTCACCAACACCATGAAAGCAAAATCCAAACTAGGTATGGGCATGAGGTGGGTCAAGACGCAAACATCGCTCAAGAACAAGAAAAAAAAAACATTGAACTTTATTATACAAGCAGCAAAGAAATCTATGAAGTCGGGCCCTAAAGCTATTGAGTCAGCTTTGGCGGGTGCCCGTTCGGCCGTGTCTAAAGGAAAAGTGCGCGTGCCTCGTATTCTACCTGTGCCCAAGAAAATTGGCGGTTTATTACCGTTTCTCATCCCAATATTTGCGGCCCTTAGTGCCACAGGTGCTTTAGCCGGTGGTGCTGCGGGTATAGCAAAGGTTGTCAATGAGGCTAAAGCAAATAAACATCAATTACAAGAATCCAAGCGTCACAACGCGACAATGGAAGCGATTGCGTTGGGGAAGGGCTTATACCTCAAACCATATAAGAAGGGTATGGGGCTGTATTTGAAGCCTGCAAAAAACTAATAAAGCTACCACACCGAGCCCTCACAGATGCCGATTTGCTCAACTATGCAAAAGCAATGAAAATTCCACATTTCCGGGGTGTTTTTATGCGAAATGATTTACCCAGTTCAGGACCTAGAAAGCGTGAATCTGCAATTATCAATCTCGATGATAAAAACGGTCCGGGGACGCATTGGGTTGCGTACACGAAAAATGGCAACGATGCGGTGTATTTCGATAGTTTGGGCGATTTACAACCACCTAGAGATCTAATGAAATATCTTGGTGTTGGTAGCGTAAAATATAATCATAAGAGATATCAAGAATATAACACGGTAATTTGCGGTCACCTGTGCCTCAAGTTTCTCAGCGGACAACTATAAAATGTATGCGAATCGCCGATGTGATATTAGTCATGGCTGATTCGTTCACGTTGACACTCTCCGGAGAATCGTCGGTGTTGAGGACTCAATATTTTCCACCTATCGAGTTATCCCCAACAAAGACGTATGTTCTCGGACTCATTGAGCTTCTGACATTCAATGCAATCCCCAATATAGATGAAGGGTGTAATAAGTTGTATATAGAACCAGACACTGTGATTACAATACCCACCGGGAGCTATGAAATTGAGGATATCGCAAATTATTTGAAAAGGGCAATACCTAAGGATATAAATCTCAGTCTAAAGGCTAATAACAATGAGTTACTCAGTGAAATTAGATGCAATCATTCTGTGAACTTTGAACCAAAAGATTCCATCGGCCGATTGCTCGGTTTTACCCCAAAAAAGCTTGAAAGTGGTATTACCCATAAATCCCAGTTACCCGTTCGCATACTCAAAGTCAACGCCTTGCGAGTTGAGTGTAATATTACCACCGGTGCGTATATAAATGAACATCGGGTGCATACGATTCATCAATTTTTCCCAACCGTACCGCCCGGATATAAGATCGTGGAAGTGCCGACAAATGTCATTTATCATCCAATCACCGTACGGTCAATACACGATATACAATTGAGAATAGTCGATCAGGACGGCAAATTAATCAATTTTCGTAGAGAAACTGTAACTATACGATTACACGTGAAATCTTTGAGATAATATGGGCATTGTGTTTGAGAGGACAAGAAAATCTGGTAGTAGTTATAAAAGCTCGATAACATGTCCGAGCATCATCAGTCGTCGAGCAGCTCCGATTCGAGTGACACATCAGAACGCTCAGTTTCTCCGGAGCCTAGGACTTCGACTTCGTTGTGGTGGAAAATAAGAATCCATTGCTTTATCTGCGTATGTCCATCACAAAAATGATAAAAATTCAAACACCTGTGACCTTCGACGAGTCGATTGCCCACTGTGAAATACACGCGCATCAACCGTATGCTGCATCTACATTCAGAAATAACGATGAGATTCGAATATCTGTACAGAATCAAGATGCGTGTGTATTACCCAGCAAAAGTTCACTCCACATCTACGGTCGGCTTACAAAATCAGACGGCACCGCTGTTAGTGCAGGTACAGAATTGGTCAATATGGCCGTGTGTCACATGTTTGGCGATATGCGTTACGAGTTGAATGGACACGAGATTGATCAGAATAAGAATGTCGGCATCACGAGTATTATGAAGGGATACTTATCATTCACCCCTGGACAACAACATCCCAGATAACAATCGTGCGTCGCACGTTACCCGCACGCCGTGCGACGCACGCTGTGCGTGCGAAAACGCAGCATTTTCGCACGCACGACATGAGGCGCATCTCAGTGCGAGCGTAATGCGTTGCACGACATGAGACGCATCTCAGTGCGAGCGTAATGCGTCGCACTGCACCATCAGTAAATACAATATGATATTATATATAATATTATAATATAATATTATAGAGTTAAAATAATCATTACATAATCAAATTGGATGTTAAAATGTTGATGAGCTATAATATTATATAATCCAGAAAATAACCTATAAACGTACCATGAGTTAAATTGAAAATGATTTGCGAGTACTGTTTGGATTTTTATGGATCGAAGAAAAATATTACGTCAAACGACATATCAAAGCGATAGTCAAAAATGTGAATTGAATTTTTTTTTTTTTTTTTGTTTCAAGTCACATGCGCCTATATATTTGTGTATAACGTGGAATAATATATATAGGGCCGAGCGGGGCAAAGAGGGCACCTCCGCCAAATTTTCAAAATTAAATTTCAAAAAAATTAAATTCCTTCGGGAAACGATTTTTCTTGAAAAAAAAGTCGAAAATTTTCCAAGAATTTTTTTTTTTTTTGGCCGAGGTGCCCTCTTTGCCCCGCTCTCCCCTATAGATATATAATATCTATATTAGGGTGCTTTTTTTGGAACGACTATTTTTTTTTTTTTTGCAACTCCCCATTGAAAATCTTGTAGACGTCGAAAAGGGAAAAGGGTTGAAACCACAGCCAAACTACCAATGACACTTTTGAAGAACACTAAATTCTCTGTCGAATGACTCTAGGATAAGAACAATCCATTGAAATGCGGCTGAGTTTTGCGCGGCAAAAGAAAAAGTCGTAATGTTTACATGCTTTTAGCATGGGAAAACTTGAAAAGAAAAGCGCGAGTGTTGGAATTGGAATGAAGAGCTAAAAATTGGACAGGATTCCCTTTTCAACGTCTACAACAATAGATTTTCAATGGGGAGTTGCAAAAAAAAAACTGGTCGTTTCAAAAAAAGCACCTCGAAAGCACCCTAATCTATATACTATCTTACTATTTATATATAAATGTGATATTACTATTTTCAATAAAAATGTTGTGAGAAATTAATTTTATTTTTGATTTTACAATTTCAATGAACGTATTTGCAAGTCCCAATGCACTCGCATTACGTGCCCGCATCATGCCCGCACGGATGCGATAGGCACGTCGTGCGAGGCATATGTACATCAATTGATGACTCAGTTGCGTGGTGATCTGCGCGCACGTCGTGCGGATAGACCCGCACGCGTGGGTGCGTATTGCGTCGCATATGCCACGCATATTGTTATCTGGGATCTTTTGGGAAACACCGGTTGGTTGGTGGATAATGAAAATAAACTAACCAACGCCGAAGGATACTTCGATGTTGTTATACCGATGAGTTTTTTGCTCGGATTTGCCGAAGACTATAATCGAATCATCGTCAATGCGAAACATGAGCTAATTTTGACGCGATCAAACAATGATCTAAACACCATACATCAGACAGCTCTGGAGGGGGTCAAAATTTCACTCGAGAAAATTGAATGGTTATTGCCATACATCAGACTGTCGGATTCTGCAAAAATCAAGATGCTCAATTATATCGCCAAAGATCCGGCTGTATCTATGAGTTTTCGCTCGTGGGAAATGTACGAGTACCCGATGCTGCCTGCAACAACGAGACATGTATGGGTTGTCAAGACATCTACACAGCTAGAGAAACCGAGACACGTCATACTGGGATTCCAAACTGCACGACGAAACGATGCGACGAAAAATGCCAGTCAATTCGATCATTGTATGATTAGAGATGTGAAACTTTTCCTAAACTCACAGTGCTATCCCTATGGAAATTTGAATCTTGATATTGCTCGCAATCAATACGCCATTCTCTACAATATGTACACAAACTTTCAAATTTCATACTACGATAAGGAATCCGAACCTCTTTTGTCGAAGAGTGATTTTTTGGCTACAGCCCCACTCATTACTATAGACTGTTCCAAGCAAAGTGAATCGTTAAAGAGTGGACCGGTGGATATTCGTTTGGAATTTGAAACTAGCGTTGCATTTCCAGCAAATACTTCAGCCTACTGTATGATTATACACGATCGCATTGTTGAATATAATCCAATCAGCGGTACCGTCAAAAAATTAGCCACATTTTAAGGATTCTACATGCTTGAGAACTATAGATTAAGCTTATTCTAAAGGAACAATAAATAAATAAATAAATGTTATTGAAATTTCATTGTTATTTATTCAACCCTAGCCCATTCCCATTACATATATATTTATATTTATATACATTAGTGTGTGTGTGTGTGTGTGTGTGTTTAGATTTTGCTACAGAATTCAAATTTATTGTATTGCCCTCCAAGATAGAGGATCTGCAGACGTTTCTGATCCGCTTCGTTGTTCAACTCATTCAGCTTGGTGGAATCGTTCTCTAGAGCCTTTCCGATTCTTGCAGGCAGGAACACGATGTATTCGTTGGCAATAGTGGCGATGATTCTACAGTCGAATTTCGTTTTCACAAGCCTCAGTCTTGTGATATCATACTTTTGCCCAACTTCCAGCTCTGACATCCTTTTCATTGGTAGATTATTATCCAAACGGCTGGTGCTGTTAAGGCTGCTGAAGTCCATCTCCACAAAATGAATAATTCGAAATTAGTTTTTATATTATAATTAAATATGATTATCGTGTAACGGGATTCTTACCTTGTTCGAAAGAGTTTGTGGGTTCGAATATACGAGGAAGATGTGTTAATGCTGAGAAGTCGAGATGCACGGATGCAGCTCCCTGCGAGCTCTTGACTTTTAAACCATCATCCCCCGCCATCGAGACATGTGGGGAGGATTTTTTATGCCCCTCCTCTAAATACCAGTTTTTCAACCGCTGAACGTTCTCGAAGGCACAATGGTAGCCTCCGGATACATCGCCATGACAGTCTCCATGCCAGCGATATACACGAGATTCCAATCGTAGTATTCGAAAATTCGGACAGCCCAGCTCGTCCAAATCAATCACCGGTTTCGAGTCGTCATTGAGGATTTTTTCGATCCAGAGTTTCTTCTCCAATCCCTTCACATAAATGCGTCTCGCATCCTGTGCAACTTTTCTCACAGTTTTCACTACATCCCTATACGGTGTTTCTCCCGCGATTCAGGGTATTCCATGATGACGCCATGTCAGCCACGAATTGAGATTTTTATACTCGCGTGAGAGAGTCACCCAAGAGCATGGTGCTTTGAAGAGAATGCGTGTGATATCCTGCTGATATTCCTCATGCGCGCGAATGCTTATTGCAGCCAGCTCTTTTATTACAAATTTATCACTGAATCGTCGAAAACCTTGTAGATCCAATATTAGCTCCATATTGACGATTTCGTGTGCGATCTCAAGCAAAGCCGGAAATTGACTGAGCTGATGATTTATTGCGTGGGATCGGTATGCGTGCAGGTGTGCAGATGGTACCGTGTGAAAAAAAAAATGCAAAAAAATTCAGGTGTTCCAAACAATCTTTGTGTTTAAAAATTTCTAACGTTTTCGAGCGACGAAAGGATGTGAAAAACTCTGAATGATGTTTATTGTTTAATCCTTTGAGGCTTACCGACTTTTATAGGTGCAGGTGGGATCTTTAGATTATTGTAATCTTTTGTAAAATCCTAGCATTTTCGAGTTGCGAAAAGGTGTGAAAAACTTTTAAACGATATTTATTGCTCGATCCTTGGAGACCTGCTAATTTTTATGGGGGCCCAGGTGGGGTCTTTTGATTATTGTAATCTTTTGTAAAATCCTAGCGTTTTCGAGCGGCGAAAGGATGTGAAAAACTCTGAATGATATTTATTACTTGATCCTTTGAGATTTGTCGATTTTTATAGGAGCCAGGTGGGATCTTTTGATTATTACAATCTTCGTGTTTGCAGAATTCTAGCATTTTCCAACGACGAAAGTACAGTGAAAAAAAAACTTCTTAATGATATTCACCACCGAATCCTTTGAGACTTGCCCATTTTTATGAGTTGAGGCGGAGTCTTTTGTGTCCTGTTCTCGGGTTGGTTAGGCTTGATTTTATTTCAAATTGGGGGTTGTATGCAACCGATAGGATTGCAACCCGACCCCACTGGATCGGTTTGAGAAAAGAAGACAATTTTCAGTTTGAAAATATCGGTGAAGAGTGGAAGATCATTGAATAGCGGGAAAAAGTATCAAGGCGAAGAAATAGAAGGAGAAGAAGAATTTTAAAACTGAATACGTGAAAAAAAGGTATGTTGTGTTAGCATTGAATACTCAAATTTCAACAGATTCTAAACATAAGAATGTGTGATCAATCCAGATGAATCCGGCTGGCGTAAGAGTTTCATTGCGGGCGGCTCAGCTGCGACGGAGGGCCGAGTTGAGGATGCGATTCCTCCGGAACGCTCAGCTTGTGTTGCGTATTTTGCGCCAGCAGAATGTGGATGAGCGCTTCGTAGTCGAAACGTCAAGCATACATTTCGAGATGATCGAGAGCATCACGAGGCAGTATGAAATAAATGATCATTGGGCAAGGCGTGCTGCCGCGACAGAAAATGTGACACAATCGGCCATCCAATGCCCGGATATAACATCTTCCATGCAAGAAGATGCGGAAGATTCGGATGCGGAGACGGTACATATTGATAGGGGGAGAAGTCGATCGCGATCGTTCGGTTCTGACACATCGAGATCGAGTCCGGAATCACCATCGTCGTCGAGGTCCTCATCTCCGGACATACCACCGCCGCCGGGGGTGATTCCACTCGAACAGATTGACATTCGCGAATATGGTTTTGAATTACCCGTTGCTAGGTAAGTTCACTTAATTTTCATTACATGTCGTTCGGTTATTACAAAAAATACCTGTATGTTTCAGATGATATGCGTGAAGCTCGATGCACCCCGTTGTACATATATAGCTTAAGTTAAAATTAGATATATCTAATGTATACATGGTTTAAGTTAGTTTTAAGAAAAAAATTGTCATTTTAGAATATAAGTTAGATTTAAGACATAACAAATAAACATATATATTATCAGATAATTTGCGTCATTGATTGCATATATATAACACCCTGTCACACTTTAAGCATTTCAGCTAGTATAATTCGTATATATAAGCTAAGAATTAGATATTTCAGCCATCTTGGATCGATTGTCGGTAAGAAAAAAAAGATCGATAATCGTTACCATGATCCGAATCGTTAGTGGCGCCATCGCAAGACGGAAAATTGCAGGAAAATTGCAGCCATCAGACTATAGCTAACTAATGATCGGATCGTTACCATCGGACTATCGGTAACTGATGATCGGATCGTTACCATCGGACTATCGGTAACTAATGATCGGATCGTTACCATCGGACTATCGGTAACTAAAGATCGACAATCCATAGTGGCGCCATCGCATGACGGCAAATCGCAACCATCAGATTGTCGGTAAGCGGAGATCGGCAATGCAGGATTCTCGATCCTTACCATCGGAATATCGGTAACAATCGGCAGTGGCGCCATCGCACGACGGCAAATTGCAGCCATCCGATTGTCGGTAACAAAGATCGACGATCGTTACCATCCGACTGTCGGTAACTTGCCCACGCGGCCGGTAAGTTACCGACTGCCTGATGGCCGGTAAAGAAGGCTGGATCCAGAACTGTCATATATACACTACTTAGCACACACGCGCATCGGCTTATTTTGGCCTTCTACTCGACTGAAAGATGACTAACAGTCGACGAATGTCCGCTTTGCAGTCAATCTGAAGACATTGACAAAAAGAAGACCAACAGACTTTGATTAGTCGTCTTTTTGTCAATGTCTTCAGATTGACTGTGAAGCGGACATTCGTCCACTTTTAGTCATCTTTCAGTCGAGTAGAAGACCAAAATAAGCCGATGCGCGTTTGTGCTACCTGAAAAAAACCTGACAAAAAACGTTACAACGCTTTTTTTTAAAGAGGATAAACCTTGGTTCGATTTAGCTGAATAATTACCATATCTTCATCAAATATGGTACAGCTATGAAATGTTGGCCTTGCAATGGGAGCACGTGCACCGCCCCTACCCTCCCATTTCGCAATTAGTTTCACGGTCTTATAATTACGCACATTCTCCATGGTCTTGCCGAATACAGCGTTGTTCATAAGCTTGTAGAAATTCTTCTCAAATTCATTTTTCGATTGCTTTCGCATATTTGTATTGAGATCTATGTATGATTTTAACCATGGTGATTGTGCGAACCTTAGAATTCTGTGCACTTTCGTCAGCTTTAAACCAAATTTGATGCACTGTTTCAAATTACGATAGTGTAGAACATATTTTTCCTTAGGTAGAAGCATTGTCGCAAGTTTTCTAATTTCACTACTCGGTGGTGTGAAATATTCGGGACAGAGAGGTAAGTCGGCATGTTGTTATTATGAGCATGGTATCCCTTCTCACAAGAATAGAGGATACAATTTCTTGGTGTAGGAAAAATGTCAACAACGATTTAATATGCTTGTTATAAGTACTTATTCACTCTGACGCTGACACATACGCCTCGAATTGTCTGCCCTCTCTATCAATACAAATATTAATAGTCGTTGTTGACATTTTTTTTCCAAAACCAATAAATTGTATCTTCTATTCTCGTGAGAATTTCGCTCTACGAAAATCTCTTGTTTGTTGATTGGCTATAGAGACGTGGCTTCGCGTCGACTGAGTCCCTCCAATTCTGAACACATGAGGTGATACACCCTGTATAACTATCAAAATTGCAAACTAAAGTTAATTGGCATTTATGCGCGAGATTAAGGTGCTTTCCTAGGCAATTCCACCAGTCCTGAAAACATCATGAAAAAATGTGATATTAAACGGAATATCTCTGCCTGGGCACCGAAATCAATGAAACGAAATACGTCGCGCAATTCTATGTGCGACTCCGAACATGTACAGCCCAAAAAATGTTCGTTTTGCGCGAAAATAGAGAAGATATCCACGAAAAACGGTTTTAGAAACGTTTTTCATGGAGATCTTCTCTATTTTCGCGCAAAACGAACATTTTTTGGGCTGTACATGTTCGGAGTCGCACATAGAATTGCGCGACGTATTTCGTTTCATTGATTTCGGTGCCCAGGCAGAGATATTCCGTTTAATATCACATTTTTTCATGATGTTTTCAGGACTGGTGGAATTGCCTAGGAAAGCACCTTAATCTCGCGCATAAATGCCAATTAACTTTAGTTTGCAATTTTGATAGTTATACAGGGTGTATCACCTCATGTGTTCAGAATTGGAGGGACTCAGTCGACGCGAAGCCACGTCTCTATAGCCAATCAACAAACAAGAGATTTTCGTAGAGCGAAATTCTCACGAGAATAGAAGATACAATTTATTGGTTTTGGAAAAAAAATGTCAACAACGACTATTAATATTTGTATTGATAGAGAGGGCAGACAATTCGAGGCGTATGTGTCAGCGTCAGAGTGAATAAGTACTTATAACAAGCATATTAAATCGTTGTTGACATTTTTCCTACACCAAGAAATTGTATCCTCTATTCTTGTGAGAAGGGATACCATGCTCATAATAACAACATGCCGACTTACCTCTCTGTCCCGAATATTTCACACCACCGAGTAGTGAAATTAGAAAACTTGCGACAATGCTTCTACCTAAGGAAAAATATGTTCTACACTATCGTAATTTGAAACAGTGCATCAAATTTGGTTTAAAGCTGACGAAAGTGCACAGAATTCTAAGGTTCGCACAATCACCATGGTTAAAATCATACATAGATCTCAATACAAATATGCGAAAGCAATCGAAAAATGAATTTGAGAAGAATTTCTACAAGCTTATGAACAACGCTGTATTCGGCAAGACCATGGAGAATGTGCGTAATTATAAGACCGTGAAACTAATTGCGAAATGGGAGGGTAGGGGCGGTGCACGTGCTCCCATTGCAAGGCCAACATTTCATAGCTGTACCATATTTGATGAAGATATGGTAATTATTCAGCTAAATCGAACCAAGGTTTATCCTCTTTAAAAAAAAGCGTTGTAACGTTTTTTGTCAGGTTTTTTATGCCGCATAGCTAGGCTTATATCCCAGGTAGCACAAACGCGCATCGGCTTATTTTGGTCTTCTACTCGACTGAAAGATGACTAAAAGTGGACGAATGTCCGCTTCACAGTCAATCTGAAGACATTGACAAAAAGACGACTAATCAAAGTCTGTTGGTCTTCTTTTTGTCAATGTCTTCAGATTGACTGCAAAGCGGACATTCGTCGACTGTTAGTCATCTTTCAGTCGAGTAGAAGGCCAAAATAAGCCGATGCGCGTGTGTGCTACCTGGGTATATATGCTATATATATATATATATATATATATATATATATATATATATATATCTCTATATTATAAAAATCTCTCGCCGCGGCCGTCGCCGTGTCAGCAAAGAAACAAAAGAACAACGAAACAAAAGAATAACGAAACAAAAGAACAACGAAACAAAAGAACAACGAAACAAAGGAATTCTGGGAAAAACCCAGAAACAAAAGAACAAAGAAACAAAAGACATTCTTTTGTTTCTGGGTTTTTCCCAGAATTCCTTTGTTTCGTTGTTCTTTTGTTTCTTTGCTGACACGGCGACGGCCGCGGCGAGAGATTTTTATAATATAGAGATATATATGAGGTATTCTGCCCCAACTGAGACCGGTTCGGTTCCTCACCCTAATCAATATTGTTGATAATTTTTTTTTGTTATCAGCAACCCAAAAGGAACCTGGGTGAATTATTTTAAATTTTTCTTCCGAGTACTTTCTGAGTTAGAAATTTTGAATTTTTCTAACGGAATAATTTTCAATTAATTATAACTCGGCCCAGGTTGGTCGGATCACGAAAAACAAGAAGATGAAAATGACTCTCAGAAATTGTACTTTTTGGATAAAATATTATTGAAATTTCATGACGTATCGTTCAGCGTTATTTCTAGATTAAAGTGCAAAAGCTTGATTTTCGCCAAGTATGCCACTTTTGATTTTTTTGAAAAAATTCTCCATTATTCTACATTTGAATACAAATTTTTTAAGCCATGTCTCATCGTGGGCAGAATTTTCTTTCTATTTTTTTTTTTTCATTTTTCCCAAATTTATCGGAATTTTTTTTCGACTTTTTCATTTTTTTCATTGCAACTTCCAAAACTTCGGTTCGGTTCGGATCGCTCCTGCATACTAGTATGCGTACAAGCCTTCGGTTTTTTTTTTCATTTCTTTTTTTTTTTATGTTTTATTTCTCATACATTTAGGTAAATACATTTATTATTATTATTATTACATTTATTTATTATTTATTTATTTATTTCTTTTTTTTTTTGTGTTTTATTTCTTATACATTAATTGACTAATTAATTTTTTTTTCCTCCTAATCGAACCGGACCGGAGCGAACTGAACCGGACCAATAATGTATTTACCTAAATGTATGAGAAATAAAACATAAAAAAAAAAAGAAATGAGAAAAAAAAACCGAAGGCTTGTACGCATACTAGTATGCAGGAGCGATCCGAATCGAACCGAAGTTTTGGAAGTTGCAATGAAAAAAATGAAAAAGTCGAAAAAAAATTCCGATAAATTTGGGAAAAATGAAAAAAAAAATAGAAAGAAAATTCTGCCCACGATGAGACACGGCTTAAAAAATTTGTATTCAAATGTAGAATAATGGAGAATTTTTTCAAAAAAATCAAAAGTGGCATACTTGGCGAAAATCAAGCTTTTGCACTTTAATCTAGAAATAACGCTGAACGATACGTCATGAAATTTCAATAATATTTTATCCAAAAAGTACAATTTCTGAGAGTCATTTTCATCTTCTTGTTTTTCGTGATCCGACCAACCTGGGCCGAGTTATAATTAATTGAAAATTATTCCGTTAGAAAAATTCAAAATTTCTAACTCAGAAAGTACTCGGAAGAAAAATTTAAAATAATTCACCCAGGTTCCTTTTGGGTTGCTGATAACAAAAAAAAATTATCAACAATATTGATTAGGGTGAGGAACCGAACCGGTCTCAGTTGGGGCAGAATACCTCATATATATATATATATATATATATATATATATATATATATATATAGCATATATACCCAGGTAGCACACACGCGCATCGGCTTATTTTGGCCTTCTACTCGACTGAAAGATGACTAACAGTCGACGAATGTCCGCTTTGCAGTCAATCTGAAGACATTGACAAAAAGAAGACCAACAGACTTTGATTAGTCGTCTTTTTGTCAATGTCTTCAGATTGACTGTGAAGCGGACATTCGTCCACTTTTAGTCATCTTTCAGTCGAGTAGAAGACCAAAATAAGCCGATGCGCGTTTGTGCTACCTGGGATATAAGCCTAGCTATGCGGCATAAAAAACCTGACAAAAAACGTTACAACGCTTTTTTTTAAAGAGGATAAACCTTGGTTCGATTTAGCTGAATAATTACCATATCTTCATCAAATATGGTACAGCTATGAAATGTTGGCCTTGCAATGGGAGCACGTGCACCGCCCCTACCCTCCCATTTCGCAATTAGTTTCACGGTCTTATAATTACGCACATTCTCCATGGTCTTGCCGAATACAGCGTTGTTCATAAGCTTGTAGAAATTCTTCTCAAATTCATTTTTCGATTGCTTTCGCATATTTGTATTGAGATCTATGTATGATTTTAACCATGGTGATTGTGCGAACCTTAGAATTCTGTGCACTTTCGTCAGCTTTAAACCAAATTTGATGCACTGTTTCAAATTACGATAGTGTAGAACATATTTTTCCTTAGGTAGAAGCATTGTCGCAAGTTTGGTGCTTTCCTAGGCAATTCCACCAGTCCTGAAAACATCATGAAAAAATGTGATATTAAACGGAATATCTCTGCCTGGGCACCGAAATCAATGAAACGAAATACGTCGCGCAATTCTATGTGCGACTCCGAACATGTACAGCCCAAAAAATGTTCGTTTTGCGCGAAAATAGAGAAGATATCCACGAAAAACGGTTTTAGAAACGTTTTTCATGGAGATCTTCTCTATTTTCGCGCAAAACGAACATTTTTTGGGCTGTACATGTTCGGAGTCGCACATAGAATTGCGCGACGTATTTCGTTTCATTGATTTCGGTGCCCAGGCAGAGATATTCCGTTTAATATCACATTTTTTCATGATGTTTTCAGGACTGGTGGAATTGCCTAGGAAAGCACCTTACTTGCGACAATGCTTCAACTTGCTTTGTTCTTTTGTTTCTTTGTTCTTTTGTTTCTGGGTTTTTCCCAGAGTTCCCGGGTTTTCCCCCAGAATTCCTTTGTTTCGTTGTTCTTTTGTTTCGTTGCTCTTTTGTTTCTGGGTTTTTCCCAGAATTCCTGGGTTTTCCCTAGAATTCCTTTGTTCTTTTGTTTCTTTGTTCTTTTGTTCCCCCATAGATTTTCAAGGTCAAAGGTCAAAAGTCAAAGGTCCTGGGTTTTCCCCAGATTTCCTGGGTTTTCCCCATAGATTTTCAAGGTCAAAGGTCAAAGCTCCTGGGTTTTCCCAAATTTCCTGGGTTTTCCCCATCGATTTTCAAGGTCAAAGGTAAGAGCTCCTGGGTTTTTCCCATAAATTTTCAAGGTCAAAGGTCCAAAGGCCAAAGGTCCTGGGTTTTCCCCAGAATTCCTAGGTTTTCCCCATAGATTTTCAGGGTGAAAGGTCAAAGGTCCGGGGTTTTCCCCAGAATTCCTGGGTTTTCCATAGATTTTTAAGGTCACAGGTGTAAGGTAGATAGGTTGTCGGTTCAAAGAAAAAACCGAATTGCTTTACCATCCGGAAAACGAAATTCATTCAGATTCGCTCTGTGTATAGTGAAATATAAAGGAAACAACCACTGATTATTATTATAACTGGATAGCCGATCGTGTATGACATATAAGCCGAGCAGTGAGGCCAGTTAAGTGTCCTTTTTTTTACGCTATAGATCTATATTAGATATAGTAGATCAGGATTATCCACTGATAGTAATGAATAATAAATAGTGAATAATCTTGAAATTATTAAGAATCACTCCTACTCTTTGTAAAATAAATACTATTAGGATAATACAATTATAATATATGTTAATCTTTATTTTACAGTAAATTGAAAAATCAGTAAATATAGATAGATAAGTAGATAATATCATACAGTTATAATATACATCAATGTTTATTTGCGATCGCAATTTAACATAATAATTTTAACAAATAATCACATTTTAACTTACTTAATCATTTTATTATTTTAACAAAACTAATTAATTAATTAATTAATTAATTAATTAAGTAATTAATTAATTAGAAACTATAAAAATGATCACACTAAGTAAATAGTAGATCTGTATAGATCAGGATTATCCACTGATAGTAATAAATAATAAATAGTAAATAATTTGTAAATTATTGAGAATCACTTCTACTCTTTGTAAAATAAATACTATTATGATAATACAATTATAATGTATGTTAATATTTATTTTATAGTAAATTGAAAAATCAGTAAATGAGTAGATAATTAATTAATTAATTAGAAACTATAAAAATGATTAAACTAAGTAAATAATATCATGCAGTTATAATATATATCAATGTTTATTTGCAATCGCAATTTAACATAATAATTTCATCATTTCGATTAGTGATCGCAAAGTCAAAAGAATACACCTATAATTAACTAATTGACGTTATATCTCATTCTCTGAATATTTCAAATAGAGCAACCTTAAATTCCTTTTTTTTTTAAATAATTCTATGAAAATGCGGAATTTATAAATTGTGTATGTAATTGTAATCGTATGTAATCTGTTGAAAGATCTGTTCAAAATTTCCGTTGTTTTTACGTATACAAGACGTGGGGGGTTGGCGCGCGAAGCGCGCAGGGGGGCAGAGCCCCCCTAGTATATATATATATATATCTGTCTCATTCTCTTCGTGAGAATCGAAGTCTCGGATAGATTCTTTTGTAACCTCTTCAAAGCTATTATTTTTATGTGAATTGCAAGACTTGACATCTAATTTTTCTTTTATCTGACACTGAAGTAGGCTCTGCCTGAATCTAATTTTAACTTCGCGGGCTATTTCGCTATCTTCACTTGAAGCTTTGTTTTCGAAATAGTCTTGGTCGTTTGTTTTGTTTTCAAAAGGATCTATCCGATCTTCGATCCTCTTTCCTATTTGGTCGTATTGACCTGCTACATCTGCTAATAAAGCAGCTATTTCTGCAAATGGGTCGTTATGACTCATTTTGATATTTCTCTAAACAATATTCTAATTGTTATCAGGAATCTGATCTTTATCTGCCATTTTCCTATGTTTTTGTTTGTAGAATTGAATTGAATGAATCTAAAAAATGATTTTACTTGAGTTTACTTGACTTTAAAGTCTTGAAATTGCCCCTAAGAAAGTGATTTTAAGTTTAACAATGAATTTAATATGAATTTATAAAATTAAGTGATTTTAATTTTATTTGAGGAGCCCCACGTTGGGCGCCAAATGTAACTTATTGCATATGTTTCACCAGCTGAAGGCTAGTGAAATTATGCTAGTTCGCGTGAGTTCTTTGTCACGGGTTATGATATTTGGAGCTCCTCTGGGAAAAGTTGAAAAAACCCTTAATTACCCTACGGATCTGGGATATGTCAAATTCCCCAAACTGAGATAGATGCTATAGAGCTATCTTGTTGTTGAATTTGACGCACCAATACCGCTTTAATCAGATCTGGGATATGTCGAACTTTCACAGACGAAGGTAGGTGCTATAGACCTACCGTGCTGTGTCAGTAAGACTCACCGATACTGATATCTAGCTATGAATGATTTTAAATTGCTGAAAAATAAAGTTTGAAACAAGGTTATAAGAAAATAAGTGATAAAGGTCAGATTCCTGATTGTTCAATGATTATTCAATCATTTCCTATTTTATTTTGTTGTTGAGAATCTGTGGTTCAAAGCCATTTACAAAAATAATATAAAACAAAATGTTTTATTGAAAAAAATATCTATTTGTTTGAATCTGTTTTCCTTTTTCTTAACCTAACTTAATTTCTAATGTGTGGTGATGGCTCAATGCCGGACTTTGTTTGCTTGTTTGATTGAATTGATTTGATTTTATTTGTAGAACTGCTTTAGCTTGTACGAATAAATTTTATTTGAGTTTAATTGAAATGCCGCTTTAGCTATGACAATGATTTGAGATTTAATTGAAATGCTGCTTTAGCTATGACAATGATTTGAGATTTAATTGAAATGCTGCTTTAGCTATGACAATGATTTGAGATTTAATTGATTTTAATGCCCGCTTTTGGGTTTGCTAAGCTCTGTTAAGAGTGAATTTGTGAATCTAATAGTTAACTTGCTGTGAGTCGGTAGGCCGCTCTGGCACAAGTCCGCTCCCGAGTAGTGAGACGGTCGCCTTTTATATTCGTCGTGACGTCAGAACTGATGTTCGATGATGCGTGAGGACGGTAACGCGTATTGAACTGCTTCTATGTGTTGAAGTTCTATACTATGAAACGTTCGGCTATTTGGCTATAGGCCGAATACGTTACAATATATTATGGGTATATATGACATTTTTTTTTTTTTTTTCCAAAACCAAGAAATTGTATCTTCTATTCTCGTGAGAATTTCTACGAAAATCTCTTGTTTGTTGATTGGCTATAGAGACGTGGCTTCGCGTCGACTGAGTCCCTCCAATTCTGAACACATGAGGTGATACACCCTGTATAACTATCAAAATTGCAAACTAAAGTTAATTGGCATTTATGCGCGAAATTAACAATCAACATTTCCGACAGATTGTTAAATGAATATTGTTAATTGAAAGTGAAATCGTCGATCATTTATCTCACCTCCGCATAGTGGCGACTGATAAAACGCATTTGCATCGATAGATAAGAGTTAGACAAAACCTCGAAGAACTATCTATTCAAGGCTCGGTAAGAAACATAGAACTCTACCAATTCGAGATCAGAATCTCAACGCATCTAACTAGTGATTCGCATCCTTTACATAACATTTATTCATGACGTAACACCTATGGGAATATCATAGTAAGTACTTGTATTATAGATTTCTATTTCCCGGCAATGCTTCCAGTTAAGGCTGAAACCTATTAGCCGGCAGCAAACGGTGGCAAACGGCCAAACAGTGGTTCACATCCCATACATCGACCAAATCTGGCGTTAAAGTTAGATTTGGTCCGTGTTTTGAATGTGAATCACTGTTTCGGCCGGTCACCGCCGTTCGCTGCCGGCTGGTGGACCTCGACCTTTATACTTTTGTCCAACAGAATTTCAGTTGTTTCTAATATTATATCCAATATATTTGATCATTCAATGGACATGTTTGAATCTGTTTGTCGTGGGTTGTACACCTGAATGGATTCAAGAAGATTCGTTTTGAAGGATGAGAAGTGGCTCAACCGAGCTTTTTTTTTTTTTGCAACAGCTAGAGCTAATCACCAACCACGGGATGATGTCCACCGACGAATTTGATTTTTTTCGATAACAGGCAAATGACTGAGGAACGGTGGTGGGGAACACGACTCTATTATATAATTAGCATCACCCTGCAAATGTAATCACAATTTCATTGTTTTTTATTCAACTCAACCCATCGCATTACATGTGTGTGCGTGTGTGTGTGTGTGTGTGTGTGTGTGTGTGTGTATCTAAATTTTGCCTGAAAATTCAAATTTGTTGTATAATCTTTCGAGATAGAGTAGTCCTGCAACCATTTTTCGTCCACCTCTTTGTTCAGCAAGTCTAGTCGAATGGGGTTCTTGTCTAGAACCTTCCCGATTCTCGTTGATTAGAATATGATGAATTTGACCACTATTGTTGCAATAACTTTACAACCAAATTCTGTTAATAAATCAAACGCAGATGGCGTTCCGCAAAAAATTCAAGCGTTTAGAATCACCGAAGAATGGGTGAAAAATTCGGATGCTCTGAACAGCATTTATTGCTTTATTCGTCAACTGTTGACTGATTTTATGATCAATTTTCCGTCCTGATCAGCGAAAAGCGTGAAAAAACTTCTGAATGATGTTTTATAGCTCTATCCATTGAGACTTGCCGATTTTATCTGTGGCGGAGTATTTTGTTAACTGTTTGGCTGGGGTTGATTCTTTTTTGTGTTCTACAGCCAATAGGATGCAACCCACCCGCCTGATTAGTTTGAGAACAGAAGACAACTTCCAATTTTTGAAAGAAGATCGGTGAATAGTGAAAGTTCACAGAATCATAGGAAAATCGTTGAACGTGATGGCTCGTAATTTCGCAAATATGCACCACCGTAAGTAGGACCTGATATCTTTATATGATATTATTTGACAATTACCAAGTTAATCATGTGTTATATTCGAGGATTTTACGCACAATATGACTGAAAAAACCCCTGTAGAATGGAATAATGATCCTCATCTTGGTGGATTGGTTGATACACAGCTAAAACTATATACAGCCAGGCAACGTGTGAATGCTGTCATAATAACAAAGAATGGTATCCAGGCAAGGCTTCAAATAGACAACAATATTCACTGTTGGTTGTTGAGGAAGGTGGATAATTATCGGTATTACCAGGATCCTGAAGATTATGCACGATTTTTATGGGCCGAGGTGTGCTAGTTTGATTATTGCGATCTGTGTCTTCACAAACTTCTAACGTTTTGAGCGGCAAGAGGGTGTGAAAAACTTCTGAATGATATTTATTGCTTGATTCTTTGAGATTTGTCGATTTTTATGGGCCTAGGTGGTATCTTTTGATTATTGCATGCAATCTTCGTGTTTGCAGAATTCTAGCGTTTTTCGAGCGACGAAAGTATAGTGAAAAATTTCTGAATGATATTTATTGCTTGATCCTTTGGGACTTGCCGGTTTTTATGAGCCGAGGTGGTGTCTTTGAGAGCTGTTCTCTGGTTGGTTGAGTTTGATTTTATTTTGGGGATGGTATGCAGCAAATAGGATGCAACCTAACCCCTGCCTGCTTATTTTAAGACGAAAAAGACAATTTTCAGTCTGAAAAGATCGGCGAATAGTGCAAGTTCATAGAATCAAAGGAAAATCCCTGAACGTGATGGCTGGTAATCGTGCAAGCATATACTATTGTAAGTAGAGCCTGATGTCTTCATATGATATTATTTTACAAGTGCTAAGTTAATCTTGTGTTCTATTCAAGACGTTTCCTCACGATACAATTGGGCAACCACTGTGGAGTGGGGTAATGATTCTCATCTTGGTGCATTGATTAATACACAACTAGAACCATATGTAATCAGACGACGTGTGGATCGTGCCTTAATAACAATTAATGGTATCCAGGCTGGCCTCCGAATAGACAACAATATTCGCTGTTGGTGGTTTAGGAGGGTGGATCATTATCAGGCTTACCCTAATCCTGAAGATTATGCAGTCGCCAATGTTCTTCGGTATCGAATAGACGAGATGATGGGGAAAGATATCGATGTGATGGCTCATAATTCCGCAAACATGCGCAATCGTAAATAGAGCCCGATGTCTGGATACAATATTGTTATTTTAGAATTGCTAAGTTGATTATGTATTTGTTCAAAGAATTCACGCACGATATGATTGGGCGACTCCTGTGGAATGGGGTAATGCTCCTAATCTTGATGACTTGGTTGATCCACAGCTGAAGCCATATGAGGCGGTCTGTCGAAGAACGACCCAAAGCGACTTAGGTCATTTTTCGGGAGATCGCATTAATAGGTAGACACGGTCACGAAGTATCTATATACCAAATTTCATAAGATTTAATCAATTTTTGAGCAAACTGTGAGTGTTTGAAACCACGCGCCTACCATATTATCGCCCGCGTAGTCTCCCCCTCGACAAAAAATAAATAAAAACAAAAAACAACAAAAACAAAAACAAACAATAACAAAAAAAAAAAAAAAACATTAAATAAAATGTTTATTTCATTGAGTAGTGACTCTATCGTTCGAAGCCTATTAATTCATACCATATGTGAATTTATCGGACCAGTCGAACCAAATTTTTTAAGTCTTCTAACTGAAGCTCCCCTCTATATAGGGCGTGCAATCTTCAGATAGACCGAAAAAAACGGAAGTGCATCATAATTATTTTTTCAAGTAAAAATTCCTTCAGCCCGGGTTTGAACCGGGACCTCCGCATTTGTACTGCGACGCCTTGTCCAATTAGACCACTGAAGGACTGGAGGAATCTTTACTTGAATTTCATGTTATTGTCATTGACCTTCTTAGTCCCAGGTCTGTGTTTATTTCATTGAGTAGTGACTCTATCGTTCGAAGCCTATTAATTCATACCATATGTGAATTTATCGGACCAGTCGAACCAAATTTTTTAAGTCTTCTAACTGAAGCTCCCCTCTATATAGGGCGTGCAATCTTCAGATAGACCGAAAAAAACGGAAGTGCATCATAATTATTTTTTCAAGTAAAAATTCCTTCAGCCCGGGTTTGAACCGGGACCTCCGCATTTGTACTGCGACGCCTTGTCCAATTAGACCACTGAAGGACTGGAGGAATCTTTACTTGAATTTCATGTTATTGTCATTGACCTTCTTAGTCCCAGGTCTGTGTTTATTTCATTGAGTAGTGACTCTATCGTTCGAAGCCTATTAATTCATACCATATGTGAATTTATCGAACCAGTCGAACCAAATTTTTTAAGTCTTCTAACTTCAGTGGTCTAATTGGACAAGGCGTCGCAGTACAAATGCGGAGGTCCCGGTTCAAACCCGGGCTGAAGGAATTTTTACTTGAAAAAATAATTATGATGCACTTCCGTTTTTTTCGGTCTATCTGAAGATTGCACGCCCTATATAGAGGGGAGCTTCAGTTAGAAGACTTAAAAAATTTGGTTCGACTGGTCCGATAAATTCACATATGGTATGAATTAAATAAAATGATTAAAAAATAAAAATTAATAAAAAAAAAAATTTAACGAAAACAATAAAAAATAACAATTATTTGTTTTTTTTTTCATATCCTTAAATAAAATTAAATAAACAAATCTCTTACTATTACATTTTTTCCGTGTTTTTATAGCTATAAAACATATTTTTAGTAGTTCTCCCGAAAAACGACCTAAGTGCTCTTGCATAAACTGTCACTAAAAATATTGTTAAAAAATGTTTATTCAAGATTTTATGCTTTAAATCCATTATTCGACAGTATAATGTTTGCAATAAATAAGCAAAATTTGATTAGTTATATTTAACGATGAGCAGTACAATGTTGAATTTTCAAATCGCTTTTTCTCGAAAGTACCAAATTGCACTTAAGTTGTTCTTCGACAGACCGCCTCATATGTAACCAGGCGTTGTGTAGATGGTGCCGTGTTAACAATTAATGGTGTCCAGGCGAAGCTTCAGATAGACCACGATATTCGCTGTTGGTGGTTTAAGAAGGCGCATGATGAACATTATTACCCGAATTCCGAAGATTATGCAGTCTCTATGGTTCTTCGGGATCGAATAGACGAAAGACTGGATAGCGGTAGCGAGGGCGAATATGATCAAGATATGCAGAATGCGTCTGAAGAAGAATAGTGTGTATGATTTATCATTGAGGAATCATTATGACACATCTAAGCTCACTTTTTCTATTTTCAGATCCCATTCTCATAGGGAATGATGATGAATACAGATGAGGGATAAATGTTACGGCCATTATAATTATTATTATTATTATTGAAATTGTTGTATTTTAGAATAGGTTAGACTTGAGACATAACAAATAAACGCATATATTATCAGATAATTCGCGTCATTGATTGCATATATATATATATGGGGAATTCCACGTGAACTCGACCAATGTTTTTCCCTCATCATTTTTGATTCGCTTCACGATTTTTTATACGATTCTACGATCTCGAAAAAGCACTGCTGAATTTTTTCAGATTTTTCCCTCCAACCGTTAATTTTCAATGATTATTCAAACCCATTTTGAAAACGGCATTTTTTAAAAATCTCGAAAAATTCTCAAAAATATTATTTTTTATTTCGATCATTTTGACACCCCTCCCATGATCGGATCATTATTGCTTCTTTTTTTTTCAGTACTTTTAACATTTTGAACAAACGAAACACCATGTTCCAACGTTTCGAAAATTCTTGAAAAATTACCAAAAATTCTGTGTTCAATTCTGAACGTTTTCGCGTGAGACCCACGATGACGGACGGAAAATACTTTTTTTCGGAATTTTACTTTTTTTTTGTCCGCCATCGTGGGTCTCACGCGAAAACATTCAGAATTGAACACAGAATTTTTGGTAATTTTTCAAGAATTTTCGAAACGTTGGAACATGGTGTTTCGTTTGTTCAAAATGTTAAAAGTACTGAAAAAAAAAGAAGCAATAATGATCCCATCATGGGAGGGGTGTCAAAATGATCGAAATAAAAAATAATATTTTTGAGAATTTTTCGAGATTTTTAAAAAATGCCGTTTTCAAAATGGGTTTGAATAATCATTGAAAATTAACAGTTGGAGGGAAAAATCTGAAAAAATTCAGCAGTGCTTTTTCGAGATCGTAGAATCGTATAAAAAATCGTGAAGCGAATCAAAAATGGTGAGGGAAAAACATTGGTCGAGTTCACGTGGAATTCCCCATATATAACACCCTGTCACTCTTCGAGCATTTTCAGTTAGTATAATTCGTATATATAAGCTAAGAATTAGATATTTCAGCCATCTTGGATCGATTGTCGGTAAGAAAAAAAGATCGGTAATCGTTACCATGATCCGAATCGTTAGTGGCGCCATCGCAAGACGGAAAATTGCAGGAAAATTGCAGCCATCAGACTATAGCTAACTAATGATCGGATCGTTACCATCGGACTATCGGTAACTGATGATCGGATCGTTACCATCGGACTATCGGTAACTGATGATCGGATCGTTACCATCGGACTATCGGTAACTAAAGATCGACAATCCATAGTGGCGCCATCGCATGACGGCAAATCGCAACCATCAGATAATTCAGATAATCAGATAATTGTCGGTAAGCGGAGATCGGCAATGCAGGATTCTCGATCGTTACCATCGGAATATCGGTAACAATCGACAGTGGCGCCATCGCACGACGGCAAATTGCAGCCATCCGATTGTTAGTAACAAAGATCGACGATCGTTACCATCCGACTGTCGGTAACTTGCCCACGCGGTCGGTAAGTTACCGACTGCCTGATGGCCGGTAAAGAAGGCTGAATCCAGAACTCTCATATCTACACTACTAATGCAGGCACGGGTGATGTCTGCCCTCGCCTTCGGCTTCGGGCAGACAACTTCACCCTGGCCTGCATTCACCTTGTTTCATCCCTTGTTACACAATATACTATTGATGCTTCTCTACTTACCCGGGCTATACGTTCTCCAAAAATGTTTTTTTAACCACCTTATCCCTCGCTTATGAGACGGATACTAGTCATGTTTTCTCGGAGTTATATACCTATACCTGTTCTGTAAACTCGGAGCCATCAAGTGCACAACATCTGATCCTTTTATTTCAAATATCTAAAAGTAATTAATTCCTTTACTTGTATCCGAATATAATCCCTCAATCTACGAGGTTATTTTGAAAAACGAAATCATTGAACCATCATTATCTGTGACAGGAAAGACTATAGGTTTCGAAGAATCTATTGTTTCGTATGGCACAAGCGGACCGGAACAGTTGATCGCAGTCGAATTGGTCCTTCATGCGTGACCCACGTGTAAGGATTAAGTTAATCCTTCTTTTCCGCATTCACCAAGTGCAACAATTCCACCAAGTTTCCTGCACCTACTGTAAGGCATCTTTTGAACTGACCTGAAATAAAAGGCTAAGCAATTCCGTAATGACCTCAGTCTCACGACAAACTCGCACTTGAACGGTCAACAACTTTTTCGCTATCGAAATGCCGAGAAATCATTGTTGTGATCCGTTCGGCCTGCCAAAGCATTCGAAAAATTTACGCCCGGTAACACAGTGGATGTGCGATAAAGCGACATCGATCACACACGGTTGTCTGATGTGTGATACTTGTCGGCTGATGTTAAAGCACAATGCAGTCCTCGAGATTGGTTCGACATCGTCATCAAGCGAATGTAAATCCGGAAATTCATGTATTAATTTTCCCGAGGTTGATACAATAAATGTAATCTCTGCTATCAATTCATCATTGTCAAGTTTAGGTGAATCACCGATACCCGTAAAAAAAAAAATCAAAACGGTTTCGGAGAAAGTAGAGGTATTAGGAAAACTTTCAACTGCATTCAAACATTTTCCGGACTGTGTACCTACGAAAAGCGAGAGTGCCGATTATAACGAGTAGTTAACTCAGTTAAAAGATAGAATTAACGAAACAGATGATAAGGCATTCAGATTCACCATTCTTACTGCTCTTCCAAAGAGTTGGAGTGTGGGAAAAATCGAGGAAGAGTTTAACGTCACAAATCATATGGCTCGGACGGCGAAAAGGTTAGCTGAAGATAAAGGAATATTATCCTCACCAAATTCGAGACCTGGCAAGACGATATCATCTGAAGTTGTATCACTCGTAGTAAAATTTTATCGAAGTGAAGAGGTCAGTCGCATAACACCAGGTCAGAGAAGCTGCGTAACCGTTGAAAGAAATGGTGAAAAAGTATCGGTTCAAAAGCATCTGATGTTGAAGAATCTGAGAGAATTGTATCGATTGGTTCGTGATCGTAATCCCGATGAAAAAAATCGTTTTTTCCAAATTTGAAGAGTTGCGCCCGAAAGAATGTATTCTAGCAGGTTCGAGTGGTATACACATACCGTGTGTGTTTGTACCTATCACCAGAATGAAAAGCTGATGATGA